>CM038147.1:413932191-414532191 GCA_021437245.1 Aegilops speltoides | reverse complement strand
GGCCGGAGACGCAGCTGCATGACATTCTTTGGGCCGTCCATGACGGAAAAAACCGTGGTAGAAGCGAGGGAGGAAATTTTGGGGAGTTGCGATTCTGATGGGAGAAGCGTCGCATTTCTCTCGATAGGTATGCAGCGTGTGTGTAGGCGTTGGCTCTAATCAAGCCGGCGGGCGTTGGGCTCTAATCGAAGCCGGCGATTGCTGCGAGCTACGCGTTCTTGAACCAGTGATCGATCAATGGTCGTTAATCGAACCCGATGGGCGATTCGCCGCTCTCGCCGCTAATCAAGCCGATCGATCTGCCTCTAGGATGAGCAAAGGAGTGTTGCGGGGGGTTGGATGAGCGATGGCGGTGGCGTTGCCTTTGGATGAACAGAACCCGTGGTGTGGAGGGTTGGATGAGCGATGAGCGGTGGATGGGTGGCCGTGGAGGGTAGTTGAGCAGGACCCGTGGTGTGGAGGGTGGATGAGCGATTACGGTGGAGGGTGCCCGTGGAGGGTGGTTGAGCAGGACCCGTGGTGTGGAGGGCTGGATGAGCGATGAGACGATGGAGGGTGCCCGTGGAGGGTGGTTGAGCGATGGCCGGTGGAGTAAGCGGCGGTGGAGGCTGGATGAGCAGGAGCCCGTGGAGGCCGGAAGAGGTCGACGGTGGCCGTGGAGGCCGGAGGAGGTCAGCGGTGGAGATGAACGGTATCCGTGGAGTCCGTTTTGCGATGCCACACCCCTCCCGATCAATAGGACCCCCGTTTCGACCGTAGGAGGTCTGTTTCCTCCGTTTTGCGATCGCCGAGCCCTCCCGATCAGCGGGACCCGTTTGACGTGGCGGTCGAACACAAGGCCGTTTCCTCCGTTGTGCAGTACGCCAGGCCTCGTTTCCATCGCCTGTTCCGTTCAAGCCCTCCCGATGAAGACGACCATGCATTCCGTTCCGACCCACCGGTTGGCTCCCCATGAACACGACGCGGCGTTGTTTCTTCGTTCAGACCCAGCCATGTGCGTATGCGCGATAGGCGTTAGAGACCTGCCCATATGTGCGTGCGTGGCGTATTTTCTTTCTTGCACCCTACGCGTATGCGTACATGTACATGCTGCGTGCACGCCTCTACTACGACGCGTGCGGCGCCTCTACATCTCGACACGTGCGGCGCCTCTACATCGACCGGTATACGCATACCGTTCGCGACGAATGACAACGCTTCGTGCGCTTCGACCGGTGGGTCGGTATCGAGCACTTCCTTGCATGCGAAGATGTAGCTGGTGGGTCCCAGCAGTCAGGGGGGCGAATTGTTTTTTTTTTGCCCGGACGCACTTCCTTGCATGCAAAGATGTAGCTGGTGGGTCCCAGCGGTCAGGGGGGCGAATCATTTTTTTGCCAAGACGCACTTCCTTGCGTGCGAAGCTGTAGCTGGTGGGTCCCAGCAGTTAGGGGGGAAACGTTTTTTTCACGAAATATGGTGGCCCGTCTGGTGGGTCCCCGCTGTTAGGTGGAGGAATAATTATTTTGCGCGTAATAAGGAGGCACTTCCTTGCTGCGGCCGTGGACCCGTATCGGCCTCTCCACGTCTGATCCACGTCCGATGGAAGCCGTTCCTTGACCACGTTGACCACACCGCGCCGAGAGCACCGAGGCGGTGGACGGCGGCGAGCCTAGGAAGGGGCGGCGTGGAGCCGGGAAAACGCGGCGATGGATGCCCACGCGAGAGGAGTCTGAGGTTCACCGGTTCGCTGCGGTGTGAGGCTGCCGTCGCCCAGAATAACAGGTGTGTGGGTGAGTAGAGGATGGCCCGCCGGCGGTGGGAGTAGTAGGGGCGGTGAGGCCTCCGCCGCATCGCAGCCCGCCACGGGAGGCGAGGAGCACGAGGCACGGCCGGCGCAGGTTTGGGCGGCTGGAGCAAGAAAACCAGAGGTTGAAGAAGCACTACGGCCGTTGGATGGACATCGTCGGTCCTTTGGAGCTAGAATCGTGCATATTGACTAAGTTGACAAAGCCCTCCGTCCCGTCAACTTAGTAGGCCCTAAGTCGACTGCCTCTATCTTTGGGTCCCAGCTAATAGGGGGAGTATTCATTTTTTTTGCGTAATAAGGAGGCACTTCCTTGCGTGCGAAGATATAGATGGTGTGTCCGAGCTGTCAGCGGCGGTAACGTTTTTTTTGCGAAATACTGAGGCCCTTTTGGTGGGTCCCCGATGTCAGGTGGAGGAATCATTATTTTGCGCGTAATAAGGAGGCATTTCCTTGCGTGCAGCCGTGGACCCAGCTGTTGGCCTCTCCACGTACAGTCCACTTTAGATGCATGTCGGTCGTTGACCACGTTGACCAGGCCGCGCCGAGAGCACCTGGCGGTGGGCGGCAAAAAGGCCTAGGAAGGAACAACACGGAGGCGAGGAAGACTCAGCTTGTTTCCCACGCGGAGAAGTCTGTTGAGCGAGGGTTTATTGGTTCATCTGCCGTCGCGGAGAATAACAAAGGTGTGTGGGTGAGTAGAGGATGGCTAGGCCAGCGATGGGAATCGGTGGGGTGGTGAGGCATGCTTGGCAAGACACCCCGGCATGGGAGGAGGAAGCGAGTAGTCCGTCGGCGCTTGTTTGAGCGGCTAGAGCAGGAAGAGCAGAGATTGAAGAAGCACGACGGCCGTTGGATGGCCATTCAACAGTCACTGCTTGTGCGTCAACCTTTTTTTGGAAAGCCTCAAATCTGTGGAAAACAGCATTACAGCCCATCTGCTATTATTTCTAATAATTTACAGCCCATTTGCTAATTCTTAAGGTTTTGTTTGGATCCCATATTCTTTTTGTTAGCATTACATCCCATATTGTGGCCACGGTTAAAAAATTATACGAAATTTTGCATATTTCGGTGCGGTCCGAACTATTTTTAATCCCGAAACTTCGACTCGCATTCAAACTGATTTTAAAAATAAATGTATATCAATATAAAATCCAACAAATTCTCCACGCATAAAAATTAATGTAATTTAAAATCTTGAAATGAAAAAAAGATATTTGAAACTAATTGCCGGTTTGATGTGTTTTAAAAATGTACATCCCATTTCTCATTACTGATAGTCCATTTTCTCCGTCGGCCGAATGAAGCTCTCCTCTTCTTGAAAGATTTGCAGCCCAACAGGCCTGACAAAGCGACTTACTTGGCAAATCACAAAAAACTAGGTTGTGGCCTTGGACCCACTATCGACCTCTCCACATCAAGATTACTCTTGATGGAAGTCGGTCGTTGACCACATTGACCACGCCACCGAGAGCACCAAGGCGGTGGACAACAGCGGGGCCTAGGAAGGGGCGACGAGGAGCCGAGGAAGACGCGACGAAGGATGCCCAGCGGAGAGGAGTCTGAGGGTTCACTTTGGTTTGGCCAAGGCGTGAGGTCTTGTCATTTGTAGAACAACGGGGTGTGGGTGAGTAGAGGGATACCCTGGGCCAGCGGTGGGAGTAGTAGGGGGCGGTGAGGCCTCCGCGGCATCACAACCAGCCACGAGAGGCAGGAGCACGCGGCACGACCGGCGCTGCTTTGGGCGGCTGGAGCAAGAAGACCAGAGGTTGAAGAAGCACTATGGCCGTTGGATGGACATCGTACGATCACTAGAGCTAGAATCGTTCATATTGACTAAGTTGACAAAGCCCTCCGTCCTCGTCAACTTAGTAGGCCCACAAGTCAGCCACCCACTATGGTGGGTCCCAGCTAGCAGGGAGTATTCATTTTTTGGTGCGTAATAAGGAGGCACTTCCTTGCGTGCGAAGATATAGATGGTGGGTCCGACCTGTCAGCGGGGGGGACGTTTTATTCGCGAAATACAGAAGCCCTTCCCACCTACAGTGCACGTACAGTGCGTAATAAGGAGGAACTTTCCTTGCGTGCGACCATGGACCTCGTGGGTCCCAGCCGTCAGGCTCTCCATGTACAGTCCTCTTCCGATGACTCTCGTATGTTGACCACACCGCGCCGAGCGCACCGAGGTGGCGGACGACGGCAAGGCCCCAGACTAGAACGACCCGGAGATGGGGAAGACGCGGCAGTGGAGTCGCAGACGGAGAGGAGTGGGAAACTTGACTGGTTCGGGTGCGGGGTGGGCCTAGACTTGGCAGAGAATAATAGGAGGTGTGGAGTGGAGGGATGGCCTGGCCATCGGCGGGGTAGCGTTTCGCTGAGGAGCGCAAAACAACGCCGCTGGACGCCGAAGGCTGGAGCAGACGGTTCCGGCAGTGCTGGGCGAAGAAGACGAGAGATTGAAGAAGAATGCCGGCCGATGGATGTAAATCCAACGCCTTCTTAGGCTTCGACCTACTGGCCCACATGTCAGCCAGTCCATTTGTTTTTTTAGTCCATTTGGTGGGCTGGGTGAAACAATGATGTAGCATCTATGCAGCCCGTTTAAATCCCATTTGCATTTTTTCGAAATCTGCGGACTTGCTAGGCTGGGTGAAAATATCATGTTGGGCTAGACGGAGAAATGTTATAAAAACATAAACACATGATTGCACGTCAGTAAAATCTTTGCAAGCTTATGTACGCAATCACTAGGAGTTAACTTGGCAAGTTATATATAAACAATTATTATTATTATTATTTTGTAAGAACTTTCAACTTATGAAATAAAATATCATTTTAATTTGATGAGTTAATAGTACGTGGGGTATTATTAATTTTTAGGCTAGACGTGGGACAATTGAGTTGGTTCTAGGGGAAAGTACTAGGAAAAAACTCAGTTTACATCGAAAAAGAAAGTGAGAGAAAATTCAGAGACCTGTTGGGTCCACCTGAGGAGAGGAATATGTTGGGAGGAAGGAGATTCAAAGCACGGCAGCCGAGTGAACTTGTTTTTTTACAGACAAGTGAACTAGTTTACATACATTAGCAAATAGCCACTAAAAAAAGCAATCAGGTTAATGGGTTCTTAAAAGAAATATTTCAGACAAAACAGATAATTACGACACATAGGCTAATGCATGAAACACTCGGATGATAAAGGTGCTTATAAGCAGATAAAGTACAACATCTAGACCTTCCGGCACGCTTGATCATGACGCTGCGGCTGTCCGTGTACTCGTCGATTCGGGAAGCGGAACCGCCCTCATGTCCAAGATCTGCCTGTACATGTCGTAGCATGCGTATGCGTCCTTGGCCGCGTAGGTTATGTAGGCTAGATTCAGAGGTACCTCCCACCTGTTCAGGTCGTCTTCTTTCATGTTGGCGTATCAGGGGTCGATGATGATCTCAGCGAGGTCAACCACGGAGTCCTTCTCCTGCCCGTTGCTGATGATCTTGTATTGCTTCTGGATGTCGACAAGCTTGTTGCACCAGATGGCCGAATTGTCGCGTTCTTCCTTCTCTCCACCGTAGCGAAGGTGCGATTGGCGCCGATGAAGCGGGCGAATGCTCGAACTCTGGTGCAACCATAGGATCGAGGCGGCGAGCTTCACCGAGTCCATATCGTTGGTGTACATCACATTCAACTTGGTGCAGCCATAGGACTGAGCGGCGAACTAACTCCTTGCTGAAGTTCATATCCGCAGCTCACCCCTCGGATCGCCATTGGAGTCTCTTGAATGAGCGAGTGTGTGGCGGCGACATCGATTCGTTTTTCAGCTCTTGGGAACTGGATTCAACGATAAGTTGAGTGTGTACAGCGACAACAGTTACTACCCTCCCTCGTTCATTTGCGCCCGGCGAAGATGCACCCTCGGCGCTTTCAAACGCCTCCATTAAGAAACCTACTCCGCCACACGTCGGTTCACGAGCGGTGCAGATTGGTACTGTAATAACAGGAGTTATTGGTCACTTTACTTAAATTTAATTAGCTTGGTGAAATTTATACTTAAAACAAGCAATGCATTGGCTCGTTCTATCGATGCCACGGGATCAACATGCACAACAATTAGAATTATTATTCTCAGGACGCACACGATCAACACATTTGTCGCACTTTCACAAAGATAATACTACCAAGTTTGAATTGTTTGTTATGGTTGCTGTCCTCTGCATCATCATGCCATGTTTCCAGCTTGCAAGATTCAGAGCCAACAAATAAGATCCAAATAATAAGTACAACAAAGATGCCTACACATCTCATTGATTCCCAGCTTGCAAGATTCAGAACCAACAAATAAGATCCAAATAATAAGTATAACAAAGATGCCTACACGTCTCATTGATTCCCAGCTTGCAAGATTCAGAGCCAACAAAAAAGATTCAAATAATAAGTACAACAAAGATGCCTACACATCTCACTGATTCCCAGCTTGCAAGATTCAGAACCAACCCATTAGAGCCTTTTGATAAAGTGAATATCGGGATTAAATCCATCTTGGCTAGCCATGTCATACAATCGAAGAACTTAGTGAATGCTCTTGACCGTCACAACATCTGTACTAGAGTATTCTTGTTTGCACAGCATGTTTGCATAGCACAAACAAGTAGACAGGAGAGCATGATTTCGCTTTAGTTGAACCATTTTGTGCAGTTCCACCAAAATTGAGAGATGTTGCTCTTGACCATCACAACATCTGTAGTAGAGTATTCCTGTTTGCAACAGCATGTTTGAATAGCACAAACAAGGAGACAGGAGAGCATGGTTTCACTTTAGTTTAAACATTTTGTGCAGTTCCACCAAAATTGAGAGATGTTGCCCACGTGACATTTTAGTTGAACTGCACAAGACACTCATTCCAAAAAAAGTGTTTTGTGCAGTTCACCAAAAGGTCACAATAGCAACAAGGTGAAATGGATATCCCTATCTGCACAAAATGATAGAAAGTAAACAGTTTCTGGTCAATAAGAATATATGAAACATATACAAAATGAAAAGAAGCATCTTAATTATGTTCATGTCAATCACGCAAGGACAGTAGAAATTTTAAAACGTCAGCAATGCTTCATGTTACCAGAAGCATTACGATCAACAATGAGATTCCTCAGATATGGGATTACTTTAATGGTGGCGTTGCTTGTTTACGGAACCAAATAAATCAACAAAGACTAAAGAGTTGGTTTAAGGGCATGGGATCGTGGGGACACCAGGGACACTTTCGGCAGCGTAAAGGAGCAACTTACTTATCATCTTTGGGGAAAATAGCAGAGTGCCATTTGTAACACAGTTTAATTGCATCTTATCACTAGAGGCATTAGATTAACAATAACACTGGTTAGACATGTCCCTAAGGTAACAGTGTGATCGCTTCATTTTACATGCGCCCTTACAACAAAAGGTTGGTTTACCCGCAAAAAACAGCAAAAGGTTGGTATAAGGACATGTGGCGGTGGGCCGATCAAAGACAATGTACCTACAAGGAGGCATAAAGTGGTGATGCCGAGCTTGTTCACGCTATGTGAGGGCAGCAAACCTAATCTTGGAGACCTTTTACTATGTGAGGGCAGCAAATCTAATCCTAGATGCCTTTTACTATGTGAGGGCAGCAAATCTAATCATGAGACCTTTTACTATGTGAGGGCAGCAAATCAAATCCTGAGACCTTTTACTATGTGAGGGCAGCAAATCTAATCCTGAGACCTTTTACTATGTGAGGGCAGCAAATCTAATCCTGAGACCTTTTACTATGTGAGGGCAGCAAATCTAATCCTGGAGACCTTTTACTATGTGATGGCAGCAAATCTAATCCTGGACATACTCTGTTGACTTGTCCACCAGCCGCCACTTTCTATCCTTTTTTCAACCAATAATAGATATGTTCCTTATCCAGTTTGTACTGTGTTTTCCCATTATTTCCCTTTTCAACCAAGAGACCGGTTGGGTATCCGTTCTCTACTACTTTCACCATATTATTTCCTCTTTGAATCAAGTCCTAGATTCATGCTACAACTTTCCCCCCTTTCTTTGTTGTTTGAACAAAGCCCTAGATTCGAATGCATGAAGTAGCTTTACCTCTAATAATACTAAAAATTTAGGTGGCTTTGGAAGAGCTAATGGGAGTTGAAAAAGATGCACATGCAGACACGTGGGGAGCTGGGGCAGTAGAGCAAGGCCGCTTTCGAAGAACTTATACCTGAGGGTCACCGGGATGTCGGCGGCAGAAGGTCAGATCTGCGGACAATCTGGCAGGGAGGAAGAAGAGTCGGAGGACCTCCGAGCCGTGACGTGTCGGAGAGAACGGCACGGGCGGAGGATCGGGCCCCTCCGGCAGCTGTGGGTTTCCTCCCTCGGCGGTGATGACCGCGTGAACGATGCACCTTTTAGTCCTCTACACACATCGGCCGAAGGGATCCGGCCGGATCTGTGACCAGCGGTGAGCACATAGAAAATGTCGCTACCGCTATCTTGTTTATATCTGGAGAGGATGAGAGAATGAAGAGAGCAACCCTAGTAAAGCAAGCGCTCAGGCCCCTGCATCCATATATAGTGGAGTGATTATCTTTTTTCTCTCCACAACAAGCATTTCAATTTGTGTACGTGGCATTAAAGAAAAGAAACTCTCTATTTAAGGTGACTACTCTACGACTCCTACTTACTACTACTACAGTACTACCTCCGTTCTGGTTTATAGGTCCCTTTAGAGTTTGTGCCAAATTTTGACTAAAGATTTAACTAACAAAATGTTAATGCATGTCAAGAAAAATTATCTCATTGGATTCGTATTTGAACATAGTTTTGAAAAATATAATGTTTGGTGACATGCGTGAACATTTTCTTAGTTTAATCTATGGTCAAAATTTGGCACGAAATACAATGGGGACCAATTAGTCCAGACAGAGGTAGTATTGTTCACTTGTGCTCCCTGCCCCTCCATTCTTTAAACAACCCCACGGGTGAATAAACATACAGTAAGTACTGTATTTATATAGAATGAACAAGCTCGAACTATTTTTGCGTAGTTAAAAGTTGAGGGCGGGGCTTTTCCCAGGCGTCTGTGGCGATTTTGGTAGGCGGTTTGTGAGAGGCGAGGAGGGTGAGCGAGTGGGGCTGTGTGATTTGACGCGTTCTCGCTGGAAAGACTTGTGATATGACCACTCACTATAGTCATGAATTCTGGCGCTCGACCGGGTGATGCCCCCTTCCGTTCAGCTCTAATCTGGTGCATGACACGTCGACCGGATCTTGGCTCTCCCACATGTCAGAGTAGTAAGAAGGAGCAAAGAATGATGCGGTATATACTAGTACTATACTACTCCCTCCGTTCCTAAATATAAGTCTTTGGAGAGATTTCACTATGGACCACATACGGAGAAAAATGAGTGAATCTACACATAAAATGCATCTATATACATCCGTATGTGCTCCACAGTGAAATATCTATGAAGACTTATATTTAGGAACGGAGGGAGTACTACTCAGGTCGGAGGAGTGCAAAACACGGCAGCCCAGTGAACCAGCCGTGCGAACCACGGTAGCCCACTGAACCAGCAGTAGAAAACAATAATGTGGTGATATGGCCATAAAAAACAATGTTCTACGGTCCACACTGTAGCATGTACAGTAACACACCTCTTTGTTTGGATCCCTGAGTTAGAGCTAGTTTGGGTTGAAATAGCCTCAAATTATCGAAACAAGAGGGGTTAGTTTGAGCTAGTTTGCTCTAACCCAGCTAAAAAAACTAGCCCGGTGGAGAGGTTCTAATTGGGTTAGTTATCCTGGGCCCACTAAAAGAGAACTAAAAAACCTCACCTGCCTGCACCAGATCGCTCCCCTAAAAAAACCTCACCTGCCCGCACCAGATCGCTCCCCCCTCTCGCACGACTCCTCTCTGTTCCCCATAGGGCCGCCCGCCCAAGCGCCGCTCGCCCTCTCTCTCCTCCGGCCACCCTCTCCTTCCGGCCTCCACCGCCCTACTCCGACCGCCCTCTCCCTCCGACCTTCGAAGGTCGCCCGCTCCCCTTCACTGTCATTTTTCTCCACTGTCGTGCTTGTGGGCAGATCTACCAGGGAAGTCGCGAGAGGGGTGAGTTTGTTCGTTCCTTCTCTGTCTCACGGTCATATCATTGATCTTGCTTGCTCTAGCGCTAATTTTGATTTGGAAAAGTAGATCCTGATCAAACTTGCTATAGATCTGTGGTGCACGCATGGAATTGTTTGATGCTACTAGAGGAGGTAATAAATATTTCTAGAGGCCCAAAGATTCAGGTCACCTTTCTAGGTATTTCAATTTCAGGCTTGCATTATTTGTAGAGGCCCAAAGATTCAGTTCACCTTTCTTGGTATTTCAATTTCAGGCTTGCATTGTTTCTAGAGGCCCAAAGATTCAGTTCACCTTTCCAGGTATTTGAGTTTCAGGCTTGCACTATTTCTAGAGGCCCAAAGATTCAGTTCACCTTTCTAGGTATTTCATTTTCAGGCTTGCATTATTTCTAGAGGCCCAAAGATTCATTTCACCTTTCTAGGTATTTCATTTTCAGGCTTGCATTATTTCTAGAGGCCCAAAGATTCAGTTCACCTTTCTAGATATTTTAGTTTTAGGCTTGCATTATTTCTAGAGGCCCAAAGATTCAGTTCACCTTTCTAGGTATTTTAGTTTCAGGCTTGCATTATTTCTAGAGGCCCAAAGATTCAGTTCACCTTTCTAGGTATTTTAGTTACAGGCTTGCATTACTTATAGAGGCCCAAAGATTAAGTTCCCAGTCGGCGACAAGCGGCCCTGCTACCCATGCCGGTGTCGACCTCAACTCGCAAGGGCTGGCGTTGGAGGGGTTCCTGAGGCTTTGGCTCTACAGAGCCTTCCTCCAGAGCGACGATGGCAAGCTCCTCCCTCGGTGCGTGAGGGGCTCCGGGCTCCCTCCCTATCGTGAACAACTTCCGTGATGAGTTAGCTCATTCTTTTTTTTCATGAAGTGTTTTTTTATTTTGTGAAGCTTGATTGACGACTTGTATATTTAAGTGGGATATCTCATTTGTATGGACAAAGTAAAAATTATCATGTTTCGCATGCTTGATTGTATAGATGGTTCGTTTATTTTGTCAATTGTGAGCGGGAGGAGGCCACAGAAGAGCCGGCCACACCAAGAGGGTGCTTGGATCGAAGAGACTTATTTTAGTCTGACTAAAAATAGGGTCCAAAGTAGTCAAATGATTGAGATAGAGCATTTATTGTCAATCTAACCCTGCTATCCATACACCTCTTTGGTTTAGAGTTAGTTCAGGGTTAGAATCTAACTCTAACCTCTAACTGAGTTAGAGTTCTCCCCATCTCGGTTCATCGCCATCATACTTTCCCCATTCCTGTGTTTTCAGTATCCTGCGAATCAAAGAGGCCCTTTTTTGGGGAAAAATCAAAGAGGCCCTTAGACTGGTTTAGGTCCAGTCATTTTTTATAAACGTGTTATGTCCAAAATTTAATGAACGTGCTCCGGTTTCCATGAAAATAATCCGGTTTTATGTAGTAATTTGTTGATTTATTTATTCTTCTGCGGGGGGTTTGCATGTAATTCGTGAGGTCTGAAATGTAAAGTACCCCGGCATATGCTCCGAGTCGTGCATGCACTACGACCCAGATGCTCTATGTCCCACATGTCGGCGAATGGGAGCACGTGGAAATAGCCTAGGAGTACATATAGGAGGATAAATGCGTGAAAAATATGTACTATGAAGAGTACCCGCGGTTCGAAAAGTAGACCTAAAGTGATGACAGCTATAGGTCGCACGCACCCAACTAGTGGTATGACTAATTTTTCCCTCAAAAAAAGAGGCACGAGTGCTCAGTACTCCTATTCTATAAACACGAGTCCCATCTGACAACAGGCGTCAGGTACTCTGCCTAGCCCTCCTCCCTCGTTTCCCTCTTCTACTCTCTAAAACTCGGCCGACGCCCGGTGGGTGGGGTGGGTTTGCTCAACTGCGGCCCCACCTCATAGTGAAAATGTTACGACTAGAATAAAAAATGCCATATACTCCCTCCGTTCATAAATATAAGCCTTTTTAGATACTACTTCAAATGGAATACAACATACAGATGTATGAAGACATAGTTTAGAGTGTAGATTCACTCATTTTGCTCCGTATGTAGTAGTCACTTGCTGGAATCTTTAGAAAGACTTATATTTGGGAACGGAGGGAGTACTATACTAATAAAACATTAAGGCCACGAGGCGATGCAGTGCTGGTTATAGGAGGCAAGAAGAAGAGATGCATCCATCGACGACGTCCACCTCCTCGACTCGTATGCCGCCCACCGAACGACGCCTAAGTAGCAATGGCTTTTTCGTGTCGGTCGACGTGCTTCAACAATGGCGTCCAAAGATTCCAGCCCATTGGAAGAAGGCCAACGCTCTTTCTCGTCTCGTTTGCCTTGTAGTGGCCTATGTAGACGATTTCCTCGTGAGCGTGGATGTGCGGTCGACGGTTTCTTGCGTGGCGGTATTGCTGGCGCGAGTCTTGACCTCGAGGTGCACATTCTTCGTCGTGACCTCCGGCACCTATAGGGCCACCAGGGCTTGAAAGAGTTCGTCACCATGTAGGCCGATGAGGGTGGTAGGCAATGAGGAGCCTGGGCGCGTGGGCTGGAGCAGTACGGCAAGGTCGTCCGTGCGCTTCTTGACGGCGGTGAACTTGCAGATGGAGTTGACCATCATGTCGTCCATGCAAGAGGCGAAGCCGGTGTCGGCGAGGGCTACGATGCCTGCGGTCGCCAGCACCGTCTGGAAATGCTGCGCGGTACGGGGCCGTAGGCCGGCGCCTTGGATGATTTGGCACAGCCGACTGCCGCTCGCGTCCGTCGCCTCCATAGGTGCTTTTGGCTTCTGGTCACTTGGTCTTGGATTGAAGTGAGTAGTGTTGCGCAGAGACTTGGGAGTAGATGGATTGGAGTGGTGGGGCGACTTTATTTTATGAGAGTCCAAACTCTGTTGCATTCACATCATGCTGGCTCTAGTCTGCTTCTCCAAGGCTGGTCACAATGGGCAAGAACATAAGCTAGTAACCTACACACTTCTCTAGACTATGTTACTACCTCCATAGTGGGTAGGAACATCTATGTAGTTGAGGATGCATCATTGACCGTTCAACGTAATTGTGACCAGCCCAATTAATTCCCTCTGCATGTAATTGAGGATGCATCATTGACCGTTCAACGTCCCGGGAACCGCTACCCTCTTCCTCCTTGGCATTCAAGCACCTACGGACCCATCGACGACGACGTGCCTATGGTGACTTCATAAATTTCAAGATGTTAGTGTCGTGCGTGTGTGCGTTCATAGGGGTGAGTGTATGCGCGTGTATATGAGCGCTTGCGTCTGTACTGTGTCAAAAAAAACGTAAATGCGTGTCAAAAAGAGACTAGTCAGTATACTCAATATTGTGCACCTCGGAGAGGAAAATGATAGAACTAGTACGTATTTATTTACGGTGCGGATTCACTCATTTTGCTCCATATGTACTCCGTCTCGGTGTAGTCTAGTCACTTGTTGAAATCTCTAGAAGGGAAAATACTCCTTTCTGGTTTACAGGGCTATACTAGCAAGTAGTTGTACGTACTAGTACAATAGTGGGCTCACATAGCAATTTTGTCTCATGCAAGAGCCTGGCTATATGCGTGCTCCAATGTTCGCATCTGCAACGTTCGGTTTGCGCTTGGCTCTTCACCTCTTCGAGAAGACGAACAATGATGTTACTACTACTGCTTCTACAGTGTCGAATCCACTGCTATATGTCCGTCCACCGCGAGCGGGACGGTTAGCTTGTTGTGGAAGTACTACTACTAAGCAAAAGCCTGTCCTCGTTTGCGAGCAACCGCGCGCATGGGCGAGGGAGATGGCGTGTAGTAAAATCAAGCTTCTCCTCGTTCTACGAGTTGACGCGACACATCATAGCAATGGCTCCACATGCTTGCCTCTAACCTTGGCTGAAAGACCCGCAGTGTACAATATATTTGCTGCAACCTCTAACATTTACCCACCACAAATTAAAATATATGTTCCTGTCTTGACCAGATGAGTGTGTGAACTACAATCACCAGGGTGACAGGTAGGGCCAGAAGACTATTTTAATTTAAAAAAAACTTCGAGACGGCCACATAGCATGGAGCCGACCCCAACGATTTTAAGCTTACAGGCACGGTACACGCTATCTAGACTACTCTACACATGAAACTGCCACACGAGCGTCCGGGCTGCGCTTGGCTCTTCGCCTCTTCGGGAAGTCGAACAGCGATGGTGTACTCTGCCTTTGGAGGAGTACTAAAAATGCACGCCGGCCATCGGCAGCGATTGAACTGCTGGATGTCCACCACGTGCGGGGAGGGAGGCGTGTAGCAGCTTCTCCTACTCTTGCCGGGCACCACGCTCATGGGCGAGGAGGGCGCTCCTATCTTTGCGTGTATGGCGAGGTGGGCCCGGCAGTGTCAGCCAACCTGTCATACAGCCAAAGGCAAAAGCGATCAAGTCCGCGAGGGAGAGGATAATAAAACTTCTCGTTGATGTACGAGTTGACGCGACACATCAAAGCACTGCACTTGATATATTTCAATAATTTGCGTTTACCGATGCATTAATTACAACGCATGCATGCATGCCGTGACTCTTCTTTTGATAGTACTTGCATGTGTTGATTTCATGCACCTTGAAGGATAGTTGTGCATGAGGAGGGCAAGATCATGCAGACCGAACAGGAACAGGACCCGACGATGGAGCTCTCTAAGGTCTCGATGGACCTCACCGTGCTCCACTGCCCCTTGTGCCTCCGCCCCTTGCCGCCTCCAGTGTATGAGGTTCGAATACACCTCGTCCGTTCGGCTGATTGAGCAAGGTGCAGGTTTCTTGATTGATGTGCTGTTGGATTGATTTCTGCAGTGCAAAGGAGGGCACCTGTCCTGCGCGGACTGCCGCGTCGAGCGCCCCGGGAACCAGCGGCAGTGCCAGAAGTGTGAGCGCGGCGGTGGATTCAACGTGAGAAACATGGTGGCGGACTCCGTCCTTTCATCGGTGAGGGTGGAGTGCCCGCATGAAGGCCGTGGGCTCTACATCACTTACCACAAGCTCGCCGATCACCAGAGCGTGTGTCCGCTCTCGCCACGCAATGCCCGTGCCGTCTGCGGCTCGAAGGCCAGCTGCGGCGCGCCTACCACCACATCAGCACCGCGCATCCCATGCCCGTGCACAGGATCCAGTACGGCAAGGTGCTCCAGCTGCAAGTGCCACTGTCGGAGCCACGGCTCTTGCTGTTCGCGGAGGAGGATTGCCGTGCGTTTTTCTTGGTCGGCAGCGTGCTCGACATCGGCGCGCCTATCGCCGTGTCGGTCGTCTGCATCAGAGTGGGGGCGTCCCCACTGCCGCACTACTTGGCAAGATGTGGGCGAACGGCCCGCCGGGGGAGCCCAAAGGCACGACCGACGCCGTCAAGCTGGAAATGGAGGTGACAAGCAGCAAGGATCCCGGCGACGTTGACGTGCAGGAGCTGACCTTCTTCACAGTTCCGCCCAAGCTGCTGGCTGGGGCTAAGCTTGTGTCCCTCCACATTCAGATTGGCAAGCTCATGTCCTAAATGTTTTGACAGTGCCTTCTGTTTATCTTAGTAATATGCTAATATAGGGATTACCTTGGTCTACTTTAGCTTAAGAAATGGTGGGTTTTGGTGGCGCTGCAGCAATTACTTCGACATCAGATCAGTAATTTCCAACAGTCGAACGGATATTTTGTGTCTGTTGGATATAAAGTTCCTTTGGGTAAGAGTACTACTTGTCATCAAAATGGATAAAAGGAGATGTATGTAGACGTATTTTAGTTCTAGACACATCCCTTTTTATCCATTTTTTGATGACAAGCACTCCCTCCGTTCCACAATAGACATGCCTTCCATTCGTCAAAATATAGATGTATCTACATCCATGATAGAGCCAATCGGATGGTTGAGAACACTACAATTCGTAGCTACAGATGCGTGTGTGACTCCCAGATGCAGAGGCCGGGGGTCATCATCCTCCTTTTTGAGAAAAAACAGACGTGTGTGTGAGAGGACGAATGCGTGCGTGCACCTCTTCTCTTCCTGTATAACGTACTACTAAACTTAGAGTACAAGTTTTTGAGCTTGCGTCTCGTTACATTCCAAATACTCCATGCTATATTGAATTGCAAACCTGTTCACACCGATCACAACCTAAACGGTTTCCCACTTAGGAGCGTATTAGTACCACGCTAGTATATTGAATTCCAAACCTGTTCACACCGATCACAACCTAAATAGTTTCCCACTAGTAGATGCCAAGATGACTGAACATTCCTCCTCAACTCCTCATCCACAAAAACAAACAAGTCATTCAGCATCCTTCCATTGCGCTCGCCATGGCGGCGTGATTTACGGGTCGAGATTGCTACCAGGGAGAGGCGAGCATGGAAGCGGAAGCACGAGAGATGTCCCGCCTCGCTGCGAGAGCAGCCGACATGTCCCGCCGCGCGGAAGTTGCAGCACAGAGGTCCCGTCGCGTCGCTAAAGCAGCACGGAGGTCCGGCCATGCCGTCGATGCAGCAGACTGGTCCGGCCGCGCCGCGGAAGCAGCAGAGATGTCCCGCCGTGCCACGAATGCAGCAGAGATGTCCCGCCGTGCCGCGGTGGCCTAGGAAAATTTCTCGCGGGCAGGCGACGACTGTTACAGGCGCATGCATGCGATCGTCCATAGCCAGATGGATCAGATCTCCGGCTTGGCGAGGTTGTAGGACGACGTGAAAGCCTCGTTTGAAAAGGCTACCGGCGTCATCCGGCAACTAAGGGAGGGCAATGAGAGGCTCTGGGCCAAGCGCGACCTGCTGAGGGAGAAGATCGTCCGAACTGCAGACCAACAGGAGGAGACCAGTGCCTTGTTGAAGAGGACCAGCGTCATCGTCAAGAAACTTATGGACGAGAATGACATGCTCCGTAACGAGCGCCAAAGGCTGGTGGGGGAATCCGTGGATGTTCTCAAGCAGCATCTTGAGGACAAGAAAGAGCTCATCACCGCTCGCTGCGGAGACTAGTTCCCGCGGCCTGCAGCAACGCATCAAGAAAGTAGAGATCTGCGAGCCAGATCCTTGTCTTCCTTCTTCTTTTGCCCTTGTGTATTTCGGGCATAGCCGCATGTGGCTTTTTTAATTATCTTTCTAATTATGTAAGACAATTAATCATCCTTATCTTTCTGTGGAAGATCAATGTTGCGTGGCTGGAATGAATAAAACTCTTGCTGTGGCGACCCTGGTGAGGGAGTCCCGGATTAGGGGGTGTCCGGATAGCCGAACTATCACCTTTGGCCGGACTCCTGGACCATGAAGATACAAGATTGAAGACTTCGTCCCGTGTCTAGATGGGATTTTCCTTGGCGTGGAAGGCAAGCTTGGTGATACGGATATGTAGATCTCCTACCATTGTAACCGACTCTGTGTAACCCTAACCCTCTTCGGTGCCTATATAAACCGGAGGGTTTTAGTCCATAGGACGAACAACAATCATACCATAGGCTAGCTTCTAGGGTTTAGACTCTCTGATCTTGTGGTAGATCTACTCTTGTACTACCCATATCATCAATATCAATCAAGCAGGAGCAGGGTTTTACCTCCATCGAGAGGGCCCGAACCTGGGTAAAAACACCGTGTCCCCTGTCTCCTGTTACCATCCGCCTAGACGCACAGTTCGGCACCCCCTATCCGAGATCCTCCGGTTTTGACACCGACATTGGTGCTTTCATTGAGAGTTCCTCTGTGCTGTCGCTATCAGGAAGGATGCCTCATCCCGTCTTTAAAGACGGCACTGTTGCTAAAGGAGCTTTGGCTATCAGCCAAACTCTCCGGCTAGGCAGTTTCCTTATGACCGCTTTGTCGGCCCGCGCGACGATGACTTCTCGGGTCATCAAAAGCAATCTTCACGTTAGCTCGGAACTCGCCGAGCGGTTAGATCGATGGAGCTCTCTTCCTTAAGCGAGCTCTTGGATCGATCGCCGCATACAGGGAGTCGCTATGGACTACGATCAGATTGGGCCTAAACCTGATCTCAGAGAGATTAACTCTCCTCAGGTTACCCACCGCGTTGCTGTGGTAGAGGAACAATACGGCGACCCTTCTTCTATCTTAAGGACTAGCTATGTCCGGATTCCCGACCCCTCCATGCCGGATTCCCACGGAGGAGGATGTTACTCAAGCCACGAACCTAAAGTCGCAACGGGGCTAGATTCATTGGACAACATCCAAGAACCCAAGCTTCCAAGTTCGGAAACTACTGGGCCCCTGAGTTTTAAAGTAGACGGGGTTCCGAATTTAATTCCACCCGCCCACCCAAACATAAGCGATCTATCTCAAATCTGGCAAAAGCCCGCAGAAATAGCACACCATTACTGGGCCAGATTCCTCCAGGTTATGAACAGGATAAAGGACTACCGCGAGGAGGACGCAATTTCATTCTTCTGCAATAATTGCACGGACAAGGGAATCCTCAACGCCGTACGTCGTCGTGAAATTACACGCTTCGCTAACTTGGCGTCCATGGTACGAAAGTACTGTGCGATGGAAAGCGCCTGGAAAACCAAAATCAATTTTTGGGATAGTCCGGCCCTGAATACAACCCCAGTCCGAAATAAAAGGGTGCATCATCGCTAGGCACCCGGGTTAAATACCAAAAAGCAAAAACCTTCTATAGGGCATGGAACCGTCTTCGGAGGGATGGCTCAGCGGACCTGCAAAATTCATAGTCTGAGGCGCCACTCCAACCCATAGCCTTAGAGCATGTTGGATACTACGGCGGTGGCCAAAAGTGGCGAAGAGCTTCTAACTCGAGCACCAGTCCAAGGATACCAAGATGGTATTAATAGTCTTGAGACTTCGCATCAAATAATATGCGAAACGAACACTCCATGCCTTGCGAAGTCTACCAAGTAGCAACAATAAACCCATGGGTAACACGGTTATTACCTTTAATGCCAGTGACGAACCTAAATTCCGAACAGCCCGAGCACCAGCCGCATTGGTCCTCAGTCCAATAGTGGATGGCTTTCGCCTTATGTCACATCCCTAGTTCTGACAATGCCTAGTGCATGCATTAGAGTGTTGCATCATGTTTAAATTCTTTTGAAACTTGAAATAGGGATGCTTAAACCCTAGCAACAAAGGAATTCACTAGGTTTAACTAAAATATTTTCAGTGAATCCAAATGGCTTACAAAATGTCCATCATCCCGGGAAAATGCTGGAAACATTAACCAGAGGTGTTGCGCCTTTTTCCATGTCATATTTGGGCTCTGAATTAAATCATATGGTATTTTCATTTGGGCATTTAAATACTATAAAATATTTTAAATGATCAAATAATCATAAACTATAATGTTTACTGTTGGATATATTCTAAACAGTAGCCATGATTAGTTTCATGATTTTTCGATCGGTTTAAGTATTTTAAATAAAGCCCTAAAGTTACAGAAATAATAGAAAACAGAAATAAAAGAGAGAGAGAGAGACTTACGTGGAACTTACCTGGGATCCACCAAAGCCCACCTGGCCGGCCCGGTTGGCCAGCCCAGCCCACCTCCTCGTGCGTCGTCTTCCCCATGCCTTCTGGCATCGTGCGTGGCGCGTGCACAGCCGAGCCGCGGCCACCTCCTGCTTCCACCTCCTCCTGCCTCCCTGCTCGCTTCCTCGCCCCCGGGAGACGCCACGCGGCCCCCTCGACGCTCTCTCACTCTCCCCATGCTCATCCCCTCCTCTGGCTCCCTTCCCCTCTCTTCCCCGAGCGCCGCCGTCGCCGCCGCTTGCCATAGCCGTGCCCGCCGAGCTCCCCTCGCCTCGCTGACCCGCCCAGAAGAACCGCAGGGTCGTCTTCATCATCTACGCAGAGCCACGCGACGCCTGCCGCCCTGCATCGCCGGCTACCTCGCCTTCTTCCCCCTCGGACGCCGAGATCGCCACGGCCGTGCCGTCTGCTCTGAGCCTTCCCCGAGCCCGCTTCGACGCCCCCTGCACTCCCCGTGAGCTCCTCTTCCTCCTCCCCCTTCCCGTTCTCGCTCTCAAGCACCGCAGCGACCGCACCGAGCTCGACCGCGCCCGCCGCCGCCACCGCACGTCGCCGTCATGGCCAGAGCCACAGTGGCTCGAAGCCGGGCACACCACCGTGCTCCACACCTCACCAGGAGCACGTAGCACACACCAAAGCCTCCCCTAGCGCCCTGCATCGCCTAGCCCGCCGTTGGCCGAACTCCGGTCGCCGCCGTCGTCGTGGTTGCCGTCGCCTTCGGCCACCCCAGCTCTTCCCACTTGCCCTACTAGATGCGCGCGAGCCCCAACTACGCGTAGGACCAAACCGCGGTCGATTTGGTCGACCATGGGCAAAACCCGAGCCAACCCAGTGTGCCTCCGCCTCGTTTCGGTCGCCGCCGGCGTAACACCGGCGGTGGTGACGTGGCCGCTTAGTTTAGGTTAACGACGCACTTAGTCAACACTTAATTACACTGACAGCCGGGCCCCACTGCCTAATTAAACTTAGATTAGTTTCTGCTTAGTATTAACTAATCACAGCGGCCCCACGTGTCAGCATTGACCAAGCTGACGTGGCCGTTGACTGGGTCCACATGTCAGCGACACTAATCAGCCCGATCAGCGACCGGTGGACCCCATCGGTCGTTTGACTGAACCATACCTGTTGACCAGATGACGTCAGGGTGATGTCATGCTGACACAGTAAATGATTTTCTGGATTTAAAATAAATCAGAAAAGCTAGAAAATACCACAAACTTCTAAAAATCATAGAAATTCAACCGTAACTCCAAATGAAATAAATTATATATGGAAAATGATCAAAAAAATCCAATCTATCCATCTGTACCATTTTCATGCATGTTTGAACAACCTAAGGTTGCTGTATATGACAATTTGCATAATTAGCATTTAAATAAGCACATATGGAGTTTGAATTTGAATCTTGGATTCAAATCAACTTCATTTAATCTGGTTGCTAGTTGCATTAGCTCAAACCACAACATATTGCCATGTCATATTCATGCATCATATTGTTGCATTGCATTGATTGTGTTTTCTCTGTGTTGCCGGTATTTGTCCCCTCTCGATAGACTTGGTTCGACGATGAGTTCGATGACACCGATGAAGAACTATATTATCTTCAGAAGTGCCAGGCAAGCAAAACCCCCTTGTTCATTCCGATACAATCCCACTCTCTCGCTCCTGCTCTCTTTTACTGCATTAGGACAACAACGATTCAACTGTTACTTGCTGCGGTAGCTGAACCCCTTTATCCTTTGCATGACCTGTCATTCCACAGTAAATAGATGAAATCCACTAACATGAGTAGGAGTTGTTTGAGCCTGATGTGCCTACTCATTCTTGTTTGTTTTTCATGCACTGCTATCGCTTAGAGTTGAGTCAGTCCGATTCATCGAGGATGAATCGAGGTGTGTGAACATGTCCTCACTGTGTGTGAGCTAAGTGTGTGAACACGATTTGGTAAAGGTATCGGTCGAGAGGCCATGTAGGAGTACATGGTGGGTTGTCTCATTGAAGCCGTCCTTAGGAACTGAGTTACGTGTTTGTGATCCATGATTCAGCTACTACCATGCATTGGGCCTGAAATATGACCCCGCCGACTTCTTATTCACCCTTGTCCTCTGTCCGGGAGTTGCAAGTAGTTTCGTGTTTGTAGTATCTTTGGAGGCCGTCTTGTGCGCTGACCGGAGGGGTGGGCTGTGATGCGGTAGGCACATGGCCGGGTAAACCGGGCGCCTGTTTGGTGTCACGGAACCCTGTTCACATTGTTTGGGGCTGTGAGCGAAACTCCGGCCAGATCTCCTCATGGATGGAACCCGAATAGGCGATAAACCTGGACTAGAGACTTGAGTGTTTAGGTAGGTCGTGGCCGACACCCTCGTTGGGCTTTCGCTTGAAGGTTGCCGAGTACATGTCGTGTAAACAGCGGTAAGTGGTGAGAGCGTGTGTGAAGAAGTACACCCCTGCAGGGTTAATATCATCTATTCGAATAGCCATGTCCGTGGTAAAGGACTTCTGGGTTGCCTATAACAGTTCATAGACAAGTGAAAGTGGATACTCTAAAATACGCAAGATAAGTGTGAGTGCTATGGATGGCGTTCTCGTAGGGAGACGGGAGCGGATCCATAGTGGTGTATTGGTTGGTGAATATGTGGACTCGTGTGCGCCACCTCAAAAGAGTTACTTGCAGTCGTAGTTCAAGATAGCCACCGAGTCAAAGCTGGCTTGCTGCAGTTAAACTCCACCATCCCCTTTGTTGATAATGATGCATATGTAGTTAGTTCTGATGTAAGTCTTGCTGGGTACATTTGTACTCACGTTTGCCTATTTTATGTTTTTGCAGAGAGACTTTAGTCTCGCTAGTAGTTCCACGTGGACTTCGACGTTTAGCTTGTTACCTCAGCTACGATCTTGTGCCCTCGGTAGGATCTGGTAGATAGTCAGGCTTCTAAGCCTTTTTCATTTATAGATGTCTGTACTCAGACATGTTAGCTTCCGCTTGTGCTTTGACTTGTATGCTCTGAATGTTGGGTCGTGAGACCCATGTTTGTAATATCTCACTCCTCGGAGCCTATTGAATAAATACTTGAGTCGTAGAGTCATGTTGTGATGCCATGTTCTATTTGCACATATCGAGCATATTGTGTGTATGTTATTGAAATGCTTGGTATGTGTGGGATCTGACTATCTAGTTGTTTATCCTTAGTAGCCCCTCTTACCGGGAAATGTCTCCTAGTGTTTCCACCGAGCCATGGTAGCTTGCTACTGCTCCGGAACACTTAGGCTGGCCGGCATGTGTCCTTCTTCGTTCTTCTGTGCGTCCCTTCGGGAAATGTCACGCGATGAATACCGGAGTCTGTTAGCCCGCTTCAGCCCGGTTCACGAGTCTGCTAGCCAGTGCTACAGCTGGATTCACTCGTTGTTGACCGACACGTTCGATCTTTGGGTCATGGATGCTGTCCTGTAAGTTTGTGCCACTTTGGGTTTACGACTAGCCATGTCACCGGGCTCCTTATCATATGGATGCTAGCGACACTATCATATACGTGTGCCAAAAGGCGCAAACGGTCCCGGGCAAAGGTAAGACGACACCCGTGGGAATACCGTGTGTGAGGCCGCAAAGTGATATGAGGTGTTACATGCTAGATCAATGTGGCATTGAGTCGGAGTCCTGATAGCTTTGGTATCAGAGCTTGACTGCCTGTAGGATTACCAAGCCAAACTGGTCGAAGTTGTGTCTAGAAATGCTTTAGTTATGTAAGGGAATTGATTGTGGGATGGAACGTAAGGCTCTTTTTACTCCTTATACCTCATGGCCTTCTAATCTGAGTCATCCTCTTCTCTTCTATGGGGGTTAAGAACTAGGCCTTCTCATCTATCTATCAGGAAGACGTGTTACTAATCCATAGAATTATAGAATTGTTAGTTTCAAATCTCAGCTCAGCTTTTACTACTTCTGTATGTTCATAGCTGGTCTCAGAACCTTGCTTTTGTGATGTTGGGTGGTTATGCCACCATTTCTGCAGGATATCTCAAATCTTTTTAAGCATTTACAGCCGTTATACTGTCCGAGTCATCCCAGGTTTCTAAACAATCTCATGCACTTGCAAATCTTTTCCCTCTGGTTTTGATGTTCCTTTGGGCCAGGTTAATCACACTAATTGCTGAGTTGAGGTATTCTATTGCCTCAACATATATGTTGGAATTATTATTATGACCCTAGGTGTCTTAGGGGGTCATCTAGTAATCTAGCCATGATTTTTGTCCTAGTGTGATGATTCTGGCCATCATTCTCGAAAGCATCCCTTGATGCCATTTAGTTAGTAGGCATTCTATTCCTGGGTTTTTGAGCCCAAAATTCACCCTACTTACTTCATGTTGATAGTGTTTTCTCGTTCCTTTAGGAAATTAGTAACCTTTGCATTAATCCTCGAGGTCCGTGGTATTTCCTTCTTCCAAATACTATGAACCACTTATGGCAGAAGTTTGTTGGATCAAAAGATCACAACAAAAGTGCTCTCGATGAATTATCGATTCTATGTTGTGACCCTGTCAGTCCTACCTTCCCCGCATGGATTATCCGGAAGAAACCTGTTGAACCTGGTTCGACACATTAATTTATGCATCCTCAACTCAGAAAGTTATATGTTCCTTTGAGTTGTCCCTCTCTAGTTGTTTTCTGACCTCCATCTATCAATTGATAGTTAGGAGTAATTGTGCATTCGTGTTATCGATGCTTATTATTCTTGTGGTCCGTCAAGCCATTCTATTCAGGATGACTAGGAGAAACAAACTCCAGTACCTCATCCATATCCAGGATTGGGTCAAAATATTTGTGCTCCGCAGATCAAAATGCCAACCCAGCTTTTGATTCTGTTCTACCCTGAAGTATTACCGTCTTTATGTCAGGATTTTCATGAGAATTGCACCGGCTATTGTGAATTCTTGAGTAGCGATACTCTCGCCATCATTTTTCATTCCTTGGTCCTGTGTTATTGTAACCGGAATACCGACAAATGGAATGTGATGTGTGAAATCAATACTCCTAGCAACCTCGTTGCTTGGCAGTTAAAGGACAATAATTTCATTCTTAGCGTGTTGGTTCTTGAATCATCATTCTAAGACAGAGCGTGCTACCTAGTCCTTATTTCTGGTGCACTTTTCCATCAATGAATTAGGATTTCAATCCCTTGCTTAATTGATCACATCATCTTGCCTCGGAAGCAAGATTGTTCTTGAGCTTAGTACCATATCGGTGGTTCGTGATTTTCCGATTATCCTCTCGGAAGTATTACCAGGTTGTCACCTGACCGCTATGTTGAGTTTGTGATCAAGTTGGTTTCTTGTAACCACCCCTTCTCCAAGGATCTGTATCGAGTATCCCTGAGCTAGTTGGGTAAGCTGAACAACAACTTGGAGAGTTGGGAGATAAAAGCTGCCTGACTTAGTTCATGTTAAGGGATATCTTGTGTGTGTGTGTGTGTTGAAGAAAGATGATATCTTCATCAATTGATCCTCGTGACCAGTTGTTGGAGCTATTGTCTTGCTAAAACTTTGATTTGAGTATGGGTTATCCTCAAATCAAATCAGAACCAACGATGCTCGTAATGTTGTCTTACTCGTGGATTTTCCTCGAGCATACACCATTATGTCTTTTGGGTCTGACCAATACTATCACCTTGTTCACATAGTTATGGAATTTCATCTCCATGGGAATCTGGATGGATTGTTGTTGAGCCCATCGACAACATCCTTACCTTCTCCATAGTTTTATTGAACATTAAGCTAGTGTTGGAAACTTTTAAAAGCATTTGCTCATGCTAGCTCATGAAGCATATGTTCGGATGTAAGAAGTGACTTCCTCTAGTTCATGTGCATTCGATGCAAGTTGCCGCCGTGGATTCGAGAAAGTCAATGTTACTTCCTTTGGAATCATCCCAAATCATTCATGCATACGTGCGAAGTATTCTGTGGTTCGAAGACTTGCAACCTTCATTCTATATGTATTCCTAGCACCCGAAGCCACTGATTGACTTGTTCAAGGAGAAGAAGTTCCTTCTTAAGAGCATGCCTTATGCAAGGACTTCGATATCCTCGATGATGATTCCCCACCTGAACTCGGTAGTGTTTTATTATAAGACTACTATGTGGCCATGTTTGTCTGGGACAACGCGTTCACATGTTTGTAGCAGAACCAGCTCATGTTTTAGAGCTTGCTATCATAGTTCATTTCCCGATAATCTCGCGACGTCATCTCATCGATTTGTGTTGCCAACTTTCATTTTCTTTCTAGACTTGATGAGTCTAGATTATTCTGACACCAACCAGATCTCAATCTCAGGCAGATATGATGGTTGGAACATTTCCCAAGAATTATATTATTGGTCTCTCTGTAACCCGGTAAAGTGGATGTCGTGGCCAACACACCTAGCCGGAATACCTGTTATTGTAATATCTTGATTGAAGAAGTTGGCCACCTCCCCATAAGGATCCCGTAGAATTTATTCTAGTAGTTGTTCCTTATGGATTCTTGAGCTCCCGAAGTCCGACCGTTTACCTGATGTTCTGGGTACCAAACCATTTTAATTAATGGGTTGCACTAGCACATCAAGGAGAACATTAGAAGCGGAGTGCTAAATGCCTCTCGGTCAATCATCCAGATTTTGTTTCCTTGGCCCCGCCAAGGTGAAATCTGAGAAGGTGTTATCTTCCTTTGTATTTGCATCATCCATCACAATTCATCATGGTAGTATGTTGTGTTGCCAGGATCCTTGACACGGATGTTGGTAAAACCTTGATGGATATGGAAATGCTCAAGTTCTTGAGAGCACGCACAAGCACTAGGTGCTATCATAGTTACCAACTGGGATTGCTTCCAGTTTCCTCGGTTATGCTATAAATTTTCAATAGTGGAATCACTCTCTGCTGTTGAGTTTCTCCCAGTACTAGAATCATTCCCAGCATTTGTGTTTTGTTCCCAACTTGCACCATCATTGTGATCCTACCATGGGTTTCCATCCATCTCCGATGATAGGCAAAATCATCCATTGTGTTTTCCTTAACAAGGTAATCCACATCATCCATACTAGTCCGGGTATGTCATTCTTCCGGACTCCTTCAAATGATCGATTGTGATTTGCCTTAGGCTGGTATAAAGAGTTTCAATGATCTCTGAATCAAAGGTAATTCTTTTTGCCACTTAAGGGGATATTTCTATGAGTCACCTTCCCTAAGGTGTCTCGTTGTGGTATCATGGCAACTATTTTCCTCGCTACAATGAAACCTCATCAAATTGTTTCTTCCATCCTTCATGATGTGTGTTTTGCCTCTCAGCTCAAGAGATGTTCTACATCTCATTCCGTGAGTTGATCTTGTGATCATTAAAATGATCCATCCTTTTAGAGTGTTTCTGTCCTCGTGTTGGATGAAGATCTCAAAAGCAAAGACATCAAGATCAATTGGAGCACTGAGTCAGCATCCTCGAGAAGGACAATTGGATCGTGAAGTTTGAGCTGGCTTAGTGACCCCTTGTCTTCTTACCTCACGTCTTGAATCTCGGGACGAGATTCTTGTTTAGTAGGGGTGAGTTGTCACATCCCTAGTTCTGACAATGCCTAGTGCATGCATTAGAGTGTTGCATCATGTTTAAATTCTTTTGAAACTTGAAATAGGGATGCTTAAACCCTAGCATCAAAGGAATTCACTAGGTTCAACTAAAATATTTTCAGTGAATCCAAATGGCTTACAAAATGTCCATCATCTCGGGAAAATGCTGGAAACATTAACCAGAGGTGTCGCACCTTTTTCCATGTCATATTTGGGCTCTGAATTAAATCATATGGTATTTTCATTTGGGCATTTAAATACTATAAAATATTTTAAATGCTCAAATAATCATAAACTAAAATGTTTACTGTTGGATATATTCTAAACAGTAGCCATGATTAGTTTCATGATTTTTGGATCGGTTTAAGTATTTTAAATAAAGCCCTAAAGTTACAGAAATAATAGAAAACAGAAATAAAAGAGAGAGAGAGACTTACCTGGAACTTACCTGGGATCCACCAAAGCCCACCTGGCCGGCCCGGTTGGCCAGCCCAGCCCACCTCCTCGCGCGTCGTCTTCCCCATGCCTTCTGGCATCGTGCGTGGCGCGTGCACAGCCGAGCCGCGGCCACCTCCTGCTTCCACCTCCTCCTGCCTCCCTGCTCGCTTCCTCGCCCCCGGGAGACGCCACGCGGCCCCCTCGATGCTCTCTCACTCTCCCCATGCTCATCCCCTCCTCTGGATCCCTTCCCCTCTCTTCCCCGAGTGCCGCCGTCGCCGCCGCTTGCCATAGCCGTGCCCGCCGAGCTCCCCTCGCCTCGCTGACCCGCCCAGGAGAACCGCAGGGTCGTCTTCATCATCTACGCAGAGCCACGCGACGCCTGCCGCCCTGCATCGCCGGCTACCTCGCCTTCTTCCCCCTCGGACGCCGAGATCGCCACGGCCGCGCCGTCTGCTCCGAGCCTTCCCCGAGCCCGCTTCGACGCCCCCTGCACTCCCCGTGAGCTCCTCTTCCTCCTCTCCCCTTCCCGTTCTCGCTCTCAAGCACCGCAGCGACCGCACCGAGCTCGACCGCGCCCGCCGCCGCCACCGCACGTCGCCGTCATGCCCAGAGCCACAGTGGCTCAAAGCCGGGCACACCACCGTGCTCCACACCTCACTAGGAGCACGTAGCACACACCAAAGCCTCCCCTAGCGCCCTGCATCGCCTAGCCCGCCGTTGGCCGAACTCCGGTCGCCGCCGTCGTCGTGGTTGCCGTCGCCTCCGGCCACCCCAGCTCTTCCCACTTGCCCTACTAGATGCGCCATGAGCCCATTTCATGCGTGGGACCAAACCGCGGTCGATTTGGTCGACTGTGGGCAAAACCCGAGCCAACCTAGTGTGCCTCCGCCGCGTTTCGGTCGCCGCCGGCGTAACTCCGGCGGTGGTGACGTGGCCGCTTAGTTTAGGTTAACGACGCACTTAGTCAACACTTAGTTACACTGACAGCCGGGCCCCACTGCCTAATTAAACTTAGATTAGTTTCTGCTTAGTATTAACTAATCACGGTATTGCCACGTCGGCATTGACCACTGCCGACGTGGCCGTTGACTGGGTCCACATGTCAGCGACACTAATCAGCCCCAGTCACTGACCAGTGGACCCCACTGGTCAGGTTTGACCTGAACCTGCCCTGTTGACCTGATGACGTCAGGGTGATGTCATGCTGACACAGTAAATGATTTTCTGGATTTAAAATAAATCAGAAAATCCAGAAAATACCACAAACTTCTAAAAATCATAGAAATTCAACCATAACTCCAAATGAAATAAATTATATATGGAAAATGATCAGAAAAATCCAATCTATCCATCTGTACCATTTTCATGCATGTTTGAACAACCTAAGGTTGCTGTATATGACAATTTGCATAATTAGCATTTAAATAAGCACATATGGAGTTTGAATTTGAATCTTGGATTCAAATCAACTTCATTTAATCTGGTTGCTAGTTGCATTAGCTCAAACCACAGAATATTGCCATGTCATATTCATGCATCATATTGTTGCATTGCATTGATTGTGTTTTCTCTGTGTTGCCGGTATTTGTCCCCTCTCGATAGACTTGGTTCGACGATGAGTTCGATGACACCGATGAAGAACTATATTATCTTGAAGTGCCGGCAAGCAAAACCCCTTGTTCATTCGATACAATCCCACTCTCTCGCTCCTGCTCTCTTTTCTTGCATTAGGACAACAACGATTCAATCTGTTACTTGCATGTAGCTGAACCCCTTTATCCTTTGCATGACCTATCATTCCACAAGAAATAGATGAAACCCACTAGCATGAGTAGGAGTTGTTTGAGCCCCGATGTGCCTACTCATTCTTGTTTGTTTGTCATGCCTGCTTCGCTTAGAGTTGATCAGTCCGATTCATCGAGGATGAATCGGAGGTGTGAACATGTCCTACTGTGTGTGAGCTAAGTGTGTGAACACGATTTGGTAAAGGTATCGGTGAGAGGCCATGTAGGAGTACATGGTGGGTTGTCTCATTGAAGCCATCCTTAGGAACTGACTTCTATGTTTGTGATCCATGATTCAGCTACTACCATGCATTGGGCCCTGAAATATGACCCCGCTCGACTTCTTATTTACCCTTTCCCTCTGTCCAGGAGTTGCAAGTAGTTTCTGGTGTTTGTAGTATGCTGGAGGCCGTGCGCAGCGCTGACCGGAGTGGTGGGCTGTGATGCGGTAGGCACGTGGCCGGGTAAACCGGGCGCCCGTTTGGTGTCACGGAATCCTGTTCACATCGTTTGGGGCTATGAGCGAAACTCCGGCCGGATCTCCTCATGGATGGAACCCGAATAGGCGATAAACCTGGACTAGAGACTTGAGTGTTTAGGTAGGTCGTGGCCGACACCCTCGTTGGGCTTCCGCTTGAAGGTTGCCGAGTACATGTCGTGTAAACGGCGGTAAGTGGTGAGAGCGTGTGTGAAGAAGTACACCCCTGCAGGGTTAATTTCATCTATTCGAATAGCCATGTCCGTGGTAAAGGACTTCTGGGTTGCCTATAACAGTTCATAGACAAGTGAAAGTGGATACTCTAAAATACGCAAGATAAGTGTGAGTGCTATGGATGGCGTTCTCGTAGGGAGACGGGAGCGGATCCATAGTGGTGTATTGGTTGGTGAATATGTGGACTCGTGTGCGCCACCTCAAAAGAGTTACTTGCAGTCGTAGTTCAGGATAGCCACCGAGTCAAAACTGGCTTGCTGCAGTTAAACTCCACCATCCCTTTGTTGATAATGATGCATATGTAGTTAGTTCGATGTAAGTCTTCTTTGGGTACATTTGTACTCACGTTTGCCTATTTTATGTTTTTGCAGAGAGACTTCAGTCTCGCTAGTAGTTCCACGTGGACTTCAACGTTTAGCTGTTACCTCAGCTACGATCTTGTGCCCTCGGCAGATCTCGTAGATAGTCGCTTCTAAGCCTTTTCATTTATAGATGTCTCACTCGGACATGTTAGCTTCGCTTGTGCTTTGACTTGTATGCTCAATGTTGGGTCGTGAGACCCATGTTTATAATATCTCGCTCCTCGGGCCTATTGAATAAATACTTGAGTCGTAGAGTCATGTTGTGATGCCATGTTCTATTTGCACATATCGAGCATATTGTGTGTATGTTATTGAAATGCTTGGTATGTGTGGGATCCGCTATCTAGTTGTTTATCCTTAGTAGCCCCTCTTACCGGGAAATGTCTCCTAGTGTTTCCATCGAGCCATGGTAGCTTGCTACCGCTCCGGAACACTTAGGCTGGCCGGCATGTGTCCTTCTTCGTTCTCGTATCCGTCCTTCGGGAAATGTCACACGATGAATACCGGACTCTGTTAGCCCGCTTCTGCCAGTTCACGAGTCCTGCTATCCCAAAGCTACTGACTGGATTCACTCATTGTTGACCGACACGTTCGATCTTTGGGTCATGGATGCTGTCCTCGTAAGTTTGTGCCACTTTGGGTTTACGACTAGCCATGTCACTGGGCTCCTTATCATATGGATGCTAGCGACACTATCATATACGTGTGCCAAAAGGCGCAAACGGTCCCGGGCAAAGGTAAGACGACACCCGTGGGAATACCGTGCGTGAGGCCGCAAAGTGATATGAGGTGTTACATGCTAGATCGATGTGGCATTGAGTCGGGGTCCTGACACCTTACCAAGGTACTCATGGATGGTGGCAGCGAACTAAACCTCATTTACAAGGAAAGCCTCCGAAAAATGGAAATAGACTGGCGCCGCATTGAGCGAAGCAGCACAACCTTTAGAGGAATAATCCCCAGTCGGGAAGCATGCTGCACAGGAAAAATCACACTGGATGTGGTGTTCGGCACACCGGATAATTACAGGTCCGAGGAGGTCACGTTCCAAGTGGCCCCGTTCAGCAGCGGATATCACGCTCTATTAGGGCGAGAGGCATTCACAATTTTTCAAGCTATACCCCATTACGGGTACATGAAGCTCAAAATGCCCGGGCCCAACGGAATCATCACTCTTGCTAGTGACCCGGACATAGCACTCCACGCCGAAAATAAGACAGCCGCACTGGCCCTAGAGGCACTATCCGAAGCCCTAGCGGCCGAGGAACTCACTACGCTGCGCTCCACGGTGAATAGGGACGATGTGATACTCGATAAGAGATCCAAGTCCACCTCCTTTAAACCAGCGGACGAAATAGTCAAATTCCAAGTCCATCCAACGAACCCTACAAAAACGGCCTCCATTGGGGCACAATTAAACCCTGATGTAGACGCCGCACTACGAGAATTCCTACGCGAAAATTGGAACATCTTTGCCTGGCACCCTTCAGACATGCCAGGAATCCCACGCCGGCTGGCCGAGCACAGCCTAAACATCATAAAAGGATTCAAGCCAGTCAAATAGGCTCTTCGGCGTTTCACCAAACCCAAGAGACAGGACATGGGAGAGGAGCTAGCCAAAGTATTGAAGGCCGGATTCATCAGAGATATAAAACATCTGGACTGGCTAGCAAACTTGGTGATGGTACCAAAGAAGGACAAATCCTGACGCCTATGCGTCGATTTTAAAGACCTCAACAAGGCTTGCCCAAAGGATCCCTTCCCCCTCCCCCGCATTGATCAAATTATCGACGCTACCGTAGGACACGATTCATTGTGTTTCCTCGACGCATACTCCGGCTACCACCAAATTAAGATGGCAGAGCCTGACCAGGCCGCAACGACATTCATCAGCCCATACGGCCCATTCTGCTTCAACACAATGCCCTTTGGGATCAAAAACGCCGGCGCAACATATCAGCGTATGATTCAGACATGTCTTGCAAACCAGATTGGCAAAACAGTGGAGGCATACGTAGACGATGTGGTCGTCAAAACCAAGCACGTCGAAACTCTAGTAGACGATTTGAGGCTCTCGTTCGATAATCTCCGAACATATGACATCAAGCTTAACCCGGAAAAATGTGTTTTCGGCGTTCCAGCCGGAAAGCTCTTGGGCTTCATTGTCTTCGGTAGAGGAATTGAAGCAAACCCAGCCAAGATCCGAGCTCTGGCACAATTGGATATCCCAAAGGACCTCAAACAAATACAAAAATTGACGGGATGCGTGGCGGCTTTAAGCCGCTTTATCTCCCATTTAGGAGAAAAGGCATTACCCCTTTATCGCCTCCTCCGACGCACCTAACACTTCGAGTGGACGGATGCCGCCACAGCCGGACTCGAAGAAATAAAAGCAATATTGGCAACAAACCCGGTCCTGGCCGTGCCCAACATAGGTGAACCAATGCTATTATATATCGCGGCAACTCATCAAGTGGTGAGCGCGGTGCTCGATGTCGAACGAGAAACAGACGGACACAAGTTCCCCCTTCAAAAACCAGTTTACTACGTGTCCACTGTCCTGACTCCATGCAAGTCACGGTACCCGCATTATCAGAAGATAGCGTACGCGGTGTTCATGGCATCCCGGAAGCTGCGACACTACTTTCAAGAGTGTTCGATAACAGTAGCCTCCAAAGTACCTCTTAATGACATTATAAACAACCGCGGCATGATGGGCCGGATTGCCAAATGGGCCATTGAGCTCCTCCCGTTCGACATAACCTATAAGCCATGGCGAGCTATTAAGTCGCAAGCTTTGGCCGACTTCATCGCCGAATGAACTGAAGCCGAACTCCCTAAAGAGTACGGCGCATATTCCAACTGGATCATGCACTTCGACGGCTCCAAAATGTTGGCTGGTCTGGGGGCTGGCGTCGTCCTGACGTCCCCAACCGGAGATATGGTTCAATACGTACTCCAGATAATGTATACGGACTCCAACAACGCAGCCGAATACGAGGCCCTTCTACATGGCCTCCGGATGGCAGTCTCCATGGGCATTCAATGCCTAGAGGTGCGCGGGGATTCGAACCCCGCGACATCCCAAATAAATGGAGACTTTGATGCCAAGGATCCGAAAATGGGAGCTTATCGCAACACCATCCTAAAAATGTCAGCTCGGTTTGAGGGGCTCGAATTCCACCATATAGCCCGGGATAACAACTAGGCAGCAGACGTATTGGCATGCATTGGCGCAAAGCGCGATGCCGTCCCTCCCAACATCTTCCTAGAGAGGCTGTTCAAGCCATCCGTACTATGGGAGTGGGAATCCGGAAATAATAACCCGGACCCAACCGCACTGCCCGACACCGAACATTCTGACACAATTGGCGGTTCCGCCAACAAAGTAACATCCTCAGCCCACGTAAATGGCAGTCATTGCCCCGTGGACGGAACCATTCCTAGCCTACCTAACCAGGCAGGAACTTCCCAAGGACCAAAACGAGGCCCGCTGCATAATGCGGCGATCTAAAGCCTATAAGGTCCATGAGGGAGAGCTTTACAAGAAAAGCACAATCGGAGTCCTTCAAAGGTGTATCTCCGAAGAGGAAGGGCAGAACCTTCTGGCTGAAATTCATGCCGGACTCGGCGGGCACCACGCCGCAGCCCGGGCCCTTGTAGGCAAGGCCTTCTGTACAGGATTTTATTGGCCGACGGCCCGGGCAGATGCTTAGGACTTAGTCCAACGATGCGTCGGTTGCCAGCTCTTTGCTAATCAAAGCCACATGCCACCCACCGCCCTCAAAACTATACCCATAACCTGGCCCTTCGCAGTCTGGGGGCTTGACATGGTTGGACCCCTTAAAGGAGGAACCCACAAGCAAAGATACCTACTGGTCATGGTGGATAAGTTCACCAAATGGATAGAGGCCAAGCCTGTTAAGACGGCCGAATCCAGACTGGTGATAGACTTCATATCAGGGGTCGTACACCGTTACGACGTCCCCCATAGCATCATCACTAACAACAGCACGAACTTTACGGCCGACGAGGTTAAACTCTGGTGCAAAAACATGGGCATCAAACTTGACTATGCTTTAGTCTATCACCCTCAAACTAACGGTCAAGTTGAGCGAGCAGATGGTCTAATCATGAGCGGCATCAAACCCTGATTAGTGCGGTCCCTTAGGGAATCTAACACGCACTGGGTAGAGGAGCTCGAGTCCATACTCCGGGGGCTGTGGACCACTCCGAATCGCACCACCGGATTTACACCATTCTTTATGGTATAAGGCGCAGAGGCAGTTCTGCCCTGTGACATAATTCATGACTCACCTCGTGTGTGCATGTACGAAGAAAGATAAGCCGAGCTCGATCGGCAGGACAGTTTGGACGCATTGGAGGAGGAGCGTGATGTGGCAAAAGCCCGTTCCGCATTCTATCAACATCAAGCTTGAAGATATCAAAGCAGAGAAGTACGGGCCAAAACTTACAACGTTGGCGAGTTAGTTATACGCTTGCCGGACAAGAAAAAGGTCAAACTCAAGCCCAAATGGGAAGGTCCCTTTATCATCTACCAAGTCCTGACCGGTGGAGCGTACCGTCTGCGAGATGCATCGGATAACCGACTCGAGCCGAACCCATGGAACGCAACCCATCTCCGAAGATTCTACGCCTAGCGCCGAATTCTGAGTTCGTCTCCTTCCTCCGTCTATATTTTACATATTAGCTGTCTTCTGTTTCTCTCCTTCTCCCCCCTTTCCTATTACAGCCTTTGAAAACTTGTTCGCGCATTGTTCGCACACACTTGACGCACTATCCGCGCTCTTTACACCTGGGGGCTTCTTTAACAGAAGCTTATTTATACGGGCTTCATGCCCAACACATGTGTCACACTTCCGCATGTACCTTTTATTCACCATTATATGCATCGATATGACTTAAGTTTTGGCCAAGCTGGGTTGCCTGGCTCCTGTGCTTACCCCTACGTTCCCGATTGTTCGCCTAGGCGGTAAAGGAGCACCTCTGCGATTATTCTTCGCTGGGTCAGCCGGATGTGTACCTCAGACTGGGTGAAGCCGAAAGCTAGCGTTCTTAAGGGAATATTCGGTCGGTGAACTAAAATACGATTTCTTACCTATTTATTTATCTGCCCTAGATGTTTTTCTGCTTTTTTAGGAGTCCGGACATGCACTTTAGGGCATGCCTCCCAGGGAAAGGAACCCCTAACGGAACTATTCTCCCGGGAAGATGTTTCTTACTAACCATGTAATATAACATAACTAGTTGGGCACTTGTCTGATAAAGCACTAATGACCCCTACGCCTGGTCTCCACGCATGCCCCGGTTCTTATATAACCGCGAGGGTATTCGGACACACTCCGGACTATTGGGTCCCGAGGTTGAAGTGAAAAGGTCCGCTATGAAAAACGATCTACAATCCGGCTAGAAGGCATTTTACATGTCATCTTAAATTAAATAGTCAACTTGACTGGGCATATTCCTCTTCAATGCCATCTAGCAGGCTACCTATTTTACAGTCCTGTTGGGAATACTTTGCGGCCAATTCTACTTGGTTGTACACTAAGCTCACAGGAATCTCCTTCCATCGGGCCCCGCAGGTCCGACCTCGGCCATGTGGTTTGGGTCAGCCTTCATGTACCGTGTCTTCACCATGGTCTAGGCCTCCCTGGCGCCTTGACGGCAGGACGATATCTTCCATAAGCGGAAGCGCTGCCGCGCTCCCTGAAGCCTCTCTGCAAGCTCTCCATGGCCTTCGGGCAGGGAGACAAATGGCCACAAGGCCTGGGCGACGCCTTTCATCACTGCCAACTTCGTTAGCAGCGGTTGCAAGAGCTCGAAGAAGGTCACCCGTAGAACTGGCATTTCCTCTGTGAGGACGGCCTATGAGCATACCTACGCATATAACTCGTTAGTCGACTTCCTTGCCGAACTCTTTTTCAAAGTTCGTTCAAGCACTTACTAAAAATGTCGCGTCGAAGCCGCCGATTCTCCTTAACGGAGTCAGATAGCTGGGAACGAACATCCTTTAGTTCCTCACCCAGCTGGGTGTTGGCATCTTGGAGATTATTTTTCTCCTGCCTCACCCTTGTAAGCACATTCTCGCCGGCCTTTAACCGGCGCATGAGCTGTTGCTTGTCCGAATCTATCCCGGCGCCATCTGCAATATTATTGTCAGACCTATACACACGCTGCACTTCATAAATTACTTATCTTTTGAAGCATATATTACCAGAAGGGGTCTCTTTGGCTTCCCCCGCTGCGGCTGCGGCCTCAAGTTGGGCTTTGCACTCCTCCAGCTCCTGGGACAATTGGGTATTCTTTTCTGTAAGATCCTGCACAATAAATGATCCTTAAATCAGTTATTTTAACTATTTCAAGTCTCGGGGGCTACTGGAATATATAACTGCCAAATTTTCTCACCCGTATGTCTTTTACATACTGCTCCGTGGCTCTGGCTAGACCATTTTGAGCGGCATGGAGGTGCGCATCTCCCGAATTAAAGGCATCCAATGCCTTTGGGAGAAACACGCGTCACGAAGAACTGTCCGGCAGCGCCTGTGATTCATGGCACTCTCCACCTCGGAATTGGTGGCAGATAACCTATCGGCATCCTCTGTCGAAGGAACATCCGATGCATGCCCCGTGTTCGCCTCCGCTTCTGGACCTGGCTTTGGAGCCTGGCGAGCGGAGGATTGATTGGCAACCTCTCCGGATACAGTCCGGCGAGCGCTCTTCTTCCTAAAAGGGCACGAGCATTAGTATGCCTCCTGGGAATAAGGCCGGGGAGTAAGGTGACGCGCCATACTGTTGTGCCGGTGTTTCAATCCGGACCGCACTTCTTTTTAGCCTGCTGGGCCGTGCTGCCCCTTGTTGGCTAGCCGCCGCGGGCTCAGCCCTCCGCCTCGAGGGCGCCCCCTGCGAAACACCATTGGTATATGGTGATCAAAAACACGCACAGATGGGTCATTTTCAAAGTATTGGGACTTCGATCTGAGTTACCTGCGAAGCAGGAAGTATTCCGGGGTAATCAGCCGTAATGGCGACCAAGGCACTATGGATGCTCAGTTGGTGAAATACCCCGTCGATCAGCTCCACTGATATGTCCGGATCCTCTTGGGAGGCCGGATCGAGGAACCGTTCTGGATCCTCGGGTTGTGGAGGCAGGCTGTTTATATCCTTTACGGCCCGGCGCAGTTCCTGCGCCGAAATCACAAAATGAGATACTTGACTATGGGAGTATGGATTAGATAGGCAAAAATAAAGGTCCGCTTACCCAGCTTGGAGGATTGTTCAAAGAAAATCCGCCCTGCAGATTGACGCGGAGAAATTCCTCCTCTTCTCCCTTGTACAATGCGGACAAGACTTCATCAGATTGGCGACCTATCCCGGCCCCTTGCGGCCGCAGCGGGTGGCATCATCCTCCCCGTTGAAATCCCACATGGGGTGGCCTCTATACTGGAGTGGCTGCACCCCTGCATAATGCATGTGGCCATGACCCCGATCATGGTCAGTCTGGAATGAGCTAACAACCTAATTCGGCTCATCAGGTAAAGGACGTCCCTGTCGTTTTCCTTATGAGGGCTCCGTGGACGCCAGCTTAGGCGCTTCTTCAAAGGAGCGTTATTGAACTCAGGGAGACCGACCCGAACTGGGTCCGGCAGGGGGACATCTTCTATATAAAACCATTCCGAAGGCCAGTCTTCGGACGCCTTCTTCGGCGTTCCGGATAGATATCCGGTCCCGGCGATGCGCCATAGTTCGGCTCCGCCCACTTGATATATTGACCCCTCTTGAGAACGGGGCACAAGGCAGAACAGCTTCTTCCATAGTGCAAAATGAGGCTCGATGCCCAAAAATAGCTTGCAAAGGGCCACGAAGCCCGCAATATGCAAAATGGAGGCAGGCGTAAGGTTGTGCAACTGGAGGCCATAGAACTCCAGGAGCCCCCGGAGAAACGGATGAATTGGAAATCCGAGCCCTCTTATCAAGTAAGAGACAAGGCATACCCGCTCTCCTTTGGAGGGGCTGGGGACGCTCTCCGCTTGCTTTCCGCCCTTATAGGTGTCGAGTCCGGCTCAAATAGGGACCATGAAGGCTGGGGGAAGAAATCCCTTGGTTTGGAGCGCCACTAGCTCACTGTGCGGGACAGAGCATCTCTCCCAATCTCCAGGCTGAGGGCTGGGAGGGTGAGAGGAGGAGCCGCGTCGACTGTCCATGATGGAATGGATTTCTGTCAGATGCACTCTGATGAATGCTCGCGAAGGGAGGATGGTGTGATTTGGATCTAGATCCTCGTCTCTTTTATTGGCAGCTTATTTGCGCAGCTAGGGGGGTAAATGTAAAAATACCCTGAATTTTCGCATTCATTCAACATGTGGAAATGGCCATTATTGGGCGTGGAAGCCGAGGAGCACAATATTCACAGGAAGCCGTACGCTATTCAACAGGTACACAGGATTTGGAGAAGAACCTGCCTTGCAATGCCGAAGACAATCTATGCGTCGGATCCATCGCCATTGAAGCCTGGTTCGGGGGCTACTGAGGGAGTCCCGGATTAGGGGGTGTCCGGATAGCCAAACTATCACCTTTGGCCGGACTCCTGGACTATGAAGATACAAGACTGAAGACTTCGTCCCATGTCCGGATGGGATTTTCCTTGGCGTGGAAGGCAAGCTTGGCGATACGGATATGTAGATCTCCTATCATTGTAACCGACTCTGTGTAACCCTAACCCTCTTCGGTGCCCATATAAACCGGAGGGTTTTAGTCCATAGGATGAACAACAATCATCCATAGGCTAGCTTCTAGGGTTTAGCCTCTCTGATCTCATGGTAGATCTACTCTTGTACTACCCATATCATCAATATCAATCAAGCAGGAGTACGGTTTTACCTCCATCGAGAGGGCCCGAACCTGGGTAAAAACATCGTGTCCCCTGTCTCCTGTTACCATCCGCCTAGACACACAGTTCGGGACCCCCTACCCGAGATCCGCCGGTTTTGACACCGACACCTGGTGTTGTTGTTCTTCTAGTTGCTGCTAGGCTTCCTTCAATTTCCTGGGTTCTTTTGATGTAATAATCGGTTTAGGATGTCGATTGTGTCGTCGGTTGTGTAATATTGGGTTCTAGCGCGGATGTTTGGCCTTTGTTGGCCTCTTGGGATGTTGCGATTTGAATCTGGTACTTTGAGTCCTTCGTGATAGGATGGAGTTGTGCTGAACTTCTTGTGAATTGTGGTGGTTTTCAGTATGAAAATCGGAAGGGGCAAGCCCTTCTTTGATAAAAAAATCATCCTTATATATTCATCAGTCTTGCTATAAGTCGCAGTAGATGCTATATAGGTCCGTCGGATCTTACATCAAGATCCTTAGCTGTCAGATTTCTTTTTTCTCTCTTAAATCTCAGTCGAGTGAGACATAGCCACGCCATTAAACACAGGCTCGGGCGCCATTAATGGAGACCTTGGGAGAGAGGTGGACGGCAGATGGAGGTCAAAGGGCTCTCCTCCCGATAAGCACACGCAGGGGTCTGATCGCACGCCTCTCGTACTCAAATAGCTACCCTGCATGGCGCCTCCTAGATAATAAAAAATGGGGACGTGTGGCGGCACGTAAATGGTACTAGTAAGTAGAACGCCCACGGTTTCAATAATACTTGTGTTTCCGATTGTAACGTGATAGCACTTGTTCCAAAATGACTTTGTTGATTGTTAATGTGTGCGCCTTCGCAAATCGGACTGCAAATTTACCACAGCATGTTGGTGCCATGTCATGGCACCAAGCCAAGTTTCATTATTTTCATGCGTGTTTTGGATTTACAGAATTAAAAACTAAGTTTCTCAATGTTTCCAACCCAGCCACGGCCTTGAATTTTGAATTTCATTCCCATTTCTTGCATGGAACCTAGAAATTTACCCGAGGACACACATGTGATTTTTCAACCAACTTTGGTGCACTGGAACATGTGCTTGTATTTCAAATTTGAATTATGCACACAAAGGTGACATGTTCCCTCCCGGAACCACGAGCCTTCTTGAGAGAAGCTCCGATTTGCAAGAAGCTTATACCAAAATTTGTTCCTATTCGGCCAATTTTTTTACCACGGCATGGTACTACCATGACATGACACCATGCCAAGTTTCATGATTTTAAAACCAAGTTTCTCAATGTTCTTGACCGAGCCACGATGCCCAGACGTTTGAATCTTATTCTCATTGTTTGCATGGGAGTAGAAATTCACCCGAGGACACAAATGTGATTTTCAACCAACTTTGGTGCACGGGAGCACGTGCTTGTAGTTCAAATTTGAATTATGCACATTAAATGACCAAAAACACAATTAATGTGTAAATAAGGCCAAACGAAGCCGAAATAATTCCAAAATTTAATAGGGCACTCATGTAGTTCTATGTTGCCTTTGTAAATAAACTCAAGGGGGACAACGTATATCATTTTGCACTCAAAGGTGACATGTTCCCTCTCAGAACCACGAGCCTTCTTAAGAGAAGCTTCGGTTTGCAAGAAGCTTATACCAAAATCTATTCCTATTCGGCCATTTTTTTTACCACAACATGGAAGTACCATGACCTGACATCCATACCAAGTTTCATGATTTTCAGACGTGTTTTGGATTTACAAGAATTTTAAAACCAAGTTTCTCAATGTTCTCGGCCGAGCCACGATGCCCAGATGTTTTAATTTTATTCTCATTTCTTGCATCGGACCTAGAAATTCACCCGAGGACACAAATGTGATTTTTCAACCAACTTTGGTGCACGAGAGCATGTGCTTGTAGTTCAAATTTGACTTGTGCACATTAAATGACCAGAAACTCAATTAATGTATAAAAAACAACAAACGAACCCGGAATAATTCCAAAATTTAACATGGCACTAATGTAGTTCTATGTTGCCTTTGTTAAGAAACTCAAGAGGCGGGGGGTGTACGTTCCCTCTTAGAACCACGAGCTTCCAAATCAGCCCATATTTTTACCACAACATGTTAGTGCCATGACATGACACCATGCCAAGTTTCATTACATGAATTTAAAATCTAAGTTTCTCGATGTTCTCGGCAGAGTCATGACGCCCAGATGTTTGAATTTCATTCTCATTTCTTCCATGGGACCTAGAAATTCAACCAAGGACACACATGTGATTTTTCAACCCACTTTGGTGCACCGGAGCATGTGCATGCAATTCATATTTAGATTATGCACATTAAAAGTCCAGAAACTCAATTAATGTATAAAAAGGCCAAATGAACCCGAAATAATTCCAAAATTTAACAGGGCACTCATATAGTTCTATGTTGCCTCTGTAAATAAAATCAGGGGGGAGCCAGCGTATATCGTTTCGCACACAAAGGTGACACGTTCCCTCTCGGAACTACGAGGCTTGTTGAGAGAATCTCCGGTTTTGCAAGAGGCTTGTACCAAAACTTGTCCCAATTCAGCCAAAAATTATACAAATGAAAACAGGGTTTAGATTATCCTGAACATCTCGCTACCTAGACCAATAATGTACTATGATTTGAATTCAACATAAATTGGATACAGATATTTGAATTGGAGAATGTATGGTACATGTAGTTCATAGTGAAATATGATTACTGCTATATGCATGTCTTTTTGTTATCAAGATAATATTTAAATTATTGTATAACTTGACAACAATCGTATTCAAATAAGGAAAATTGATTCAAATTTAGTCCATATGGTAGACGACAATATATATGTTCACATGGTGGAGTAAAATGTTCATATATGATGGAAGATCAAAATGTATGACTACATCAATTATAAACCGCAAGGTCACCTAATGATATATTCGAATCAACATAACGTGGATTCAAAAATTGAAATTCGAGATCATGGCATCTGTAATGATATAAAAAGGGACATTACTCTTTCTTTGGTGGGAATTGATTTTTTTTTGTTGTTGAGGGAAGTGCGAATCGATTTGGTACTGTGCAGGGTAATCATGTTCTCCCGATTTTTTTACATTTTTCTTGTAGTTTTTTCAATGGCATCTATAGCAATATAGTAAAAGGGGACATGACTCTCTTTTGTCTTGTATGATTTTCTTTTACACGTTAAGTTTGTTTTGCCGAACAAGGAATCCGCACCTTGTTATCCCGAAATTTTCAAGCTCGAGTATCTTTTGTCTCACCTGCTTTGAAACTCCCGCTTCTTCAACCCGCGCCGCGCCTTGTTATCCCGAAATTTGGACGCGCGCGAGAACTCCCTCCTCATCCAAATCGCTCCGCAGCCCGGACACGAAATCCCCTTCTACCCTCACCGAAATGAAGCTCCATGTCGCAGTGTCAAAACCGGTGGGGGTACGCTGGTAACTTACCCTACATTTTGGAAAAGCGCATCCCTAAGCTTGGCTTCCCCCTCCCCCCCCCCATTCGTACACCGAGGCCGCCAAAACCCGTGAAACCCCACGCTCCTCCATTGGCCTCCCAACCGCCGCCCAGCCGGAGACTATTCCCTGACTACGTCGTCCACCGCAATAGCTCGCCATCCCTCATCCACCGCACTGGATGAGGATCCGTTGTCGATCTCGTCGTCTCGCCGGATCAGCCGCCCCGTCCTCCACCTCCAAGGAGCTGCCCCGATGTTCGCCTCGTCTATCGCGCCACCTCAATCCCCACAACACCGTCTTGACCTGCCCCACCGGAACCGCAAAACCCTCACCAATTCCTCCGATGAAGCCGAGGCCAACTCGGCGCCACCAAGGAGGTTCTGCACTCACCGTTGCATTTTATCTTTTATTCGATCTCACGGGGCTGCCGGTGCTCGATACCGAGCAGACATGGCGTCTCCATCGACGGCGCCGTCGCCGGCCACATCATCCACGGCGTCTCTCCCCCATGTCGTTGCTTCCTCGGCGGCGACTTCCACAACGGCACTAGCTGCAGCTGCTCCGGCTCTCGCTTGCGCTGCGGCTCTGTTCTTGCTGTCGGTCGCGCTACTGCACTACTCCTACTTTCGTTCGTGCTGCTGCTCTGCTCTTGCTCTTGCTTGCACTGCTGCTGCTGCACGACCTCCGGCAGCTACAGGAGTTGCTGCTTTAGCACTCGCTCGCGGTGCTACTGCACGACTTGCTCTCTGCTAGTGTGTTCCCTGCTCGAGCGTCTGCTGATTTAGATCACTGCTTCTCTGCTACTAGTGCTCGAACGCCCTAAACATCTATTGCAATGCTCTGTTACTAGTTCAATCAGTTTCGACAGTAAAATTCAGTTTCGACTGTGAAGTTCATTTTCTTCAGTTAAGTTCAGAGTGAACAGTACTTACAACATCTGTCGGAGCGGCCGTGGCGCGGCTGATGCGTTTTACATCTAGCACTTTTTGGTGATGTATTTTACATCATCTATTGCATATGATATTAGGGTCCCACTTCAGATTAAAGTTGTCTGTCTTGTCATGCTTCAGCCTCGTCGCCGTACACCTTAGCGGAGCTGCTCCAACGACGGAACCGTCCATCACAATGAGCAATACCCTCGGCGCCGCTTCCAGAGGCCTCGGATCTTCTTCCCGCCTCCGGCAGTCACACCAAATCATCACCATCCTCCACGTCCAACCCAATGATCTTTGAGGTCCACAAGGCTATCCAAAGAGGTTGTACACTCGTCGCATCACTTTGTTTCTCCATTCCTCTATTCTTCCAATTCATGTGAGCCAAACACCCAGGTTGACTGAAATCCTATGTTTCCAAATGCTCTGTTTTGCACGTGAATTCCTATCCTATTCCTGTGTTTTTCTTGTCCCTGCGTTTATAGAATCCTCCAATTCTAAGGAGCCCTTACAGATTTACTTCATTTTCAGATTGGCGTCAAAGAAAACTCTGTGTGTTATGTCCTGCTCCTGCCGTGCCGTCATCCACCCCACCTGAGGTGCACCATCGACAGAAGCGTTCACTGCAGCAGAGATCCCCCCTGCAAACTTTCTTTTGCCGCCTCAGATCATCTTCCCCGTTGCCGACAGCCACGCCAACTGCATTACCATCATCGACTGAGCAGATGAACCTGAGGACTAGACAGTTCCGGAAGAGACATCGCAGTCTTTCGTGTTTGCTTACGTTATACATCGGTTATTATTACCTACTACTTTATTGTTCAATCTTGAGTTTTGAATTGCCCATGGGTCTCATATCGAGCCAGCAACGAATAGTATCTGTCTACTATATGGTTCATCTAGGGTCTTCTATGTGGTTCATGTTGGGTGGGCAACAAACAATAGATGATCCATTGTCTATCTTTTTAAACTGAAGCTATAATCTACCTGCTATCATTAGTTTTGGATCCATCCACTCGTTTGCTACCATCAGTCTTGATTTTTGCATGCACCCCTTAGGCCTTACAAAATCTAACTATTTTTTTATTATGCATGTCAGATATTGTACACAATCGTACTGAACATGTAGAGAAAAAGAGAAGACGGTTGCATGCGAATATAATGTCATGCAGACGCTGCTCCATGGTGGGCGAAGTGCCCCCCCTCTCCTGCATTTCTAGATTGTATTCCAGAGGAAGATAACTATTCAGATGGAGATTCAGAAGGAGCCGACCATGCATGTTTACCACCTGAGGTGTTTGCTCTAACCTGGCATGTTGATGTTGGTCATATCATGCATATGGCGCCTTGCATTGCTTACATTATACATCTTATATGTCATCATCTTAGTTTAGATTTGCTTTGTGTGAATGCCACCTGTTTGGTTTCTATATCATACTCCCACCATTCCTAAATATTTGTCTTTTTAGAGATTTCAACAAGTGACTACATACGGAACAAAATGAGTGAATCTACACTCTAAAATATGTCTATATACATCCGTATGTGGTAGTCCATTTGAAATCTCTAAAAAGACAAATATTTAGGAATGGAGGGAGTATATGGAATTATGCAATGCCATCTTCTTTAGCGGCATCATATCGTGAATCATGAAATGCCATCTGTTTAGCCACCATCGATATGTGAATTGTATCGTGCCATATTTTTTCCATAATGTGTTCCATTTGTCAACAATGTTTATACATTCATCTACTCTTCCTGTGCATCAGCCATTTGAGTCGGTCATGGGAAAATCTGGAGTGAAAACAAGGTCTTCTGAGCAGTCAGTGCTACCTGTCGGTGCAGATTTCTTGCTGGTTACAGATAGCTCCTCAGAGGAGGATTCAGAGAGAGATGACCAGTGGTATCCCCCTCCCCCCGAGGTGCATGACCTAACTTGGCTGGGTTATATTGCTCATATCATGCATATGGTGTCTTGCATTGCCATGCCATCTGCTTAGATTAGACATGCTTTGTGTGAATTCCTCCTATTTGCTTTCTATATCAGATATGTGAATTATGCAATGCCATGTTTTTCAGCCAGTTATCATATATGTGAATTATGCACCGCCATGGAGCCAGGCATCATATATGTGAATTATCTCATGTCATCTTTTTTTTCATTACGTATTCCATTTGTCGACAATCTGTGTATATTGAACTACTCTTCATGTGCATCAGCCATTTGAGCCGGTTATGGAAAAAATCTGGAGTGAAAACAAGGTCTTCAGAGCAGCAATGGTACTGTTGAAGCATATATCTCGATGGTTCTGGGAGCTCCTCAGAGGAGGATTCAGAGACAGATGACCAGTCCTATATCCCACCTGAGGTGTATGCTCTAAGTTGCAATGTTTATATTTCTCATATGATGCATATGGTGTTTTGCATTGCTTAGTTTAGACATCATATGCACAATATTGAATTCTATCTGCTTAGTTTAGAGATCATACATGCGAGTGCCAGCTGCTTAGTATATGAATCAATTATGTCAATTATATCATGCCATCCTGTATACTTAGACAACATGTATGTGAATTATTTCAGCCCAACCTATTTTAGAAAGACATCATATAGTTTTGTCATGTCATCCTGTTTAGGTACTCATCATATGTTGAATTATGCCATTATATCCTGTTAAGTTATCCATCATATATCTGAAACTGTGTCATGCTATCATGTTTAGTTAGGCATCATATATGTGAAATTGTGTCATGTTGTCCTGTTTGGTTAGATAATATATATGTGAATTACCACATCTGTCTATCATACAATGTCTGTACGTTCAATCTCTTTTCTTGTTTATCAGCCATTTGAATTGGAGGGGGTGATGGCAGTATCTAAGGGAGCAAAAACCCGTTCTTCACCAAAGACAATGCTACCCGTCGATGCAGATAGAACCATGGTTGTACTGGCCCACAAACTAGCCCCACCACACATAATCGAGACTCTTCCAGATTGCACACTTACACCGTTGGGCAGAGAACCAGCTACAACCCATCTAACCGCAACCCCAAATGGATAGTAACCCACTTATAGTTGACAAAGCACCATGTCCACCACAGTACCCCACACGAGCGGTTTGTAAAGCTACTTGATGCCCAAAGCACGAAGACCACCACAGCTAACCCAAACTCCACGTTTAAAGCGTAAGAGCAAGCTGTTCTCGGTCGATTCCGTAGCTATGGTCCATACTCCTTTGTTGTTGCATCACCAGTATTTACTCATACCAACTACTTTCGAATTTTGAAGGATCCAATTGAAACTCCAGTGGCGCAACAGGTATGTTTTAAACCTATTTCTTTAACTGGATTGCTGTTCTAACTTCTTGCTCTATGTTGATTTCAGTTTAAGTTGTATAAACAGTTATGTTCTCATGTGATGCACATTACAAGTGCTGCCAATGCTGTGTAGTTTCTCACACTTATATTATGTCTATGCTGCCGTGTCTTAAAAATATATGAGTTGAATTGTGTCTCTATCTTGATTAGGGAACATAAACTAGAATGATATGGACAATACAGTGACCATAGTACATAGATATATGTTTGTTTCTTGCTGTTATCCTGTCCACCATACTACTGAACCGGTTTACCAAAATGAGTTTGGTATACTACAAGCTAAACCTGTGATGTGTCTGCTTGTTTCTCTTGTAGTATGCAAACAGAATATTGGAGAAGAGCACCCCACTATGCAATGGTAGAGAAAGTAATGCAGATAAGGTTCAAGATAGTGAGACAACCCTGTTGGTCTCCAAGAAAGGTGATAAAAACGATCTTGTAGACAGTGAGAAAACCCCACAGTCCTGCGTTGATGTAGTGTTCGAGTTACTGGCCAGTACCGCTGGCACAAGATCTTCGAACTCGCTGCCTGAATCACTTCGGCTTCTTCAATCTCAGCTACAAGCTGAAAGGCATCAGTCATCTGTGTTGCAGCAAGAAGCCAAAGGACTGAGGAAGTCCTCGAGAATTGAGATCGTACTTTCTTGTGCAACAACAAGCTACTTGGAGGATTTAAGCGCCAAACAAGAGAAAGTTAATAAGCTTGCTAAGCATCTTGCCAAATTATGGGTACCTGGATATTGTTTCTTGAACTCTTCTCAAGTGGTTTCAGCCTCGGACTTGTTTTGTGCGGTGTTTATATGTTTGTTGTGTTCCCTATATTTGCACTGGTGGTGAACTTTGATGCCCAGTGGATGTAATATGTGTAATAGCCGTGATAGCCTAGCATAAGTTGCTTGCTTATTTATTTCCTTGTTGTCTTGTTTATTTGTTTGCTTGTAGTCAGTGTAGTTCTTTTTCCGCGGTTTGCTAGTGGCTGCAATAACCTATTTTTAAAAACTAGGCCACAATAACCATGGGCTAATATTTACTGTGGTGACACTGGGCCTCCTACGGGCCATAGAAACAGTGGGCCTTCTACGGGCCGTAGAAACAGTAGGCCTTCTACGGGCCGTGGAAACATTGGGCCTTCTATGGGCCGTAGAAACAATGGGCCTTCTACGGGCCCTATCATCAATGGGCCTTATACGGGTCGTATGATCGATTGGCCAAACATGGGCCAATAACAGGCCGCATTATGGCCGTAAACGGGCTAGAGTTGGAATCGTCCGTTCATGGGCCGACCATAATGGGCCATCGTTAATAGGCTGTATTTGATGACGCTATGAAAATGGCCCAATGTATTAATGGACCACAAACGGGCCGACTGTAACCATGGGCTGAATTTGGCCCACAAGCAGAAAATTACAGTAACGGGCCGTAAGTAAACGAATGCTCGAAATGAGCCCAAGAATAAATGGGCTCTGAGAAGGCCGAAAGATAACATGGGCTGGAAATGGCCCAACTAAATAACGGGCCATTAATGGGTATAAAGTGATACACTGTTCATTACGGGCCAGTTTCACCACGGGCCATTAATGGGTCTAAAGTGATACACTGTTCATTGCGGGCCAGTTTCACCACGGGCCGTTAATAGGCCAAGAGTTACATAGGGCCTCATATGGGCTGAAAGACGTCATGGGCCATACATGGGCCAGAAGTGAAAACGGGCTGGAATCATATTGGATGGCCCAGATGACGCTACTGGGCCTAATTCGGGTAGGGCGTAACGGGATTTGGGTTAGCGGGCTGTAAATGGGCTATATGCGAATAGGCCGTTAACAGGCTTTCCATGGGCCGGCCCGTCACCTTTTGACCAAGTCAAACGGGCCGGCCTTTTCACAGGAATGGGCCTATGTTGGGCCGGGCCACGTGTCGACATATCATAGGTGCCTTCTGTCCAATGAGTGGATGACATCTGTCCCAACAGTGAGCAGACACGTGTTTCCTCCAGCCAATGACGATTTTACACGTGGAAAATCCCCATTGGTCGGGGCTGTTAACGGGTTATCGGATCCAAAACCTGACCCGATAGCTTAATGGCGTTCCGTTGCGGTGGATGCCACGTGTCGGTCACCCTTGACGAAAGCACTTCTGTGACCCGCGATTTATCATCATGGAAGTGGACACTTCCGTGATGATAATTTTGGTAATGTCATGGAACACTTCTAGGACAGCACAGGTATGACTATCTTGATTCTGTCATAAATTTGTCATGGATTTACATGCATGACAAAAAACACGACCTACTGTGACAAACATGTATCATCACGGAAGTGTATTTTTTTGTAGTGACGGCGTATTCTTTCCCAGATCTAACCATGGGTGTGCAATACGGCGTGTCTTCCCCTGCCATGTCCGGTCGGGGCTGGTTGGCTTGCCATTGTGGGTTGGTCTATGCTCAGATCCAGTAAGGGGTCGTGGCCAAGAGCGTCGTGACCGCTCTGCTGCCGCTAGTGTTGGTCTGTGTGATGATCACTCTGGTCTCAAGGCAGTCGCCTTGCTGCGGATTGCAGTGGCCACCAAAATATCTTTGTGAGGGCTTCTCCCTTCAGATCCGATGGTTGAGATGCAAACTTAGGATGATGTCTTGACGTAGAGGGATGGTTGTGCAGTGGTGGCGGTCCCAAATCGCATGTAGCTGCTGGGATCACGAAAAAAATGGTGACGGCAACACATTCCTGACGTAGATGGTGGTGCTACTTATTTTCTTTAGTAAAACAACATGCTTTATTCAATGCTCAAAACCAGAGTGATACAAAGGTGATCTAGGGGATCACCCAACCACACATGTCTAACCACATATAGACTATTTGTTATCCTAGCCAGATCATGGGGTTCCCTGTTACATGCACGTTGCTCGAAACTAAATTGACACTCCTGGAAGTGTGAAGATCTATCAGCTATTCCCTCCGTCCCATAATAAGTGTCTCAAGCTTAGTACCACTTATTTTGGGACGGGGGGAGTATATCTCTCATAATCATGCCATAAGGGCATAGAAAAACCCTATCTCGAAGCTCATTTACGACTCTCAGACAGTCGGATGCAATGCTAATCTTATTTACATGCAGATCATCAGCTAAGGCCATGGCCTCCCTGCATGCGTGAGCTTCTACCAGCATGTAACACAATAGCCGAAGCACCCAAGAAATGTCCATCTTCACTCCTGCAGAAAATTCCAACTGCCCCTTTGTTCGGTTTTTTGGCCACAACTCCACCAGCATTAAGTTTCACCATCCCTGGGCCAGGCCAAACCCACTTTGCTAGTTCCCTCCTCGTCCTAGTGGTAGGCCGAGCAGGTGGTGTTGTTCTACTGCAGTACTTGACCTCCTCAAGGTATTGTTTGATGAACAAGTAGTTGGACCAAGGGCTTTGAAATTCCTCCTCATGAATTGCTCGACGTCGAGCCCACCCTATCGCCCAAAGGGTCACCAAGACCTCCACAAACATAGCACTATCCAGCGTATTTCTCAAGCCAAATAGCCATAGCTTGGCATCCCGCGTTTCATCACCAAACAAAGGAACTACAGTGTCATCCTCACACAACGCCCATACACTCTTTGCCATATTGCACTCGAGTAAAGCGTGCCTCCACTCTTTGCCATATTGCACTCGAGTAAAGCGTGCCTCTAGGAATCTACCGTATCATTGCAAATCGAACATGTTGCTAATTGCACCATTTTATGATCCTTTCTGACCTCTCTCGTGGGCAAAGATGTCATCGCTAGTCTCCACGTGAACACTTTCAGTTTGACCGGGACTTTAACCTTCCACAACCGACGCCAATTTCGCTCATCTTCTTTTCTGTTTGCGCTCGCCTAGCTCCTTTCAGCCACTCATCGTGCTGCGTCTTAGTCTTTACTAGCACCCTATATGTCGATCTCAATGAGAAAGATCTGCTCTTTCCATGCCACACCCAACAATCACTCTGATGGGCCATACTTAGTGGAATATGTCGGATGACTTCTACATCCATTGGACGGAAATGTGAGTGGAGCTCCTGTATGTTCCATTCCTTTGATGCAACATGCATAAAATCACACACACGTTGTGAGGGACTAATAGATTTGGTTCAGTGGAGGTCATCTATAGAGCCAATGATGGTTCGTACATGGGAGCTTCAACAATCTCTTTTGAAGGTGTATCCGTCCCGGCGTCCCTTAAAGCTATGGCCTATAGGGAGGCACTAGCACTGGCAGCGGGCCTCATGCAGACACACTTGATAATTGCATCTGATTGGAAAGAAGTGGTGTCAAATATCATTGAAGGCAATGGAGGAAAACACGCTCATACCATCTCAGGGAGATCAAGTTATTGGTTTTAGATCTACATTTTTTATAACCTAGAGCTTCGAACATCGAGGCACACAACCTCGCTAAATACGCGCTTAAACTTTCAGTTGATTGCCATGGTTGGCTGTTTCAGCCTCTAGATACATCCATTTAAGGGACAAGCTTTTTTGGACGGTGGGAGTATTTCTTATAATATTCTTAAGTAATAAAGAATATTCTTGAGTAATAAAGCATGTGTTTAGCCTAAAAAACAGAGTCCCGATAACTTCCACACGTGTGGTATATCGGGTGGTTGTGCCGCACGCCTCATGTGGCATGGAGAGGAACCCACCCGCACGATCGCGTCCGGGCGCGCAAAGCCACAGCCCGCATGTCCGGTGTGTGGCAAACCCGCCCACACGTTCGGGCCAGACGACAACGCCGCCCGCACGACCCAGCCGTCCCGGCCTCCTTCCGATCCCCACTCCCGACTGCCGCCATCGTCTCCCACCTCCCGATCCCCTACCTCCATCGCTGGCCTTCTCTGGTTGACATGGCAGCCAGAGCAGATCCATAGGGCCTTCCCACCGCTAACCACCCCCTCCCCTCCCAACTCCAACCCCGCCCTCCCAAGACGACCAGCTAAAAGCAGGTGAATCTCTGATCTCCCTACTGCTTCTCATCCTTCTTCTAGGCAGAAATTGCAAATTTACCAAAAAAGGTGGCGACTGGATCCACGCTATCGGGGCAAAACACTACATGGTTCTGTGTGTCTTCGCATTTGCCAAGCAGCATACACCAGATCTGCCATCTATTACGCTAGAGTTAAGCTTAAGTTCTCAGTTCGCATGGTGCAAGTAGTTGGTAATGAATGGATGAGTAGGAATCACTAAAAAAGGGAGAGAAATGAGAAATTTGGAATAAAAGGGGGGGTAGGAAAATTAGTTGCCACTTGTGTCTAAAGTCAGTTGCCACCTATCGTTGCCGTTAACTGCCACCATGTTAACCTGTTGCTTGCCATCCTATTGTAGTGGCTGTTGCCATCGAATTGAAATGATAGCTGGCACCCGGATTTTAGAAAAAGAGAGTGGATGTGCATGTCCTACATGCCATGATGTGTTGGTTGCCTACGCATGAAAATGTGATAAGACTGTCGTGTTATCGTCTATGTGCAAGCAGTAGAAGAATACATTTTTTGCGGATTGTTGACGCGTTCTTGTTCATGCAGTGATTGAGAACACATTGGCAGAAATAAAACGCAGAAAGAAATGAATCACAAAGACGGCGCTGATCCTTGGGTTTCGCAAAGGCCAGAAACGCCCCCATGGGATGCAGCAGAGTACAGTCACCTCATTTCTGCAGGGCCATTGCTGCCGCTACTAGAGCAGTACGCAGGCATTGGTATGATGCATGACAACAAAAGAAAAGAACATTTGCCATGTTCGCGACGATGAAGATGGCATTCTACTTATGTCCTACACTGTCATTTTTCGCAGGTTCTTATGACCAAAAAACACTTAGGGGGGCACCATGGCAAGTTCAGTCACAGGGCGCTAACACTGACAATTGTACGGGCAGCCAACTTCAACTAGCTAATGTGGCAAATCAAGGTAACACATACGAAAAAGAAACATACTGGTGTGGACATGAAAAATAAACTTGCAAAAGGATGGCAAAAGACTCACGAGTTATGTCGGGAAAAATGCAGAACCTTCATGCAACACGTGGCATCAGGCGGCACCCATGTACCTGCTATCGACGTCATACACAGGTGAGTCCATAAAAAGTGAAGTTGCGGATGGTGAATTAGCAGAAGGAGCATAGTTGACAACTGTAGTTGCCATGACTGGACAACTGCAGTTGCCATGCCTGCACAACTGCAGTTGCCATGCCTGGACAACTGCAGTTACCATGCCTGGACAACTGCAGTTGCCATGTATAATCAAAATGTGATTACAATGTACAAACAACCATGGATGGCAAGTGTGAACAAAACTGTGTGGCATGGTTGGACCACTGCATTGACCAACTACAGTTGCCATGCATTGACCAACTACTACCATGATTACAGGTTATTACGATGGTGCTACCTCGGCAAACGTCTCATGGCAAGCTTCATAGATTGTAGATAGAGCACGTCAATTTGGTGTGACAGACCACACAAGATGGGCACATGCAGCACAACAAGATAAGAAAATTTGAACCACAAAACAGCACTGCATTTGTTTATGTGGGAATAGCATGTGAGGAAAATAAGATTTGTAATGGTGGTGGTGGAAAAAACAAACAGAAAATGCTAACAAGTGGTCGTGTGCAATGAGTCATATATTGTCTTCGGGATTTGCCAATTGCTAAAAAGAGTGTGTGCAACACTAATGATTGCTGGCATTTGCCTAGTGAGCTCAAGCCTAGAATACAAAGTTTTGATGCTAGAATATACTGGTTGCCATGTATTGGGAGCAGTAGTAGCCATGTATGTTGGACTGCAGCTGCCATGGATATAGAATCCAAGTTTTGGTACTGAAAGAAGCTGGTTGCCATGCATTGGCAACAGTAGTTACCATGTTTGTTGGACTGTAGCTGCCAATGACTGGAGAACTACAGTTGCCATGCATGTCCACATGCAGACTCACGGCTTGTTGTTCGAATGATGTCATGCCAAATCACTTGTAGTTGATGTACTCCGTTATGATAAACATGTCATTCAAGCAAAATCTTACGCTCGTACCTGTTTTTTTATTATAGAGCCTTCAACTACAAACAACAACGGCGCGGGGACATCTACTGTGGGGAGCTCTGAGCGCACGGAAGACACGTTCCACCAGCCAGCCAACAATCATGCCGCAAACAATGCCAAGTCAGAGTCGGAAATGGCAATCATTCCAGCAATGCCAACAAGCACACCTTTGAACACAAGCACTGGCAACACTCAACTAGATGAAACTGCCGCCGATACTGAAGTGAATGATGAAACTGATGACGAAGTACAAGGGGATGAAGATGGTGGGCAATCAGAGATCATGGTACCTCAGCCACCGTAGGTTGGGCAGAGATTTGAATCGTTCGCAGAAGCAAAGTAATTCTACCAGACATGTGCAAAGTTCCATGGGTTTGCGGTCAACACCGAATACCATAGGAAAATTAAGAAAACTAACAAGTACAGCAGAGGTGAGATGAGGTGCCACAAGGCACGAAGGAACAAGAAGGGGAAAGGTGTTGCGCCTGTCATTCCAGAACGGAAGAGAGGTATCATTCTCGAGAAGGAATGCCCTGTCCGGTGTAAGCTAAACGTAGATGGAGCACAGTGGGTGGTCACTGAATATTTTGACGAGCACAACCACAAACTCACAAAGAAGTTCGACCTGGTAAAATTTCTGACCGCCCACAGAGGATTCACCCCCCTCGAGAAGAAATTCATAAAGCTGCTACATGATTGTAACGTCGGTCCATCAAGAATGGTCCAGATACTATCACTCATCCACAACAAAAAAGGGACTCTGAGTAGCATGCCCTACATACCAGCTGACATCACAAACCTAAAGGCAAAGTACCGTAGAGAGAGCAAGTTGGCTGACATAGAGGCCACAATGGCCTACTTCGATGAGAAAGCAAAGGAAGATCCAGATTTCTTCTATAGGATAAGGTTGGACGATGAGGACCGTGGAACATATATTGGGTGGATGGTGATGCAAGAAGAGCCTACAAACATTTCCGAGATTTTATTTCATTCGACGCAACATATCTCACTAATATGTACAAGATGCCATGCGCTCCATTCATAGGAATAAATAACCACAATCAGTCGTTGCAGTTCGGATGCGGGCTCTTTCAGAACGAAGACACATATGGGTACATTTGGCTATTCAAAACCTTCTTGGAGTGCATGGATGGACTTGCTCCGATGAACATAATAACAGAACAGGGTTTTAGCATGCGTGCAGGCATAGAGGAGGTCTTTCCGTTGGCGATTGCATGTGTGCGCAGTGGCACATTATAAAGAAGGCTGAGGAGACGCTAGGACCGTTCTTTGCTGACCGTCCAGAGCTGCACAAGGCATTCAAGCTGTGCCTGGACCACAACTTGACGGTGGAGGAGTTTGAAAGGAGCTGGATGGCCATGACTGAAACATATCAAGTCCAAGACAACGAGACTCTTGCTAGCATGTGGGAAAAGCGAATGTACTGGGTGCCGGCCTACTTCATGCAGTGCTTCTTCCCGTTTCTGTAGACTATGCAGCGCAGCGAGGGGTTGAATGCTGTTTTGAAGCGGTACGTGAGCCCTGGCAACCCATTGCTATAGTTTGCCAAGCAGTACATAGCTTTGTAACAAAAAATACTGGGATCTGAGCTATAGCAAGAAGCGACCACCGCGCTAAAGCAGCCAAAATTGCTAACGTATTTACCGATGGAGAGGCAAATGAGCAAGATATACACCAACAAGATCTTTAACAAGTAAGCCAGTTGCATTGCAATCTTATTTGCACAAGCATGAAGGCAGTAGGTGCCATATAGAATGCAATGCAGTTGAAAAGCTTATTTGAAAATGATGATTTCTTGAAAAGTAGTCATTGAGTACGGAGTAACCATGATATGTGGATGCCATGTTTAATGAATTACTGTTTGCCATGTTTACTCAACTGCAGTTGCCATGTTTAATGAACTATTGTTTGCCATGCTTACTCAGCTGTAGTTGCCATGTTCAATGAAATGCAGTTGCCATGTTTAATGCACTACACTTCCATTGGGCATGTTGGTATGCAAATGCCAATGCCAATTGCAAATGTTATGTAGTTGCCATGTTTAATGAACTGCAGTTGCCATGTTTATTGAACTGTGGTTGCCATGTTTACTGAAATGCAATTGCCATGTTTACTCAACTGCAGTTTCCATGTTTAATGAAATGCAGTTGCCATGTTTTATGCACTGTACTTCCATTGGGAATGTTGGTATGGAAATGACAATGGCCAATTGAAAATGTTATGCAGTTGCCATGTTTAATGTACTGCAGTTGCCATGTCTAATGTACTATAGTTGCCATGTGTAATGTACTATATTTTCCATGTTCAAACGAAATGTACTTCTATTGGCCATGACAACATAAGGTGGTACCAAAAACAGCACATGATAGTTTAACAAAAAGCACACAAAACTTGCAGATTCCAGGAAGAAATAAAGCGTGCCAGCATGTTCACGGCTTTCCAGGTGGACGAACATACGTTCAAGGTGTGTTCTATTTTGGGCATGTCGGATTCAGAACCTGAAGACACGGACAAAGGAAGGAACTACTTCGTGACAGCCTCGATAGGCCAAGGCGAATACAACTGCCAATGCTGCAAATTTGAATGGGACGGCATTGTGTGTTGTCACATACTAAAAGTAATGGACATGAACGCGGTGACACGGATGCCCCGCCATTTCATAAGGCGGCGATGGACTTGGGACCCTGACGACGCATTGGCGCCGCAGACAACAAACGCAGTTTTGGCTGTGCATGACGAGAGACGAAGTCAACCATGGAAGCCGTGAGGCACGTTGTATTGACAAAGAACTATGCTGAGCTAATTGATGAAGTGTGCAAGAGTGATGAGACAGCGAGGGTCGCAGAAAAACACAGGAAGGCCCTGAAAAGAGATCTTGATGAGATCAAGAAGAGGAAAGCTAAGGAATCCTTACACAGGTTCCCCCGCACATCAAGTGTGCCTTCATCCACGGGGCCATCATCTGAAAACTCAGAGATAGGATCTAGAACAGCAAGCACACAAACCCAGGTCAGGAACCTGCCCCATTCCATCACAAAGGGGCGTCCAAAAGAGATAAGATACAAATCGGGATTGGAGATTCAAGCCAAACACAAGAAAACAAAGAAAGGGACAGGCAATCCGTAAGCAACATTGGGGCACTGTGACATGGTCCTTGGTGACATTTTATTTTGTAATCTAGATGTTCTAAAAAAATTTAAAATGGGAGAATGACTCTTGTGGGGCATCAGAAGTTGAAGGAAAATGCATTGAATGGATAACTGCAGTTGACATGTTACGTGTACTTAATTTGCGATGTTATGTGTACTTAATTTGCCATGTTATGTGTACTTAATCTGCCATGTTATGTATAGCTAATCTGCCATGCTATTTTATACTAAATCTGCCATGATATTTTATACTGGATCTGCCATGTTAAGTATATTGGATCTGCCATGTTAAGTATACTGGATCTGCCATGTTATTTATGCTGAATCTCCCGTGTTGTTTGTACTGAATCTGCCATGTTAGTTGTACTGAAATATGCCACGTTATTTGTAATGACTCTACATCGCATATATTTCCATGTTCATTCAACACAATTTAGTCACACATAGTGTGTTGTGTGCAATCTATGGGAAACAAATTGAAAAGCGTCACGTGCAGTAACTGCAAAAAGGTTACGGCTACATGATCAACTACCATGCTAGCCGGTACAGTTAGCGACGAAAAAAAGAAGCAAACAACCAAATAAAAAACGACAATAACTTTCACTAACCATGTCTGATGAACTACATTTGCCATGTTTTAAAACATAGTAGATGCATTCGAAACACCAAACTGGTGCTACAAACGATGAAAGCATAATAATAATGATAAACATAAACGTATCTGCTGTCACGCCTAAATAGGTTCACATCCACACAATATTATAGAAAATATTCAAATGTCGCTCACACACCACCACATACTAGGCTACGCGGGGTTGTAGTCATAACATAGCACACAGACATAGTTTTGAAAAGAACAAAGGTAGTACCTTACATTCCTCAGCAACAGAATGTAAGGTAGGCATTCGGTGTGGAGCACCAGGTGATCACTTGTACTTCTTGATGACTTTCTTGACAGCTTCCTCTAGGAACTCACGTGCTTCGGACCGCTTGTTGAAATCTTCATTCGTCAACCAGTTCCATGTGTAAATTTTCCGGAGCTCAACGACCAATGAAGCTGTGACGACAGGAACCAGTCTACCTTCCCACTTTGCAAGCTACTCCAACGTGTGAAAGCTACAGTCCATCCTGCACAAGAAAAGAATCAGGTGAACTCGCAAAAGGACAGAGATAACAATGATAAACTTCAATTCAAATGTAACAAAAGAGGGTTAGGATTGGTGTAAATGGCAAATGAAGAAAGAGATAGGAAACTACGTGTTCCCTTGCTTCGTAGTCGCCACGTACTCAATTGGAAAATGTCTGATCTGGAACTTTGAGTGTTTGTAGTGACGGTTCCATGTCTCTTTGAGGATGTTGATGAAGTATTCAGCTTGCGTAGTAAGGTCTGCATCAGCTGCCGAACGCATTGAATCAAGCACCTCAAAACGTTGGTTCTTCAGGTCAAGGCAGATTGTGTAATGGTGACCACACTTGTCGTGTGGGTCATGTGGTGCAAGCTCCTGGAACATGGGGAACATGACCTGCAAGTAAAATGAAGGAAATAAGAAGTAGAGTTCACATGAAGAACAGGAAATGTTGTATTTGGGAAAATGACGTCTAAGGATATCACCAGTTGTAGTAAGAGGCACATGAGTGACATAAAACAGTAAGGGGCCAAAAAAGTAGAAACACGTAGAATGTTTAGTTATAGTGGGTAGTTAAAAGAAGTTGCCATCCATGTATGAACAAAGTTGCCATGTATTTTACTTTGAAGTTGCCACATAGATTGTAAGAGGATGCAAATCAAAAGTCAGTTTACATGTGGCAACAGCTGCCACATAAACAGAGTGCAGCTACTGCAAAAAAACATACCATGGGAGGAAAAAATGTGCAAACAGGGAAGGAGTACTCACACATTTCTTCATTGTGAGCTTGAATTCACCGTGCGCAGCAAAATGCTTCCTCAGGATTTTGTGGTGGAAGTCACCATCCCATATTTTGCATGTCACACTGTAATGCATGATTGTATTGTCGGGAGACATATCCATATGCTTGTTGATGAAGTCAATCCCACATGCAACTACATTCGTTGACATTTTACCGAGTGGCCTCACGGACTCGGCAAGATCACCCAGGTCGACGTACGTCGCTTCACATTGTATAACCTTGGTTCTGTCCAAACATGAGTTGTATGAAAATGATATAACATGAAAGAATCATGTCTACTAAGTAAAAAAATAAGAACTGAAACGTAAGCGGATCATATCTAGAGAGTACAAAAAAGATGAATGGTAAAAAGAGCAAAGCAAAATGAGAGATTATGTGGTGTGGTCATTACGCTTTCAGCTCCTTCATGTGCTTGCTGCTGACCCTTGCATTTCCAAATCGCTTGACAATACTGTACAGCTGGTTCTGCTCCTTTGTGGCCTTGAGTTCGGGCTCGTAGTCATCCGCGGGAGGTGGGTGAACTACCCTCTGCTGCCTCACAGAACCAGGGGTGGCACTTCTAATGGTATCCTCAGATATAGTCTCAGTAGGCACGTTGTAACTTGATTACCCCTAATCTCTTACCGACTTCCTCTGCAATGTTGCCTCCTCAATCCTATGGTAAACTTCATCAAGTGACGGCGAAATCTCCTCAGGGGTGCCTACAAGGATCAAAAGGTGGGTTAGGATACCTGGAAAACAAAACAAATGTAGTGCAAAGAGAAAAAGGTACATGATATGAAATGTAGGTACAAAAAGTGGGGAGTTGCCATGTGGAGGCAAATCCAGTTGCCATGTGTATTGCACTGTAATTTCCATGTAAAACCAACTACAGTTGCCATGTTTTGTCAACTCCAGTTGCCATGTGGTTGCCGGATGAAAAATGCAGCATGGAAACAAAATTGCAGGTGACAAGCTGCAGCAAATCCAGTTGCAATATATAGTGCACTGTAGTTGCCATGTGAGAACAAGTACAGTTGCCATGTTGTATCAACTTCAGTTGCCATGTGGTTGCCCAATGGAAAATACATCATGGCAACAAAAATGTAGGTACAATGGTGCAGCAAATCCGGTTGCCATGTCATCACATAACAGTTGCCATCACAGGTGAGAACCCCAAAAAAATTGCTTGGGACAAAAGTCAGACTACACAGATGTCTACAAGAAAAAGATAAGCTCGGAAGAAATGTACCTTGGACGATCGGCTCTGCGAACTTGACAGCCTTCCTACCCTCCACCATTGGCTGCGCCATCATTGCGGGCATGCCTCCCTGGAAAGCAAAGGCAACTGGCATAGGATCTTGCAACACTGTGAAAGGATCGATATAGTTGACAAGAGGGGGGGGGGTGAATAGGCAACTAACAATTTTTAGCTTTTCTTTACCAATTTAAACTTTGCATCAAAGTAGGTTGCCTAGATATGAAACTAGGTGAACAACCGATATGATGCAACAACAACAAACACACGAGCAAGCAAGGGATACAACACAAGTAAGCTTGCAAAAGTAAAGGTGCGAGATAACCAAGAGTGGAGCCGGTGGAGACGAGGATGTGTTACCGAAGTTCCTTCCTTTTGAGGGGAAGTACGTCTCCGTTGGAGCGGTGTGGAGGCACAATGCTCACCGAGAAGCCACTAGAGCCACCATATTCTCCTCACGCCCTCACATAATGCGAGATGCCATGATTCCACTATTGGTGCCCTTGAAGGCGGCGACCGAACCTTTACAAACAAGGTTGGGGCAATCTCCACAACTTAATTGGAGGCTCCCAACGACACCACGAAGCTTCACCACAATGGACTATGGCTTCGAGGTGACCTTAACCGTCTAGGGTGCTCAAACACCCAAGAGTAACAAGATCCGCTAGGGATAAGTGTGGGGAATCAAATCTCTCTTGGTGGAAGTGTAGATCGAGGCCTTATCAACTAATCCCGAGCAAATCAACAAGTTTGATTGGCTAGGGAGAGAGATCGGGCGAAAATGGAGCTTGGAGCAACAATGGAGCTTAGAGGTGGAAGACGTAGTCAACTAGAGATAGGAGACACCCCTTTTATAGTCATGGAAAAGATCCAACCGTTATCCAAATGTCCAGCCTGCGACATGCGGTACTACCGCTCCAGGAGCGCGGTACTACCGCAAGGCCCCGCGGTACTTCCGCGGCAGCAGTAGAGACAAGGGCCTGCCTGACTGAGAGCAGTACTTCCGTGAGCGCGGTACTACCGCTCCCCCTTGCGGTACTACCGCAAGGCAGGAAAGTTCTAGCCTATGAAGAGCGCGTATGAATAAAAATACATCTGTGCCTACTTCCGCTGGAAATGAAACAGTGCAAAAATCCGACGCGGTACTATCGCTAAGGCGCGGTACTACCGTAACCCAGCTGAATCAGGCCGCGCGTGGTACTACCGCACATGACACGCGGTACTACCGTGGAGGTGCGGATGTAAAAAATTAAATCCGCTCCTACTACCGCGACGCAGCGGTACTAGGTATGAGGGCCACGGTACTACGACTCCAGGGGAGCAGTACTACCGTGGGCACTCGCGGTACTAGCGTGCGGGACGAGCGGTACTACCGTGGGGGCGCGGATGTAAAAAATTACATCCACCCCTACTACCGTACCAAAGCGGCACTAGGCCAGGGAGCCACAGTACTAAGACTCCAAAGGAGCGGTACTACCGTGGGTGCTTGCGGTACTACCGCTCCAGAGAGCAGTACTACCGCAAGTTCAGCAGTAGCCGTCAGAAAAATCACAAAGAGGATAACCGAGGAAAGCTCCAAAGTGCAAGGGAAAGGTGGAGGCAAGGAAGGAAATGTGTACGTGATGATTCCACCCGAACCTTTCCGACGCGGACCCCCTCTTAATAGGACGGCTCTCCTACAACTCAAATCCACCAAAAAGAAACGTAGAACAACGCCGTCTTCAATAGTCTTCTAGGGGCACCGAATCGTCTCGTGCCTAGTGATGAAGCATCTGAGAAACTCAAGGCACACGATGTCCGCAAAAGCATTGTCATCAATCACCAAAACACCTTAGGGATAAATATGCCCTTACACACTGGTTGATCCTGACTGATGCCAAGGCTAAAGCTTGGTGGGGCGAAGGCCATTGGGTGCCTCTCATGCCTACTGGCCGGACCACGAACAACTTGAGGGGCAGAATCCAAGGGTGAAAGATCAACAAACATATCTGAATCCGCCGTTGTAGAATCATCGTGCTTATTTGTAGGGCGGGGCGTGTTGTCAGCGGTATCAGCCGCAGTTTTCTTGACAATCTTCTTGCTTGGGATGTAGGGGACACCCACATTGACTGGGAGCTTAGAAGTGCACAGATTTAAGCTGGGGTTTTCCACTGCGGGTAAAGGCGCATTCTGCTCCGGACATTCACCTCCATCACTCGTGCCCGGCTTGACACCTGCATCAGTTGTACTCCGGTCTTCCGGTTTCTCCATGACATTGCTTTTGGCAGGTGGTGGGAACAGTGTCGACGCAGGAACATAACCAGACTCATCTCTGCTGCTCCTAGCTACAGCTGGTGCGTTGGGTATGTCTGTTGATTGCTTGCGGGGGCTACGACGCCTAGGTGGAAGACCAGCACGCGAAATAGTCGCCTTAGTGTCGGACCTTGAAGTATGTCTAGAGGGGGGTGATTAGACTACTTGACCAATTAAAAACTTAACCTTTTCCCAATTTTAGAGTTTGGCAGATTTCAGCTATCTTGGGACAAGTCAAGACATCATCATGCAATTCAAGCAAGCATGCAAAGAGTATATAGGCAGCGGAAATTAAAGCATGCAACTTGCAAGAAAGTAAAGGGAAGGGTTTCGAGGATTCAAACACAATTGGAGACACGGATGTTTTTGGCGTGGTTCCGATAGGTGGTGCTATCGTACATCCACGTTGATGGAGACTTCAACCCACGAAGGGTAACGGTTGCGCGAGTCCACGGAGGGCTCCACCCACGAAGGGTCTATGAAGAAGCAACCTTGTCTATCCCACCATGGCCGTCGCCCATGAAGGACTTGCCTCACTAGCGGTAGATCTTCATGAAGTAGGCGATCTCCTTGCCCTTACAAACTCCTTGGTTCAACTCCACAATCTTGTCGGAGGCTCCCAAGTGACACCTAGCCAATCTAGGAGACACCACTCTCCAAGAAGTAACAAATGGTGTGTTGATGATGAACTCCTTTCTCTTGGGCTTCAAATGATAGTCTCCCCAACACTCAACTCTCTCTCATAGGATTTGGATCTGGTGGAAAGAAGATTTGAGTGGAAAGCAACTTGGGGAAGGCTAGAGATCAAGATTCATATTGTAGGAATGGAATATCTTGGCCTCAACACATGAGTAGGTGGTTCTCTCTCAGAAATGGTAAGTTGGAAGTGTAGGTTTGTTCTGATGGCTCTCTCCACGAATGAAGAGGAGGTGGAGGGGTATATATAGCCTCCACACAAAATCTAACCGTTACACACAATTTACCAAACTCTGTGGGACCGATTCAACAGACTCGGTAGGACCGATTTAGTAAACCTAGTGATCGTTAGGATTTTCGATGGGACTGACATGCAACTCGGTAAGACCGATTCGGTTAGGGTTAGGGCATAACGTAATCTCGGTAGGACCGATCACACAAACTCGGTGAGACCGATTTTGGTAATAAGCTTTCTAGAAAGTTGGTCAGGTAAACTCGGTGGGACCGATTTGCTCTTTTCGGTGAGACCGAAATGTTACAAAAGGGAAACAGAGAGTTTACATTGTAATCTCGGTGGGACCGATCGCTCACTTGGTTAGACCGAAGCGTTCTGACGGGAAGCGAGAGATTACAATCCCATCTCGGTGAGACCGAGATCCCTATCGGTAGGACCAATTTGCCTAGGGTTTGTGGCGATGGCTATGACATTAGAACTCGGTGGCGCGGATAGAAAGAATCGGTGTGACCGATTTTGGCTTTAGGTTTAGGTCATTTGTGGATGTGAGAAAGTAGTGAGGGTTTTGGAGCATATCACCAAGCACATGAAGCAAGAGGCTCATTAAGCAACACCTCATCCCTCCTTGATAGTATTGGCTTTTCCTATAGACTCAATGTGATCTTGGATCACTAAAATATAAAATGAAGAGTCTTGAGCTTTTGAGCTTGAGCCAATCCTTTGTCATTAGTATTTTGAGGGATCCACTTTCATCATCCATGCTATGCCATTCATTGAGCTTTCCTGAAATAATAGTCTTGGAATAGCATTAGCTCAATGAGCTATATGTTGTTATGAATTACCAAAACCACCTAGGGATAGTTGCACTTTAAATCTCCCCCCTTTTGGTAATTGATGACAACATATAGATCAAAGCTTCGACAAATGATAATAAGATTGAAAAACATCGTCGCTTTGAGATGTGATAAGCAAGAGCTCCCCCTAAATTTGTGCATAGTTTAGGATTTGCTTTGGACTGCAAATGCACAAGGAATTAGGCTCATGGGTTACTCTTCCATGTCACATACATCTTGGTGGAGTGCTCAAAATGATAAAGATTGAATACATGCACTCATCACCAAGCAAAGTGAATGATCACATATGGATAGGTAAGATAATATCATCAAACATGCATAAGTGTAGCTTATGATCAAACACATGATCATCAATGTCTCACAAAAACAGCATAGTATCTCAAGCAATCAAAAGCAAACAAAGTTTAACCACCAAAGCAAGAGAGAACAAAAGCAACACTCTCTCTCTCGAAGCCTATGATCTATACATTTTTCTCCCCCTTGGCAACAAGTTACCAAAAAGTTCATAGAAAATGCATAGTGCTAGATCGACTCTCAGGCTTGATCTTCAGGTGGTGGTGTAGAGATGGCTCCTTGGGCGAAGACTTGAGTTGAAGTGGATGGAGCTGGAGGAGTTAGTCTTTGGAGCTGGTTGCCTTTGGGCTGTAGGAGCTGTAGCTAGTGCAGATGATGTGGCTCGTGTGTGCATCACGAGCACTGCACTGACCTCTGAGCTCTAGGCATTCTGCAAATACATTAGTGGTAGTCTTGCCCTTCCTTTCTGCATGTCATCCTGTAGCTGCTCCACAACCGATCAATCTCGCCATTACATTGACATCTAGATCATAGAATTTTTGTTCCATGATTCTTTCCAAGCTCTTCTGATTTTGAGTGAGGGTGGCCAATCCGCTCTCAATCCTCAGTGTTGATGCTATCAAGTAACCAAGCTACTCCAGTTTGTTCTTCAAAAAGTACTCAGATGCCTCCTCTTGAGTTGGCATCTTGGAAGCCTTCTCTTTCCTTGCCTTCTCCTTCTTCTCTTGAGCTTGTACTGATGATGGTTCATTCTCATTCATGACAACCCGATTGTCCTCAAAGTCTGGATAGAGAGCAAAATGTTCCTTATCCAATAGATATTTTCCTGTGCCCATCTTTGAGTTAATCAACTCCTGAATCTGAGGGGCATATCCACAACTCCTCTTTTGGTCTATTGCAGTCCTCTTAATGGTCTCAACCATAAGGCTCATGACCTTGAATTTCTGTGGCACATCAAACAAATGCAACATGTTGATTGCATGTCCTCTAATCATGTTGTGGTCACCAGACTTAGGCAACAGAGTGTACCTTAGGATCCAGTTTATTGTTGGCAGCCCTGACAGAAGAAGGTGGACTGACCCAAACTTATGTGTCTCTATAGCTTTGTCTGGGATCTCCTTGTACATGTGTGCCATGGAATTGTGGTCCATCTTCTTCTTGGCATAGACATCCAAGTCATCTTCACTCTCCTTTGGGGCATTGATCAGTTTTGCCCATTCCTCAATGGTTGACTGGTACCTTGTACCTTCAGACATCCAAACTATCCTCCCATCTGGATAGAAGTGTGTTGTGGAGTAGAATTGCATAATGAGTTCATCATTCCAGTTGGTGAGCTTTTGCCCAACAAAATCTGCAACTCCACAAGCAACAAAACTGTCTTGCACTCCAGGATAGTGTTCTTCATTTTCTTTCATGTAGGTCCAGTCGACCCACCTCATATCACACACTATGGGCTTCTTGTCCAACAAGATTGTCTCATAGAAGTCCTGCTGTTCCTTTGTATGGAACATGTAATCAACAACAGTCCTTCTCCTTGTGGCATATAGATATGTCATCCTCCATAGCCTCAACCCTGAGTCTCTTCTGATTTTCATGTCCTCAGCCACAGGATGGGCATCATTATGGTCTGGTATCTTGGGCTTGAGATTCCTCAGGACTTGTCCTTCTTCATCTTCCTCATCGGCAACTTCAGGCACTGGGGCCTTATTCTTCTCAGCAGCTGGAATATTCCTGCTATTCCTCTTTGGTGCAAGCTTGGGCTTGGGGGCATCTTTGGGTGCTTCCTTGGGCTTTGATGTTGCAGCCCCTGACTTAATAGCATCACCCATAAGCTTTTGTGCCTTGGGTGCTGGTGCAGCAACCTCTTCTTCCTCTTCAGAGTCTCTCCTCATTGAGGGATTTCCAAGAACCTGGGCAGTAGCGGTTCTGGCTCTCTTCTTCTTATCCTGAGCAGCAGCTTCATCTTCTGATTCAATGGTAAACTTCATGGTTTCTCCAGTGGGAACTTTCTTGGGTTTGGAAGTTGTGACTCTCTATGCAGGTGCCTCTTTGGGTTCAGTCTTTTCAGGCACTTGAGTAGATCCTCTGACCTTCAGCATAGGTGTCCTCTTGACAGGAACCTTCCTATTGAGTCCAGGTTTAGTGTTCTTTGCTGAGGCATACTCCTTTTTGAGCACTACCTTCGTGGAGGTAGCCTCATCCTCTTCTGCTCTATAATCCACATCTTCAGAATCTGAGGTTCTCTTCTTCCTTGTCCTGGTGGCAACTTTAGGCAGATTGCTTGGGGTGCTCCTGCTGCCTTCATCTGAAGTGCTAGAGGGACTAGTGCCCTTACTCATGTGATTGTGCTCTTCTGACCTGTTCTGACTATTACTTTGGTCTGACATGCTGCAAATCACTGACTGCTGACCCTGTGAAGAATTATAGATGAGATAGAGTGGATGAGCATCACAAAATGCAGAGATTTTTGCAAAAGAATGATTCAAAAATTCAGTTTTAGTTTTCCACAGAAAGCATTTCGGATCAACCGATTTTCAAACTCGATGATACCGAAGCAGTTTTGGAACCTAAACTGATGAACTCGGTTGGACTGAGTCACAGTTCGGTGGCACCGAGACTGCTAGGGTTTCACAAAGTCCTAAAATCGGTCTCACCGATTAGCAATTCTCGGTCAGACTGAGAGTTACTAGTGCAATGGCGTTAGCCAAATCGGTGGGACCGAGTTTTTCAACTCGGTGGGTCCGAGATGGTTTTGGCGGAAACCTAACCCTAAATTTTCGAATCCCATCTAATCTAAGGATTGCATTGACTGGATAGGAGTGTTTCAATCGTGGCAAGAATCATTAAGAACACAATGTGCTAGGAATCGGACGAGGATAGCACTGTGATCGAGTCCATACCCTAGCTTGGCGATGAACTCGCTACGGCGGCAACGGCGGGGGTGAAATCCGTTGACGGCGGCGGAGACCAGCGACAGGAGGCGGCTGGCAATGAGGAGACGATCCGGAGACCCTGATGGTAGAGCGAGCTATTGCGCGGGCGAAGAGGTTCGGAGAAATTTCCAAATTTTTGCCTGTGACTATATATAGCCCAACCCTGTCGGTGTGACCGAGTGGAACAACTGGGTGGCACCGAGATGCATAATCGTGTACGCGATTCTGACAACTTGGTGTGACCGAAAAGTTCAAATCGGTTGCACCGAGATTGAAAACCTAGATCGACTTAGTGATCTCGGTAGGACCGAAATAGAGGAATCGGTCAGACCGAGAATCACAAAGAAGTTTTGGAAGTTTAAGTCTATGACGAATCGGGGACTCCGAGTGCTCCTCACACAGAATGGTTCGAATCTGACTTGATCAAATTTTGTGATGTAGCATGAATAGAGTTTGAGACGAGAAAAGCATAGATAGCTAGAGAAGGTTCTTAGGCATTCTTGTCCATCCACTTGGAAAAAAGAAAAACAAGCCAATCACTCAAAACAACAAGTGGATGTCCTTGAATGAGTAAAATATGCACCAACATGCTCACACAATAAGATGGCAAATGAAATATGTGGCAAAACATGCACAACCAATTCTAGCATCTATCAAACAATTAGCGATGACTAGGTCATCTATATATGAGTATATTGACTTAGGAGTCAAATGACAACATTTGATCATAGGTCATACTCATCGTTTAAGCTCAAGTGGGGTTACCAGTTTTACATAATGCATTGATGTGTTCACACCATTAGAGTTGCTTTGACTCAATTCTTAGAGTTAAGCTCCCACTAGATGTGAGATCCCCTTTTAGAGGGATGAACTAACCTTGGGTTTTGTCGATGATGACTTCATGTAGGTGTTGAAGATGTGGATGCTCAATGTTGATGTAGATCATTTGGAGCAATCCTTTGGAGTGAGTTGCACTTTCAACTTACCTACATGGGTTAGTCCCACAAGGAACCAACAAGAATATCCATAGACATAGAGTGAAGCATACACAAGATGATGTCCATGAAATCATTAGGTTACCTTGTCCCTTGCCTTACCAACATGAGGGTTTGTGACTCCTTGAACTAGTGCAAGATGTGAAAGTTGATTGCACTTGTTCTTGCCATAATGATATGAGTGAAGAATGTTGGCGGAGTCACCCTCAAGAACTCTCTAGTTCTTCTTCTTCGGGATCCACATCATCTTGATGGTAATCCTTGGAGTTGTAGTTGTACTTGATGAAGTAGAACTTGACGTAGTCTTGGGAACCCACTTGACAGAGGCCTTAGGTGCTTCTTCAAATGCATCAATCTCTTCTTGAAGCTTGTCCTTGCCTTTGTTCTTGTGGTCTTGTAGTGGAAGATCATCTTGTGCTTGTGTTCCTTTGAAGGAAGTAGGATCATACTTCTCTTGTTGAGGAACAAACTTCATCTTGGGGTATTGATCTTCTTCCCACTCAAATCCATTGGCATTGAACTTTCGTTCAAAACCAACACCTTGATTCTTCCGGTGCCTTCCTTGCTTGTGAGCAATTTCCTCGAATTGCTTACTCCCGGAAAGGCTCTTGTAAACACATTTCTCTATAATTCCCTTCAATAAGCTATTTTCTTGCTCAAGTGTAACTTGGCTAAGAGAATCATTAGTGGAATCAAGAGAACTACTAGAAGCAACAATATTGGATTTGACATTATTATTCTTACTACTAGAGGAAGGATCTTTCTTGTACTTGTTACTAGACTTGACTTGAGGCATGTAAGTAGATAAGAGTAAACGCTTGGCAATGTAAGAAGAACTTTTCTTACGGAGATCATCATTGATTGCTTTTAAGAACTCATGCTCTTGCTCAAGATTGAGCTTTTCAAAGCGTAACTTCTCATGAGCCCTTAAAAGTTCTCGGTGATCTTCGAAGATAGTTTCATGAGCTAACTTAAGAGTGTTTAGTTCTTTAGTTAGAAGCTCAATCTTCTCCTTACCATTGTCATTCGTTTTATCTTGATTAGCATGATTAATTGACGTTTCATCATAGTATTCATCACTAGAGTTGTCAACAAGTAAATCATCATCCACAAGTAAGTCATCTTCATCACTATCGAAATCAACATACTCAGGATGTATTACCTTTGGACCTTTGGCCATGAAGCATCTTCCAATTCCTTCATTTGGTGAATCAAATATGTCGTAGGAGTTGGTTGACACAAGTGCTAGACCGGCAACACCTTCATCTTGAGTATATTCGGAGTCGGGGTGATAGCTTCTCTCGGAGTGATTGTCGGAGTCGGAGCCGGATACCCATTCACCAACATGAGCTTGATGTCTTCGTTTTGTGTAGCTCCTTGATGACTTGTCCTTCCTTTCCGAATCCTTGCTTCTCCGTGAAGGTCTTCGTTCATAACGATCATCTCTACTCCTCCTCTCTCTCGGTGGTGATTCTTCCCTTTCGCTTCTTCTTTTTGGAGAATCTTATCTTCTTTTGTAGGGTGTCGTACACTCATTGGAATAGTGTCCGGGTCTCCCACAATTGTAGCAATTTCGCTCTCGACTAGAAGATCTTTTGTCATTGTAAGACCTTGACTTGGAGCTTCTTTCTTTCCTTCTACTCTTGTAGAATTTGTTGAAGTTCTTCACCATTAAGCTCAATTCTTCATTGAAGTTTTGTTTCTCACTTGATGATTTTTTGGGCTTCACTTGAGGCTTTGTAAGCATCACTTGACATGTCGTGAAGTTCATCCTTATCCTTAAGTGACATCTCATGATCAACAATTCTTCCAATGACTTCGGTTGGCTTGAGATCTTTGTAGTTTGGCATCATTTGGATCAATGTGCACATGGTATCATACTTTCCATCCAATGCTCTTAGGATCTTCTTGATGATGAATCTGTCGGTCATCTCTTCACTCCCTAAGCCGGCAATCTCATTTGTGATAAGTGCAAGCCTAGTGTACATTTCAGCGACACCTTCACCATCCTACATTTTGAACTTGTCAAGCTGACTTTGGAGCACATCCAACTTGGATTCCTTGACGGAGTCGGTACCTTCATGCATATCAATCAAAGTATCCCAAATTTCCTTTGCATTCTCAAGATGGCTGATTTTGTTGAATTCTTCGGGGCACAATCCGTTGAATATGATATCACAAGCTTGAGCGTTGTATTGCAGCATCTTCAATTCTTCCGCATTAGCTTCATGGTTCAACTCTCTCCCATCAAAGAATTCACCTTGCAAGCCAATACAAATAATTGCCCAAACGGCGGGGTTATGTCCGAGAATATGCATTTTCATCTTATGCTTCCAACTAGCAAAATTAGTACCATCAAAGTAAGGACTTCTACGGTGATAATTTCCCTCACTAGACGCCATACTCTCCTAGGTTGTGAAACCAAGGCTATGACCACCAAAAGCTATGGAAATCAAAGCAAATGGAGACCAAAGCTCTGATACCACTTGTAGGACCTTGAAGTATGTCTAGAGGGGGGGTGATTAGACTACTTGACCAATTAAAAACTTAATCTTTTCCCAATTTTAGAGTTTGGCAGATTTTAGCTATCTTGGGACAAGTCAAGAAATCATCACGCAATTCAAACAAGCATGCAAAGAGTATATAGGCAGCGGAAATTAAAGAATGCAACTTGCACGAAAGTAAAGGGAAGGGTTTGGAGAATTCAAACGCAATTGGAGACACGGATGTTTTTGGCATGGTTCCGATAGGTGGTGCTATCGTACATCCACGTTGATGGAGACTTCAACCCATGAAGGGTAACGGTTGCGCGAGTCCACGGAGGGCTCCACCCATGAAGGGTCCACAAAGAAGCAACCTTGTCTATCCCACCATGGCCGTCGCCCACGAAGGACTTGCCTCACTAGTGGTAGATCTTCACGAAGTAGGCGATCTCCTTGCCCTTACAAACTCCTTGGTTCAACTCCACAATCTTGTCGGAGGCTCCCAAGTGACACCTAGCCAATCTAGGAGACACCACTCTCCAAGAAGTAACAAATGGCGCGCTGATGATGAACTCCTTGATCTTGGGCTTCAAATGATAGTCTCCCCAACACTCAACTCTCTCTCATAGGATTTGGATCTGGTGGAAAGAAGATCTGAGTGGAAAGCAACTTGGGGAAGGCTAGAGATCAAGATTCATATGGTAGGAATGGAATATCTTGGCCTCAACACATGAGTAGGTGGTTCTCTCTCAGAAATGGTAAGTTGGAAGTGTAGGTTTGTTCTGATGGCTCTCTCCACGAATGAAGAGGAGGTGGAGGGGTATATATAGCCTCCACACAAAATCTAACCGTTACACACAATTTACCAAACTCGGTGGGACCGATTCAACAGACTCGGTCGGACCGATTTAGTAAACCTAGTGACCGTTGGAATTTCGGTGGGACCGACATGCAACTCGGTAAGACCGATTCGGTTAGGGTTAGGGCATAACGTAATCTCGGTAGGACCGATCACACAAACTCGGTGAGACCGATTTTGGTAATAAGCTTTCCATTGAGTTGGTCAGGTAAACTCGGTGGGACCGATTTGCTCTTTTCGGTGAGACCGAAATGTTACAAAAGGGAAACATAGAGTTTACATTGTAATATCGGTGGGACCGATCGCTCACTTCGGTTAGACTGAAATGTTACGAAGGGAAACAGAGAGATTACAATCCCATCTCGGTGAGACTGAGATCCCTATCAGTAGGACCGATTTGCCTAGGGTTTGTGGCAGTGGCTATGACATTAGAACTCGGTGGCGCAGGATAGAAAGAATCGGTGTGACCGATTTTGGCTTTAGGTTTAGGTCATTTGTGGATGTGAGAAAGTAGCTGAAGATTTTTGGAGCATATCACCAAGCACATGAAGCAAGATGCTCATTAAGCAACAACTCATCCCTCCTTGATAGTATTGGCTTTTCCTATAGACTCAATGTGATCTTGGATCACTAAAATATAAAATGAAGAGTCTTGAGCTTTTGAGCTTGAGCCAATCCTTTGTCATTAGTATTTTGAGGGATCCACTTTCATCATCCATGCCATGCCATTCATTGAGCTTTACTAAAATAATAGTCTTGGAATAGCATTAGCTCAATGAGCTATATGTTGTTATGAATTACCAAAACCACCTAGGGATAGTTTCACTTTCACTTAGCAATATCTGCACCACCAGGAGCTGGTGCTGCTGTGCCAAGACTCTCACCTGTAGATGGCATATCATTATGAACTGCCGCCTCAGCCACTTCTGTCGTGGACACAGGAGTGCCACCACGCACGCGCTTGGAATCCGTGTTAGATGGGCGGGAATCTTCCTTGCTTAGTTTGGTCTCGGGAGTGTCCACTTCAACGCTTGCTGATGGGGTGGCATGGCTCACAGCAGCATCCTTCATTTCCAGCAGAGTGGACAATATTTCAGCAGTCCTGGCAGATACCGACTCGTCACTCCCCGATGTACGGATGCCTATTGTTGTAGCCTGCACATCTGCAACCGGCGGAGATGGTCGGCCACTTGCATCAGAGTTAGTGGGAACAGTTGACGGTGCAGTAGCAGTTTTGTCGACTGGCGCCTCATGAACATCTGAGTTGCCACCTGTTGACAACTTTGAATGAAGGCGTTCGAGTGGGTCCCTAATGATATGCTTGGTCGCGCGTGTAGTAGTCTTCTTCACCCTACAAAAAAGAAAAGCAAATGAAAAATGTATTAAGAAATGAACCAGAAATTTGCCATGGTAGAAATCTTAAAAAATGAAAAGTAGGTGGAAAGCTGGTAGTTGCCATGTAGGTGGAATAAGAGTTGCCATGTGGCATAGTTAGCAGTTGCCATGCAAAACCAGCTAGAGTTGCTATGCTAGCCAACTTGAAGAATGATAAAAATGTCTGATCTACCAGGAATGCAATTTCAAAACTAGGTACGGGATGAGCACACAAGCCAATGGAAAGATGGTTGCCATGTAGGTACAATAAGAGTTGACATTTGGCCTAGATACTAGTTGCCATGCGAAAACATGCAGGAGTTGCCATGCAGTTAAAAAGGAATGAGATCATTGGAAAAACAGCAAATGCCATGTGGGACTGATGACAGTAGCCCATGTGGCAAGTTGAACAGATGCATTGAAAAATAAAAAATATAGCACTATGGAAATGAAAGAACAGGGAAAACCTACTTCTTGACTAGCTTTCTCATGTCTGGCAACACGACAGGATCCCTGGTGTTGGACGTCGTCGTACGAGGAGATGACCTGGTGGAAGGGGTGTCACCAACAATGGGGGCACCTTTGTTCAATCGAGCAGAAGCACGGGTTGGTGTTGGTGCCTGTTTCTTCGTAAATGCTCGTCCACCAGTTGTCGCCTCATTGCATGTATAAGATGGAAGCAAAAAAAAGGTGGCAAGTGTCAGACAGTAAACTCATTGCCACGCTTAGCAAAACAAATGCAAAAAAGGGTCAGTCTGTTCAAAAAATATAGACAAAACAAAACACTAAATAGAAGTCGAACCTCCTCCTAGCAGCTATGGGATCGGTCCTAGACCTCTTGCCAGGAGAACCCTGCCCAACATCCTCTGGAGCCCTCCCCCTCTTTGAGGGCAACACCCCCTCGCCTCTCGCAGCTGTATGTTCTTTGACTTTCTCCGGTGGGGGGACATCTGGTGCATCCTTGCCCTTATTACCACCTGCACAAACTTCAACATGTTCATCATCATCGGTGTCGTGTTGCACGTTCTCCATGTCATCGTCATCGTCCTTGTTGAGGGCAGCATCTCCATCTAGTTCATCTTGTGTGTCAGCGAGCTCTTGCGAACTGTTGTAGTCATAACGGCCACGACAACCAGTTGGCCAATGTGTCCGTTCTGCAACAAACGTCGAACTGCCTCGCAACCGCGTCGCTGTTAGAGCCATTAAGGGACGTCCAATCCTCAACCAACTTCCCGAGCAAACTGGTCATTCTGGATGCAAACTGCCCAATTAGATGCTCAACAGGTGCCCTCGCGTGTGCACGAAACAAGAAGCAGCAATAACCAACCATATTAGAGTCACTTGCACAAGATCAAAAAAAATTCCAAAGCAACCATAGATATATATCTTTGATTACCTCAATAGGGCAAGACGGAGCTGAGTGCACGTCCATCCACTTTCCAAAGTTTTGAGTCCCCCCAAACACGCTGTAGTCTATAGCATGCTTGGCCATCAGCTGGAAATAACCAAAAAATAGCTAGGATGTAAGAGAGAAAATGATGAACACTGACTAACAGTTCATGTATTGAAAATAAAACAAAAAAAGAAGACGAGAATAGAAGTTTCAGCACGGATGACCGAGTTGCCATGTGGAGTGAGACATGTATACCATGGTCATACAGCCATGGCTAACAAGGTAGTCATCTCTTGTCAGCCACAGACGGTTGCGACATGAGGATTTTTTTATATGTTATGCCGCAAAAATTTGTAAGAATGTCATGCAGAGAAAGAAACCAGAACTAACCTACAGTTTTCCATATTTGGTATCAGTTACCCTGTCTGCAGCAAGCACAGCCTTGACAGCATCGTAGGTCCACGCAGAAACAGAAAACTTGTGTGTGGGCGGCGGGCCTCCTGTCCCAGTGAAATCCACGGTGGACAGATCAAGACAGTCAACGTAGATGAGCTGATGTAAAACAATTTTAAAAGAAAGAAATATCAGTTGCCATCATGGTATTTTACCAAAAACAGGCTAATGTATGCTCCTACAATCATCAAGTTAAAGTGCATAAAAAAGAAAAAGAAGAAGTTGCCAACTGTCTGTGCTAGTTGCCATCATGGTATGATGGCAGTTGCCATATTGACATGATGGCAGTTGCCATCTTGTTATGATCAGGTTGTCATGCATAAATGAAGGTGTTTAAGAGTGTTCACAAGAAAGGACTGGTAAAAAAATACCATTAAATGCAGTCGATAACCCTTCTGGTACATCTTGGTTGAGAATGGATCATGCAGGAAGTCGGCAATGAACTTACACCAATTCATGTTCTTCACTGAAGGAAATATGCCCTAGAGGCAATAATAAAGTTATTATTTATTTCCTTATTTCATGATAAATGTTTATCATTCATGCTAGAATTGTATTAACCGGAAACATGATACATGTGTGAATGTATAGACAAAACGACATGTCACTAGTATGCCTCTACTAGACTAGCTTGTTAATCAAAGATGGTTATGTTTCCTAACCATGAACAAGGAGTTGTTATTTGATTAATGAGGTCACATCATTAGTAGAATGATCTGATTGACATGACCCATTCCTTAGCTTAGCACACGATCGTTTAGTATGTTGCTCTGCTTTTATCCATGACATATACATGTTCCTGTAACTATGAGATTATGCAACTCCGTTTACGGAGGAACACTTTGGGTGCTACCAAACGTCACAACGTAATCGGGTGATTATAAAGGAGTACTACAGTGTCTCCAAAGGCGGATGTTGGGTTGGCGTATTTGAGATTAGGTTTTGTCACTCCGATTGTCGGAGAGGTATCTCTGGGCCCTCTCGGTAATACACATCACTTAAGCCTTGCAAGCACTACAACTAATGAGTTAGTTGTGAGATGATGTATTACGGAACGAGTAAAGAGACTTGCGTAACGAGATTGAACTAGGTATTGGATACCGACGATCGAATCTCGGCAAGTAACATACCGATGACAAAGGGAACAACGTATGTTGTTATGCGGTCGACCGATAAAGATCTTCGTAGAATATGTAGGAACCAATATGGGCATCCAGGTCCGCTGTTGGTTATTGACCGTGAATGGTTCTAGGTCATGTCTACATTGTTCTCGAACCGTAGGGTCCGCACGCTTAAGGTTTCGATGGCGGTTATTATGAGTTTATGTATTTTGATGTACCGAAGGAGTTCGAGTCCGGATGTGATCACGGACATGACGAGGAGTCTCGGAATGGTCGAGACATAAAGATTGATATATTGGAAGCCTATGTTTGGAGTTCGAATGGTTCCGGCGGCGGAATTCTGGAGTACCGGAGGTTACTGGAACCCCGGGAGGTAAATGGGCCTCGATGGGCCTTAGTGGAAAGGAGAAGGGCAGCCCTAGGAGGCGCTGCGCCTCCCCTTCCCTAGTCCTACTAGGACTAGGAGAAGGGGCTGGCCCTCTCTCTCTTTCCCCTCCGGAATCCTAGTCCAACTAGGATTGGGGGAATCCTACTCCCAGAGGAGTAGGACTCCCAGCGCACCTCCTTAGGCCGCCGGCCCCTTCCCCCTGGCTCCTTTATATCACGGGGCAGGGGGCACCTGGAACACACAAGTTGATCGTGAGATCGTTCCTTAGCCGTGTCGGTGCCCCCTCCACCATATTCCACCTCGGTTATCTGTCATGAAGCTTAGGCGAAGCCTGCGCCGTGAAACATCAAGATCGTCACCACGCCGTCGTCTTGATGGAACTCTCCTCGACACTCGGCTGGATCGAGTCTGAGGGCGTCATCGAGCTGTCGTGTGTCAAGAACTCGGGGCGTCCGGATAACGGCGCCGGGATCGGTCGGATCGCGAGGAGAACGTCGACTACTTCCTCTACGTTGTGATCGCTTCGCCGGGTCTACAAGGGTATGTGGACAACACTCTCCCTCTCGTTGCTATACATCACCATGATCTTGCGTGTGCGTGGGAAATTTTGAAATTACTCGTTCCCCAACAGTGGCATCCGAGCCTAGGTTTTTCTATGGTTTGATGTTTTGCACGAGTAGAACACAAGTGAGTTGTGGGCGATACAAGTCATACTACCTACCAGCATGTCATACTTTGGTTCAGCGGTATTGTGAGATGAAGCGGCCTGGACCGACATTACGCGTGACGCTTCGCGAGACTGGTTTCACCGCCACGAGCACTCGTTGCTTAAAGGTGACCGGTGGGTGTCTGTCTCTCTCACTTTAGTTGAACTGAGTGTGGCTACGCCCGGTCCTTGAGAAGGTTAAACGGAGTCTATTTGACGAATATCGTTGTGGTTTTGATGCGTAGGTGAGACTGGTTCTTGCTTAAGCCCGTAGCAGCCACGTAAAATTTGCAACAACAAAGTAGAGGACGTCTAACTTGTTTTTGCAGGGCATGTTGTGATGTGATATGGTCAAGATGTGATGCTATATTTTATTGTATGAGATGATCATGTTTTGTAACCGAAGTTATCGGCAATGGCGAGAGCCATATGGTTGTCGCTTTATTGTATGCAATGCAATCATACCTGTAATGCTTTACTTTATCACTAAGCGGTAGCGATAGTCGTAATAGCATAAGTTTGGCGAGGCGAAAACGATGCTGCGATGGAGATCAAGGTGTCGCGCCGGTGGCGATGGTGATCATGGTGGTGCAACAAGATGGAGATCATGAAGCACAAGATGATGATGACCATATCATATCACTTATATTGATTTGCATGTGATGTTTATCCTTTTATGCATCTTATCTTGCTTTGATTGACGGTAGCATTATAAGATGATCTCTCACTAAATTATCAAGAAGTGTTCTCCCAGTATGCACCGTTGCCAAAGTTCGTCGTGCCCGGACACCACGTGATGATCGGGTGTGATAAGCTCTCGTCCATCTACAACGGGTGCAAGCCAGTTTTGCACCGCAGAATACTCGGGTTATACTTGACGAGCCTAGCATATGCAGATATGGCCTCGGAACACGGAGACCGAAAGGTCGGCGTGAATCATATAGTAGATATGATCAACATAAGATGTTCACCATTGAAAACTACTCCATTTCACGTGATGATCGGTTATGGTTTAGTTGATTTGGATCACGTGATCACTTAGATAACTAGAGATGTTTTTCTAAGTGGGAGTTCTTAAGTAATGTGATTAATTGAACTTAAATTTATCATGAACTTAGTACCGATAGTATTTTGCATATTATGTTGTAGATCAATAGCTCGCGTTGTTGCTTTCATATGTTTGTTTTGATATGTTCCTAGAAAATTATGTTGAAAAAGTTAGTAGCAATAATGCGGATTCGATCCGTGATCGGAGGTTTATCCTCATTGCTGCACGAAGAATTATGTCCTTAATGCACCGCTAGGTAGCGGACCTATTGCGAGAGCGGATCTGCGGCGTTATGAGCGTTTGGCTAGCTCAATATGATGACTACTTGATAGTTTTGTGCACCATGCTTTATGGCTTAGAATCGGGACTTCAAAGATGTTTTGAACATCATGGACCATATGAGATGTTCCAGAAATGAAGTTATTATTTCAAGCAAATACCGAGTTGAGAGATATGAAATCTTCAACAAGTTCTATAGCTAAAAGATGGAGGAGAATCGCTCAACTAGTGAGCATGTGCTCAGATTATGCAGGTACTTCAATCGCTTGAATCAAGTGGGAGTTAGTCTTCCGATAAGATAGTGATTGACAGAATTCTCTAGTCACCATCACCAAGTTAGTAGAACTTCGTGATGAACTATAGTATGCAAGGGATGACGAAAATGATTCCCGAGCTCTTCGTGATGTTGAAATCGACGAAGGTAGAAATCAAGAAAGAGCATCAAGTGTTGATGGTTGACAAGATCACTAGTTTCAAGAAAAGGGCAAAGGAAAGATAGAAGGAACTTCAAGAAGAACGGCAAGCAAGTTGTTGCTCAAGTGAAGAAGCCCAAGTCTGGACCTAAGCACGAGACTAAGTGCTTCTCTGCAAAGGGACTGGTCCTTTGGATGCGAGAACTACCCCAAGTATTTGGCGGATAAGAAGGATGGCAAAGTAAACAAAAGTATATTTGATATACATGTTATTGATGTGTACTTTACTAGTGTTTATAGCAACCCCTCGGTATTTGGTACTGGTTCAGTTGCTAAGAGTAGTAACTCGAAGCGGGAGTTGCAGAATAAACAGAAACTAGTTAAGGGTAAAGTAACGATGTGTGTTGAAAGTAGTTTCAAGATTGATATGATCATCATCGCACACTCCCTATACTTTCGGGATTAGTGTTGAACCTAAATAAATGTTATTCAGTGTTTGCGTTGAGCATGAATATGATTTGATCATGTTTATTGCAAAACGGTTATTCATTTAAGTAAGAGAATAAACTGTTGTTCTGTTTACATGAATAAAACCTTATATGGTTACACACCCAATGAAAATGGTTCATTGGATCTCGATCGTAGTGATACACATATTCATAATATTGAAACCAAAAGATGCAAAGTTAATAATGATAGTGCAACTTATTTGTGGCACTGCCGTTTAGGTCATATTGGTGTAAAGAAGAAACTCCATGCTGATGGGATTTTTGGAATCACTTGATTATGAATCACTTGATGCTTGCGAACCGTGCCTTTTGGGCAAGATGACTAAAACACCGTTCTCCGGAACAATGGAGCGAGCAACAGATTTGTTAGAAATCATACATACTGATGTATGTCGTCCGATGAATATTAAGGCTCGCGACAAGTATCATTATTTTCTGACCTTCACAGTTGATTTAAAGCAGATATGGGTATATCTACTTGATGAAACATAAGTCTGAAATAGTTGAAAGGTTCAAAGAATTTCAGAGTGAAGTGGAAAAATCATCGTGACAAGAAAATAAGGTTTCTACGATCTGATCGCAGAGACAAATATTTGAGTTACGAGTTTGGTCTTCAATTAAAACAATGTGGAATAGTTTCACAGCTCACGCCACCTGGAACACCACAATGTTATGGTGTGTCCAAACATTGTAACCGCACTTTATTGGATATAGTGCAATCTATAATGTTTCTTACCGATTTACCAATATCGTTTTGGGATCATGCATTAGAGACAGCTGCATTCACGTTAAATAGGGCACCATCTAAATCCGTTGAGACGACACTATATGAACTGTGGTTTAGCAAGAAACCAAAGTTGTCGTTTCTTAAAGTTTGGAGTTGCGATGCTTATGTGAAAAAGTTTCATCCTGATAAGCTCGAACCCAAATCGAAGAAGTGCGTCTTCATAGAATACCCAAAGGAAATTGTTGGGTACACCTTCTATCACAGATCCGAAGGCAAGACATTCGTTGCTAAGAATGGATCCTTTCTAGAGAAGGAGTTTCTCTCGAAAGAAGTGAGTGGGAGGAAAGTGGAACTTGATGAGGTAATAGTACCTTCTCCCTTACTTGAAAGTAGTTCATCGCAGAAACCAGTTTCTGAGACACCTACGCCAAGTAGTGAGGAAGTTGATGATGTTGATCATGAAACTTCAGATCAAGTTTCTGCAGAACCTCGTAGATCAACCAGAGTAAGATCCGCACCAGAGTGGTACGGTAATCCTGTTCTGGAAGTCATGCTACTAGATCATGATGAACCTACGAACTATGAAGAAGCGATGGTGAGCCCAGATTCCGCAAAATGGCTTGAGGCCATGAAATCTGAGATGGGATCCATGTATGAAAACAAAGTGTGGACTTTGGTTGACTTGCCCGAGGGTATGCAAGCAATAGAAAATAAATGGATCTTCAAGAGGAAGACGGACGTTGATAGTAGTGTTACTATCTACAAAGCTCGACTTGTTGCAAAAAGGTTTTCGACAAAGTTCAAGATGTTGACTACAATGAGATTTTCTCAAGCAGTAGCGATGCTTAAGTCTGTCCGAATCATGTTAGCAATTGCCACAATTTATGAAATTTGGCAAATGGATGTAAAACTGCATTCTGAATGGGTTTTAGGAGGAAGAGTTGTATATGATGCAACCGAAGGTTTTATCGATCCAAAGGAGCTAACAAAGTGTGCAAGCTCCAATGATCCATCTATGGACTGGTGCAAGCATCTCGGAGTTGGAATATACGCTTTGATGAGTTGATCAAAGCATATAGTTTTATCTGAGACTTACGGTGAAGCCTCAGATTTCTTGAAAAGTGAGTGGGAGCACTACAAGATTTCGATAAGTATATGTGAATGACATATTGTAGATCGGAAATAATGTATAATTATTACGCAAAGCATAAAGGAGTGTTTGAAAGGAAGTTTTTCAAAAGACCTCGGTGAAGCTGCTTACATATTGAGCATCAAGATCTATAGAGATAGATCAAGGCGCTTGATAAGTTTTTTCAATGAAGTACATACCTTGACAAGATTTTGAAGTAGTTCAAAATGGAGCAGTCAAAGAAAGAGTTCTTGCCTGTGTTACAAGGTGTGAAATTGAGTAAGACTCAAAACCCGACCACGGCAGAAGATAGAAAGAGAATGAAAGTCATTCCCTATGCCTTGGCCATAGGTTCTATAAAGTATGCCATGTTGTGTACCGGATCTATTGTATACCTGCACCGATTTTGGCAAGGAGTACAATAGTGATCTAGGAGTAGATCATCGGACAGCGGTCAAAATTATCCTTAGTGGAGTAAGGATATATTTCTCGATTATGGAGGTGACAAAAGGGTTAAATCAGTAAAGGGTTACGTCGATGCAAGTTTTGACACCGATCCGATGACTCTAAGTCTCTATCTAGATACATATTGAAAGTGGGAGCAATTAGCTAGAGTAGCTCCGTGCGAGCATTGTAGACATAGAAAATTGCAAAATACATAACGGATCTGAATGTGAAAGACCCGTTGACTAAGATTCTCTCACAAGCAAAACATGATCACACCTTAGTACTCTTTGGGTGTTAATCACATAGCGATGTGAACTAGATTACTGAATCTAGTAAACCCTTTGGGTGTTGGTCACATAATGATGTGAACTATGGGTGTTAATCACATGATGATGTGAACTATCGATGTTAATCACATGGTGATGTGATCTAGATTATTGACTCTAGTGCAAGTGGGAGGCTGAAGGAAATATGCCCTAGAGGCAATAATAAAGTTATTATTTATTTCCTTATTTCATGATAAATGTTTATCATTCATGCTAGAATTGTATTAACCGGAAACATGATACATGTGTGAATGTATAGACAAAACGACATGTCACTAGTATGCCTCTACTAGACTAGCTTGTTAATCAAAGATGGTTATGTTTCCTAACCATGAACAAGGAGTTGTTATTTGATTAATGAGGTCACATCATTAGTAGAATGATCTGATTGACATGACCCATTCCCTTAGCTTAGCACACGATCGTTTAGTATGTTGCTACTGCTTTTATCCATGACATATACATGTTCCTGTAACTATGAGATTATGCAACTCCGTTTACGGAGGAACACTTTGGTGCTACCAAACGTCACAACGTAATCGGGTGATTATAAAGGAGTACTACAGTGTCTCCAAAGGCGAGATGTTGGGTTGGCGTATTCGAGATTAGGTTTTGTCACTCCGATTGTCGGAGAGGTATCTCTGGGCCCTCTCGGTAATACACATCACTTAAGCCTTGCAAGCACTACAACTAATGAGTTAGTTGTGAGATGATGTATTACGGACGAGTAAAGAGACTTGCCGTGCGAGATTGAACTAGGTATTGGATACCGACGATCGAATCTCGGGCAAGTAACATACCGATGACAAAGGGAACAACGTATGTTGTTATGCGGTCGACCGATAAAGATCTTCGTAGAATATGTAGGAACCAATATGGGCATCCAGGTCCGCTGTTGGTTATTGACCGTGAATGGTTCTAGGTCATGTCTACATTGTTCTCGAACCGTAGGGTCCGCACGCTTAAGGTTTCGATGGCGGTTATTATGAGTTTATGTATTTTGATGTACCAAGGAGTTCGAGTCCGGATGTGATCACGGACATGACGAGGAGTCTCGGAATGGTCGAGACATAAAGATTGATATATTGGAAGCCTATGTTTGGAGTTGGAATGGTTCCGGCGGCGACGGAATTTACTGAGTACCGGAGGTTACGGAACCCCGGGAGGTAAATGGGCCTCGATGGGCCTTAGTGGAAAGGAGAAGGGCAGCCCTAGGAGGCGCTGCCCCCCTTCCCTAGTCCTACTAGGACTAGGAGAAGGGGCCGCCCCCTCTCTCTTTCCCCCTCAGGAATCCTAGTCCAACTAGGATTGGGGGAATCCTACTCCCAGAGGAGTAGGACTCCCAGGCGCACCTCCTTAGGCCGCCGCCCCTCCCCCTGGCTCCTTTATATCTGGGGCAGGGGCACCTTGGAACACACAAGTTGATCGTGAGATCGTTCCTTAGCCGTGTCGGTGCCCCCTCCACCATATTCCACCTCGGTTATACTGTCGCGAAGCTTAGGCGAAGCCTGCGCGGTGAAACATCAAGATCGTCCTGCCACGTCGTCTTGTGACGAACTCTCCTCGACACTCGGCTGGATCGAGTCTGAGGGCGTCATCGAGCTGTCGTGTGTCAAGAACTTCGGGGCGTCGGAGTAACGGCGCCGGATCGGTCGGATCGCGAGGAGAACGTCGACTACTTCCTCTACGTTGTGATCGCTTCGCTTGGGTCTACAAGGGTATGTGGACAACACTCTCCTCTCGTTGCTATACATCACCATGATCTTGCGTGTGCGTAGGGAAATTTTTGAAATTACTACGTTCCCCAACATTCACATCTTTCAGTTTCGCCTGCACGACACAATTTTCACGACAACGAGTTGCCGCATCAGAAATCGAATGGAAAAACATCAAAAAAACTGGCAGTGACATCGAAGACAAGAGATTGAAGGAAAATAATGGAGAAAAGATAGATCATTCACAAAGATGGGGAAGCATTTGTTGCTTGGGCGAAGAGAAGTGGTCGGCGCAAAAACAGCTGAGATGAGGTACATGAGTAGTTTCATCTTAAAACCTCGCCATGGGTTGTCATGGCCTGCAGCGAATCTGCCAGGAAAGACGTGTTCGGCATGGATTCCAATCCAGGAAACAAACGTGGGAACAGCATTTCCTCGATCTTATTATTGACCTCATACGGGACTTTGATTTCTCCACGAGGCACACCCAAAGTGCAGAACACGGATTCCTCGTCCAACGGCAGTCTTCCACGTCTCGGAGTCACAAATTCCATGGAGGCGGGGTCGTAAATCTCACCAAGCCCGTCGCATACAGGGTTGACTAGATTCTTGCACCGGACATCCATCAGAGCCTGCATACCCATCTCAGCAGCAGCTCCCTTCCAACCGTCGGTAAATCTGTCAGTCAATGAAATCAGGCGTTCCTGCGAGGCCCTATTACAACTACGTTTCTTCTTCTGCAAAATAGACAAATGATCATTTGTTGCCATGTTTTCACTGTTATGAAATTTTAGTTCATAACAGATGAAAGGATCGATATAGTTGACTTGAGGGGGGTGAATAGGCAACTAACAATTTTTGGCTTTTCTTTACCAAATTAAACTTTGCATCAAAGTAGGTTGTCTAGATATGCGACTAGGTGGGCAACCTATATGATGCAACAACAACAAGCACACAAGCAAGCAAGGGATATAACACAAATAAGCTTGCACAAGTAAATGCACGAGATGACCAAGGGTGGAGCCGATGAAGACGAGGATGTCTTACCGAAGTTCCTTCCTTTTGAGGGGAAGTACGTCTCCGTTGGAGCGGTGTGGAGGCACAATGCTCCCCACGAAGCGACTAGGGCCACCGTATTCTCCTCACACCCTCACACAATGCGAGATGCCGTGATTCCACTATTGGTTCCCTTGAAGGCGGCAACCGAACCTTTACAAACAAGGTTGGGGCTATCTCCACAACTTAATTGGAGGCTCCCAACGATACCACGAAGCTTCACCACAATGGATGGTGGCTCCGAGTATACCTCTTCCGTCTAGGGTGTCAAACACCCAAGAGTAACAAGTTGATGATGATGTAGAAGCCGGGGAATGCAAATCGGTTTGGTGGAAGTGTAGATCGGGGGATCCTCCTCCTATTCTCAAGGTATTGTGAAGTTTTGGTGGTTGAGGAGGGAGATCTTAAGCTTTTGGTGATTTGGGAATGGAGGAGCAAAGCTTGGGCAAAGGTTAGGGTTGGGAGGAAGAAGAAGGGGGTATAAATACCCCCAAGAGATTTCTGCCCGTTGAGCAGCCGCCGCCCCGGGTACCCGGACTAAAGGGGTCCGGGCCCCCGGACAAGATCAGAGAAGTCCGGGCACCCGGGGTGTCAGGGCCCCGGGCACCCAGAGTGAACAGAGAGACGTCGGGCCGGTTGGCCGGGCACCCGAGGGCCCCAACCCCGGGCACCCGCACTGGTTAGGGAGGGAAGACGCCAGGCCAAAAGAGGACCGGGCACCCAGGGCTAACCCGGCACCGCGCCGAACAGAAGGAGCGGGGGCACTGGCAAAGGGTGGCAGGGCACCCGGGGCTAACCCGGGCACCCGCACCGACCAGGGAGGAGGGGCGCCGGGCGAAGGGATGGCCGGGCACCTGGGGGCCCCAACCCCGGGCACCCGCACCAACCAGGGAGGAGGGGCGCCGGGCGAAGGGATGGCCGGGCACCCGGGGGCTCCAACCCCGGGCACCCGCACCGACCAAGGAGGAGAGGAGCCGGGCAAAGGGATGGCCGGGCACCCGGGGGCCCCAACCCCGGGCACCCGCACCAAGCAGAGAGGGGCAAGGTGGATGGCGAAGGGGCCGGGCACCCGGGGCACTAGACCCCGGGCAGCCGCACGGATCAGAGAAGAGCATGAGACGGTGGAGGAGAGAAGGAGAATGCCCAGGCACATGAAGAAACTCGCGATAATGCCCGAAGCGGAAAACAGAGAAGAAAGAGAGAAGATTTAGTTCCCCAACTCCAAGATCATAGCAACCCCTCTTGATAGTACGGATGTTCCTATGACTCAAAAGGAAACCGAAAACTTCTCGAGCCAACATAGAACACCGTCTTCTCTCACTTTGGACTTGATAGGGTTACCGACGCCTGGCGACGCACAAGAGGCAATAATGTCCTGAAATAAACCTGACAATCGACATTAGTCCTCGCGAATCATATTGGGATCAATCATCAAAACGCAATTGAGTGACAATTGCACTTCCAATCTCCCCCTTTTTGGTGAATTGATGACAATATGATTCGCACATGGCAATTACCAAAGAGAGATATAACTTAAAGCCATGCAAAACTATTGATGTAGAAAGCTCCCCCTTGATGTGTGCATCTTTTATAAAAAATGCTATGAATCCATATCACAACATCAAGACGGCTCCCCCTACATCAATGACCAAGTGCAACCTAATAAAAATAACCGAGAGTAATAAGAGCACGAGGTCAAGGAAATAAAAGACACGGGATACGAGATCTCAAATCAAAGTACTCACAGCCAAAGAACGAAAAGACACATAAAAGTATTACAAGCCCGTAAAAGATCAAAGAAGGGGCAAGGGCTTGCAATCTCTCCAAGAACAAAGCGAATCCTAATAGAACACTTCTCCCCCTTTGGCATCGAGACACCAAAAAGGGGAAAAGGCGATGCTACCGAAACACCCTAAATGAGAGGAGGGGCACTGGCGGGGTCATCATCTTCATCCTCAGGAATGTAGGCAAGGCAAGGGTTGGAGTAGACCGTGGCAGCACTGTCAGTGTCCTCAGGCCCCCTGGGCTCGGTCACCCCAGACTCACGCTCTCTGGCAGCCTTCAACTGTCGCAGCTGACTCTTGCGGAAGTTGGTCTCTACCACTTGACGCCTTGCAGTGGACTGGCACATCTTGAACAAATTATTGAACCCACGAAACAACATGTTCTTCTCCTTCTTAGAAAAAGAAGGTGAAGATGCAATAGAGTGAGCAAGACTAGTGGGATCGTCTGAAGCAGCACCTCGTGAGGAGGACCCACCGAGCTCAATAGCCCGAGCAGCAGCAGAAACCTTCGCAAGCCTGGGCTCCTTGCCCACCAAAGATAACAGATCCTCATGCACTAGTGGCCTGCAGTTGACGTGCCTCTTGCACAAAGTGATGGGAAACTTGTGCAAGAGCCGGTCTTTCTCACGGTACTTCATCTCAATGAGCACCTGAATCAATGGAGGAAACACACAGGACTTCTTGTCAAACACACACGACTTGATCTCCTCATACATGAAATTGAGAACATCCACTTTCCGTCCTTCATGAGCATAAATGAGCAGGTCAATGGTAGTGCACCAGAGCGTATCAGAAGAGCCCGTCTTGGGAGCCAATGAGGAACGGAGAATCTGGTGAAGGGCGGCATACTTGGGCAGCAAACCACGAATAGTGCCCACCATGGAATCGGGAGTACCTGGCTTATATGCAAAAGCAAGGGCCTTATTGGTGCGACTATGCTGAACAACAGTGGCAAACTCATCCTGAGGCACAGGGAAGAAGGGATAACCAGTGATAGAGGCCAAGTCAGTGTCACATCCCTAGCTTCTGGTATTGCACTAGGCTAGCTTCATGTTTGCATCATGTTTAAATTTTGCTTAAACTTGAAATGGGGATGTTCAAACCCTAGCATTAAATCAACTCAACTAGGGTGGATTAAAATCTTTTTCAATAAACCCAAAAAGTTCCTAAGAAAAGTTCATGATTTATGGTTAAGGTGGAAACCTCTGCCAAAAATGATGAATATATTCTTAGATCATTTTGGTATTTTTGAATTAAATCATATTGTATTTGACTTTGGGCATTTAAACACTATAAATAATTTAAATGCTCAAATAATGTTGGAATTATTTGTGGGACACTTAAATAATTCAGAAAGTGCTCATGAATATTTTCAGGATTTATAAAATTGATTTGGTTTTTAAAACTGGGTCAAAAACAAACTACAAAAATAGAAAACAGAAACAAAAAAAAGGTAAGAGCAGAAACTTACCTGTAACTTACTTGGCGCTTACACATCAGACTGGCGGCCCAAAGATCAGATCTGGTGGCCCAGCCCACTTACCTCCTCGCTCGTCGTCTTCCTCCTGCCGGTAGGCAGGAGCGAACACATCTGTAGCACTGCTGGAGCCCTCCACCTCCTGCTTGCTACCGAGGCCGCCTTCGTCCTAATCCGCGTGCGAGACGCCCGAGCCCCCTCCTCTCACTTTCCCTCGCTCTCTCTCTCCCTTTCCTCTAGCTCTCTATTACGCAGCCACCCGAGAGCAACCGTCGCCGTCGTTCAAGATTTCCGCGGCCAACGTCGTCACCTCGTCGAGCCAGATGTACAAGATGTCGCCCTCATCTTCTTCGACCTCTCCGCAAACGAACGCGAGCAGAAGAGCTCCGAGCCAATGGGATCGGCGTCGTCTTCAACCTCCTGCCGCGGAACGCCGTCGATGGATTCGTCGTCGCCACGCCGTCCCCGAGGCTCCCGAGCTGTTCTTCCGGGTCCCTGTGAGCTCCTTCCCGTTTCCCCTCCCTCGTTCTTCTCGTTCCTGTTGCACCCTCGCACATGTGCCCGAGCACTGTCGTCCGCCATGGCCGCTGCCCTGCTTGCTGTCGAGCTCGTCCCGCTCTACTCTGTTGCCCTCCGTGCTCCTGGTGACCCCAGGGAGCCGTAGACCCCCTCATATGGGCACCCCTGGCTCCGTAGCCCCGTGGCGCTCAAACCCGTGGCTCCGGCCACCGCTAACCTGGACGCCGCCGTCAACTCTGGCCACCTCCGGTGAAGCCGCTTACACTATCGAACGCGCATGAGTCCCAAATGTCCGTAGCCGCAATCAGCGTTCAAAACCGAGCCCTGTGGGTGTTTTCCGGTCTCCTCGACCGCGCCTGTTGTCGCCGGCGTCGAGCCGCCGGCGAGTTTGACCTCGCTGATCAGGGGTTTGACCTCCCCTGGTTCTCTAACATGCGGGCCCAGCCTGCCTAACTAACCCTGGTTAGTTTAAGTTAAATGCTAATTAACCAAGTTAGTTAGGTTAGACACTGACACAGGGGACCTACGGTCAGTTTGACCTGGGTCGCCCTTTGACCTGATGACATCATCATGATGTCATGCTGACGCAGTAAACTCTTTTCTGGAATTAGTTTAATTCTAAAATAGCCAGGAAATTCCAGAAAATGTTATAAACTTCTAAAATTCATAGAAATTCAACCGTAACTCAGAATGAAATAATTTATATATGAAAAATTATCAGAAAACTCCAATCTATCCATCTGTACAATTTTCATGCATGTTAGAACAACTTATAGCTGTTGTTTAGGTCAAATTATATAATGGCATTTAAACCTTCACATATGGAGTTTGAATTTGAACCTAAGGTTCAAACCAACTTCATTTAACCTGTTGCTAGTTGCATTAGCTCAAAACACCAGCATGTTGCCATGTCATGATCATGCATCATAATGTTGCATTGCATTGATTGTGTTTCCTCTCTGTTGCCGGTAATTGTCCCCCTTCAGTAGACGTGTTTCGATGATGTGATCAATGACACCAATGAAGAACTATACTATCTTCAGAAGTGTCAGGCAAGCAAAACCCCCTTGTTCATTCCGATACAATCCCACTCTCTCGCTCCTACTCTCTTTTACTGCATTAGGACAACAACAATTCAACTGTTACTTGCTGCGATAGCTGAACCCCTTTATCCTCTGCATGACCTGTCATTGCCACAGTAAATAGATGAAACCCACTAGCATGAGTAGGAGTTGTTTGAGCCCTGTTGTGCCTACTCGTTCATGCTTATTTGTCATGCCTGCTACTGCTTATAGTTGAGTCAGGTCTGATTCATCGGGGATGAATTGGAGGTGTGTGAACATGTCCTACTATGTGAGCTAAGTGTGTGAACACGATTTGGTAAAGGTAGCGGTGAGAGGCCATGTAGGAGTACATGGTGGGTTGTCTTATTGAAGCCGTCCTCAGGAACTGAGTTCTGTGTTTGTGATCCATGAACAGTTACTACCACACATTGGGTTCCGGTAACTCGGCCCCTCTCGGCTTATTAATCAACTTGATCTCTGTCCGTGAGTTGCAACTAGTTTCGGTGTTTGTAGGTAGTGTTAGTAGTCTACCAAGTGGCACCCGTGCATGTGGGCTTGGGACAGACTAGGCACTGATGTACGGTGTACCAAGTGGCACCGGATGGTGGGCTTGGGAACCTGCTCACATCGTTTGGGGTCGTGGCGACACCCGCCGGATCTCCTTGCGGATGGAACCCGAATAGGCGATAAACCCGGACGAGAGACTTGTGTGGTTAGTCAGGTCGTGGCCGACTCCCTCGCCCGGCTTCCGCTTGAAGGTTGCCGAGGTACATGACGTGTACAGGGCGATAAGTGGCGAGAGGGTGTGTGAAGAAGTACACCCCTGCAGGGTTATCATTATCTATTCGAATAGCCGGATTCCTCGGATATGGAAACTTGGACCCCTTGCATAGTTCATAGATAAGTGAAAGTGGATACTCTTAAAACTCGCAAGATAAGCGTGAGTGCTATGGATGGCGTTCTCGTAGGGAGACGGGAGCGGATCCATAGTGGTGTATTGATATGGTGAATATGTGGACTCATGTGCGCCACCTCAAAAGAGTTACTTGCAGACGTAGTTCAGGTTAGCCACTGAGTCAAAGCTGGCTTGCTGCAGTTAAACCCCACCATCCCCTTTGTTGACAATGATGCATATGTAGTTAGATCTGATGTAAGTCTTGCTGGGTACATTTGTACTCACGTTTGCCTATTTTATGTTTTTGCAGAGAGACTTCCGTCTCACTAGTAGTTCAGCATGGACTTCGACGTTTAGCATGTTACCTCAGCTACGATCTTGTGCCCTCGGCAGGATCTAGTAGATAGTTAGGCTTCTCAGCCTTTTTCATTTATAGTTGTCTGTACCCAGACATGTTGAGCTTCCGCTTGTGCTTTGACTTGTAAGCTCTGAGTGTTGGGTCATGAGACCCATGTTTGTAATATCTCGCTCCTCGGAGCCTATTGAATAAAATACTTGAGTTGTAGAGTCATGTTGTGATGTCATGTTGTATTTGCACATATCGAGCATATTGTGTGTATGTTATTGAAATGCTTGGTATGTGTGGGATCTGACTATCTAGTTGTTTATCCTTAGTAGCCTCTCTTACGGAAATGTCTCCTAGTGCTTCCATCGAGCCATGGTAGCTTGCTACCGCTCCGAGCACTTAGGCTGGCCGGCATGTGTCCTTCTTCGTTCTGTATCTGTCCCTTCGAAATGTCACGATGAATACCGAGTCTGTTAGCCCGCTATAGCCCGGTTCACCGAGTCCTGCTAGCCCAGTGCTACAGACTGGATTCACTCGCCGATGACCGACACGTTCGATCTTTGGGTCATGGATGCTGTCCTGTAAGTTTATGCCACTTTGGGTTTACAACTAGCCATGTCAGCCCGGGCTCCTTATCATATGGATGCTAGCGACACTATCATATACGTGTGCCAAAAGGCGCAAACGGTCCTGGGCAAAGGTAAGACGACACCCGTGGGAATACCGTGCATGAGGCCGCAAAGTGATATGAGGTGTTACATGCTAGATCGATGTGGCATTGAGTCGGGGTCCTGACAGTCAGCCATAGACCCACGAAGAGTAGAGCCACCGGATGGCCATACAAATGAACAATCCGAGCCAGTCTCGAAGTAGACAGTGGCGTAGAACCGCATAATGAGCTCCTCATTGTATGCCTTGTTGAAACGCAGAAACGGGAGCAAAACCATCTTGTCAAGAGCCTCAAACACACCTGGGAAAAGATCACCACGAGAATGAATGTACTCAAGATCCACACTGTGATGAGGAGCCACCTTGTACTTCTTGATCTTCAGAACCTCATCAAAAGTGTGACTTTGGAACTCGTTCCAGAACTTCCAATCAATAACATCATCACGACCATGAACATATAGATTCTCATTGCGAACTTGTCGATACTCAGCCTTAGAGAGCTTGTTGATATCATTAGTGGCTAAGGGATCAAACTCCTGATCAACTTCTTCTTCATCATCAATAGTATCACCATCAGCATCTTAAGCTTCAGCAAAGTTGGCCACGAACTGCTCTTCTTCATCATCGTCACTGCTAGATGCCTCAATGATGGGATTGCGAGCAGCCTGACGGCGAGCACGACCCGGGGGAGCAACCTTGGAACACTGCCCAGTGCGTTCCGAAGGAACAAACTTGCCTTTGCCTCCAACAGCTTTCTTCTTCTTAGCGCGACGAGCACCAACAGCCCCACCTGACGAGTCTAAACACAAAGACAAGACACGGACGAGAGATGAGTGCAAGAGTCCATGCAGCAAAAAGAAAAGAACAAAACAAAAAAGAAAAACTGAGACGGCCGGGCACCCGGGGAGACGCCCAGCGGAGGGCCGGGCACCCGGCCACACGGGACCAGGCACCCGGGGAGAGAGGCTCAATGAGGTCTGCACCCCTGCCACACAGGTCGGGCACCCGGGAGAGGAAGGGCGAGCCCCGGGCGACGGCCCGGGCACCCGGCCGGAGGCCGGCCAGCACCCAGCGACGCGGCAACCGCTCGAGAAACAGCAAAAACGGCACAAAAAGACTAAGCAGACCTAGAACAAACTAAACTAAGACAAGAAAAAAGGAAAAAAGAGCCAAGACAACAGGAAAATACCAGAGGAAGCCATGGAGGGGAGAAGAAACACACCGGGGAGGGAGCTCCGGGCCCCCGGAGAGGCTCCGGCGGCGACCAGCGGCGGCGGCGGGTGAGGGGGAAAATGAGGGGAGACCCCTTACCCCGCGCCCCTCAAGCCCGACTTACGGCGGCCGGCCCAGATCCCGTCCGGGTGCCCGGACCAAAGAGGCCCGGGTGCCCGGAGAGCTCAGAGAGCCCAACGCAGAGGCCCGATTTGCCGGGTGCCCGGACCAAAAACATCCGGGTGCCCGGACCGCCCAGAGAGATTTTTTTTTGAAAACCCAAAAGGAGGGAAAGAGGAAAAAGGAGGTCTAAACAAGCAAGGAGCGTGATCAAAAGGGACTCTTGCAAGGGAAAAGGCATGTCTTTGGTAAGGGAAGGGCATGAAACGGATCGCAAACAAAGAGGAACACACAACAACACTCAAAAGAAAAAGAACCAACCAATGGACCCACACAAGAGTACAAAGGAAGCGAGAGAAAGGCAAAGAAGACCACCAACAACCGACTCTAGTAACTAACTCTCGCTAAACGATGGACGGTGGCCGAGGCCACCTATGTTTGAGTCACTTGGTATGGCACCGCGAAGATTTTAACCTTGGGCCCATGACCAAAACTCATCTTTGAAGCACAAATACCATCCAAAAATGGCTAATGTGAAAGACTTGATCGATTTATGCATGATGGGGGGAGGGAGAGTTCATTGAGAGAACAACACTCCCCCTATGTCCATGCCTACACTTAAACAAGATAGCATGATGAGTATGGTGGGGTGTGCAGGTGTTCAAACCACATTGCTTGAATCAATGATATTTATCTCATGCCTTAACTCGCGAAATCTTGCTTCATCCAAGGGCTTCGTGAAAATATCTGCAAGGTTATCATGAGTGTTGACATACTTGAGCTCGATCTCCCCTCGCCTAATGTGATCCCGGATGAAGTGATACCGAATCTCAATATGCTTCGTCTTGAAATGTTACACTGGGTTGAGAGAAATCTTAATGGCACTTTCATTATCACACCAAAGAGGCACTTTGGCACAAATGACGTCGTACTCCTTTAAAGTTTGCCTCATCCATAAGAGTTGTGCACAACAACTACCGGCCGCCACATATTCCGCTTCGGTGGACGAGAGAGACACACAACTTTGCTTCTTGGAAGACCAACTCACCAAAGAGCACCCAAGAAAATGGCACCCTCCGGAAGTGGACTTCCTATCCACTTTGTCTCCCGCCCAATCGGAATCCGTAAATCCTTCAAGCTTGAAGTTTTCTCCTCTTGGGTACCATAAGCCAAAGTTTGGGGTATGAGCCAAATATCAAAAGATTCGCTTGACCACCACATAGTGACTTTCCTTCGGTGCGACTTGAAACCGTGCACACATTCCCACACTCAGCATGATATCTGGTCTAGATGCACAAAGGTAAAGCAAGGAGCCAATCATGGAGCGATATACCTTTTGGTCCACCGCTTTACCATTGGGATCAATGTCAAGTTGGCACTTGGTAGGCATTGGAGTAGAAGCCAGCTTGACATCACTTAGCTTGAATCTTTTTAGCATATCTTGAGTGTATTTGGCTTGGTTGATGAAGGTACCTTCTCTTCTTTGTTTGATATCAAAACCAAGGAAGAACTTCAACTCTACCATCGAAGACATCTTGAACTTGGAGGTCATGAGAGCGGCAAATTCCTCATTGAAAGCTTTGTTAGGGGAACCAAAGATAATATCACCAACATATAATACAAACAACTCCCCTTTGACCTTCTTAGTAAAAAGAGTGGGATCGATTTGCCCAACCTCAAATCCACGATCTTGTAACAACTCGGTAAGGTGGTCATACCACGCACGTGGGGCTTGTTTCAGGCCATAGAGCGCCTTATCGAGTTGATACACATGATCCGGGAAGTAGGGATCCTCGAACCCGGGGGGTTGCTTGACATAAACCAACTCATTAATAGGACCATTAAGAAAAGCACTTTTCACATCCATTTGTTGTAACTTAAAGTTGTGATGGGAAGCATAAGCAAACAACAAACGAATGGATTCAAGGCGAGCAATGGGAGCAAAGGTTTCACCGTAGTCGATACCCTCGACTTGGGAGTACCCTTGTGCTACCAATCTTGCCTTGTTGCAAATGATGTTCCCATGAGCATCTTGCTTTTTCTTGAAAATCCACTTGGTTCCAGTGACGTTGTGGTTCCCCAATGGCCTTGGCACCAATCTCCACACCTTGTTGTACTCAAAGTTGTTGAGTTCTTCATGCATGGCATTGAGCCAATCCGAGTCTTCGAGCGCCTCATAGACCTTTTGGGGTTCAACACAAGAGACAAACGAGTGATGTTCACAATAGTTTGCTAATTGTCTACGAGTGCTTACCCCCTTTCTTAGGCTTCCAACCACATTTTCCATGAGATGGCCTTTGGTGGTGAGCTTGAAGCAATCTTGCACGACGCTCTAATTCCTCCTCGGATGTGGAAGGAGGAGGGTTAACTTGATTATCTTGAGCGCCGTCTTGAGCTTGTTCTTGATCTTGAGCTTGCTCATGATCTTGAACTTGCTCGAGGGGAAGAACTTGACCTTGGGCATCATTTGGAGGGTCACCACCATCTTGAGATTGATCTTGCCCTTGGTCTTGTTCACGAGGTTGAGGGTCTTCACTTTGTTCTTCGGAAGCGTGTGGGTCTTGGGGAGGTGATGGCTCCACTTGAGTGGAGCATTGTCCTTCTCCTTCGGCCACAAGGGGTTCCTCAATGGGTAGAATATGACCAATACCCATTCTTCTTATGGCTTGGGGAGGAATTTCATCACCTACACCACAAGTACCACTTTGCTCCACTTGGGAGCCGTTATTTTCGTCAAACTCCATGTTACACGTCTCCTCAATGAGTCCGGTGGACTTGTTGAGAACACGGTAAGCATGAGAGTTTGTAGCATAACCAACAAATATGCCCTCATAAGCTCTAGCCTCAAATTTAGACAAACGAACACCTTTCTTGAGAATGAAACACTTACACCCGAACACCCGGAAGTACTTGAGATTGGGCTTGTTGCCGGTGAGTATCTCATAAGGAGTCTTGCTCAAGCCTTTGCGGAGATAGAGCCGATTGGATGCATGACATGCGGTGTTGATGGCTTCGGCCCAAAAGTTGTATGGAGACTTAAACTCCGCCATCATGGTCCTTGCCGCATCCATCAACGTCCGGTTCTTCCTCTCCGCTACACCATTTTGTTGAGGGGTATATGGTGCAGCATATTGATGCTTGATCCCCTCATCACTAAGAAACTCATCCAAGGTGTAGTTCTTGAGCTCGGTGCCGTTGTCACTTCTTATTGTCAAGATCTTTGCATCATGTTGACGTTTTGCAAAGTCGATGACGGTTTGTTGAGTCTCACTCTTCCTCTTGAAGAAGTATACCCAAGTGTATCTTGAATAATCATCCACAATCACCAAGCAATACTTTCTACCTCCAAGACTATCAAATGATGGGGGCCCAAAGAGATCCATGTGAAGGAGCTCCAAGGGTCTCTTCGAGTAGATGATGGTCATGGGAGGGTGAGCCTTCTCATGAAGCTTTCCTTCAATACAAGCTCTGCAAGCACGATCTTTGGCAAAACTAACATTTGTTAGTCCACGGACATGGTCCCCCTTGAGAAGACTTTGCAAAGATCTCATATTGACGTGGGCTAAACGGCGATGTCAAAGCTATCCCACGTCAACTTTAGCCATTAGGCATGTCGCGGTCTTAGTGGGTCGCTCCGAAAAGTTTATCACATAGAGACCGTTCTCGACATGCCCAACAAAGGCTACTTTAAGAGTCTTGCTCCACAAGAGGGCCACAGTATCAATGTCAAAGAAAGTGGCAAAGCCCATGAGTGCAAGTTGACGAACAGAAAGTAAATTGTATGCAAGGGACTCAACAAGCATGACTTTCTCAATCGTAAGATCATGAGAAATGACAACCTTGCCAAGACCCAATACCTTAGAATGTGAGGCATCACCCCACTCGACATTGGTGGGCATAGATGGAATCTTCTGCACGTCCACCACCAAGTCCTTGCTCCCGGTCATATGATTTGTTGCTCCACTATCGAGCAACCATGATCCCCCACCGGAAGCAAACACCTACAAGAGATCAATGCTTGGTTTTAGGTACCCATTTAGTAATGGGTCCTCTGATGTTAGTAACAAGGGTCTTAGGAACCCAAATAGACCACTCAATGTACTCATAAGGAGAACCAACAAATTTGGCATAAACATGTCCATCACTAGCACGGCACAACACATATGACGGGTTAAAGTCATCGGCTATGTTGGAGGAGATGGTTTTGCCCTTTTTGACATCAACGCCCTTCACATTTTCCTTCTTCTCCTTAGGAGCACCCTCTCCCTCTTTCACAAAAGTTTGCTTGAGAGGAGGAGGTCGTTTGGTCTTGTCGTTCTTCTTCTTATTCTTGGACTTAGGTGCAAACCCAATTCCCTTCTTGGCCACAACTTCCTTTCGATTGCTCGAAAGGTTGTTGAGGTTCTTCTCACCTTGAATGCATGTCACAAGGCCTTTCTCAAGTTGATCCTTCAACTTGGCATTCTCCTCCACAAGATGCACATGCTCACAACACGGGTTAGTAGCATATGCATTATCAATTAATACCATATGAGGGAAGGTGGCCTTTTCCTTGGTTAGCTTAACTTGGAGTTGAGCATGAGACTCCTTCACATTAGCGTGAGCACACTTCAAGACCTTGTGGGCCTTTTCAAGTACATCAAACTCCTCCTTGAGTCTAGCATGATCAAACCCAAGTTTAGCCTTCTCGGAAGTTAGCACACGAGACACAACAAGAGCATGATCAAGATCTTTCTTTAACTTAGCATGATCATCGTTGTATGACTCCTCAAGAGTCAAACAATGCCCACGCTCTTCCTCAAGAGCATTAGAGAGATCTGATATATCATCGGCATAGTCACGACTATGACCTTCCATCTTAGAGATGGTTTCTTCGTGAGCCTCGATCATGTCATTGGCTTCACCAAGTTGTTCCAAGAGAGCAACAAAGTGCTTCTTGGATTTACCCTTGAGCTTACTCATAAATGACTCAAATTAATTCACTTACTCATTAGACCCATCATGTTCATCAATGCAACCCTCCAAAGAGGGATTAGTAATGATGGTGGTTTCGATGTTGGGGGTTACCTTGTTAGAGGCTTTCGCCATGAGGCATTTGGCGGTGATGTTCTCGTTGGGTGAATCAAAGAGAGACACCCGGGGAGTGGTAGCAATGGCAACGGAGGCCATGGCCATTGCTTCTCCATTTTCATCAACATCGTCATCCTCATGGTATTCTTCTTGAACCACCAACCCACGAGTAGGAGTCTTCTTGGTGAAGTTGTTCTTGTTGGGGAAGGACTTGGCTTTGTCTTTTCGGATGAACTTGCCACCATTGTCTTCCCGCTTCTCGTAAGGACAATCCGCAACGAAATGGCTCACATTGCCACAGTTAAAGCAAGTTCTAACTCGTTGCTTGCCCTTGAAGCCACTTGAGTTGTTCTTGTTGAAGTTGGGTCTTGTATTCTTCTTGCTCCAAAATTGTCTTGAAGCAAGAGCCATGTGCTCATGATAATCATACTTCGTGTCTTCGAGGTTGCTCTCCTCATCTTCCTCTTCTTCCACACTAACCTTGGCCTTCAAGGAAAGGTTGGGCTTCTTTGCCATTTGAGAACGGAGCACCGTATTGTCGGCGGTCTTGTCCAAGATGCTCATTGCAACGAACTCATCCAACACTTCACTTGAGATCATGGAGTGGAAGTCCGGTCTTTGACGAATGACGGAGGACATGGCCTTGTTGTAGGGCATCATGGCCTTGAGGAACTTGCGCTTGATCCAATTTTCATCCGTGTCCTTGCTCCCAGGATCTCGGAGTGAGACCACGAGTTTGGTCACTCTTCGAAAGAGCTCACGAGGTTCTTCATCTTCTTTCATTGCAAACTCATTGGCTTCATCTTGCACCACTTCATAGTTGGAGCGTTGAATGCTAGCACTTCCTCGATAGAGAGACACAATGCATTGCCATGCGTCTTTGGCCATGGCATGAGGTCTAAGATGAGGGAGATCTTCGGGAAGGATTGCATCTTGGATGATGAAGAGAGCACTCTCATTGAATTGATTATCCACCACTTCTCTCGGAGTGAAGTTGCTTCGGTCATGTGGATAGAAACCTTCTTCAATGATTCTCCAAAGATTAGTATTCACATGATTTAAATGACGCTTGAAGCGATACACCCAAGAATAAAAATCCTCATTTTTCACAATCTTAGGAGGAGGACCGGCATGATTTAAATTAGTAGAGGGAATCGGTCCTCCATAAATTGGAGGTTCCACATGGGCAAAGATGCCGGTGCCATTTCTACCACTAGTAGAAGGACCCTTCTCACTATTAGCTTCCCCCTTGTCGGAGTTAGCATCAGTCACCTTGTTAGCGGGATCACCCACTTTCAACGGCGAGGTAGGTAGTTTAAGTCCTTCTAAGAATTTATTAAACATGCGTTCAACCGTGGTTGTCATGGAGGTTTTCAATGTGTCCAAGGCCACATTGAATTCCTCTCGGGACAACGCGGTTTCCCCATTACCCGTAGACGAGATCGGATTCACACCGGAGTGCTCCTCCTCCCCACCGTCTACGGTGTCAACCATACTCTTCGGACGGCAAAGTCCTTAATAAAGAGATGAGGCTCTGATACCAATTGAAAGGATCGATATAGTTGACTAGAGGGGGGGGCTGAATAGGCAACTAACAATTTTTAGCTTTTCTTTACCAAATTAAACTTTGCATCAAAGTAGGTTGTCTAGATATGCGACTAGGTGGGCAACCTATATGATGCAACAACAACAAGCACACAAGCAAGCAAGGGATATAACACAAATAAGCTTGCACAAGTAAATGCACGAGATGACCAAGAGTGGAGCCGATGAAGACGAGGATGTGTTACTGAAGTTCCTTCGTTTTGAGGGGAAGTACATCTCCGTTGGAGCGGTGTGGAGGCACAATGCTCCCCAAGAAGCCACTAGGGCCACCGTATTCTCCCCACGCCCTCACACAATGCGAGATGCCGTGATTCCACTATTGGTGCCCTTGAAGGCGGCAACCAAACCTTTACAAACAAGGTTGGGGCTATCTCCACAACTTAATTGGAGGCTCCCAACGATACCACTAAGATTCACCACAATGGATTGTGGCTCCGAGGATACCTCTTCCGTCTAGGGTGTCAAACACCCAAGAGTAACAAGTTGATGATGATGTAGAAGCTGGGGAACGCAAATCGGTTTGGTGGAAGTGTAGATCGGGGGATCCTCCTCCTATTCTCAAGGTATTGTGAAGTTTTGGTGGTTGAGGAGGGAGATCTCAAGCTTTTGGTGATTTGGGAATGGAGGAGCAAAGCTTGGGCAAAGGTTAGGGTTGGGAGGAAGAAGAAGGGGGGGGTATAAATACCCCCAAGAGATTTCTGCCCGTTGAGCAGCCGCTGCCCCGGGTACCCGGACTGGTCAGGGAGGGAAGGCGCCGGGCCAAAAGAGGACCGGGCACCCGAGGGCTAACCCCGGCACCCGACCAACAGGAAGGAGCGGGGCGCCGGGCAAGGGGTGGCTGGCACCCGAGGGCTCTCACCCCTGCACCCGTGACCGAGCAGAAGGAGGGGGGCGCCGGGCAAAGGGGTGGCCGGGCACCCGGGGGCCCCAACCCCGGGCACCCGCACCGACCAGGGAGGAGGGGCGGCAGGCGAAGGCATGGCCGGGCACCCAGGGGCCCAACCCCGGGCACCCGCACCGACCAGGGAGGAGGGGCGCCGGGCAAAGGGATGGCCTTGTTGGGGAACGTAGTAATTTCAAAAAATTTCCTACGCACACGCAGGATCATGGTGATGTATAGCAACGAGAGGGGAGAGTGTTGTCTACGTACCCTCGTAGACCAAAGCGGAAGCGATCACAACGTAGAGGAAGTAGTCGTACGCTCTCCTCGCGATCCGACCGATCCGGCGCCAAGCATTCTGGCGCCCCGAGTTCTTGACACACGTGACAGCTCGATGACGCCCTCAGACTCGATCCAGCCGAGTGTCGAGGGAGAGTTCCACAAGACGATTGCATGGTGACGATCTTGATGTTCTATCGTAGCAGAGCTTCGCTTAAGCTTCGATGATATGACCGAGGTGGAATATGGTGGAAGGGGCACCGCTGCGGCTAAGGAACGATCCGTAGATCAAACTTGTGTGTTCTAGGGTGCCCCCCTGCCTCGTATATAAAGGAGCAAGGGGAGGTGCGGCCGCCCAAGGGAGGCGCTGCCGAGGAGTCCTACTCCCACCGAGTAGGACTCCCCCTTCCTAGTTGGAGTAGGATTGGGGGAGGAGAGAGAGAATGGGGCGCCCCCCCCTCCTTGTCCTATTCAGACTAGGGGAGGCGCGCGCCTGCCCCGGCCGCCCCTCCTCTTCTCCCTCATGTCCCACTAAGGCCCATTAACCCCGGAGGGTTCCGTAACTCCCGGTGTTCCAGTAAAATCCCGATTTCACCCGAACCATTCAACTCCAAATATAGGCTTCCAATATATCAATCTTTATGTCTCGACCATTTCGAGACTCCTCGTCATGTCCGTGATCACATCCGGACTCAACTTCTTCGGTACATCAAAATACATAAACTCATAATATAACCGCCATCGAAACCTTAAGCGTGCGGACCCTACGGTTCGAGAACAATGTAGACATGACCGAGACACGCCTCCGGTCAATAACCAATAGCGGACCTGGATGCCCATATTGGTTCCTACATATTCTACGAAGATCTTTATCGGTCGACCGCATAACAACATACGTTGTTCCTTTGTCATCGGTATGTTACTTGCCCGAGATTCGATCGTCGGTATCCAATACCTAGTTCAATCTCGTTACGGCAAGTCTCTTTACTCGCTCAGTAATACATCATCTCACATCTAACTCTTTAGTTGTAATGCTTGCAAGGCTTCAAAGATGTGTATTACCGAGAGGGCCCAGAGATACCTCTCCGACAATCGGAGTGACAAAACCTAATCTCAAATACGCCAACCCAACATCCGCCTTTGGAGACACCTGTAGTACTCCTTTATAATCACCCGATTACGCTTGTGACGCTTGGTAGCACCAAAGTGTTCCTCCGTAAACGGAGTTGCATAATCTCATAGTTACAGGAACATGTATATGTCATGGATAAAAGCAGAGCAACATACTAAACGATCGTGTGCTAAGCTAATGGAATGGGTCATGTCAATCGATCATTCTACTAATGATGTGACCTTGTTAATCAAATAACAACTCTTTGTTCATGGTCGAAACATAACCATCTTTGATTAACAAGCTAGTCTAGTAGAGGCATACTAGTGACATATTGTTTTGTCTATGCATTCACACATGTATCATGTTTCCGGTTAATACAATTCTAACATGAATGATAAACATTTATCATGAAATAAGGAAATAAATAATAACTTTATTATTGCATCTAGGGCATATTTCCTTCAGTCTCCCACTTGCACGAGAGTCAATAATTTAGATTACATAGTAATGATTCTAACACCCATGGAGTCTTGGTGTTGATCATGTTTTGCTCGTGGAAGAGGCTTAGTCAACGGGTCTGCTACATTCAGATCCGTATGTATCTTGCAAATCTCTATGTCTCCCACCTGGACTAAATCCCGGATGGAATTGAAGCGTCTCTTGATGTGCTTGGTCCTCTTGTGAAATCTGGATTCCTTTGCCAAGGCAATTGCTCCAGTATTGTCACAGAAGATTTTCATTGGACCCGATGCACTAGGTATGACACTTAGATCGGATATGAACTCCTTCATCCAGACTCCTTCATTAGTTGCTTCCGGTTGCTATGTACTCCGCTTCACATGTAGATCCCGCCACGACGCTTTGTTTAGAGCTGCACCAACCGACAGCTCCTCCGCTTAGTGTAAATACGATCCGGTCTGCGATTTAGAATCGTCCGGATCGATGTCAAAGCTTGCATCAATGTAACCGCTTTTATGAGCTCTTTGTCACCTCCATATACGAGAAACATATCCTTAGTCCTTTTCGTATTTCAGATGTTCTTGACCGCTGTCCAATGATCCACTCGATTACTTTGGTACCTCCTGCTAAACTTATAGCAAGGCACACATCAGTCTCCTACACACATTGCATACATGATAGAGCCTATGGCTGAAGCATAGGAACATCTTTCATTTTCTCTCTATCTTCTGCAGTGGTCGGGCATTGAGTCTTACTCAACTTCACACCTTGTAACACGTGCAAGAACCCTTTCTTTGCTTGATCCATTTTGAACTTCTTCAAAATTTTGTCAAGGTATGTGCTTTGTGAAAGTCCAATTAAGCGCCTTGATCTATCTCTATAGATCTTAATGCCCAATATGTAAGCAGCTTCACCGAGGTCTTTCATTGAAAAACTCTTATTCAAGTATCCCTTTATGCTATCCAGAATTCTATATCATTTCCGATCAGCAATATGTCATCTACATATAATATCGTAAATGCTACAGATCTCCCACTCACTTTCTTGTAAATACAAAGCTTCTCCAAAAGTCTCAGATGAACCCAAATGCTTTGATCACACTATCAAAGCGTTTATTCCAACTCCGAGATGCTTGCACCAGTCCATAAATGGATCACTGGAGCTTGCACACTTTGTTAGCTCCTTTGGATCGATAAAACCTTCTCGTTGCATCATATACAACTCTTCTTCCGTAAATCCATTCAGAATGCAGTCTTTACATCCATTTGCCAAATTTCATAATCATAAAATGCGGCAATTGCTAACATGATTCGGACAGACTTAAGCATCGCTACGGGTGAGAAGGTCTCATCGTAGTCAATCCCTTGAACTTGTCGAAACCCTTTGCATAAGTCGAGCTTTGTAGACGATAATATTACCGTCGTCGGTCTTCTTCTTGAAGATCCACTTGTTTTCTATTGCTTGCCGACCCTCGGGCAAGTCAACCAAAGTCCATACTTTGTTTTCATACATGGATCCCATCTCGATTTCATGGCCTCAATCCATTTTATGGAATCTGGGCTCACCATCGCTTCTTCATAGTTCGTGAGGTTCATCATGATCTAGTAGCATGATTTCCGAACAGGATTACCGCATCACTCGTGCGGATCTTACTCGTTGATCTACGTGGTTACAGAGTAACTTGATCTCAAGTTTCATGATCAACATCATCAACTTCCTCACTACTTGGTGTAGATGTCTCGAAACCGGTTTCGCGACAAACTACTTTCAAGTAAGGGAGAAGGTACAATTACCTCATCAAGTTCTACTTTCCTCCCACTCACTTCTTTCGAGAGAAACTCCTTCTCTAGAAAGGATCCATTCTTAACAACAAATGTCTTGCCTTCGGATCTGTGATAGAAGGCGTACCCAACTGTCTCCTTTGGGTATCCTATGAAGACACATTCGATTTGGGTTCGAGCTTATCAGGTTGAAGCTTTTTCACATAAGCATCGCATCCCCAAACTTTAAGAAACGACAACTTTGGTTTCTTGCTAAACCACAGTTCATAAGGTGTCGTCTCAATGGATTTCGACGGTGTTCTATTCAGGTGAATGCGCCGCCTCTAGAGCATAACCCCAAAACGATAGCGGTAAATCAGAAGAGACATCATAGATCGCACCATATCTAGTAAAGTACGACACGACGCTCGACACACCATTACGTTGTGGTGTTCCGGTGGCGTGAGTTGCTAAACTATTCCGCATTGTTTCAAATGTAGACCAAACTCAGAACTCAAATATTCACCTCCACGATCGATCGTAGAAATTTAATTTTCTTATTACGATGATTTTCAACTTCACTCTGAAATTCTTTGAACTTTTCAAATGTTTCAGACTTATGTTTCATTAAGTAGATATACCCATATCTGCTTAAATCATCTGTGAAGGTGAGAAAATAACGATATCCGCCACGAGCCTCAACATTCATCGGACCACATACATCTCAGATGTATGATTTCCAACAAATCTGTTGCTCTCTCCATAGTACCGAGAACGGGTTTTAGTCATCTTGCCCATGAGGCATGGTTCGCAAGTGCCAAGTGATTCATAATCAAGTGACTCCAAAAGTCCATCAAGATGGAGTTTCTTCATGCGCTTTACAATCGATATGACCTAAACGGCAAGTACCACAAATAAGTTGCACTATCATTATCAACTCTGCATCTTTTGGTTTCAACATTATGAATATGTGTATCACTACTATCGAGATTCATCAAAATAGACCACTCTTCAAGGGTGCATGACCATAAAAGATATTATTCATATAAATAGAACAACCATTATTCTCTCGATTTAAATGAATAACCGCCTCGCATCAAACAAGATCCAGATATAATGTTCATGCTCAACGCAGCACCAAATAACAATTATTTAGGTCTAAAACTAATCCCAAGGTAGATGTAGAGGTAGCGTGCGATCGCGATCACATTGACTTTGGAACCATTTCCCACGCGCATCGTCACCTCGCCCTTTGCCGGTGTTCGCTAATCCGTAGTCCCTGCTTCGAGTTGCAAATATTAGCAATGTAACCAGATCAAATACCAAAAGCTATCTGCGAGCTCTAGTAAGGTACACATCAATAACATGTATATCACATATACCTTTGTTCACCTTGCCATCCTTCTTATCCGCCAAATACTTGGGGCAGTTCCGCTTCCAAAGACTATCGCTTGCAAGAGAAGCACTCGGCCAGTGCTTTAGGTCCAGACTTGGGTTTCTTCTCCGAGCAAAGAACTTGCTTGCTGTTCTTCTTGAAGTTCCTTCTTCTTCCCTTTGCCTTTCTTCTTGAAACTAGTGGTCTTATTGACCATCAACACTTGATGCTCCTTCTGATTTCTACCTCCGCAGCCTTTAGCATTGCGTAAGAGCTCGGTATAGTCTTTACTAACCCTTGCATATTATAGTTCATCACGAAGCCTTTGTAGCTTGGTGGCGTGATTGAAGAATTCTCATCAATGACACAATCATCCGGAAGATTAACTCCCAATTGAGTCAAGTGATTGTAATACCCGCACATTTTGAGTATGTGCTCACCGACGTAACTATTCTCCTCCATCTTGCAGCTATAGAACTTATTGAGACTTCATATCTCTCAATCCGGGCATTCTGTTGGAATATCAACTTCAACTCCTGGAACATCTCATATGCTCCATGACGCTCAAAACGCCGTTGAAGTCCCGTTCTAAGCCGTAAAGCATGGCACATCGAACTATAGAGTAGTCATCAGCTTTGCTCGCCAGACGCTCATAACATCCGTGTTGCTCTGCGAAGAGGTTCTGCACCTAGCGGTGCATCCAGACGTAACTCTTCTCGTGCAGCAATGAGGATAATCCTCGAGTTACGGACCCGATCCGTAATTGCTACCATCATCTTTCAACTTTGCTTTCTCAAGGAACGATTAAAATTCAACGGAACAACAAAGACGAGCCATCTATCTACAATCAAACATAAACAAGCAAGATACTATCAGTACTAAGTTCATGATAAATTTAAGTTCAATTAATCATATTACTTAAGAACTCCCACTTAGACGTACATCTCTCTAGTCATCTAAGTGATCACGTGATCCAAATCAACTAAACCATAACCGATCATCACGTGAAATGGAGTAGTTTTCAATGGTGAACATCTTATGTTGATCATATCTACTATATGATTCACGCCGACCTTTCGGTCTCCGTGTTCCGAGGCCATATCTCGCATATGCTAGGCTCGCCAAGTATACCCCGAGTATTCTGCGTGTGCAAAACTGGCTTGCACCCGCTGTAGATGGACGAGAGCTTATCACACCCGATCATCACGTGGTGTCCGGGCACGATTTAACTTTGGCAATGGTGCATACTCGGGAGAACACTTCTTGATAATTTAGTGAGAGATCATCTTATAATGCTACCGCCAATCAAAGCAAGATAAGATGCATAAAAGATAAACATCACATGCAAATCAATATAAGTGATATGATATGGTCATCATCATCTTGTGCTTCGTGATCTCCATCTCTGCAGCACCATCATGATCACCATCGCCACCGGCGCGACACCTTGATCTCCATCGTAGCATCGTTGTCGCCACGCCATCTATTGCTTCTCGACTATCGCTACCGCTTAGTGATAAAGTAAAGCAATTACAGTATGCTTGCATTTCATACAATAAAGCGACAACCATATGGCTCCCGCCAGATTGCCGATAACTTCGTTACAAAACATGATCATCTCATACAATAAAATATAGCATCACGCCTTGACCATATCACATCACAACATGCCCTGCAAAAACAAGTTAGACGCCCTCTACTTTGTTGTTGCAAATTTTACGTGGCTGCTACGGGCTTAAGCAAGAACCAATCTCACCTCGCATCAAAACCACAACGATATTTCACAAATAGACTCCGTTTTAACCTTCTCAAGGACCGGCGAGCCACACTTTGTTCAACTAAAGTGAGAGAGACAGACACCCGCCAATCACCTTTAAGCAACGAGTGCTCGAGCGGTGAAACCAGTCTCGCAGAAGCGCACGCTGCGTAATGTCGGTCCGGCCGCTTCATCTCACAATACCGCTGAACCAAAGTATGACATGCTGGTAGGTAGTATGACTTGTATCGCCCACAACTCACTTGTGTTCTACTCTGCAAAACATCAAACCATAAAAACCTAGGCTCGGATGCCACCGCTGGGGAACGAGTAATTTCAAAAATTTCCTACGCACACGCAGGATCATGGTGATGTATAGCAACGAGAGGGAGAGTGTTGTCTACGCACCCTCGTGAGACCGGGCGAAGCGATCACAACGTAGAGGAAGTAGTCGACGCTCTCCTCGCGATCCGACCGATCCGGCGCCAACATCCGGCGCCCGAGTTCTTGACACACGTACAGCTCGATGACGTCCCTCGTACTCGATCCAGCCGAGTGTCGAGGAGAGTTCCACAAGACGACGGCGCAGGACGATCTTGATGTTCTATCGGCGCAGAGCCGCTTAAGCTTCGCGATGATATGACCGAGGTGGAATATGGTGGAAGGGGCACCGCACACGGCTAAGGAACGATCCGTAGATCAAACTTGTGTGTTCTAGGGTGCCCCCTGCCCCAGTGATATAAAGGAGCAAGGGGGAGGTGCGGCCGGCCCAAGGAGGTTGCTGGAGGAGTCCTACTCCCACCGAGTAGGACTCCCCCTCCTAGTTGGAGTAGGATTGGGGGAGGGAGAGAGGGAAGGGGCGCCGCCTCCTTGTCCTATTCGGACTAGGGGAGGGGCGCGCCTGCCCCGGCCGCCCCTCCTCTTCTCCCTCATGGCCCACTAAGGCCCATTAACCCCGGAGGGTTCCGTAACTCCCCTGTTCCAGAAAATCCCGATTTCACCCGAACCATTCCAACTCCAAATATAGGCTTCCAATATATCAATCTTTATGTCTCGACCATTTCGAGACTCCTCGTCATGTCCGTGATCACATCCGGACTCAACTTCTTCGGTACATCAAAATACATAAACTCATAATATAACCGCTATTGAAACCTTAAGCGTGCGGACCCTACGGTTCGAGAACAATGTAGACATGACCGAGACACGCCTCCGTCAATAACCAATAGCGGACCTGATGCCCATATTGGTTCCTACATATTCTACGAAGATCTTTATTGGTCGATCCGCATAACAACATACGTTGTTCCCTTTGTCATCGGTATGTTACTTGCCCGAGATTCGATCGTCGGTATCCAATACCTAGTTCAATCTCGCTACGCAAGTCTCTTTACTCGCTCAGAATACATCATCTCACATCTAACTCTTTAGTTGTAATGCTTGCAAGGCTTCAGTGATGTGTATTACCGAGAGGGCCCAGAGATACCTCTCCGACAATCGGAGTGACAAAACCTAATCTCAAATACGCCAACCCAACATCTGCCTTTGGAGACACCGTAGTACTCCTTTATAATCACCCAGTTATGTTGTGACGCTTGGTAGCACCCAAAGTGTTCCTCCGTAAACGGAGTTGCATAATCTCATAGTTACGTGAACATGTATATGTCATGGATAAAAGCAATAGCAACATACTAAACGATCGTGTGCTAAGCTAATGGAATGGGTCATGTCAATCAGATCATTCTACTAATGATGTGACCTTGTTAATCAAATAACAACTCTTTGTTCATGGTCAGGAAACATAACCATCTTTGATTAACAAGCTAGTCTAGTAGAGGCATACTAGTGACATATTGTTTTGTCTATGCATTCACACATGTATCATGTTTCCGGTTAATACAATTCTAGCATGAATGATAAACATTTATCATGAAATAAGGAAATAAATAATAACTTTATTATTGCATCTAGGGCATATTTCCTTCAGGCCGGGCACCCGGGGGCCCCAACCCCGGGCACCCGCACCGACCAGGGAGGAGAGGAGCCGGACAAAGGGATGGCCGGGCCCCTGGGGGCCCCAACCCCGGGCACCCGCACCAAGCAGAGAGGGGCGAGGTGGATGGCGAAGGGGCTGGGCACCCGGGGCACCAGACCTCGGGCACCAACACGGATCAAAGAAGAGCATGAGACGGTGGAGGAGAGAAGGAGAATGCCCAGGCACATGAAGAAACTCCTGATAATGCCCGAAGCGGAAAACAGAGAAGAAAGAGAGAAGATTTAGTTCCCCAACTCCAAGATCATAGCAACCCCTATTGATAGTACGGATGTTCCTATGACTCAAAAAGAAACCGAAAACTTCTCGAGCGAACATAGAACATCGTCTTCTCTCACTTTGGACTTGATAGGGTTACTGTCGGTGTCAAAACCGGCGGATCTCGGGTAGGGGGTCCCGAACTGTGCGTCTAGGCGGATGGTAACAGGAGACGAGGGACACAGTGTTTTTACCCAGGTTCGGGCCCTCTCGATGGAGGTAAAACCCTCACGCCCCGCTTGATTAATATTGATGATATGGGTAGTACAAGAGTAGATCTACCACGAGATCAAGGAGGCTAAACCCTAGAAGCTAGCCTATGGTATGATTGTTGAGATGTAATGTCGTGTCCTACGGACTAAAGCCCTCCGGTTTATATAGACACCGGAGAGGCTAGGGTTACACAGAGTCGGTTACAATGGTAGGAGATCTACATATCCAGATTGCCAAGCTTGCCTTCCACGCCAAGGAAAGTACCTTCCGGACACGAGCCGGAGTCTTAAATCTTCTATCTTCGTAGTATGGGAGTCCGGCGGATATTGATAGTCCGGCTGTCCGGACACCCCCTAGTCCAGGACTCCCTCAGTAGCCCCCGAACCAGGCTTCAATGACGATAAGTCCAGCGTGCTTGTAGTCTTCGGCGTTGCAAGGCGGGTTCTCCCTTCAAATCCCATGTACCTGCCGAATAGTGTCCGGCTTTTACCTCGAATACTGTGCTTCTTGGCTTCTACGCCAAATGACGGCCCTCTTCCACGCGTCACACGAATGCGAAAAGCTAGGGTGTCTTTTACATTTCACCCCCTAATTGTGCGGGTCGCCCGCCTATAAAAGGGGCAGGGATCCAGATCCAAACCGCACCGTCTTCCTGCCGCGTATTCTCCATCGAAGCGCCTCTGACCCTGAAATCCATTCCACCATGGATCGTCAACGCGGCTCTTCCTCACGCGCTCCTAGCCCATCGCCAGGGGATTGGAGGAGGTGCTCTATTTTGCACAATGAGCTAGTAAAGCTCCAAACGGAGGGATTTCTTCCTCCGGCCTTCATGGTTCCAAATCCCGAGCCGGACTGGTTACTTATCGAGGTGGGAGGCAGCGGAGGACACCCCAAGCCCCAACAAGGGGGAGCGTGTGTTTTCGTCCCCTATCTCGATAAGGGGCTCGGATTTCTAATACATCCGCTCCTCCGCTGGCTCCAAGTTCTACTGGACTCCAGCTCCACCACCTCACGCCCGCCTCAGGCTTTGCATATCATACTACGAGCTCTTTGCGAGCTATTCTGGGCATCGAGCCCCATTTCGCATTGTGGAAGAGGCTGTTCGCCTCGTGCCCTGCTCTCACCAGGGGTCTATATATCAAGTGGGCGGCGCCAAATATGGCGATCGCCGGACCAGATACTGTCCGGTACTTCTAAGAGGGCGTCCAAGACCGCCCTCGGAGTGGTTTTATGTAGTAGACGCCCCGTTGCCGACCCAGTCCGGATTGGCCTCCGGAGTTTGATGTCGCTCCCTTGAAGAAACGCCTCCGGGCGCTCATGAGCCCCGCTTGGAGGAAGACAAGAGCGCCCATTACTTGATGGGCCGGATAAGATTAATGGCTCATTCCGCTTGACCATGATTGGAGTCATGGCAACGCAGCATCAAGCGGGGTGCAGCCGCTGCAATACTGAGGCCACCCCATGTGGGATTTCAATGGGAGGACGATGCCACCAAGACGGCCAGAAGGGTCGGAATCGACCGAGGATCTCGTGAAGATCCCGTCCGGTCTGCATAAGGGGAGAAGGAGGACTTCTTCGCCTCGAACCCTCCGGAGGGGTTTTCCATGATCAACCCCAGAGGATGGGTGTTTAACACCTCAAAGGTCTTTTACCCGTATCTTCAAGTTTAAGCTTCTTACATTACGCCTTCGCATGAGCCTACGCCAGATCGTGGAGGACATGGTGAGTCCCGCCCACAACCCGAGGATCCGGAAGGGTCCTCGGTCCGCCTCCAAGAGGATCCGACATCGGGTGGAGCTGATCGACGGGTGTATCACCAGCTCAAGATTGACAATGCTTTGGTCGCCATTACGGCGGACTACCCCGGCTAAGTTCGCATCCCTGTGACCACGATCAAGTCCGGACACCGCTATCTTATCCTTGCCTATTTCGACCTTCGCGAACGATGGTATTTTGCAGAAGCGCCATTACGGCAGGGAGCCGAGCTCGCGCGGCCGACCTCTGAGGTCACCCAAACTAGCAGGAGGAAAAGGAGCGCCGTCGGGCGTAAACGCCGCCGCAGAGGTACAGCTCGTGTTTGATCTTTTTGAGCAACGCCCGAGGAAACTTCTAAGTGCCGATGATCTTTATAGAGAAAAAGCGCCGCCGGATCATGAGCGCAGGAATTGCCGACCAGCCAACACCAGCCAGCTCAGCCGCCGGACCGAGGGGGAGGCAAGCGAAGACGCGAACCGGATCCTACTCCAACCGAGGATACCGACAGACTGTCCGCCACCAAGTCAGAGGTGGAGAGCGCTATGAATCATAGATGCCGCCAGACAGTTTTTCAAGAAGCGTGCTTTTCCCCTGAGGCATTGGATGCCTTTAACGCAGGGGACGCGCATCTCCGGGTTGCACAAAATGGTTTTACCAGAGCCACGGAGCAGTATGTTAAAGACATACGGGTAAGTAAATTTTAATGGTTGTATACACCATTAGCCCCCGAGACTTAAATTAGTTATGTTAACTGATTTAAGGATCATGTGAAATTCCAGGCTCTTAACGAGAAGAATGCCCAGCTGTCTCGGGAGCTGCAAGATTGCAAGGCCCAACTTGAGGCCGCACTTGCTGCCGCAGGAGGAGACGGGAAGACCCCCCTGGTAACACATTTGTATAAATTAATATAAGCGCCAGCGGCATGCGCCATGAAGTCTAATAACGACATCAGCAGTGCCTCCAACAAGATTCGGATAGGCAAGACTCATCGCGCCACTAAAGGTCGGCGAGAATGTGTCAACGAGTTCAGCAGAAAGGAACAAGCTCCAAGATGCCAACGCCAAGCTCGGAGAAGAGCCGAAAGGCGATAGGCCGAGCTGTCCGGCTCCGTCAAGGAGAATCAATGGCTTCGCCGCGGCATCTATAGTAAGTGCTTGAGCGAACTCTCTAAGGAAGAAGAGTTCGCAAGGAAGCAATTTGACATAATATGTATTGTAGGTATACTCACGGGTCATCCTACGGAGGAGATGCCCGATCAATGGGTGATCAACTTCCGAACTGTTGCAGCTACTCGAACGAGTTCGGCAGCGATGAGTGGTGTCGACAGCTTTATGGCCATCCTCGCCCTTGAGGGCCTCGGGAGCTTGCAGAGAAGCTGCAGGAGGCGGCAGCGCCTGTCTCAGGAAGATTTCGCTTGCCGCCAAGGTGCCGTGGAGGCTTGGGCCATGGTGAAGACGCTGTATAAGAAGGCGGATCCCAACCATATGGCCGAAGTTGGACCGGTGGGGCCTGATGGGAAGGAGATCCCCGTGACTTTAGTGTACGGCCAGGTAGAACTGGCTGCTAAATTTTCCCAATGGGACTACAAACTAGACAGCCTGTTAGACGGGATCGAGGAGGAATACAATCAATAAATTTGACAATGTATGTTATCCTTTGAAATGACATGTGAAATGCCTTCTAGATGGATTGTAGATCGTTTGTCTTTGCCGACCTTTTCGCTTCGACCTCGGGACCCTAGAGTCCGGAGTGTGTCCGAATACCTTTTTGGTTATGAAATAACCGTGGTATGCATGGAGACCAGGCCTAGGGGTCATTAGTGCTTTATCAGACAAGTGCCCAACTAGTTATGTTATATTACATGGTTAGTAAGAAACATCTTCCAGGGAGAATAGTTCCGTTAAGGGTTCCTTTCGCTGGGAGGCATGCCCTAAAGTGCATGTCCTGACCGTCAAGAGAGCAAGAAACATCCGGGGCAGATGGGAAAAATAGGTAAAAAGTCATCTTTAAATCACCGATCAAATATTCCCTTAAGAACGCTTAGCTTTGCTTCACCCACCGAGGTACACATCCGGCCGACCCGGCAAGAATAATCGCAGAGGTGCTCCTTTACCGCCTAGCCGAACAATCGGGAACGAGGGGTAAGCACAGAGCCAGCAACCCAGCTTGGCCAAAACTTAAGTCATATCGATGCATATAATGGCGAGTAAAAGGTACATGTGGAATCTTGACACATGTGTTGGGTATGAAACTCAGATAGTTGAGCTTCAGATAAGAAGCCCTCAGAATAACGAAAAGGGATGGCACATCATATGTATGCAAAGAATGCGAAAATAGGCCCCGAGGGGCTTGTTAAATAAAAGGATAAAAAGAGAGACGAAGACAGCGAAATATAAAAAGTTGACGGGGAAGGGACGAACTCTTAGTCCGCGCTAGGCATAGAATCGCTTGAGTCGGGCTGCGCTCCATGGGTTCGGCTTGAGTCGGTTGTCCGACGATTTCAGAGAAACGGTATGCTCGCCGGTCAAGATTTGATCAATAATGAAGGGCCGCCCCACCGGGCTTGAGCTTGTCCTTTTCTTGTCCGCAGCGAGAACTAGTTCGCCAACGTTATAAGTCTTGGCCCGCATTTCTACCTTTGATATCTTCGGCTCGCTGCCGATAGAATGCGAACGAGCCTTCGCGACGCCACGTTCTTCCTCCAATGTGTCCAGCTGTCCCGCCGATCCAGCTCGGCTTATCTTTCCTCATACATGCGCACTCGAGGTGAGTCATGAATAATGTCGCAGGCAAGACTACCTCTGCGCCGTATACCATAAAAATGGTGTGAATCCGTAGTACGGTTAGGCGTTATCCGCAGCCCCGTGAGTACGGACTCGAGCTCCTCGACCCATTGGTATCGGATTTGGTGAGTGACCTCACCAACTGGGTTTAATGCCGCCATTATTAGACCGCTTGCTCTTTCCACTTGACCGTTGGTTTGAGGGTGATAGATCGACGATAGTCGAGCTTAATGCCCATATTTTTGCACCATAACTTGACCTCATCGGCCGTGAAGTTCGTGCCGTTGTCGGTGATGATGCTGGGGGACTCAGAACGGTGTACCACCTCCGATATAAAGTCTATCACGGGTCCGACTCTGCCGCTTTGACCGGTTTGGCCTCTATCCATTTGGTGAACTTATCCACCATGACCAATAGGTACTTTTTCTTGTGGGTTCCCTTTAAGGGGTCCAACCATGTCAAGCCCCTGCACTACACGAACGGCCGTAATGGGTATGGTTTTGAGGGCGGTGGGTGGCATATGGCTCGATTGGCAAAGAGTCGACAACCAACGATCGCCGACCAAGTCCTGTGATCCGCCCGAGCCGCCGGCCAATAAAATCTCAGACGAATGCCTTTCCTACTAGGGCCCGGCTGCTGCGTGGTGTCCGCCTAGTCCGGCGTGAATTTCAGCCAGAGGTTTCGCCTCTTCTTCGGAGATACACCTTTGAAGGACTCGGTAGTACTTTTCTTGTAAAGTTCTCCTCATGGACCTTGTAGGCCTTCGATCACGGACTATGCAATGGGCCTCATTTTGGTCTTCGTGAAGTTCCCGCCGAGTAAGTAGGCTAGAAAGGTTCTGCCCACGCGCGATTATCGCCATTATAACGTGGGCGGAGGGTGTTATGTCATCTGCTGAATCACCGTTGGTGCGGTTTTCTCCGGTTTGTCGCTACCGGGCTCCTCTTCCCATAGTACGGATGGCTTGAAGAGCCGCTCCAGAAGATATTTGAGGACAAGATCACGTTTTGCACCGATGCGTGCCAGGACGTCGGCCGCTTGGTTATTATCTCGGGCTACGTGATGGAATTCGAGTCCTTCAAACCGAGCTGACATTTTCAGGATAGCATTACGATATGCTGCCATTTTCGGATCCTTGGTGTCAAAGTCTCCATTTATTAGGGATGTTGCAAGGTTTGAATCCCCGCGCGCCTCTAGGCGTTGAATGCCCATGGAGACTGCCATCCGGAGACCATGTAATAGGGCCTCGTATTCGGCTGCATTGTTGGAGTCCGTGTACATTATTTGAAGTACATACTAGATCAGATCTCCGTGGGGACGCCAAGACGACGCCAGCCCCGATCCGCCAACATTTTGGAACCGTCGAAGTGCATAGTCCATTGGAGTATGCGCCGTACTTTTAGGTAGTTCGCTTCACCATTTATGCGGCGAAGTCAGCCAAAACTTGTGACTTTATGGCTCGCCGAGGTTTGTAAGTTATGTCGAATGGCAAGAGCTCAATGGCCCATTTTGCAATCCTGCCTGCTATGCGTCGCGGTTATTTATAATGTCATTGAGTGGTACTTCAGAGGCCACTGTTAGCGAGCACACTTGAAAGTAGTGCCCGAGCTTCCGAGACGCCATGAACACCGCATATGCTATCTTCTGATAGTGCGGGTAGCGGGATTTGCAGGGGGTTAACACAGTGGATACGTAATACACTGGTTTTTGAAGAGGGAATTTATGCCCTTCGCTGCTTGCTCGACGACGAGGACATCGCTATAACTTGATGTGTTGCAGCGATATATAACAACATTGGTTCGCCAGTGGGCGCCGCCAGACCGGATTTGTTGCCAATATGGCCTTTATTTCTTCGAGTCCGCGAAGGCGTGCATCCGCCCACTCAAAGTGTTCGATGTGCCTTAGGAGGCGATAAAGGGCAACGCCTTTTCTCCTAAACGGAGATAAACGGCTTAGAGCTGCCACGCATCCCGTTAATTTTGTATTTGCTTGAGGTCCTTTGGAATATCCAACTGTGATAGAGCCCGGATTTTGGCCGGATTTGCTTCAATTCCTCTACCGGATACGATGAAGCCCAAAGAGCTTTCCGGCCGGGTACAATCAAAACACATTTTTCCGGATTAAGCTTGATGTCATATGCTCTAAGGTTGTCGAATGTGAGCCTCAAATCGCCTACTAAAGTTTCGACGTGTTTTGTTTTGACGACCACGCCGCTCACGTATGCCTCGAGTGTTTTGCCTATCCGGGTGGCCGACATGTTTGAATCATGCGCCGATATGTTGCGCCGGGCGCTTTAAGTCCGAAGGGCATCGTGTTGAAGCGTAATGGTCCGTATGGAGGATGAATGCCGCTATGGCTCGATCGCTTCCGCCATCTTGATTTGATGATAGCCGAGTATGCATCCGTGAAGCACAACGAGTCGTGTCTCGCTGTGGCATCGATAATTTGATCGATGTGGGGAGGGGAAAGGATCCTTTAGGCAAGCCTTATTGAGGTCTTTGAAGTCGACCGAGGCGCCAGATTTATCCTTCTTGGTACCATCACCAAATTTGCTAGCCAGTCCGGATGTTTGATATCTCTAATGAATCCGCCCAATAACTTGGCTAGCTCTTCTCCCATTGCCTGTCTTTTGGGCTCGGAAAATCGTCAAGAGCCTGTTTGATCGCTTAAATCCTTTAGGATGTTTAGGCTGTGTTACGCCAACTCGCGAGGGATTCCGGCATGTCCGGGATGCCGAAGATGTCCCAATTTTCCCGAAGGAATTTGCGCAGTGCGGTGTCAACTTCGGGGTTCAACTATGCCCCGATGGAAGCCGTCTTTGTTGGGTCCGTTGGGTGGACCTGAAATTTAGTTATCTCATCTGCTGGTTTGAAGGAGGTGGACTTGGATCTTTTATCAAGTATCACATCGTCCCCTCACACCGTGAGAGCGCAGCTCGGTGAGTTCCTCTGCCGCTAAGGCTTTGGATAGTGCCTCGAGGGCTAGTGTGGCTGTCTTGTTTTCGGTAGCGGAGTGCTATGTCCGGATCACTAACGAGAGTGATTATTCCGCCGGGCCTGCATTTTGAGCTTCATGTACCCGTAATGAGGTATTGCTTGAAAGATTGTGAATGCCTCTCGCCCTAATATGGCGGATAGCCGCTGCTGAACGGGCTACTCGAACGTGACTTCTTCGGATCTCAGTAATTGTCCGGAGAGCCAATACCACATCGAGTGTGATTTTTCCGGCAGCGCGCTTCCGGCTAGGGATTATTCCTCTGAAGGTTGTGCTGCTTCGCTCAATACGGCTCCAATCGATTTCCATTTTCCGCAGGTTTCCTCATAAATGAGGTTTAGTCCGCCGCCGTCCATGAGGACTTTTGTCACGAAAGCCGCCCACTATGGGACTAAGTACCAGTGGCTGGGGCTCGTAGTTCGAGATGTGGGCTCGTCATTGGCCGCGCCAAGGTGATAGTCGTGTCCTCCATGGATTTGCCGTTGCTACTTGGTAGACTTCGCGAGTTCGCTGGATTGTTCGTTGCATATTATTTGACGCGAAAGTCTCAAGACTGCTGATACCGTGCTGGTATTGTTGGAGTGGTTTCTGAGCTAGAAGCTCTTCGCCACTTTTGGCCACCGCCGTAATATCCAACATGCTCGAAGGCTATGTGTTGGGACAGCTCCTCTGCACTATGAAGTTTACAGGTCCATTGAGCCATCCCTCCAAAGACGGTTCCGCTTCCCTTGCTGGGTTTTTGCTTTTGTTTTTATATCCGGGGCCCGATTGTAAGGCGCCTTTTACCGCTGGACTAGGTTTGGGGTCGGATTATCCCAAAATTGATTTTCGCTTTTCCGAAACTCTCCGTCAGACAAGATTTTCAGATTATGGACGCCAGATCGGTAAAACGCGTAATCTTCTTGCATTTATCAATGGCGCTCGTAATTCCTTTGTCCGTGCGCTTATTGCGTAAGATTGAGATTATGCTTTCCTCTCGGCAGTCCTTTATCCCGCCCATAACCAGGAGGAATCGCCCAAGAATGATGTATCGCTTCAAGGCTCTTGCCGAATTAGAGATAGGTCGCATATGTCTGGGCGGGTGGGTGGAATAAAATCCGGATCCCTGCCCATCTTTGGGCTTAAAGGCCGACGGACTTCCGAATTTGGAAGCTTGATTTGCTGGAGGCAGCCCAGCGAGTCCGGAGCGACGCATGATTTTAGGTTCAATGCTCGATCAAAGTTCGCCCCTCCGCTGAATCCGCATAGAGGGTTCGGGAACCGACACGGATTGTTTTCAACACCGCAAAGAATTGCCGAAGTTGTTCCTCCACCACCTCGACGTGGTGGGTAGCCCGGGAGAGTTATCTCTCGATCGGTTTTAAGCCCGATCTGATTGTAGTCCGTCGCGACTCTCAGGCGGGCGATGCGATCCAAGAGCTCGTTATGACGAGAGCTCAATTGATCTAGCTGTTCGGCAGCTTTAGGGCTGACGCGAAGATTGCTTCCGACGACTTGAGAAGTCATTGCCAAAGCGGCGCGGACAGCGGTCATAAGAAAGCCACCAAGCCGATTGTCGACCGCGCCAAGGCCCCCGGCGAAAAACACCGCCTTTGAAGACGGGTAAAGGCATCCGCTCTATCGGCGACAAAATACGAGGAACTCTCAATGAAAGCACCAATGTCGGTGTCAAACCGCGGATCTCGGTAGGGGGTCCCGAACTGTGCGCCTATGCGGATGGTAACAGGAGACGAGGGACACAAGAGTTTTTACCTGTGTTCGGGCCTCTCGATGGAGGTAAAACCCTCGCCCCGCTTGATTAATATTGATGATATGGGTAGTACAAGAGTAGATCTACCACGAGATCAAGGAGGCTAAACCCTAGAAGCTAGCCTATGGTATGATTGTTGAGATGTAATGTCGTGTCCTACGGACTAAAGCCCTCCGGTTTATATAGACACCGGAGAGGCTAGGGTTACATAGAGTCGGTTACAATGGTAGGAGATCTACATATCCGTATTGCCAAGCTTGCCTTCCACGCCAAGGAAAGTACCTTCCGGACACGAGCCGGAGTCTTCAATCTTCTATCTTCGTAGTATGGGAGTCCGGCGGATATTGATAGTCCGGCTGTCCGGACACCCCCTAGTCCAGGACTCCCTCAGTTACCGACGCCTGGCGACGCACAAGAGGCAATAATGTCCTGAAATAAACCTGACAACCGACATTAGTCCTTGCGAATCATATTGGGATCAATCATCAAAACGTAATTGAGTGACAATTGCACTTTCAACAGACGACTGCAAGATCGAGGTGGCATCCAAGAACATATGCAGGAGGAGGAGGGTTGTGGACAGTTACCTCATCGCCGTCTTTTCTCCGTCCAGTTGCCTGATTCTGCCGTGGTGCATCCATGAAATCATCATCGTCGTTTTGATAATCGTCGCGAGCCATTCTGCTGAGGTAAGAACAGACCAAATTGTCAGGGTGGAAGTGAAATGTAGGAAGTAAGAAGTTGCCACCTAACTGAATGTGCTTGCCACATGGGCTCGATTGAAATGGCAACTAGTGAAGACAAATATCACATGAACACACACGCACCCCTCCTATGATTGTCGAAAACATAAATGTGGCAATTAAGCACATTGGTTTCATTTGAAAAATGTACAGATCGTAATGCACTTGAAAACAAAATGTTGAAGTTGCCATGTTAGCACAAGATATTACGAAAGAAAGGCACAAATCTTCCACTGCACAACATAAAATGTGGCAGCTCACACCCTGTCCTCATACAAAAATGCCTTGCCATGTGTTCAATGGCAAAAATGTGCTAGGTTGAAATTGCCATGTCAAAATGCAACACAAAATTCAAAAAAGCGATGAAAAACATCTACTGAACAACCTGAGATTGCAATGCACACACTGACCTCATATTAAAAATGAGTTGCCATTTAGTATGACAAATATGTTAAGATATCACAAGTCAGCGTGGCAAAACACGAAACTGGGTCTGCAGTACAATGAATTTGCCACATTATCCTGCCTATAACATGGCAACAGACATGCTGTATTCAGAGAGATACTTGCCACATGGAAAAGCATATATATGGCATCTGACACAGTTGATGTGCAAATTAGTTACCATCCAGTGCACATAGTTGCTGAAACTGACAAGACTACCTAGTTACTATACTTTGCCATGCCACATTATCCTGTCAGTTGCCACAAGTCAGCGTGGCAAAACACAAATTTGGGTCTGCATTACAGTGAATTTGCCACATTATCCTGCATACAACATGGCAACAGCCATAGTGCGTTCACAGAAATACTTGCTACATGGAAAGCATATATGTGGCAACTGACACAGTTGATGTGAAAATTAGTTGCCATCTAGTGCACATGGTTGCTGAAATTGCAATGACTACCTATTTACTACACTTTACCGTGCCTACAGCGTGGCAACAGCCATAGCCTATGCACGAAATTAGTTGCCACATGGAAAACATATTTGTGGCAACTATCACAGTCAATCACGAAATTAGTTGCCATACGCTGCAGATAGTTACTCAAACTACCATGTTTGCCTTCATTCTGCAATTTGAAAAATTACTACCTAGATCTAGGGTTCAATGGCAACTATCATGACTTGAAATTCATCACCAAAATTCTCCCCGCGCTGATCGCAAATAGCAATTCGAAGCAATGCGCAACTATCAGACAGCAAAACGACGACCCAATCCCAAGGCACAACCAGTATGTGGCTCCAGACAGGCCGAACCACACGGCGTGATCGCCACCATGGCGGCGCATTTAAACCGCCTAATGCCACCGAAAACGGTAAGCACAAGACTCCGCCACGGCGGAACGCCAAGACGCGAACCCGCTCAATCTTGATGAATCTCGAGCGAAGCAAATAACATGGAGGGGGGGAGAAAATGCGAGCAAGGATTTTGAGAGCGGGAGGAGCATTACCTTCAATCAGAGGCGCCCGGCGAAGACGCCCGGTCCGGCGAGCACCACCGACGCCGCTAATGCCGCCGACTCTTCCGCCTCGCTGCCGCCTTCTCCTTCAATCGATCGAATCGCGGCGGGTTGTGCGAATAATCGGCGGGGAGTAAATGGAACCGTGAGGGGGCGGGTCGCGCGACGTGTTTGACGTCAACCACGGTCGGCGCGTGGCGTGCGGGCGTAGAGCAGTTCCACCGCACGCCCCTGAGTGGCAACCGCTGACCGCGGGGGGCAACCGGCGTGTGGGCGAGCCATGTCACACACCACACACACCTTGTCCTACGTGGCACAAAAAATCGGACAAAACGTGCCAAAATTCGTGCACATACTGCTGGACAACGATGGATTCATGTGGTTGAGATGGCTAACGCCCACATCCTGTGGGCGTTAACATTTCTGAAAAAACAAGTGGGTCAATCTCGAAAAAGAACTTTTTCAAACAGAAAATCTCACGGTCGAGCCGGAGAGCAATTGCGGCGATTTGGAAGAAGTGCGCGGCGCACTAGGGTTTGCAACAATGGAGGAAGGAGCACACCACGGCGGCCTTCCCGACCTAGGTCCAACCGGAGGAGGAGCCGATCTCATCAGCGCCCTCCCGGAGGATCTGCTTCTCCAGGTCCTCTCCCGCCTCCGCTGCGCCCGCGCCGCCGCGCGCACCAGCCTCCTCTCCCGCCGGTGGAGCCGCCTCTGGACCCGCCTCACCGGTTTCACCTTCCGCGACCTCGCGCTCCACTCGCTCCAATCGGCGCTCGACTCCCTCGTCCACGCCCCCGGCGTGTTCCTCCTCGACATCCACTCCGAGCTGCCCCCGCCTGTTCCTCGGCGTGAGCTGCTATACTACCTGCAGTACGCGGCCGGCGTCTCCTCACTGCTCCGCGCCGCCGCGGGGCTCTCGCCGGTGGAGCTCCGCTTCATCGTCTCTCTCGGCCCACTTGCCCGCGTGACACCTGACTTATTATTGTGCTATCCCCCAAAGGTGGACCTCCCCTGCTTCCACCGAGCCACCTCCATCGACCTATCTGGGTTGGACTTGAAGTTGGACCTCTCCCTCTTGGCCGACCCACCGGCAAGCCGCTACATGTTCCCCGCTCTCTCTCGCTGCTGCGTGGACATTGCCGACTTGCTCCTCCATTGTCCGCGCCTGCGCGTGCTAAGGGTGACCGACTGTTCGCTCGGCGACACCATCCGGCGTCCCTGCAGGAGCTAGTTCTAGAGATCAAGACAGGGAGTGTGGATATCGAGGTCCCCACGCTTAAGCAATTGACACTATCCTTAGACACTCGCCACGAGCTCAGGCTGTCCTTTTTGGCACCTATGATGGAGAAGGTTCTGTGGCTATGCCACTATTCCAGGGTAGCTGCTGGGATTGGCCTTTGGGGCCTTGCGATGGTGAGGTTTGAGACGGAGAGCAATGCCCTGTGCCTGTGGATGGACTGTCTTGTGCGTTCCTTGGCCTGCTCAATTTACTTCCTGGAGTTGCCAACTATACTTATTAAACTTATTGCTGATATTACTGTCAAATTGTTTTTGCAGCACTCATTTAGTTTTCCACGCACCGAACTCAGCCTTGCGCAAGAAATAGAGAAACATCTAGTGATTTGTAACTTCTCTGTTTTGGATCTACATTTCAACTCTTTCAAAACAAGCGGGCACGCTTTTGGAGCATTTGTGTTTCGCCTCCTGGCGATTCATCGGATTCGTACTGCTACAAAAATTCTTAAGATAGGACTGGTAATTCTTTCCTCTGCTTATATATATATCTGAAATATATGAAGCAAAAAGGCAAATCCAGGTACAGTTTTGAGATGATGTTTTAAAAGAGTATAACACGCTGTAGTTATTCATATTTCTTTTAGGGGGAGAAAGCAATAGCATGCCCAGTATATTGTCCCTGTGATGAGCCTAATAACTGGAGAAGCGAAACTATCACCTTGATCAATCTTGAAGAAGTGGAAATCAATGTCTTCAAAGGACAGGAGCATGATTTTGATTTCTTGAGACAAATATTCAAATGCACACCAATGCTGAAAAGAATAGCTGTGAAGCTTTCGGATGATGTCACAACAAGTAACGGTTCGTGCACGAAAATATATGACATCTTCAAGGAGTACCCTTATGTGGAATGCAGTGTTGTTCCTAGTTCTGGTAAGCATATTCTAAATACATGATTATCACGCTCCCGAATGCAACAACTATTTCTGTTTTGCATATTGTTGAAACTCCATGCCTCTGTTGCTTAATCCCATGCATTATCTCTGTCGGACTTGTATCTATATTTTGCTATGAAAGTTCATAGTTATGTGTCATTGGCTTCAATATCGTGCCAATTATTAATTTCAGGTTGTCTTAGCTTTAGGTTTCCTCATGCTATCTTTGTTGTAAAGCTCAGAGGTTTCGGGAATGTGTTTGTGGTCTTTGTACTAGTATTTTCTTTAGGTTCTGCTCCCAGAGTGCTAAACTCTCATTTTCCAGAATTCATTCACACCATCTACATGGGTGTTCGCGCTCAGCTAGCGAGATGTTATATTGGTTTTCGAGTACCAAGTTTGGTTGTGCCCGTATCCCCATAATTGGCTGATAATACTGATTTTTTAGGAATAAAACTGCTGGATTAGTGTGCATAAATCCTCGATTTCTTTCTTTTCAAATGATTGCTGAATGGTGGAATAGGGGTAATAAATTATTTAACCTTTCTAGTTTGTGGCCCTTTTGGTTTATGCAATCTTCTCTATTCGCTGCACTTTCAAAATATTTGTAGACTCCTGCGGATGGCAAGAAAAGGGGTTCTAGTGATGTTATGAGCAAGTGTTCGTTGTTATTCTCAGATGCTGCCGCTTCATAGATGGTTTTGTTTGCTATATTGAGTATTGCAAATAATCTTTATAAACGCAACGATTTTCATGTTTACATGTTGAGATATTAACTGACCTCCTTTCCATGAAGGGCCAGAGCACAACTGCCAAAGTGGTGCGTCGACATGACTCTCATCGTCAAATTTGCTTATTCGATGACTGGTTTCAGGATTATGCTTGGTGGCGTCAACCCATAAGCTAGTGTTGTTTGACTTTTAGGTTTAGGACATATGTGGAATGAGAAAGTAGTTGATGGTTTTGGAGCATATCACTAAGCATTTTGAGCAAGCAAGCCATTAAGCAACACCTCACCCCCTTTTAATAGTATTGGCTTTCCTATGGACTCAATGTGATCTTGGATCACTAAAATGAAAATGTAGAGTCTTGAGCTTGTTGCCAATATATGTCCTTAGCATTTTTAGGGTTCCACATCTCTAGTCCATGCCATGCCAATCATTGAACTTTCTGAAATGATCATCTTGAAAGAGCATTAGTTCAATGAGCTATATGTTGTTAAGAATTACCAAAACCACCCAGGGATTAGTTGCACTTTCAATCTCCCCCTTTTTGGTAATTGATGACAACATACAGATCAAAGCTTCAACAAATAATAATAAGAATGAAAAACATCGTCGTTGTGAGAAGTATGTGATAAACAAGAGCTCCCCCTAAACTTGTGCATTATTTAAAATTTGCTTTGGAATGCAAATGCACAACCAATTAGGATCATGTGTTACTCTTCCATATCACATACATCTTGATGGAGCGCTCAAAATGATAGAAATAGGAAAAAGCACTCATCATCAAGGCAAAGTGAATGATCATACATAAAAGATAGAGAATATCATCATCCAAGCACAAGCATTAAGTATGATATGATCAAACACATGACCATACAAAGTATCTCACACACACAAACATAAAGTATCAACCAAGCAAGCAAGCAAATAAGTAGCAAAAGAAGCAAAGCGCTCTCTCTCTCTCTCAGCCTATGATCTATACACTTTCTCCCCCTTTGGCAACAAGTTACCAAAAAGCTTGAAAATGCATAGTGCTATGCGGCTCTCTAAGCTTGATCTTCAGGAGGTGGCATTGAGAGGGCTCCAAGGATGAATGCATCTATTGAAGTTGATGGAGCTGGTGGAGTTGCCATTGGAGGGGCAACTGAGGCTGTGGCTGCAGGTGCTGATGCAGTAGCTCTGGTGTCTGTCACTGACTGCAGATCTATGTGCCCTAGGCACTCTCTGAAACACCTCAGTGGTTGCTTTCCCTTTCCTCTCTTCAGCTTCTTCTTGGAGCTGCTCAACTGCTGTTTGAATTTCTGTCACCTTCAAGTCAAGATCATAGAACTTTGTTTCAATGATCCTCTCCGGGCTCTCTTGGTTCTGAGTCAGGGTGGCCAATCCTTTCTTAATCCTCAAAGTAGCTTGAATAAGATATCCAAGTTGGTCTTGCTTTACTTGAGGAAAACATGTGAAGCCTCTTCAGCACTTGGCATCTTTGCTGCCTTCTCAGCTTTTGCTTTCCGCCTCTTCTCTTGAGCCTCAACTGATGTGGGATCTTCAGCATTCATGACAACAATGTTGTCCTCAAAGTCAGGCCTCAAGGGAAGGTGCTCTTTGTCCAACAGATACACACCTTTGCTCATCTTGGAATTTATCAACATTTGGATGTGTGGAGCATACCCACATGACCTCTTCTGGTCAGCAGTTGTTCTCTTGATGGTCTCAACAATCAAACTCATGACTTTGAACTTCAGGGGCAAATCAAAGAGATGAAGCAAGTTGATGGAGTGGCCTCTGATAATTCTGTGATCTCCTGATTTGGGCAACAAGGTGTGCCTCAAAATGGTGTTCATGGTGGCCAATCCTGACATCAAATAGTACACTAAGCCTAGCTTGTGTGTCTTCAAGGCTTTGTCAGGTATCTCCTTGTACATGTTGGCCATGGAGTTGTGATCCTTCTTCTTCTCAGCATAAACGTCAATGTCTTTTTCAGCTTCTTCAGGGGCATTAATGAGCTTGGCCCACTCAGCAACAGAAGATTGGTACCTAGTACCTTCAGACATCTAGACAATCTTGCCATCAGGATAGAAATGAGCTGTTGAATAGAATTGCATAATGAGCTCATCATTCCACTTGGTCAACTTCTGACCCACAAACTTGTCAACTCCATTGAGTTTGAAGCTTTCATGCATTCCTCAAAAATGATCTTCATTAGCTTCAATGTATTTTCAATCAACCCACTTCATGTCACACACAATGGGCTTCTTGTCAAGGAGTACAGTCTCATAAAAATATTGGTATGAAACCTGTAGTCCACATAAGTCCTTCTCCTCACAGCATAGGGATCTTCCTGTCTCCACAGTCTGAGACCTGCATCCTTTCTCTCCTTCATGTTCTTAGCCACGGGATGATTGTCATCATGGTCTGGTATCTTTGACTTTAATTTTCTGAGCTCTTGGGCTTCATCATCTTCTTCTTCAATCTTAGACATTGGGGCATTGTTCTTCTGTGCAGCAGGAATGTTCCTAGTGCTTCTCTTAGGTGTAGACTTGGAAGCTTGAGCTGGAGCTTTGGGGACAGTCTTGGGCTTTGAAGGTGCAGCTTCAGACTTGATGGCATCCCCCATCAGCTTTTGAGACTTGGCTGCTGGTGCAGCATCCTCTTCTTCCTCCTTTATAGAATCTCTCATCATTGATGGCTTTCCAATCACTGTTGCAAATGTTTTCCTGATCGTTTCCTTTCTTTTCCTTCCATCTCCATCTTCTCTGGGCTCAAGAGTAAATTCCATTATCTCTTGTGTTGATGCTCTGGCCTTTGACATTGGCACTCTCTTTGCAGGATCCTTCTTGTTCTGGCCCGGCTTGGTGTTAGCAGCAGCTCCATATTCTTTCTTGAGCACTTTCTTCTCTGAGGTGACCTCCTCAACTTCAAAATCCTCATCCTCTGAATCTGAGGTTTTCTTCTTTCTCTGCCTAGTTGTTACCTTAGGTAGGTTGCTGGGAGTGCTCCTGCTTCCCTCATCATAGCTGCCAGAGGGACTAGTGCCCTCACTCAGATCCATCTGCTCCTCTGACTTATTCTAACTGTCACTCTGATCAGACATACTTCCACTGCAAACTGAGAGCTGACCCTGTGAATAGATGTTGATGAGATAGAATGCATGAGCATCACAAAGTGCAAAGTTTTTGCAAAACAAATAAGTCAAAAACTTAGTATTAGTTTTCCATAGAAAGCATTTTGGAGCTACCGATTTGTTAAACTCGGTGACACTGAAGCAACTTTGGAGTCTAAACTAGTGGAATCGGTCAGACCGAGACACAATTCGGTCACTCCGAGATTGCTAGGGTTTCACAAAGTTCTAAACTCGGTCACACCGATTTGCAAGTTTCGGCCAGACCAAAAATTACAAGTGCAATGGCCTAAGCCAAATCGGTGAGACCGATTTCTACAACTAGGTCGGTCCGAGATGAGTTCGGCGGAAACCTAACCCAAATTTTTTTGAATCAAAACTAATCTAGAGGAAGTTTTCTCTGGATAGATTGATCTCATACTTGGTAAGAAACATGTCATTGTCTTTGTGCTAAGAATCAGAGGTAAAAAGATTGCACAAAGTGTCGAACTCAGACCCTAACTTGGCGATGAGCTCGCTACGGCAGCAACGGAGGTGAAGATTTCCGTTGACGGCGGCGGAGACCAGTGGCGGGAGGTCGCTAGCGACGAGAGGATGATCCAGAGACCCAAGGCGGCAGAGCATGGCACACGCGGGCGAATATGTTTCGGAGAAATTTCCAAAAATTGAACCGTCGGTATATATATCTTGACCCTGTCGGTTGGACCGAGTGGAACAACTCGGTGGCACCGAGATGCAGAATCGCAAGCGGTTACTACAACTCAGTGTGACTGAATAGTTCTAATCAGTTGCACCGAGCTTGAAAACCTAGATCAACTCAGTGAACTCGGTATGACCAAAAAGGATGAATCAGTCAGACCGAAATGCACAGAGAGGTTTTGGAAGTTTAAGTCTATGACGAATCGGTGACTCCGAGTGCTCCTCACTCAGAGGGTTCGAATCTGACTTGATCAAACTTTGTGATGTAGCATGAATAGAGTTTGAGACGAGAAAAAGCATAGATAGCTATAGGAAGTTCTTAGGTATTCTTGTCCATCCATTTGGCAAAAGAAGAAGAGCCAAACAATCAAAGCAACAAATGGATGTCCTCGAATGAGAAAAGTATGCATTCAACATGCTCACACAATAAAATGGCAAATGAAATATGTGGCAAAGCATGCACAATCACTCTAGCATCTATCAAGCAATTGGCGATGACTAGGTCATCTATATATGAGTATATTGACTTAGGAGTCAAATGAGAACATTTGATCATAGGTCATACTCACCGTTTAAGCACAAGTGGGGTTACCACTTTTACCTAAAGCATTGTTGTGTTCACACCATTAGAGTTGCTTTAGCCCAATTCTTAGAGTAAAGCTTCCCCTAGATGTGATATCCCCCTAAGAGGGATGAACTAACCTTGGGTTTTGTCGATGATGACTTCATGTAGATGTTGAAGATGTGGATGCTCATTCTTGATGTAGATCATTTGGAGCAATCCATTGAAGTGATTTGCACTTTCAATACCTACATGGGTTACTCCCACAAGGAACAAACAAGGATATCCATAGACATAGAGTGAAGCACACACATGATGATGTCCATGAAAGCATTAGATTACCTTATCCCTTGTCTTACCAACAAGAGGTTTTGTGACTCCTTGAACTTAGTGCAAGATGTGGAAGTTGTTTGCACTTGTCCTTGCCAAAATGAATATGAGTGAAGTATGTTGGCAGAGTCACCCTCAAGAAATATCTAGTTTTTCCTCTTCGGGATCCACATCATCTTGATGGAAATCCTTGGGGTTGTAGATGTAATTGATTAAGTAGAACTTGATGTAGACTCGGGAACCCACTTGACCAAGGCATTTTGAGCAGCTTCAAATGCATCAATCTCCTCTTGAAGCTTGTCGTTGCCTTTTAGCTTGTAATCTTGTGGTGGAAGATCATCTTGAGCTTGTGTTCCCTTGAAGGAGGTAGGATCATACTTCTCTTGTTGAGGAACAAACTTCGTCTTGGGGTATTGATCTTCTTCCCACTCAACTCCATTGGCATTGAACGTTCAAAACCAACACCTTGATTCCTCCGGTGCCTTCCTTGCTTGCTTACAATTTCCTCAAATTGTTTACTTCCGGCAAGGCTCTTGTAAACACCTTTCTCGATAATTCCCTTCAATAAGATATTTTCTTGCTCAAGTGTAACTTGGCTAAGAGAATCATTAGTGGAATCAAGAGAACTACTAGAAGCAACAATATTGGATTTAGCATGATTATTGTTACTACTAGAAGAAGAATCTTTCTTACTCTTGTTGCTAGATTTTACTTGTGGCATGTAAGTAGACAAGAGTAAACGCTTGGCAATGTAGGAAGAACTTTTCTTCCGAAGATCATCATTGATGGCTTTTAAGAACCCATGTTCTTGCTCAAGATTGAGCTTCTCGAAGCGTAGCTGCTCATGCGTTTTTAAAAGTTCTCGATGATCTTCTAAAGTAATTTCATGAGCTAACTTAAGAGTGTTTAGTTCTTTAGTTAGACACTCAATATCCTTCTTATCATTGTCATTCGTTTCATCTTGATTAGCATGATTAATAGCATTTTCATCATAGTATTCATCACTAGAGTTGTCAACAAGTAAATCATCATCACCTAGCAAATCATCTTCATCACTATTGAAATCAACATACTCCAGGTGTGATACCTTGGGGCCTTGATCCATGAAAAATCTTCCAATACCTTCATTTGGTGAATCAAATATGTCACAGGAGTTGGTTGACACAAGTGCTAGACCGGCAACACCTTCATCTTGAGTATATTCAGAGTCAGAGTGATAACTTCTCTTGGAGTGGTGATCGGAGTTGGAATTGGATACCCATTCACCAACATGAGCCTGATGTCTTCGTTTTGTGTAGCTCCTTGATGACTTGTCCTTCCTTTCCGAATCCTTGCTTCTTCGAGAGGTTCTTCGTTCATAGCGATCATCTCTACTCCTTCTCTCCCTTGGAGGTGATTCTTCCCTTTTGCTTCTCCTTTTTGGTGAGTCTTCTCTTCTTTTGTATGGAGCCGTACACTCATTGGAGTACTGTCTGGGTCTTCCACAATTGTAGCAATTTCGCTCACGACTAGAAGATTTTTTGTCATTGTAGGACCTTGACTTGGAACTTCTTTCCTTGCTTCTACTCTTGTAGAATTTTTTGAAGTTCTTCACCATTAAGCTCAATTCTTCATTGAAGGCTTGTTTCTCACTTGATGATGTAGGAGCATCACATGAGGCCTTGTAAGCACCACTAGACTTGTTGTGAAGCTCTTCTTTATCCTTGGGTGACATCTCATGAGTAACAATTATTCCAATGACTTCGGTTGGCTTGAGATCTTTGTAGTTTGGCATCATTTGGATCAAAGTGCACATGGTATAATATTTTCCATCTAAGGCTCTTAGGATCTTCCTGATGATGAATTTGTCGGTCATCTCTTCACTTCCTAAGCTGGCAATCTCGTGTGTGATGAGAGCAAGCCTAGAGTATATTTCAGCGACACCTTCACCATCCTTTATTTTGAACTTGTCAAGTTGACTTTGAAACACATCCAACTTGGGTTCCTTGATAGAGTCGGTGCCTTCGTGCATATCAATCAAAGTATCCCAAATTTCCTTTGCATTCTCAAGACGGCTGATTTTGTTAATTTTTCTTCGGGGCACAATCCGTTGAAGAGGATATCGCAAGCTTGAGCATTGCATTGCAACATCTTCAATTCCGCTGTAGCTTCACGATTCGGTTCTCTCCCATCAAAGAATTCACCTTGCAAACCAGTACGCACAATAGCCCAAACTGCGGGGTTATGTCCAAGAATATGTATTTTCATCTTATGTTTCCAACTAGCAAAATTTGTACCATCAAAGTAAGGACACATCAGACGGTGGTAATTTCCCTCGCTAGACGCCATACTCTCCTAGGTTGTGAAACCAAGGCTATGATCACCAAAGCTATGGAAATCAAGGCAAATGGAGACCAAAGCTCTGATACCACTTGTAGGATCGAAAGTATGTCTAGAGGGGGGTGATTAGACTACTTGACCTAATAAAAACTTAGCCTTTTCCCAATTTTAATTCTTGGCAGATTTTAGCAACTTAGCACTAGTCAAGCAATCAACCTACACATACAATTCTAAGAGTATAGCAGTGGAATGTAAATAATTGCATATGAAGATAAATGGGAGGAGTTTGGAGGGAGCAAACGCAATGTTGACACAGAGATTTTTGGCGTGGTTCCGATAGGTGGTGATATTGTACATCCACGTTGATGGAGACTTCAACCCACGAAGGGTAACGGCTGCGCGAGTCCATGGAGAGCTCCACCCACGAAGGGTCCACGAAGAAGCAACCTTGTCTATCCCACCATGGCCATCGCCCACGAAGGACTTGCCTCACTTGGGTAGATCTTCACGAAGTAGGCAATCTCCTTGCCCTTACTTACAAACTCCTTGGTTCAACTCCCCTATTTGACGGAGGCTCCCAATTGACACCTAACCAATCTAGGAGACACCACTCTCCAAGTGGTAATAGATGGTGTGTTGATGATGAACTCCTTGCTCTTGTGCTTCAAATGATAGTCTCCCCAACACTCAACTCTCTCTCACAGATTTGGCTATGGTGGAAAGATGATTTGAGCGGAAAGCAACTTGGGGAAGGCTAAAGGTTAAGATTCTTGTGGTTGGAATGGAATGTCTTGGTCTCAACACATGAGTAGGTGGTTCTCTCTCAGAAAATGAGTAGGGGAAGTGTAGGCACGTTCTGATAGCTCTCTCCATGAATGAATAATGGGTGGAGGGGTATATATAGCCTCCACACAAAATCTAACCATTACACACAGATTCCCAAACTCGATAAGACCGAATGGTGAAACCCGGTCAGACCGATTCAGGTCAAAATATGAACGTTAGGCTTTTCGGTGGGACCAATATGATCAACTCGGTGGGACTGATGCGCTAGGGTTAGGGCATAACTTAATCTCGGTGAGTGACGGTGTCCTGGACTAGGGGGTACTCATCACGTCGTCTCCCGACCTGTGGTTCGGGCTGAGGACCCCCATGGCGGTGCACTATTGGGCCAGTTCAGGCAGCCCATACCGCATACAAGGGATATTCCACAAGACTTGGCGCACAAGACAAGGACTCTCCTAAACCCTAGGCCTCTGGTGTGTTATATAAACCGAGGCCAGGCTAGTCAATAGACATCATATGATATTTATTAGAACAATCTCGTGGTAGATACATGTACTATGTACTACACCCATATCAATACAATCAAAAGCAGGATGTGGGGTATTATCTCTTCCAGAGAGCCTGAACCTGGGTCAAACCCTGTGTCCATGTTACCATCGCTCCAAGACACCTAGCTTAGGACCCCTACTACGAGATATGCCGGATATGGAACCGACATTGATGCTTTCATTGAGAGCCTATTGGTAGTCACCAGAGTGTGCTGGGAATTTAGATTGTCTCCAGCGCGATCTACGTGTCAGAACTGAGCTTATTGTCGATGTCATCATCTCCGTCACCGGCTCGATTAGTCACTTTGGCTCGACCAAGGATTGCGCTCCATCTCAGATCATTATGTTCGAACGAGGGCCGGCGTTATCAACTCCGATCTCTATAAAGATCATGGAGGAATCATCGATGGAGCTCAGGGGCTCAACGTCAACATTGCCCTCAGGCGACTGTGCTGTTTTTCCGGACAGCAAACCTGTATCCGCCGCCACTGCCTCCTCGAGCGCCGCTTTGATGATTGCTTCAACATAATTGTGTGGAATTGAGTGTACAACAACCCTGTAAAATTTTGTCACGTTCAGATGGAGGAATCTTCGGCTATCTATGATATACTGGAGGCCTGTCGAGTCTGGACGAGAATCTAGACGAGTTTAGGGTGTGGTCTCCAGAGCCTAGCTCGGAGGTTATTTGGAAGATCCAACCGTTCATCTTCTGGGGAATTTCCATATCTACCACCTCTCAAAATTTCAGCTCGATCCGACCGTTCAAACTCCGGCAACCTTCCGACTAGTGCATCACTTTTCGGATCTATTTTCTACGCGAATACGAATCTAACCTGAGTTCATCTTTCTTCATGAACAGGGTATTGGACAACCTTTTTGGAAGAATCTCTTTTTAGGGTATTGTGTTTTGTTTTCGAACACATGCCCACAAATTTTGCTCCTTTTCGGAGGTAATCTTCATTATCGCACCGGTGTCAAACCAGCCCTTGCTCCACGTCTACCGATCTGCGCTGGATAGATCGTCGCTTTATTGAGCCGAGCCCAACCTTATTGGATCATCAGCTCAGCAAGCCGAACACGAGTTCGGCATCGCGAAGGATAAATTATCACCAACACCATCGCCCCACAGATTGCACGGTCAGGCGTGCCGACATCGCCTCTCGGTCACGTCATCAATCCGGCATTGACCGCGTCACAAGTTATGACCAGCATCGGCATGGCCGAGCCGTAGCTTCTTCAAACCAATGTATGCCACGCCAAACCGCTTCAACACCTCGGCCGGCACGATGGCTACAACGTCACCTTACCAACCTGCTCCGTCACCTCGTCTGGACCGGGGACTTCACCGTAACCAGCCGACCAGCTTCGTCACGTTAGCTGGACCAGGGGCCCTACACCGACATTGGCTTCGACGCCAGGCCACATCTCTTTAATTTTTTTTATTTTGCATAAATTAATTATGCCTTTTTTCTATATTTATATTATTATTTTTGGGACTGCACTATTTTACATGTGTAGGTAATCGATTTTCATTGCATCACGCGGTCACTTCGGCAAGCCGACGTCGTCATCCCAATCGGCGTAAATCGGCTCACATTATCACCTTGTTGGTCGAATTGCCATACCGACATGTTCGGTTACCTCGGGGACTTCGGCATCGCTAAGAGAGCTCTACCTCATCTAGTGTGCGCACACATGCGATATTTCTTTTATTGCCCACTTTGCATAAATTATTTATTATGCTGTGAATTTTTTTAATTTATTATTTATTAGTATTATCTCCGCTTGCGATTTTCTACGTACGTAAATGATCCGGTTGGGCAGCGTCACCTCGGGCGCATCGACGCATACCACGTCACCCCGGCTGGACCGGAGGCTTCGTCATCCTTCATTAACCCACGGCGGGGACTTCGGCGTCATACGACCGGCCTGCTCCATCGCCTCGATCGGACTGGGGGTTCCACCTTGCCACATTGGCCGTTCTATGTCGCCACTTCAAAGTGCCGAGCTCTTCGCTCCGCCACCTCGAGACCGGCTTGGGGGCAGGGACCTCATCTCGCCGTAAGCTCGGGCCGCGTCATCGACACCGAACACATTAACCAGCTAAGTCGCTTTCATGCTCAGCTTTTCCAATTTTTAATTCTTGTTCAGTTCGGCCAAACATTGTAGTTATTTATTAAAAACTTAGTTTGCCAACAAACGTTGTTTGTTAAAAACACTTCCTTTACCCAAGTTAACTAGGGGATCTTAAATTTGTACGAGCCGTTCTATAATAATTGTTTCCTTCCTAGTCGTTGCAAAGTCTTTTTCTATCACTCCTTTTTCGAATCGAGTGTATGGACAATAGCTGGATAGCCTGGCTTCTCTCTGAAGCCGCTCGAGTTTAGTTTGCTAAACTGGCCTCGGAGAAGCACTCCGCCTTCGGGATAAGGGGATTGAAGCCGATGCTGACCTACTTGCAGTTTAGAGATCGGATGTGTCATGTTAAAGCACAACAGAAGCACACAAAACTTGAAAACCAATTTTCGGATTGGTACCAAAAACTTGATTTAGTTCGGGCGTAGAGTTTTTACTGAAGTGTTTTGGTTTTCCGTGCCTATGGCACTTTTAACTTATTTGTGTGTTTCCAGCATAAGTCTCGCAATGCAACGCCGAACACCTTTAAAGCTTCGGCAATATCGAAGAGGGGCTGCCGCTAGAGGAGAACCCACCAAAAGCCAATGTATTCCATGGACTCCTTGGCAAAACATTCTTGGATACTGCTTTATATGCATCGGTTTCGAATTGTGTCTTCGGTCAATTGTTGGGTTGCCCGGCTCCTATGCTTGCCTCCTACGTTCTGCTTTGTTCGGATAGCTGTGCAAAGGGAGAACCACTGCGATTGTGCTTCCATCTCACATGGTTAAAGCACCTCAGTGGAGAAAGCCGAAAACTGACTGTCACAACAAGCACAAACTGGTCAGCGATCCGATGACTATGTTAAACTATAAGATCGATAGAGGTCACCCCGTGTTAAATGACGGGCCGTTAATAACATTGGCCAAAGTGTTTACGTCTTGACCTCGGCTATCGCCGAACACTAACCAGGGGCTAGTAACTGGCCTCCCAACTTTAAGCTCCTATGACTAGTGAAAGTTATAAAACCCGCATATCTGATTGCCTCATTTCCTCTAACACAACCACCTTCGGGCACCGAGACGTCGGCTAAGGGTTGTTTCGTGTAGCAAGGAACTGCAAGGCAGTAGGCACAAAGTATTCTCGGAACATTAAAGAGAATCTCGAGGTATCTTGTAATAACAAGATTGACTGGGAATAAAAGTAAGCACGACATGTGTAGGTATTTATCCATAGGGATATTTCGGTGGAAGGGAATTGCAAAAGCAACGGGCACAAGGTCTCGAGAGAAAATCGGAGAGTATCTTCAAAATCTTCTGGTGCAGCCGGCGATCATCAAGGGGCTCTCCGGGAGAAAGTATTTTCGAGAACCTAAAGTTAGATTTTAGTAAAAATCATTTAACCCGAATAGAAGAGAGTTCAGAATCCCAGAGTAAAGATCGAGGAGTAAAAGATCCTAATACCACCCAATGGCGACGTGGGCCCATAGGCCTCACAGCCATGTTAGTAAAGGTTTTGCAATCACTAGACTCAACTTCGGCCAAGGAGTTGGAAAGGGGATTCCTACAGGCAGTCGGCTCTGATACCAACTTGTGACGCCCCCGATTCAATCGTACACTAATCATGCATGCAAACGTGTACGATCAAGATCGAGACTCACGGAAGATATCACAACACAACTCTAAAAACATAAATAAGTCATACAAGCATCATAATACAAGCCGGGGCCTCGAGGGCTCGAATACAAGTGCTCGATCATAGATGAGTCGGTGGAAGCAACAATATCTGAGTACGACATAAGTTAAACAAGTTGCCATAAGATGGCTAACACAAACCGGGATACAGATCGAAGAGGCGCAGCCTCCCGCTCGATCCTCCTAAACTACTCCTCGGTCGCCGCCGCCCGCACGTAGTAGTAGGCACCTCCAGTGTAGTAGTAGTCGCCGCCGACGGTGGCGTCGCTCCTGGTTTCTAGCATCTGGTTGCGACAACCGTAAAGAAGGGAAAGGGGAAAAGGGGAGAAAGCAACCGTGAGTACTCATCCAAAGTACTCGCAAGCAAGGAACTACACTACATATGCATGGGTATATGTGTAAGGAGGCCATATCGGTGGACCGAATCTGCAGAATGCCGTAATAAGAGGGGATAGCTAATCACGTCGAAGACTACGCTCGCAGCCTCCGCCTTGCAAAGATGTAGAAGAGAGTAGACCAAGTCCTCCAAGTAGCATCGCCAAGTAGCATCTCCAAGTAGCATCTCCAAGAGCATCGATAGCATAATCCTACCCGGCGATCCTCTCCTCGTCGCCCTGTTAGAGAGCGATCACCGGGTTGTCTGTGGAACTTGGAAGGGTGTGTTTTATTAAGTATCCGGTTCTAGTTGTCATAAGGTCAAGGTACAACTCCAAGTCGCCCTGCTTACAAGATCACGGCTATTCAATAGATTAACTTCCTGCAGGGTGCACCACATAACCCAACACGCTTGATCCCATTTGGCCGGACACACTTTCTGGGTCATGCCCGCCTCGGAAGATCAACACGCCATAGCCCCACCTAGGCACAACAGAGAGGTCAGCCCGCGGTCTAAATCCTATGCTTGCGCAGGGTCCGGCCCATCGCCCATTGCACACCGCATGTTGCGAGGGCGGCCGAAATGCACCTAGCAACCTCCATTACAAAGGAAGTTGCGTTAACGCAGTCCAATCCGGCGCGCGCCCTCGTCGTCCGACGCCAAGAAGGCTTCGCCGATACCACGACGCCGGATACCCATAACTACTCCCACGTAGATGGTTAGTGCGTATAGACCAAATGGCCGGACTCGGATCAAATACCAAGATCTCGTTAAGCGTGTTAAGTATCCGAGCGCCGAACAGGCCAGCCCACTGCCTCCTAGGTGGTCTCAACCTGCCTGCCGCCGCCAAAAATAACAATCGGGGCCGTCGGGAACCCAGGCCCACCTCTACCGGGATGGAGCCACTGTCCTTTCAGCCCCTCATCGTAATCACTTGCGGGTACTCAATGAGTCACCGACTTTAGTCACCATCTGTATAATATGTATGTATGTATAGTATATACCGTGATCACCTCCCAAGTGACCACGGCCCGATAGTATAGCAAGGCGGTCGACAAGAATGTAGGGCCAATGATGATAAACTAGCATCCTATACTAAGTATTTAGGATTGCGGTAAGGTATCAACAGATGTAGCAACAATGTCGCTATGCATCGTAATAGGACTAACGAAAAGCAAGAATATGCTACACTACTCTAATGCAAGCAAGATAGAGGAGAATAGGCGATATCCGGTGATCAAGGGGGCTTGCCTGTTGCTCGATACAAGGAGGGTCGTCGGTGGCGTAAGTCGACCACGAGGGCATCGATCGCCACGGGTCTCTAGGAGAGAAGAGGGGAGAAACAGAAATATATAGCAAGCAAGTTCATAACAGACAACAAGCGAGCTAGACGTGTTCTAACGCGGTATGAGGTGATACCGTGAAGAAGGAAACATCCGGAAAGTATCCCGGTGTTCCGTGTTTTTCTACAGATGAATCGGAGGTGAAATGTTGCAGGTTCACTATGCTAGGGACGCGTGGCGGATGAACGGGTTGCGATCCTAATCGCCTCGTCGTTCTAAGCAACTTTCATGTTGAAAATAATTTAATCCGAAGTTACGGATTAAAAGATATGATTTTCTAAAGATTTTATTAATCTTCCGAATTTACTTAATTATTTAAATCCAACATTATCCGAATAGTAAATGATGACATCAGCATGACATCGAGTGATGTCAGCGATCAACGCCGACCATCGACCTGGTCAACCTTACGTGTGGGTCCATGGGACCCACCCGCCATACTGTTGGGTTGATTAGGGTTTAGGTTAATCTAATTACTGTTTAGTTAGACTAACAGGTTAGTTAGATTAATTAAGCAGGATTAATTAACTTAATTAATTTTGTTAATTAATTGATTAACTATTTTTTTATATATATATTTTTAATTCTTTTTCTTTTTCATCATTTTTTTTGAAACGTTCTGGAGTGGGGCCCCATTGTCATAGGGCCACTGGGCTTAGCGGGTGTGCGGGCAAGTGGGCAGCGGGCGAAGCCGCCACCCGCCCTGGTAGCGAGGCGAGGCCGAGCGCCGGTGAGGCCAGCAGAGGATCTTGCTGCAGCTAGGCGGCAGCTAGTAGCAGCAGCGTAGCAAGCAAGAACGAGCAAAGCAACAGATGTAGTGGGCGGCGACAAAGGACATGCGCGCGCACGACAACGCGCCGGTGGAAACAGGCGCCATGGCGCGCGTTCTTGTGAACGAGCGCGGCATGGGTCTCACAGGTGAGTGCGAGCACGCGAGTGGCCAGGCGGGACGCGGCCGGAGCGCGGCCATGGCGGACAACGGGCGGGGACGGTGCTAGCGATGGGGACAGAGGAGAAAAAAAAAGGGGTAGGCAGAGTGGGTCGGGGTCCTCACCCCCGTTGCAGGGGTTCGCCGGCGAGGCTCGAGGAGTCCGTCGGGAGGAGGTCGGGAGGCAAGCGCCGACGGTAGGCGGCGCGCGGCCCATCCATCGGCGAGGTGGCGGGCGCCCATCCAGCGGCGTGGTGGCGGGCGCCGAGCCGGCGAGGAAGAGTCGGGATGGGCAGTCCACGGGAGGTTCGCAAACGCGGGGCGCCGGCGTCGTTGCAGGTTGCCCGATCCAGATCGGATCGGGAGGGGAGCGAGTGGGGGGGCGAGTGGGGCGACGGGGTGGTTAGGGTTTGCGGGGTCTGATAAGGGGGGACCGGGGTGGGCCGGCCTGGCGGTCCGTCGGCCTGCTGGGCCGAGGCCCAGATGGGGGGAGGGGGTTGTTTCCTTTTCTCTTTAGTCTTGTTAGTTTTTTTTCCTTTATTTATTCCCTTTATGTTTTAATTCAATTTAAAATATTTATGCATTCTGTAAAAGTGTGTTTCCTTCACCTTAAATATCTAAACATTATTTGGCACAACCCGAACATTTTATTTTTAATGTTTGAAAACTTTGATGTTTGCCTTTAATTAAAATTTTAATTTGTTTCGATTTTGAACTATCGAGAGTTTATCAACAGTAACCGAGGTGATGTGGCATCGTTAACGTGGGATTACTTGTGCTTTGATTATCCAAGGCCACAATTCTCCTCTATTACAAGAAATCTCGTCCCGAGATTTAAGAGGGGAACTAAGGGGGAAGGGATTTGGTTACGAAATTCTAACGAGTCTTCTCGGTGTTGGTTGTTCTTCTCAAGGAGGTCGATCCATTACATTGATGTCTTCAGTTCTCTGCTTCGGGTCATCATGATGAAGTTGTCGCCCTTCCTTGGGGATCTTCATCGTACTACGGAAAGGATAAGGGTAGCTTCAAAAGGATGACCTCTACAAGGTTGACTATATGGTCGATAACATCGAGGAAGGTGGCGGAAGTTACTCTCGAATTGAATCTTAAGAAAATATCGAGAGCAAAGTAAGGAGGTACCATGAGAAGTTTCAAACGGATAGGCAAGCGCTCGATGCCCAACTGAAGGTGAAAGGGTTCAGGGCAACGAGAATAAGTATTGCGTCTGATACCAAAATAGATCACTTGGGACGGTGGTCCGTGAATTACATACGAGTCCACGCACGAGGAATAACTCTGGGAACAGGGGGTGTACAGGAGAGTCAGGTTTCGATCCTGTGGAACTGTGGGTTATGGGCCCACCATGTGGGTTAAAGGTAGGAAGGGGGGCTGACATCTTGCACGGTCACAATAGCAAGGCATGTCAGAGGGTAGCTTGTTAGTTATGTCGGCAACAACGTTGGTACCAAGGGCGAGGGACGAAGAGAACCATTTTCCTGCTCGTTGAACGAGGCGGACCAATAGGCAAAGTTCTCGTCCATCGGTGGTTAGCAGAATGCTATCAACAAATGCAACAGGGTCTTGCTGACAGAATTGTACACCGGGGTGTTTACACAAGCAGGAGAATATTACTGCTTAGATCATATAGAACACCAGAAAAGTTAAACAAAACAATGGAAAGGAAAAGGTGATCTTCAGATTAATCATAACAATGAAAAGGAAAATGTGTTTAATCACATATTTCAAGGGTATATCCTTCCCAAAGACAAGCAGAGCATGATATCCATGATAGGATATAACATGGAAAACCCGTTTAGAAAAGGGAGAGAAATATCATGACATTACCCATACAACGGTGTTAGGATAAATGATAAAGAAAATTTAGCATTGTGCTTCAAATGCTCTTGTTGAAAATCGGAGTACCACAGACATGTTTCGAGATAGCATTGACATGGTCACTGGGTAAAGATCAGACTTTGGATACCCAAAGGACCATCAGGGACAACTTGTAGAATAAGTCTTACAATTTCCTCATGAAAGAATGGGTAACATTGCTAAAGAGGATACTATAACAATAGGTCCTCCGGTCAAGTGTGCTAGGCATGCCATCACCTTACTGGGTCATACAAGGGCCAATGTTATAACTCTTGAATATATGCTCCAACCATCATATCCGACCGAGGTTCAGATCTGATTGGTGTTAGGATACCTCAGACTCAGGATGCCCGAGAAGAAAAGGTGCAAAACAAATTGACGAGATGACATGGTAAGATTATCGGAAATGTACAATGGAAGCGAGTTCCGAAACAAGAGTTCCTCATTAAATCAAGGAGAGGAAGAGGAGGTAGATGATGAACTCAGCGACAATTCACCGAGATTTTCAAAAGATGGATTTCCACAATTATGTGAACAAGGAGATATCAATTGTCAGATCAAATGATATAATGATGTATGTTCGAGAAAAACATCCACAATTAAACCTTGGTTCACAGGTGCACCCGAAATATGGGATGGGTTGCACGATAAATGTTCGAATGATGATTCAATGATCAATAGTCTAAGAATGAATGGCCGACCATTAACTTCAAAGCAATAGGGTTGCTAAATAGGCAGAATCCAAACAGCACCGCTCACTTGTTGGTACCCCGGTTGGGATCAACGCGAGGACCAAGAAAGAATGGTGATTATGAGAAGTATCACTATAGCAAGAATTCTTAAGAGGTGGAGCAATCCTCACAACATTCTTGACATCAAAGATGGTAATACTCCGCGGTAGAATCATAACATAAGTTGGATAACAAGGAACTCAAGGTACAACACAAAACAGGAACAATTTTTGTGTTGGAGGGAATGCAATAATGTTGTGGATGATAACCCAAACCATCGAGGGCAAAGGATGCTATTTCTCATCAAGAATTCGATAGATATCTTGGAAGACCTCAGAATGTTGATGATGATCACGACACATTTGTCGAGAGGTTTCGAGAAGATGTAACTGATCGGTGATGACATCAAGTCAACGGAAATGATGAAGCCAAAAGTCATTGGGACCATGGGTACGACACAAACTCGAAATCAAGCTTGCTGTTCAAGGACAAACGATATGACGAGGAAGATCGATTGTAAGATTAGCTCACTGTCGAAATTTGTGCTCCGAGAAGGACCCGTTGCCACAGTTAAAAATTAGCACAATGATATAGCCAATCAGGCTAGGAATGACTTGAAGGATTATTAAACTCGTAAGCAATGAAAATTACTTAGAGTTATTGAATCGAAGTGCGGAATCGATTCACTTACCGGTGTTCTCGAGTGAAATAACTCAGAACCCGGGGGAAATCTGAAATCGGTGAGAAGCAATAATAGATGAAGACTCATAGGAAGCAACACAGTTCATTGATATTCTCGAGATACTGGAGGGTATTGCTCGAAGGAAGATTGACATAGGGGTTGCGGAGAGGTATTGATCCGCAGAAGACAAGTGTTTTCACTTGCTTGAGAAATGGGATCAAGTAGAAAATATGGTCGGAACCATGATTGCAAAGGATCAATTCACAGATACCAGATGATATTATATCAAGGCAATAGTTATTATTACAAGAAGCTTCCATGATAGGATCTACATCATGTCCATGGGCATGAACACAAGTTCAAGGTCGACTCCCACTTTTTCAATGTATAACCTTCCATTCGCTTCTCGCCTTCAACGAAATTGTGTGTTGAAATTTTATCTAACATAACACTAGTAGAGTATGACCCGTAGTAGTTTCCGGGTTCACACAGTTTAGAGAAGGCAGGTGTCCAACCCATCGGGGCCTCTTAGGAACATATACCACAAACTTCAGGAGTAAATGACACAAGCTCGATAGCAGAGCATGGTTGACAAAGCAGAGGATACAATTTACCAAATGCGGTATATATCGAAATGAAGGACATTGTCGGATAAAATCCAACAAAGGATCTGGGGTGAGTATCGACACACAACCAGAGGAAGAAGCAAGGCAAAGACATTGGATTATAGAAACAACTGAATAACTTAGAGCTCAATTGCTAAGGAATTATGATTTACAAAGCGAAGGATCAGAAGCAGACGCTCTGATCAAGGATGGATAAGTTCAATAGACTTAGGGGCACAATCGACGACAATTTAACTGGCGAGAACCATCTCATGATTAAAATGACGTCTGAGCCGGAAGGATGAATTCTAGGATCTGATTGAGGATTGCGAGCTTTCGCAACAAATCGAATCAACGGACTCAAAATGACAATGACAATGGATGTCAACAAGATTACTAGACTTATGGGATTAGCCATAATGCAAGCAATCAAGAATTTCGAGAGCAATAGGATGCTCAAGATTTTGGGAAGATCGAATGATACTTCGAGGATTGGTGACATACATGAATCAACTGGGGATGAGTGGATACTCGGTAAGTGCGAGAAATTATCCGTAGTGGTATTCGTAGCAAGGAACGCAAGGCAAGAGGCACAAAGTATTCTCGGAACATTAAAGAGAATCTCGAGGTATCTTGTAATAACAAGATTATTTGGGAATAAAAGTAAGCACGACATGTGTAGGTATTTATCCATAGGGATATTTGATGGAAGGAATTGCAAAAGCAACGGGCACAAGGTCTCGAGAGAAAATCGAGAGTATCTTCAAAATCTTACGTGCAGCGGCGATCATCAAGGGGCTCTCCGGGAGAAAGTATTTTCGAGAACCTAAAGTTAGATTTTAGTAAAAATCATTTAACCCGAATAGAAGAGAGTTCAGAATCCCAGAGTAAAGATCGAGGAGTAAAAGATCCTAATACCACCCAATGGCGACGTGGGCCCATAGGCCTCACAGCCATGTTAGTAAAGGTTTTGCAATCACTAGACTCAACTTCGGCCAAGGAGTTGGAAAGGGGATTCCTACAGGCAGTCGGCTCTGATACCAACTTGTGACGCCCCCGATTCAATCGTACACTAATCATGCATGCAAACGTGTACGATCAAGATCAGGGACTCACGGGAAGATATCACAACACAACTCTAAAAACATAAATAAGTCATACAAGCATCATAATACAAGCCAAGGGCCTCGAGGGCTCGAATACAAGTGCTCGATCATAGACGAGTCGTGGAAGCAACAATATCTGAGTACGGATATAAGTTAAACAAGTTGCCATAAGATGGCTAACACAAACCGATATCTGACGAAGAGGCGCAGCCTCCCGCCTGGATCCTCCTAAACTACTCCCAGGTCGCCGCCGCCGCCCTTGCGTAGTAGTAGGCACCTCCATGTAGCGATCGCCGCCGACGGTGGCGCTCGCTCTGGTTTCTAGCATCCGTTGCGACAACCGTAAAGAAGGAAAGGGGAAAAGGGGAGAAAGCAACCGTGAGTACTCATCCAAAGTACTGCAAGCAAGGAACTACACTACATATGCATGGGTATATGTGTAAGGAGGCCATATCGGTGGACTGAACTGCGAATGCTAGAATAAGAGGGGATAGCTAATCACGTCAAGACTACGCTCGGCAGCCTCCGTCTTGCGAGATGTAGAAGAGAGTAGACCAAGTCCTCCAAGTAGCATCGCCAAGTAGCATCTCCAAGTAGCATCTCCAAGAGCATCGCATAGCATAATCCTACCCGCGATCCTCTCCTCGTCCGCCTGTTAGAGAGCGATCACCGGTTGTCTGTGGAACTTGGAAGGGTGTGTTTTATTAAGTATCCGGTTCTAGTTGTCATAAGGTCAAGGTACAACTCCAAGTCGTCCTGTTACCAAGATCACGGCTATTCAATAGATTAACTTCCTGCAGGGTGCACCACATAACCCAACACGCTTGATCCCATTTGGCCGACACACTTTCTGGGTCATGCCCGCCTCGGAAGATCAACACATCGCAGCCCCACCTAGGCACAACAGAGGTCAGCCCGCGGTCTAAATCCTATGCTTGTAGGGTCCGGCCCATCGCCCATTGCACACCAAGACGCTATGCGGGCGGCGGAAATGACCTAGCAACCCCATTACAAAGGAAGTTGCGTTAACGCAGTCCAATCCGGCGCTAGCCGCTCGTCGACGTCAAGAAGGCTTCGGTGATACCACGACGCCGGGATACCCATAACTACTCCCACGTAGATGGTTAGTGCGATAGACCAAATGGCCGACTCGGATCAAATACCAAGATCTCGTTAAGCGTGTTAAGTATCCACGAACGCCGAGCAGGGCCAGCCCACTGCCTCCTAGGTGGTCTCAACCTGCCTGTAAACCGCCTAAAAGTAACAATCGGGGCCGTCGGGAACCCAGGCCCACCTCTACCGGGATGGAGCCACCTGTCCTTTCAGCCCCCTCATCGGAATCACTTGCGGGTACTCAATGAGCTGACCCGACTTTAGTCACCATCTGTATAATATGTATGTATGTATAGTATATACCCGTGATCACCTCCCAAGTGACCACGGCCCGATATTATAGCAAGGCAGACTGACAAGAATGTAGGGCCAATGATGATAAACTAGCATCCTATACTAAGTATTTAGGATTGCAGGTAAGGTATCAATAGATGTAGCAACAATGTCAGGCTATGCATCATAATAGGATTAACAGCGAGAACATGCTACACTACTCTAATGCAAGCAAGATAGAGGAGAATAGGCGATATCCGGTGATCAAGGGGGGGCTTGCACGGTTGCTTAGACAAGGAGGGGTCGTCGGTGGCGTAGTCGACCACGAGGCATCGGCGTCGCCACGGGTCTACCGGAGAGAAGAGGGGGAGAAACAGTAAATATATAGCAAGCAAGTGCATAGCAGGACAACAAGCAGAGCTAGACGTGTTCTAACGCGGTATGAGCTGATACCGGTGAAGGGGGGAAACATCCGGGAAAGTATCCCCGGTGTTCCGTGTTTTCGGACAGATGAACCGGAGGTGAAATGTTGCAGGTTCACTATGCTAGGGACGCGTGGCGGATGAACCGGTTGCGTATGCGGAATCGTCTCGTCGTTCTAAGCAACTTTCATGTTGAAAATAATTTAATCCGAGTTATGGATTAAAAGATATGATTTTCTAAAGATTTTATTAATTTTCTGGAATTTACTTAATTATTTAAATCCAACATTATCCAGAATAGTAAATGATGACATCAGCATGACATCAGAGTGATGTCAGCAGTCAACGTTGACCATTGACCTGGTCAACCTTACGTGTGGGTCCAGTGGGACTCACCTGTCATACTCTGTTGGGTTGATTAGGGTTTAGGTTAATCTAATTACTATTTAGTTAGACTAACAGGTTAATTAGATTAATTAAGCAGGATTAATTAACTTAATTAATTTTGTTAATTAATTGATTAACTATTTTTTTATATATATTTTTAATTCTTTTTCTTTTTCATCATTTTTTTAAAACGTTCTGGAGTGGGGCCCCATTGTCATAGGGCCACTGGGCTTAGCGGGTGTGCGGGCAAGTGGGCAGCGGGCGAAGCCGCCACCCGCCCTGGTAGCGAGGCGAGGCCGGAGCGCCGGTGAGGCCAGGCGGAGGGGATGCGCGCGCGGCTAGGCGGCAGCTAGTAGCAGCAGCGTAGCAAGCCGCAACGGAGCAGCACAGCAGATGTAGTGGGCAACGACGAAGGACATGCGCGGTGCACGCACAGCGCGCCGGTGGAAACAGGCGCCTTGGCGCGCGGCGTTCTTGTAACAGCGCGCATGGGTGTCGAGGTGAGTGCGAGCACGCGAGTGGCCAGGCGGGACGCGGCGGGCGCCATGGCGACAACGGGCGGGGCGGTGCTAGCGATGGGGACGAGAGGAAAAAAAAAGGGTAGGCAGAGTGGGTGGGGTCCTCACCCCGTTGCGAGGGTTCGCCGGCGAGGCTCGAGGGAGTCCGTCGGGGAGGAGGTCGGGAGGCAAGCGTCGGCGGTGGCGGCGGCGTCCATCCATCGGCGAGTGGCGGGCGCCCATCCAGCGGCGTGGTGGCGGGCGTCGAGCCGGCGAGGAAGAGTCGAGGATGGGCGATCCCACGGGAGGTTCGCAAACGGGGGTCGGGCGGCGTCGTCAGGGTTGCCCCGATCCAGATCGGATCGGGAGGGAGCGAGTGGGGCGAGTGGGGCGACGGGGTGGTTAGGGTTTGCGGGTCTCGATAAGGGGGACGGGGTGGGCTGGCTGGCGGTCCGTCGGTTTCTTGGGGCCGAGGCCCGAGATGGGGAGGGGTTGTTTCCTTTTCTCTTTAGTCTTGTTAGTTTTTTCCTTTATTTATTCCTTTATGTTTTAATTCAATTTAAAATATTTATGCATTCAATAAACGTGTGTTTCCTTCACCTTAAATATCTAAACATTATTTGGCACAACCCGAACATTTTATTTTTAATGTTTGAAAACTTTGATGTTTGCCTTTAATTAAATTTTTAATTTGTTTCGATTTTGAACTATCGAGAGTTTATCAACAAGAACGAGGTGATGTGGCATCGTTAACGGGGATTCTCAGAGCTTTGATTATCCGGGCGTCACACTGGCTCCTGTGTTTACACCCTACATTCCCAATTGTTCGGCTAGGGGTAAAGGGAGCACCTATGTGATTGTTACTTCCGGGTCATCCGGGTTAGTACCTCAGACTGGGTGAAGCTGAAACCTAGCTATCTTAAAAAATATAATTGGTCAGCAATGATGGAAGTGAAAATTTAGGTTCGTTAAAGACCACATTGTTCAGGAACTTTCCCCAAACTAAATCCTCAATATTTTTTCCCGCATTGATCGAAGGTGTGGTTTCATGATCATGGTCGGCATGACAACCCAAAGAAAGGAACCGATAGCGGGACTATTTTCTTTGGAAGATGTTTCCTACGTTAAAAAGTAATATAACATATCTCTCCGCGTACCTTTGTTTATAAAACCATATGACCGGATTGCCTTGTTTGCCGTAAATCTTTGCCCTTATAAAGGCTTTATAAAGTAGGACAAACACTCCCTCGCTACTGGCCGAGGAGGTTGAAGCCGATGGTCGGTTGCTACCTCTTGGGTTTTGCGTTGGTTTTTCCCTTTAAGAGGAAAGGGTGATGCAGCAAAGTAGCGTAAGTATTTCTCTTAGTTTTGAGAACCAAGGTATCAATCCAGTAGGAGACGACGCACAAGTCACCAAATACCTGCACAAACAATCAAGAACCTCGCAACCAACGCGATAAAGGGGTTGTCAATCCCTTCATGGTCACTCGCAAAAGTGAGATCTAATAGAGATAATAAAGTAAATATTTTTGGTATTTTTGTTGTATAGATTGGAAAGTAAAGATTGCAAAATAGTAAACGAGATTTAAAGAGATGCAATATAATGGAAAAGAGACCCGGGGGCCATAGGTTTCACTAGTGGCTTCTCTCGAGATAGCATGTATTACGGTGGGTGAACAAATTACTGCCGAGCAATTGATAGAAAAGCGCGTAATTGCATAATTATGAAGACATCTAAGGCAATGATCATGAACATAGGCATCACGTCCGTGTCAAGTAGACCGAAACGATTCTGCATCTACTACTATTACTCCATGCATCGACCGCTATCCAGCATGCATCTAGAGTATTAAGTTCATAAGAACGGAGTAACGCACTAAGCAAGATGACATGATGTAGAGGGATAAACTCGAGCAATATGATATAAACCCCATCTTTTTATCCTCGATGACAACAATACAATATGTGCCTTGCTGCCCCTACTGTCATTGGGAAAGGACACCGCAAGATTGAACCCAAAACTAAGCACTTCTTCCATGGCAAGAAAGATCAATCTAGTAGGCAAAACTAAACCGGTAATTCGAAGAGACTTGCAAAGATATCAAATCATGCATATAAGAATTCAGAAAAGAACCAAATAATATTCATAGGTAATCTTGTTCATAAATCCACAATTCATCGGATCTCGGCAAACACACCGCAAAAGAATATTACATCGAATAGATCTCCAAGAACATCGAGGAGAACTTTGTATTGAGAATCAAAGAGAGAGAAGAAGCCATCTAGCTAATAACTATGGACCCGAAGGTCTGTAGTAAACTACTCACGCTTCATTGGATAGGCAATGGTGTTGATGTAGAAGCCCTCCGCGATCGATTCCCCATCCGACAGATCGCTGGAAAAGGCCCCAAGATGGGATCTCACGGATACAGAAGGTTGCGGCGGTGGAAAAGTGGTTTCGTGGCTCCCCCTGATGTTTCTAGGGTATAAGAGTATATATAGGCGAAAGAAGTATGTGGTGGAGCTACGAGGGGCCCACGAGGGTGGGGGCGCACGCCTACCCCCTTGGGCGCACCCTCCTGCCTCGTGGACGCCTCGTGGCATTTCTGACTTCAACCAAGGGTGTCGCGCTTCTCCGTCTTCACCACAATATCGTCTACATAGACGTGGGCATTTCTGCCAAGTTCCTTGAGGAGGCGCCTCTGCATGCAACGCTGAAACGTGGCGCCGACATTTCTCTAGCCGAACGTCATGGTCAGGTTACAGAAGTCTCCGAATGGTGTGATGAAGGCGGCCTTCAGCCGATCGGCCAGGTTCAGATTGATCTGGTGGTAGCCTGAGTAGGCATCCAGGAAGGATAGCAGCTCGCATCCGGCTGTGGAGTCAATCACTTGATCTATCCTGGGCAAGGCAAAAGGATCCTTGGGGCAGGCTTTATTGAGGCTAGTGTAGTCGATACACATACGCCACTTGTTATTCTTCTTCAAAACGAGGACTAGGTTGGCAAGCCAGTCCGGGTAGAACACTTCCATGATGAAGCCGGCTGCCAGAAGCCGGGCGATCTGTTCACCCACAATTCTTCTCTTCTCTTCTAACAGGCGGCGGAGGGGTTGCTGGACCGGCTTGGCATCCGATCTCACATGTAGCTTGTTCTCGGCGAAATCCGTCGGAACACCCATCATGTCCTTGGGAGACCATGCGAGGATGTCCCGATTCTCACTGAGGAAATCGACGAGCTCGCTTTCCTATTCGCTATCGAGGTTAGTCCCCACGACAGCAAACCTCTCTGGGTGTGCCGGGTCCAAGGTGATCTTCTTGGTTTCTTTAGTCGGCTGGAAGGAGCCATGGGTCTCCGCCTCCTTGGGGACGGTGGGCATGTCCGGCTACTTGTTGGCCATGGCCACCACCCGGTCAAGGATACGCTTCTCTTCAGCAATGACGAGGGACTCGGCCAGCCGGGAGCTGGCAGCGGTGCACGCGACCGACTTCTGGTAGTCGCCGGCTATGGTGATGATGCCCTTGGTACCCAAGATCTTCATCTTGACGTAGGCATAGTGCGGCACTGCCATGAACTTGGCCAGTGCAGGCCGGCCCAAGAGCGCTTGGTAGGGGTTATCTAGGTTAACCACCTCGAACCAGATTGGCTCGCGGCGGAGAAGGTTCTTGTCGCCGAACAGGACGGCTATCTTGATCTTGCCGATTGGAGAGCAGGAAAGTCCGGGGATGATGCCATGGAAAATGGTCCGACTGCGTAGGAGTTGTTTCTCGTTGATGCCCAGCTTCTCCATGGTGTTGTGGTAGAGGATGTTGATGCTGCTACTGCCGTCTATCAGGATCCGGGAGAAGCGTCAAGCCCGCTTCTCCGTTGAGAAGGTGGAGTCTAGCACCGTGGCATAGGAACCTGGTGAGGGCATCATGGCCGGGTGGTCTTCACGGATCCAGCTGATGGGCCTCTCAAACCAGTGGATGAACTCTGGTACTTCAGTGGCGACAGCATTCACCTCGCGGTAGTGCTAACGCCGGCTGTGCTTGTCGCCGGCTTCACTAGTGAAGATGACGTATGTTGCCTTGGCCTCGGGGAACTCGTCTTGGAGCATGCCGACTGGACGGGCTGCTGACTACTGAGGAGGCAGAGCCATCGGGCCGGTTGGCGGAGGTGGCAGGCCCTCGCCCTTGGCAATTCGGGTGAGCCAGTGGCACTTTCGAGTGGTGTGGTTAGACAGCTTCGCACCGCTGTGGAACTTGCACGGAGCGTCAAGGGTTAGCTCGAAGGAGAAGGCAGGCAGCCATGAGGCCTTGCTGCCCTTCTGGCGGTTGGGGCCGGGTTGCCCTTCTGGCTGCTGGTCTTCGACTGTTGCCACTTCTCAGCTATTGGAAGTCGGCTGCTGGGCCTTGCGCTTGTTGTCGTTCGGCTGTTGGCACCGGTTGGAGTCACCAACCGGCGTCTGAGGAGCCGGAGAGAGCACCTTCCCGGACGCGCCAACCCGGATTTTTGACTTCATGGAGGAGTCGGCGATGGCGTACTTGTCCACCATGATCAGGAGATCATCCAGGGTGGCCGGCTCATCGCACAAGAGCTTGTGGTTGAGCAGGGTGCCTTCTTTGCACCCAGCGGTGAAGTACTCAATGGCCTGTACCTCATGCACCCCTTCGCAAGAATTGCGCAACTCAACCCAGCGCGTCAGGTAGTCGTGGGTGGACTCGGCTGGACCCTGAACGCACATGGAGAGTTGGTGAGGCTTGGGCGGCCGCTTGTAGGTGCTGGTGAAGTTGTTGTTGGGGAACGTAGTAATTTCAAAAATCCCACGCACATGCAAGATCATGGTGATGCATAGCAATGAGAGGGGAGAGTGTGTCCACGTACCCTCGTAGACCGAAAGCGGAAGCATTAGCACAACACGGTTGATGTAGCCGTACGTCTTCACGATCCGACCGATCAAGTACCAAACGCACGACACCTCCGAGTTCAGCACATGTTCAACTCGATGACATCCCTCGAACTCCGATCCAGCCGAGCTTTGAGGGAGAGTTCCATCAGCACAACGGCATGGTGACGATGATGATGTTCTACCGACGCAGGGCTTCGCCTAAGCACTGCTACAATATTATCGAGGTGGATTATGGTGGAGGGGGCACCGCACACGGCTAAGAGATCCAAGGGATCAATGTTGTGTCTATGGGGTGCCCCCTCCTCCGTATATAAAGGAGGGGAGGAGAGGGCCGGCCAGGAGGAGGAGGCGCGCCCAAGGGGTGGAGTCCTACTCCCACCGGGAGCAGGACTCCTCCTTTTCCTATTTGGAGAGGGAAAGGGAAGGAAGAGGAAGGAGGGAGGAAGGAAAGGGGGGGCCCTCCCAATTCAGATTGGGCTTGGGGGGCCCTCCCTTGCTCCTTTCCCCTCCTTTCCACTAAAGCCCATTAAGGCCCATATACCTCCCGGGGGGTTCCGATAACCTCCCGGTGCTCTGGTATTATCCCGATCTCACTCGGAACCCTTCCGGTGTCCAAATATAGTCGTCCAATATATCGAATTATCGATCTTTATGTCTCGACCATTTCGAGACTCCTCGTCATGTCCGTAATCACATCCGGGACTCCGAACTACCTTCGGTACATCAAAACACATAAGCTCATAATATAACCGTCATCGAACTTTAAGCGTGCGGACCCTACGGGTTCGCGAACTATGTAGACATGACCGAGACACGTCCCCGGTCAATAACCAATAGCGGAACCTGGATGCTCATATTGGCTCCCACATATTCTACGAAGATCTGTATCGGTCAAACCGCATAACAACATACGTTGTTCCCTTTGTCATCGGTATGTTACTTGCCCGAGATTCGATCGTCGGTATCTCAATACCTAGTTCAATATAGTTACCGGCAAGTCTCTTTACTCGTTCCGTAATACATCATCCCGCAACTAACTCATTAGTTACAATGCTTGCAAGGCTTATAGTGATGTGCATTACCGAGTGGGCCTAGAGATACCTCTCCGACAATCGGAGTGACAAATCCTAATCTTGAAATACGCCAACCCAACAAGTACCATCGGAGACACCTGTAGAGCACCTTTATAATCACCCAGTTACGTTGTGACGTTTGGTAGCACACAAAGTGTTCCTCCGGTAAACGGGAGTTGCATAATCTCATAGTCATAGGAACATGTATAAGTCATGAAGAAAGCAATAGCAACATACTAAACGATCAAGTTCTAAGCTAACGGAATGGGTCAAGTCAATCACATCATTCTCTAATGATGTGGTCCCGTTAATCAAATGACAACTCATGTCTATGGCTAGGAAACTTAACCATCTTTGATTCAACGAGCTAGTCAAGTAGAGGCATACTAGTGACACTATGTTTGTCTATGTATTCACACATGTATTATGTTTGCGGTTAATACAATTGTAGCATGAATAATAAACATTTATCATGAAATAAGGAAATAAATAATAACTATACTATTGCCTCTAGGGCATATTTTCTTGAGTCTCCCACTTGCACTAGAGTCAATAATCTAGTTCACATCACCATGTGATTTAACACTAATATTCACATCTGTATGTGATTAACACCCATAGTTCACATCGTCGTGTGATCAACACCCAAAGGGTTTACTAGAGTCAATAATCTAGTTCACATCGATATGTGATTAACACCCAAAGAGTACTAAGGTGTGATCATGTTTGCTCGTGAGTGAAGTTTAGTCAACAGGTCTGTCACATTTAGAGCTGTATGTATTTTTCAAAATATTCTATGTCTACAATGCTCTGCAGGGAGCTACTCTAGCTAATTGCTCCCACTTTTAATATGTATCCAGATTGAGACTTAGAGTCATCTGGATTGGTGTTGCACCGATGTAACTCTTTACGATGAACTCTTTTATCACCTCCATAATCGAGAAACATTTCCTTAGTCCTCATTAAGGATATTCTTGACCGCTCTCTAGTGATCTAATCTTAGATCAAAATTGTATTCCCTTCCCAAACTCAGAGCAAGGTTTGCAATAGGTCTGGTACACATCATAGCATACTTTATAGAACCTATGACTGAGGCATAGGGAATGACTTTTCATTCTTTTTCTATTTTCTGCCATGGTCGGGTTTTGAGTCTTACTCAACTTCACACCTTGCAACATAGGCAAGAACTCCTTCTTTGACTGTTCCATTTTGAACTACTTCAAAATCTTATCAAGGTATGTACTCATTGAAAAATCTTATCAAGCGTCTTGATCTATCTTTATAGATCCAGATGCTCAATTTGTAAGCAGCTTCACCGAGGTCTTTCTTTGAAAAACTCTTATTCAAGTATCCTTTTATGCTATCCAAAATTTCTATATCATTTCCAATCAACAATATGTCATCTACATATAGTTTTAGAAATGTTACAGAGCTCCCACTCACTTTCTTGTAAATACAGGCTTCTCTAAAAGTCTGTATAAAACCATATGCTTTGATCAACTCATCAAAGCATATATTCCAACTCCGAGATGCTTGCACCAGTCCATAGATGGATCGCAGGAGCTTGCACACTTTGTTAGCACCTTTAGGATTGATGAAACCTTCTCGTTGCATCATACACAACTCTTCTTTAATAAATCCATTAAGGAATGTAGGTTTGACATCCATTTTCCTGATTTCATAAAATGTGGCAATTGTTAACATGACTCGGACAGACTTAAGCATCAATACGAGTGAGAAAATCTCATCGTATTCAACACCTTGAACTTGTCGAAAAACTTTTTGCGATAAGTCGAGCTTTGTAGATAGTAACACTACTATCAGCGTTTGTCTTCCTCTTGAAGATCCATTTATTTTCTATGGCTTGCCGATCATCGGGCAAGTCCACCAAAGTCCACACTTTGTTCTCATACATGGGTACCCATCTCAGATTTCAGATTTCATGGCCTTCAAGCCATTTCGTGGAATCTGGGCTCATCATCGCTTCCTCATAGTTCGTAGGTTCATCATGGTCTAGTAACATGACTTCCAGAACAGGATTACCTTACCACTCTGGTGCGGACTGTACTTTGGAAGACCTCCGAGGTTCTGTAGTAACTTAATCTGAAGTTTCATGATCATCATCATTAGCTTCCTCACTAATTGGTGTAGGAATCACTGGAACTGTTTTCTGTGATGAACTACTTTCCAATTCGGGAGAAGGTACAATTACCTTATCAAGCTCTACTTTCCTCCCACTCACTTCTTTCGAGAGAAATTCCTTCTCTAGAAAGGATCCATCTTAGCAACGAATATTTTGCCTTCGGATCTGTGATAGAAGGTGTACCCAACAGTTTTCTTTGGGTATTCTATGAAGACGCACTTCTCTGATTTGGGTTCGAGCTTATCAGTTTGAAATTTTTCCACATAAGCATCGCAACTCCAAACTTTAAGAAACGACAACTTAGGTTTATTGATAAACCATAGTTCATATGGTGTCGTCTCAACGGATTTAGATGGCGCCCTATTTAACGTGAATACAGCTGTCTCTAATGCATAACCCCAAAACGATAGTGGTAAACCGATAAGATACATCATAGATCACACCATATCCAATAAAGTGCGGTTACAACGTTCGGACACACCATAACGCTGTGGTGTTCCAGGTGGTGTGAGCTGTGAAACTATTCCACATTGTTTTATATGAAGGCCAAACTCGTAACTCAAATATTCTCCTCCATGATCAGATCGTAGAAACTTTATTTTCTTGGTACGATGATTCTCCACTTATCTCTGAAATTATTTGAACTTTTCAAATGTTTCAAACTTGTGTTTCATTAAGTAGATATACCCATATCTGCTCAAATCATCTGTGAAGGTCAGAAAATAATGATACTCGCCACGAGCATCAACACTCATTGGATCGCATACATCGGTATGTATTATTTCCAATAAGTCAGTAGCTCGTTCCGTTGTTCCGGAGAATGGAGTTTTAGTCATCTTGCCCATAAGGCACAGTTCGCAAGCATCAAATGATTCATAATCAAGTGATTCCAAAAGTCCATCTTTATGGATTTTCTTCATGCGCTTTACACCAGTATGACCCAAACGACAGTGCCACAAATATGTTGCACTATCATTATCAACTTTACATCTTTTGGCATCAATATTATGAATATGTGTATCACTATGATCAAGATTCAATAAACCATCAACATTGGGTGTATGACCATAGAAGGTTTTATTCATGTAAACAGAATAACAATTTATTCTCTGTCTTAGATGAATAATCTTATCACAATAAACATGATCTAATCATATTTATGCTCAACGCAAACACCAAATAACATTTATTTAGGTTCAACACTAATCTCGAAAATATAGGGAGTGTGTGATGATGATCATATCAATCTTGCAACCACTTCCAACACACATCATCACTTCACCCTCAACTAGTCTCTGTTTATTCTGTAACTCCTGTTTCAAGTTACTAATCTTAGCAACCGAACAAGTATCAAATACCCAAGGGTTACTATAAACACTAGTAAGTTACACATCAATAACCTGTATATCAAATATACCCTTGTTCACTTTGCCATCCTTCTTATCTACCAAATAGTCAGGGCATTTCCACTTCCAGTGACCATTTTCTTTGCAGTAGAAGCACTCAGTTTCAGACTTTGGTCCAGCTTTGGGCTTCTGCGCGGGAGTGAGAACTTGCTTGCCATTCTAATTGAAGTTCCCTTTCTTTCCCTTTGCCCTTCTCTTGAAACTAGTGGTCTTGTCAATCATCAACACTTGATGCTCTTTCTTGATTTCTACCTTCATTGATTTCAACATCACAAAGAGCTCTGGAATCGTTTTCGTCATCCCTTGCATACTATAGTTCATCACGAAGTTCCAGTAACTTGGTGATGGTGACTAGAGAACTCTGTCAATCACTATCTTATCTGGAAGATTAACTCCCACTCGATTCAAGCGATTGTAGTACCCAGACAATCTGAGCACATGCTCACCGCTTGAGCTATTCTCCTCCATCTTTTAGCTATAGAACTTGTTAGCGACTTCATATCTCTCAACTCGGGTATTTGCTTGAAATATTAACTTCAACTCCTAGAACATCTCATATGGTCCATGACGTTCAAAATGTCTTTGAAGTCCCGATTCTAAGCCGTTAAGCATGGTGCACTAAATTATCAAGTAGTCATCATATTGAGCTAGCCAAACATTCATAACATCTGCATCTGCTCCTGCAATAGGTCTGTCACCTAGCAGTGCATCAAGGACCTAATTCTTCTGTGCAGCAATGAGGATAAACCTCATATCACGGACCCAGTCCACATCATTGCTACTATCATCTTTCAACTTAGTTTTCTCTAGGAACACATATAAAACATAGGGAAGCAACAACGCGAGCTATTGATCTACAACATAATTTTCAAAATACTATCAGGACTAAGTTCATGATAAATTAAAGTTCAATTAATCATATTACTTAAGAACTCCCACTTAGATAGACATCCATCTAATCATCTAAGTGATCACGTGATCCAAATCAACTAAACCATGTCCGATCATCACGTGAGATGGAGTAGTTTTCAATGGTGAACATCACTATGTTGATCATATCTACTATATGATTCACTCTCGACCTTTCGGTCTCCAGTGTTTCGAGGCCATATATGCATATGATAGGCTCGTCAAGTTTAACCTGAGTATTATGCGTGTGCAAAACTGGCTTGCACCCGTTGTAGATGAACGTAGAGCTTATCACACCTGGTCATCACGTGGTGTCTCGGCACGACGAACTTTGGCAATAGTGCATACTCAGGGAGAACACTTTTACCTTGAAATTTAGTGAGAGATCATCTTATAATGCTACCGTCAATCAAAGCAAAATAAGATGCATAAAGGATAAACATCACATGCAATCAATATAAGTGATATGATATGGCCATCATCATCTTGTGCTTGTGATTTCCATCTCCAAAGCACCGTCATGATCACCATCGTCGCCGACGCAACACCTTGATCTCCATCGTAGCATCGTTGTCGTCTCGCCAACTATTGCTTCTACGACTATCGCTACCTCTTAGTGATAAAGTAAAGCAATTACAGGGCGATTGCATTGCATATAATAAAGCGACAACCATATGGCTCCTTCCAGTTGCCGATAACTATGTTGCAAAACATGATCATCTCATACAATAAAATATAGCATCATGTCTTGACCACATCATAACATGCCCTGCAAAAACAAGTTAGACGTCTTCTACTTTGTTGTTGCAAGTTTTACGTGGCTGCTACGGGCTGAGCAAGAACCGTTCTTACCTACGCATCAAAACCACAACGATAGTTCGTCAAGTTAGTGATGTTTTAACCTTCTCAAGAACCGGGCGTAGCCACACTCGGTTCAACTAAAGTTGGAGAAACTGACACCCGCCAGCCACCTGTGTGCAAAGCACGTCGGTAGAACCAGTCTCGCGTAAGCGTACGCGTAATGTCGGTCCGGGCCGCTTCATCCAACAATACCGCTGATCCAAAGTATGACATGCTGGTACACAGTATGACTTGTATCACCCACAGCTCACTTGTGTTCTACTCGTACATATAACATCTACACATAAAACCTGGCTCTGATACCACTGTTGGGGAACGTAGTAATTTCCAAAAAATTCATACGCACACGCAAGATCATGGTGATGCATAGAAATGAGAGGGGAGAGTGCGTCCACGTACCCTCGTAGACCAAAAGCGGAAGCATTAGCACAACGAGGTTGATGTAGTCGTATGTCTTCATGATCCGATCGATCAAGTACCGAACGCACGGCACCTCCGAGTTCCGCACATGTTTAACTCGATGACATCCCTCAGACTCCGATCCAGCCGAGCTTTGAGGGAGAGTTCCGTCAGCACGACAGTGTGGTGACGATGGTGATGTTCTACCGATGCAGGGCTTCGCCTAAGCACTGCTACAATATTATCGAGGTGGATTATGGTGGAGGGGGGCACCACACACGGCTAAGAGATCCAAGGGATCAATTGTTGTGTCTATGGGGTGCCCCCCTCCTCCGTATATAAAGGAGGGGAGGAGAGAGCTGGCCAGGAGGAGGAGGCGCGCCCAAGGGGGGGGTCCTGCTCCCACCGGGAGTAGGACTCCTCCTTTTCCTATTTGGAGAGGGAGAGGGAAGCAAGAGCAAGGGGGGGCTCCCAATTCAGATTGGGCTTGGGGGGGGGCTCCCTTGCTCCTTTCCACCAAAGCCCATTAAGGCCCATATACCTCCCAGGGTGTTCCGATAACCTTCCAGTGCTCCGGTATTATCCCGATCTCACCCGAAACCATTCCGGTGTCCAAATATAGTCGTCCAATATATCGATCTTTATGTTTCGACCATTTCGAGACTCCTCATCATGTCCGTAATCACATACGGGACTCTGAACTACCTTCGGTACATCAAAACACATAAACTCATAATATAACCGTCATCAAACTTTAAGCGTGCGGACCCTACGGGTTCGAGAACTATGTAGACATGACCGAGACATGTCTCTGGTCAATAACCAATAGCGGAACCTGGATGCTCATATTGGCTCCCACATATTCTACGAAGATCTTTATCGGTCAAACCGCATAACAACATACGTTGTTCCCTTTGTCATCGGTATGTTACTTGCCCGAGATTCGATCGTCCGTATCTCAATACCTAGTTCAATCTCGTTACCGGCAAGTCTCTTTACTCGTTCCGTAATACATCATCCTGCAACTAACTCATTAGTTACAATGCTTGCAAGGCTTATAGTGATGTGCATTACCGAGTGGGCCCAGAGATACCTCTCCGACAATCGGAGTGACAAATCCTAATCTTGAAATACGCCAACGCAACAAGTACCTTCTGAGACACCTGTAGAGCACCTTTATAATCACCCAGTTACGTTGTGAAGTTTGGTAGCACACAAAGTGTTCCTCCGGTAAACGGGAGTTGCATAATCTCATAGTCATAGGAACATGTATAAGTCATGAAGAAAGCAATACAACATACTAAACGATCAAGTGCTAAGCTAACGGAATGGGTCAAGTCAATCACATCATTCTCTAATGATGTGATCCCGTTAATCAAATGACAACTCATGTCTATGGCTAGGAAACTTAACCATCTTTTATTCAACGAGCTAGTCAAGTAGAGGCATACTAGTGACACTATGTTTGTCTATGTGTTCACACATGTATTATGTTTCCGGTTAATACAATTCTAGCATGAATAATAAACATTTATCATGAAATAAGGAAATAAATAATAACTTTAATATTGCCTCTAGGGCATATTTCCTTCAGTTGAGGATGAAGACATCGGTGAAGTCCAGCCAACTGTTGACGCTGTACGGCTTGAGGCTGTTCAGCCATGTCCGGGCCGTGCCCTAGAGCATGAGCGGAACATACTTCACGGCAACGCACTTGTTGCCGTTTCCTATGCTGACGACTGTGGAGTAGTCGACCAGCCAGTCTTCCGGCTTCACGGAGCCATTGTACTTGGGACATTTCTCGGGGAAGCGAGAACCCTTTGGGGAAGGGCTCGTCGTGAATGCGGAGGCCGAAGCAGGTTGGGTCGATTGCATCTTCTTCTTCTACGGCCAGGGATCGAGCAAGCCGCTCGATCCGGTGGCGCACGTCGTTCTCTCTGACTCCTTCACATGGCCCAGCCAGCCTCCGAGATTCGGATGATCCACAGGCGGTGGAGAGGGCATCCTCTCCCTGCAAGGAGGAGGTGGACGCTCATCCCACCGGCTCTCCGCTTGTGGACGACTGTGCTGGTCGCATACTATCCTGAGGCGGGTGTGCCGGCTATGGCTAGCAGCCGGCTCCGGGTCTTGCTGATCTCGGCGGCTGCCTGTTGGGGATCGGGAGGTCGCCCCATGCTCGCGGCGGGGGGGGGGGGGGTGGTTTTCGGCTTGCTTGTCGGCTTCCATGACGCGGCGGCTCGCGTCTTGCTACGCGGCCGCCGTGTCAAGGAGCTCCTGGAGGCATGCCATCTGGCTACGCGGCCGCCGTGTCAAGGAGCTTCTACGTGGTCCAGCTCATCTGTCGCCGCCTGGGCAGCGTGCAGGTTCTCCATTAGGGTAGTATAGACTGGGCGCCCAACTCCCAGCATGCTGGCGATGGCCGCATCGTGCTGCCGAACCGCTCCGGCCCGGCTGGGCTCGCCAGCAGCCGGCGTGCCACCCGCAATGCGGTCGATCTCGCGCTGGCGGGAGTCGCCCGGTGCCTCATGGTTGCCAGCTTGTTGGCGCTATCTAGGAGCGAGAGGCGGTGTGCCTCCAGCGTCGCTCCGTCAGCGTTGGCAATGATGAGGGTTGCGAGGCCTTGCAAGGCGGCTCGCAGCGGGTCCTGGTCCACTCCGATGGAGTCCCCACTGTGGTCGGTAACCATCCCCTCTGCGATGATGCCGGCATCGGTGCTACTGGCAATGGGAGGGAGTGGGTCGTCGATGATCACCACGTTGCCAGGGAAGGCATCGGTGGAAATCGCGTCGGAGTCGATGAGCATCTCGACGGGCTCGATGAAGGGGTCGGCGAAGCCAACGGAGGTCAACGAGGCAGCTCGCGGGGCTGGCTGCTCCCGCATCGGACGCAGGCTCGCCGGTGAGGCTGATCTTGCCGACGAGGTCGGTGATGCTGGTCGCGGAGCAGGCCGCCTCCGCATCAGGCAGCGTGCTGGTACAAGCACTAGCGGGCGTGCCGGGCTGGCTGATCAGGCCGGCCGCAACATGCTCGCCGGAGAGGAAAAGGGTTCCCATCCAGAACGTGTCTCCGGCCGATGGTGCGCTTTGCCCCATGGTGGGCGCCAAATGTCAGGGTAATCTAGCGACATATGCCAGGGGGTGGCTTATCATGGATGGGGACAAGAGTACATCACCGGGCCTTGGAAGCAGGAGTGAGCGAGATCTCGAATGCCTAAGAGTCTTACCCAGGTTCGGGACTCTACGCAGAGATAACACCCCTAGTCCTGCTCTGTGGGGTCTTCGCATGATGACTAATGTCAATAGGTGGCTACAAGGTTGCTCCTTTAGCTGTTCGACTAGAGGAAGAAGAAGGGCAAGGCTAGCTCCTTTGCTTCTCTAGCTATGGGTGTGTGTGCTTGCGTGGGTGTTGAACCCTTTGCATGGGTGAACCTGGGGGGTTTATATAGGCCTACCCCCCCAGGAGTACAATGCTAATACTGCCGGGTGTAGGACCCGGGCATCAGTGTCTTGGCGCACCAGATTCTTCGCCGGCTACTCGGGCCCGCTGCCTGAGGGCCATGCTGGTTACTTTTCGCTGTAGCCTCTCCCTCGATGACGGAAGCCTTGTCGGGGGACACATGGCTACAGTCCCGCCGCCTGGTGGGCGCTTACTATAGCCACACCCTGTCTCATCAGATTAAAGGCACGTAGACCCCAAGGAGAGGAAGGGTCGTCTGCTAGGAGCCGACCTGCTCTTGAGTCCGCCTTCCCGGGGTACGCCGTCTTCTGGTGCTCATGGAAAGGTAGGGCCCGCCGCTTGCGGGCCGTACCAACCGCTCGTCGTGGGAACATGGCCCTGGCTAACGCAGGCTGCATGACGAGCCGCGTGGCTACAGTGCCGCGCCAGGCGAGGGGTGTCCACTTGGTACGTCCGCACTGTGGCCACGCTTCTCCGGATTCGGGGGTGGCAGGTGGTCCTTGATACGTCTCCAACGTATCTATAATTTTTGATTGTTCCATGCTATTATATTATCCATCTAGGATGTTTTATATGCTATTTTATATGATTTTTGGGACTAACCTATTAACATAGAGCCCAGTGCCAGTTTCTGTTTTCTCCTTGTTTTTGAGTTTTACAGAAAAGGAATACCAAACGGAGTCCAATTGATGTGCCATTTTTTGATGATTTTTTATGGAACAAAATAAGCCCGTGGAGTGAAAGAGTTGGGCCAGAAGAGTCCCAGGCTGCCCATGAGGGTGGGGGCGAGCCCACACCCCTGGGCGCGCCCCCTGCCTCGTGGACAGCCCGGAGACCCCCCTGACTTGTTCCCGACGCCAAAATTCCTATAAATACTGAAACCTCCAAAAATAACCTAGATCGGGAGTTCCGCCGCCACAAGCCTCTATAGCCACCAAAAACCAAACAGGATCCTGTTCCGGCACCCTGCCAGACGGGGAATCATCACTGGTGGCCATCTTCATCATCCTGGCGCTCTCCATGACGAGGAGGGAGTAGTTCACCCTCGGGGCTGAGGGTATGTACCAGTAGCTATGTGTTTGATATCTCTCTCTCTCTCTCATGTTCTTGGTTTGGCATGATCTTGATGTACCGCGAGCTTTGCTACTATAGTTGGATCTTATGATGTTTCTCCCCCTCTACATTTTTGTAATGGATTGAGTTTTCCCTTTGAAGTTATCTTATCGATTGAGTCTTTAAGAATTTGAGAACACTTGATGTATGTTTTGCATGGGATACTCGTGCTGATAATGGGGTATTCTATTGATTCACTTGATGTATGTTTTGGTGATCAACTTGCGGGTTCCATGACCTTGGGAATCTATGCATAGCGGTTGGCACACGTTTTCGTCTTGACTCTCTGATAGAAACTTTGGGGCACTCTTTGAAGTTCTTTGTGTTGGTTGAATAGATGAATCTGAGATTGTGTGATGCATATCATATAATCATGCCCACGGATACTTGAGGTGACAATGGAGTATCTAGGTGACATTAGGGTTTTGGTTGATGTGTGTCTTAAGGTGTTATTCTAGTACGGACTCTAGGATAGATCGAACGGAAAGAATATATTCGTGTTATTTTACTACGGACTCTTGAATAGATCGATCAGAAAGAGTAACTTTGAGGTGGTTTCGTACCCTACAATAATCTCGTCGTTTGTTCTCCGTTATTAGTGACTTTGGAGTGACTCTTTGTTGCATGTTGAGGGATTGTTATATGATCTAATTATGTTATCATTGTTGAGAGAACTTGCACTAGTGAAAGTATGAACCCTAGGCCTTGTTACGAAGCATTGCAATACTGTTTGTGTTCACTTTTATTGTTAGTTACCTTGCTGTTTTTCTATTTTCAGATTACAAAAACCTATATCTACCATCCATATTGCACTTGTATCATCATCTCTTCGCCGAACTAGTGCACCTATACAATTTACCATTGTATTGGGTGTGTTGCGGACACAAGAGACTCTTTGTTATTTAGTTGCAGGGTTGTTTGAGAGAGACCATCTTCATCCTACGCCTCCCATGGATTGATAAACCTTAGGTCATCCACTTGAGGGAAATTTTCTACTATTCTACAAACCTCTGCACTTGGAGGCCCCACAACGTCTACAAGTAGAAGGTTGTGTAGTAGACGTCAAGCTCTTTTCTGGCGCCGTTGCCGGGGAGGTGAGTGCTTGAAGGTATATCTTTAGATCTTGCAATCGAATCTTTTAGTTTCTTTGTTTATCACTAGTTTAGTCTATAAAAGAAAACTACAAAAAAATGGAATTGAGTTTGCCTCATACGCTTCATCTTTTTAATATCTTTCGTGAGAATGATGGAAAGGAAAATTGTGCTCAAGTGCTAGAAGAAGAAGTCTATAAAATGTTTGACACTAAATCTTTGAATGAGGAGCATGATTGCAATGTTGTTAGTATGAACTCTTTGAATATCCATGGTACTAATGATGATTGCTCTAGTCATGATGAAAATGTCTCTTATAAGCATGTCAATTTTTGTGGAGTGCATAGAGTTTGCAAGTACACACCAAATAGGGAAGATAGATTTTGCAAGAGGCATAAGTATTTAGAAACTAAATGGTTGCAAGAAAGGCTAGATGCTTGTGCTAAAAATTTAAAATTTCTTTGCCATCCTTGTGAACTTTGCAATGAACGTGATCATTTAAATCCCCAATGCAAATTATTTCATGATCGTATCGTGTCCAAAAATTGTGATGACTTGATTTCCTTTGCACATCATAATGAACTTAGTTTGCTTTTGGGTTATGAAGAAATAAAACGTATAACTAAAGATATGCCAGAATTTGTCCTTGATAAAGTTCTTGATTTTGGTCTAGAAGAAATTTTTATGTATTGTGCGGTTCATTGCATTGAAAACCCTGATGTTGCCAATTACATAAAGGAAAGAAAGCAAATAGAAGATGAAGAGAATACTAATGAAAGGGAAGAGACTTCCCAATATCCTCCTATTATTTCTTATGATGAACTAGGTAACGAGGAGGAGCTTTCTATTCAACCAATCTCATTAATAAGGAGCTCAAAAAAGAGGGTTAAACCCACATATGATGTGAAGAAGAAAAAGTAAAGACGGAGAAGCAAAGGTAGAAAAGTATCCCTCCCAAATGATGTTGCTCCTATTATTCATTGTGATGATGATAATTGCTATACTATTTGTGTTATCCATACTATTAATGATGAGAGTGATTATGCTTATGATAGGAAAAGGCCCAATCTTGGGGATGCTATGTTTGATGAGAATGAAATGTTTGAGAATATATTTGCTGCAATTAATGTTTGTCCCAAGCTTGGGGATGCTATGTTTAATGAAGATGATATTTTTAGCCTCCCAAGTTTTGATGTGCAAATTTATGATGATGATAGCATGCCTCCTATTTATGATGGTTATATTGATGAAAGTGGGTTTGGAAGAGTTTCAACTTTAGGAAGTAATGATCCCACTATTTTGGAGGATGTTGAATCTTATAATATTTATGAAAGTGGATTTGGAGAAGTCATGACTTTATTTAGTGATGAATCCACTATTTTGGAAGAGGTTTCAATTGATTATGATGAGAACAAAGTTGCTACTTATGATGATTATTGTGATGAAACTTATGCTACAAAAAGTAGTGATGATTATATTTATAAAACTTGTCATGATTATGATTACCCTTTTTCTGAACATTACTCTTTTAATATGTAAACAATTTATAGTATTCGAGTCTCTTATGATACTCCCACTATTCCGAATGAGAGGAATTTTGCTTATGTGGAGAGTAATAAAAATTCTATGCTTGTAGATCATGAAAAGAATGCTTTATGTGATGGTTATATTGTTGAATTCATTCATGGTGCTACTGAAAATTATTATGAGGGAGGAACATATGCTTGTAGGAATTACAATAATATCTAGTTTCCTCTCTATGTGTTGAAAATCTTGAAGCTATGCTTGTTTTACCTTCCTATGCTAGTTGATTCTTGTTCCCATAAGTTGTTTGCTCACAAAATGCCTATGCATAGGAAGTGGGTTATGCTTAAATGTGCTAGTCATATGCTTCATGATGCTCCCGTTATGTTTAAATTCTTATCTTTTATGTGAGCATCATTGTCATCATCATGCCTAGCTAAAAGGCATTAAAGAAAATCGCTCGTTGGGAGACAACCCAATATTTACCCCTACTATTTTTGTGTGTTAACATGATTATGCTACTGTAGTAATCATGTTTTATAGCTTTTGTTTCAATGAAGTGCCAAGTAAGACATTTAGGATAGCTTACGGTGATAGTTGTGTTGATCCTGCTGAAAGTCAGACATTTTTGCGCCCAGTAAATTAGTTTTGATAATTCACAGAAACGTGCTTTTGATATGATTATTTTTGATATGGATTGGTACACAAATTACTCAGGGTTTCATAGTTTTGTAGGATATTTGGAGTTACAGAAGTATTATATAGTTATAGATTACTACAGACTGTTCTGTTTCTGACAGATTCTGTTTTCTATGTGTTGTTTGCTTATTTTGATGAATCTATGAGTAATATAGGAGGGTATGAACCATAGAGAAGTTGAAATAAAGTAGATATTACACCAATATGAATTTAGAATGAGTTCACAACAGTACCTAAGTGGTGGTTTTATTTTCTTATACTAATGGAGCTTACGAGTTTTCTGTTGTGAAGTTTTCAAGTTTTGGGTAAAGATTCGATGGACTATGGAATAAGGAGTGGCAAGAGCCTAAGCTTGGGGATGCACAAGGCACCCCGAGGTAATATTCAAGGATAACCAAGAGCCTAAGCTTGGGGATGCCCCGGATGGCATCCCATCTTTCGTCTCCGTTCATCGGTAACTTTACTTGGAGCTATATTTTTATTCACCACATGATATGTGTTTTGCTTGGAGCACCATTTTGTTTTATTTTGTTTTGCTTGCTGTTTGAATAATATCCCAAGATCATAAATTCTTAAATGTTAGAGAGTCTTCACATAGTTGCATAATTATTCGACTACTCATTGATCTTCACTTATATCTTTTGGAGTAGTTTGTCCTTTGCTCTAGTGCTTCACTTATATCCTTCTAAAGCACGGCGGTGGTTTTATTTTGAAGAAATAAATGATCTCTCATGATTCACTTATATTATTTTGAGAGTCTTAAACAACATGATAATTTGCTTTGGTTATGAATTTAGTCCTAATATGATGGGCATCCAAGAGGGATATAATAAAAACTTTCATATAAAGTGCATTGAATACTATGAGAAATTTGATTCTTTATGATTGTTTTGAGATATAAAGGTGGTAATGTTAGAGTCATGCTAGTTGGGTAGTTATGAAATTGAGAAATACTTGTGTTAAAGTTGGCAAGTCCCGTAGCATGCATGTATGGCGAACGTTGTGTGACAAGTTTGAGGCATGGGGTGTTCTTTGATTGCCTTCCTTATGAGTGGAGGTCAGGATGGCGCGATGGTTAACTCCTACCAACCCTTCCCCTAGGAGCATGCATAGTAGTACTTTGCTTCGAGGGCTAATAAACTTTTGCAATAAGTATATGAGTTCTTTATGACTAATGTGAGTCCATGGATTATACGCACTCTTACCCTTCCGCAATTTGCTAGCCTCTACGGTACCGTGCATTGCCCTTTCTCACCTTGAGAGTTGGTGCAAACTTCGCCGGTGCATCCAAACCCCGTGATATGATACGCTCTATCACACATAAACCTCCTTATATCTTCCTCAAGATAGCCACCATACCTACCTATTATGGCATTTCCATAGCCATTCCGAGATATATTGCCATGCAACTTTCCACCGTTCCGTCTATTATGACACGCTCCATCATTGTCATATTGCTTTTGCATGATCATGTAGTTGACATCGTATTTGTGTCAAAGCCACCTTTATAATTCTTTCATACATGTCGCTCTTGATTTATTGCATATCCCAGTACACCGTCGGAGGCATTCACATAGAGTCATATTTTGTCCTAAGTATTGAGTTGTAATTCTTGAGTTATAAATAAATAGAAGTGTGATGATCTTCATTATTAGAGCATTGTCCCATGTGAGGAAAGGATGATGGAGACTATGATTCCCCCACAAGTAGGGACGAGACTCCGGACTTTATGAAAAATAAAAGAGGCCAAAGAAGCCCAAATAAAAAAAGAGCCCAAAGAAGCCCACCAAAATAAAAAAATATAAAAAATGAATAAAAAATGAGAGAAAAAGAGAGAAGGGACAATGTTACTATCCTTTTACCACACTTGTGCTTCAAAGTAGCACCATGATCTTCATGATAGAGAGTCTCCTATGTTGTCACTTTCATATACTAGTGGCTATTTTTCATTATAGAACTTGGCTTGTATATTCCAATTATGGGCTTCCTCAAAGTGCCCTAGGTCTTCGTGAGCAAGCAAGTTGGGTGCACACCCACTTAGTTTCCTTTTGAGCTTTCATACATTTATAGCTCTAGTGCATCCGTTGCATGGTAATGCCTACTCCTCGTATTGACATCAATTGATGGGCATCTCCATAGCTCATTGATTAGCCGTGTCAATATGAGACTTTATCCTTTTTTGTCCTCTCCACATAATCCCTATCATCATACTCTACTCCACCCATAGTGCTATATCCATGGCTTACGCTCATGTATTGCGTGAGGGTTGAAAAGGCTAAAGCGCGTTAAAAAGTATGAACCAATTGCTTGGCTGAAACCGGGGTTGTGCATGATGGGAGCATTTTGTGTGATGAAAATGAAGCATGGAAAAACTATATGATTTTGTAGGGATAAGCTTTCTTTGGCTATGTTATTTTGATAAGACCTAAACTGCTTGGTTAGCATGCTTGAAGTATTACTATATTTATGTCAATATTAAACTTTTGTTTTGAATCTTATGGATCTGAATATTCTTGCCATAATAGAGAAGATTACATTGATAAATATGTTAGGTAGCATTCCACATCAAAAATTCTGTTTTTATCATTTACCTACTCGAGGACGAGCAGGAATTAAGCTTGAGGATGCGTGATACGTTTTTGATTGTTCCATGCTATTATATTATCCATCTAGGATGTTTTATATGTTATTTTAAATGATTTTTGGGACTAACCTATTAACCTAGAGCCCAATGCCAGTTTTTGTTTTCTCCTTGTTTTTGAGTTTTACAGAAAAGGAATACAAAACAGAGTCCAATTGACGTGCCAATTTTTGATGATTTTTTATGGACCAAAAGAAGCCCCTGGAGTGAAAGAGTTGGGCCAGAAGAGTCCCGGGCTGCCCACGAGGGTGGGGGGCAAGCCCACCCCCTGGGCGCGCCCCCTGCCTCGTGGACAGCCCGGAGACCCCCCTGACTTGTTCCCGACGCCAAAAATTCCTATAAATACTGAAACCTCTAGAAAATAACCTAGATCGGGAGTTCCGCCGCTGCAAGCCTCTGTAGTCACCAAAAACCAAACGGGACCCTGTTCCGGCACCCTGCCGGAGGGGGGAATCATCACCGGTGGCCATCTTCATCATCCCGACGCTCTCCATGACGAGGAGCGAGTAGTTCACCCTTGGGGCTGAGGGTATGTACTAGTAGCTATGTGTTTGATCTCTCTCTCTCTCTCTCTCTCTCTCTCTCGTGTTCTTGATTTGGCACGATCTTGATCTATCGTGAGCTTTCCTACTATAGTTGGATCTTATGATGTTTCTCCCCCTCTACCTTCTTGTAATGGATTGAGTTTTCCCTTTGAAGTTATCTTATCGGATTGAGTCTTTAAGGATTTGAGACCACTTGATGTATGTCTTGCGTGGGATACCCGTGCTGACAATGGGATGTTCTATTGATTCACTTGATGTATGTTTTGGTGATCAACTTGCGGGTTCCGTGACCTTGGGAATATATTCATAGGGGTTGGCACACAATTTCGTCTTGACTCTCTGATAGAAACTTTGGGGCACTCTTTGAAGTTCTTTGTGTTGGTTGAATAGATGAATCTGAGATTGTGTGATGCATATCGTATAATCATGCCCACGGATACTTGAGGTGACAATGGAGTATTGATACGTCCATTTTGCATCATGCTTTTATATCAATATTTATTGCATTATGGGCTGTTATTACACATTATATCTCAATACTTATGGCTATTCTCTCTTATTTTACAAGGTTTACCATGAAGAGGGGAATGCCGGCAATGGAATTCTGGTGGAAAAGGAGCAAACATTGAAACCTATTCGCCTTTGCTCCAAAAATCCTGAAACTCCACGAAACATGTTTTTGGAATTAATAAGAATTATTGGGCGAAAGAAATACATCAGGGGGCCCACACCCTGTCCAAGAGGGTGGGGGCGCCCCCCTGTTTCCTGGGCCCCCTAGTGGGCCCCCGGTGTCCATCATCTGCTATATGAGAGCTTTTACCCTGAAAAAAATCGTGGGCAAGCTTACGGGACGAAACTCCGCCGCCACGAGGCGGAACCTTGGCGGAACCAATCTAGGGCTCTGGCGGAGCTGTTCTGCAAGGGACACTTCCCTCCGGGAGGGGGAATCATCACCAACGTCATCACCAACGATCCTCTCATCGGGAGGGGGTCAATCTCCATCAACATCTTCACCAGCACCATCTCCTCTCAAAACCCTAGTTCATCTCTTGTATCCAATCTTGTACCAAAACCACAAATTGGTACCTGTGGGTTGCTAGTAGTGTTGATTACTCCTTGTAGTTGATGCTAATTGGTTTACTTGGTGGAAGATCATATGTTCAGATCCTTTATGCATATTATTACTCCTCTGGTTATGAACATGAATATGCTTTGTGAGTAGTTACGTTTGTTCCTGAGGACATGGGTGAAGTCTTGCTGTTATTAGTCATGTGAATTTGGTATTCGTTCGATATTTTGATGAGATGTATGTTGTCTTTTCCTCTAGTGGTGTTATGTGAACGTCGACTACATGACACTTCACCATTATTTGGGCCTAGAGGAAGGCATAGGGAAGTAATAAGTAGATGATGGGTTGCTAGAGTGACAGAAGCTTAAACCCTAGTTTATGCGTTGCTTCGTTAGGGGCTGATTTGGATCCATATGTTTAATGTTGTGGTTAGGTTTACCTTAATACTTCTTTTGTAGTTGTGGACGCTTGCAATAGGGGTTAATCATAAGTGGGATGCTTGTCCAAGTAAGGGCAGTACGCAAGCACCGGTCCACCTACATATCAAATTATCAAAGTACCGAACGCGAATCATATGAACGTGATGAAAACTAGCTTGACGATAATTCCCATGTGTCCTCGGGAGCTCCTTTATCATTATTAGAAATTGTCCAGGCTTATCCTTTGCTACATAAAGGATTGGGCCACCTTGCTGCACTTTATTTACTTTATTTACTTGTTACTCGTTACTATTTATCTTATCACAAAACTATCTATCACCTACAATTTCAGTGCTTGCAGATAAAACCTTATTGAAAACCGCTTATCATTTCCTTATGCTCCTCGTTGGGTTCGACACTCTTACTTATCAAAAGGACTACGATAGACCCCCTACACTTGTGGGTCATCAAGACTCTTTTCTGGCACCGTTGCCGGGAAGTGTAGCGCTTTTGGTGAGTGGAACTTGGTAAGGAAGCATTTATATAGTGTGCTGAAATTTTCTGTTACTTGTCACTATGGAAACTAATCCTTTGATGGGCTTGTTTGGGGTATCTTCACCCCGACCAGAAGAGCAAAGAGTTGCTCCTCAACCTACTGAACTTTATGAAAATATTTACTTTGACATTCCTTCGGGTATGATAGAGAAACTGCTAGCTAATCCATTTGCAGGAGATGGAACGTTGCATCCCGATTTACACCTTATCTTTGTGGATGAAGTTTGTGGATTATTTAAGCTTGCGGGTATTCCCAATGATGTTGTCAAAAGGAAGGTCTTCCCTTTATCTTTGAAGGGAGATGCATTGACATGGTATAGGCTATGTGATGATACGAGATCTTGGAATTATAAGCGATTGAAGTTGGAATTTCACCAGAAGTTCTATCCTATGCATCTTGTTCATCGTGATCGTAATTACATATATAATTTCTGGCCTCGTGAAGGAGAAAGCATCGCTCAAGCTTGGGGGAGGCTTAAGTCAATGTTATATTCATGCCCCAATCATGAGCTCTCCCGGGAAATGATTATTCAAAACTTTTATGCTCGGCTTTCTCTTGATAATCGCAACCTGCTCGATACTTCTGTCTTTGGTTCTTATATGTCAAGACTATTGATTTCAAATGGGACTTATTGGAAAGAATTAAACGCAACTCTGAAGATTGGGGTTCCGACGATGGTAAGGAGTCAGGTATGACACCTAAGTTCAATTGTGTTAAATCTTTTATGGATACCGATGCTTTTCGTGGCTCACACTCATGTATTGCGTGAAAGTTGAAAAAGTTTGAGAATACTAAAGTATGAAACAATTGCTTGGCTTGTCATCGGGGTTGTGCATGATTAAATACTTTGTGTGATGAATATAGAGCATAACCAGACTATACGATTTTGTAGGGATAGCTTTCTTTAGCCATGTTATTTTGAGAAGACATGATTGCTTTGTTAGTATTCTTATGTATTACTATTTTTATGTCAATATGAACTTTTTATCTTGAATCATGTGGATCTGAACATTCATGCCACAATAAAGAAAATTACATTGAGAAATATGCTAGGTAGCATTCCACATCAAAAATTCTGTTTTTATCATTTACCTACTCGAGGACGAGGAGGAGTTAAGCTTGGGGATGCTTGATACGTCTCCAACGTATCTATAATTTTTGATTGTTCCATGCTATTATATTGCCCGTGCTATTATATTGCCCGTTTTGGATGTTTATGGGCTTTACTTTACACTTTTATATCATTTTTGGGACTAACCTACTAATCGGAGGCCCAGCCCAAATTGTTGCTTTTTGCCTATTTCAGTATTTCAAAGAAAATGAATATCAAACGGAGTCCAAACGGAATGAAACCTTCGGGAGCGATCTTTCTGGAACAAACGCAATCCAGGAGACTTGGAGTGGACGTCAAGAAGCAGCCGAGGCGGCCACGAGGGTGCAGGGCGCGCCCTAGGGGGGTGGGCGCGCGCCCAACCCTCGTGGGCCCCTTGTGGCTCCACCGACCTACTTCTTCCTCCTATATATACTCTCGTACCCTGGAAACATCAAGGAGCACCACGAAACCCTATTTACACCGCCGCAACCTTCTGTACCCGTGAGATCCCATCTTGGAGCCTTTTCCGGCGCTCCAGCGGAGGGGGAATCGATCATGGAGGGCCTCCACATCATCACCAAGGCCTCTCCTATGAGTTGTGAGTATTTTACCATAGACCCTTCGGGTCCATAGTTATTAGCTAGATGGATTCTTCTCTCTCTTTGAATCTCAATACAAAGTTCTCCTCGATCTTCTTGGAAATCTATTCGATGTAACACTTTTTGCGGTGTGTTTGTCGAGATTCGATGAATTGTGGGTTTATGATCAAGTTTATCTATGAGAAATATTTGAATCTTCTCTAAATTCTTTTATGTATGTTTGGTTATCTTTGCAAGTCTCTTCGAATTATCAGTTTGGTTTGGCCTACTAAATTGATCTTTCTTGCAATGGGAGAAGTGCTTAGCTTTGGGTTCAATCTTGCGGTGTCCTTTTCCAGTGACAGCAGGGGCAGCAAGGCACATATTGTATTGTTGCCATTGAGGATAAAAAGAAGGGGTTTATATCATATTGTTTGAGTTTATCCCTCTACATCATGTCATCTTGACTAATGCGTTACTCTATTCTTATGAACTTAATACTCTAGATGCATGCTGGATAGCTGTCGATGTGTGGAGTAATAGTAGTACATGCAGGCAGGAGTCGGTCTACTTGTTGCGGACGTGATGCCTATATACATGATCATGCCTAGATAATCTCATAACTATGCGCTTTTCTATCAATTGCTCGACAGTAATTTGTTCACCCACCGTAATGCTTATGCTATCTTGAGAGAAGCCACTAGTGAAACCTATGGCCCCCGGGTCTATCTTCCATCATATAAGTTTCCAATCTACTTTATTTTTGCAATCTTTACTTTCCAATCTATATCATAAAATACCAAAAATATTTGTCTTATCTTATTATCTCTATCAGATCTCACTTTCGAAAGTGGTCGTGAAGGGATTGACAACCCCTTTATCGCGTTGGTAGCGAGGTTCTTGTTTGTTTGTGTAGGTACGAGGGACTTGCGTGGAGCCTTCTACTGGATTAATACCTTGGTTCTCAAAAATTGAGGGAAATACTTACACTACTTTGCTGCATCACCCTTTCCTCTTCAAGGGAAAACCAACGTAGTGCTCAAGAGGTAGCACCTGTGCCTACTAAAAGTATTAAAATATAAAGGTAACGGGTCGTTAACATTCGCTTAGACGCGTGGAAATCGAGGCGATGGCAGGAAGGAATCATAAAGACTGGACACAGAAGCCGATGTCGGACTATCATCAAGCCAGAGTATGATGGAGAACCCGCCTTGCAAAGCCGAAGACCTATATCTGCATTCTACATCGTCATTGAAGGCAAGTTCGGGGGCTACTGAGGGAGTCCTGGATTCGGGGGTCCTCATGTATCTGGCCCAGGAGTATGGGTCGGGCTGGATGGGCCATACAGGACCAAGATGAAGATTATTCTCCGTGTCCGGATGGGACTTCTCCATACGTGAATGACAAGATTAGAGTCCGGGTGTTTCCTTCCCTTATGAACCGGCCTTGTACAAACCCTAGGCCCCTCCGGTGTGTATATAAACTAGAGTGGTTAGTCCATAGAGGCTACCCTCATTACCGTCATTGGAATACCCATAGGCTAGACAACTAGGGTTTAGCCATTACGATCCCGAGGTAGATCAACTCTTGTAATATTCATACTCTTCGAATATAATCAAGCAGGAGTAGGGTATTCCTCCTTTAAGAGGGCCCAAACCTGGATAAACATAGTATCCCCTAGTCCCCTGTTACCATTGATCCTTAGACGCACAGCTTGGGCCCCACTACCCGAGATCTGCCGGTTTTGACACCGACAATGCCCCCTAGGTATCCAATTATCTCTCCAAATATTAATACTCGATCCATCACAGACCCGCCAGATGATTCCCTTCTTTAGGAGTTCCAGACCATGAGCAATACCTTGCCAAGTCACCGAAGTAGCATGCGGAAACACCGTATCCAGAATATGTCCTTGAGGATAATACTTTTCCTTCATCAGCTTAGCAAGTCCGGATAAACCACCAGCCGCCACACTTGTTTGGCCAAAAGAGCTTGATTAAAAAGTTTGAGATCATGAAATCCCATGCCACCCTTACCTTTAGGTCTTGTTAGTTTGTCCCACGCCAACCAATGTGTTTTTATTCTATCTTCTTCATCTCCCCACCCAAAATTTCTTATAATCTGGGATAACTCCTCACAAAGAGAAACCGGAAATTTGAAAATCCCCATAGCGTACACTGGTATGGCATGATTACTATTTTGATCAAATCTTCCTTGACTCCAGAAGATGCATATTTTTTAATCCAGTCAGAAAGCCTTTTCAAAATTTGTCTTTAGTATACTGAAACTTACCAGCCTTCATTCTACCCTTTGGGACCGGTAATCCAAGATATCTATCCTTGAACCCCTCCACGGTAATATTTAAGATAACTATCATAGTCACTTGTTTCTCCAAGCTGCACTTTTTCGCAAACATCATGGAACACTTCTCAGGGCTCAATAACTGTCCGGTGATCTTTTGTTCATTGAGCAACCAAGAAAAATATTACATCATTTTAATATTGATACTACAAAATTGTAAGCATGCTTTCTATAAATTTCTAAACATATAAAAACATTCATATACAAACATTGTCATTGACATTTTTACTACTAATGTGGTTTCCAAATTTTGAAGCCCATGCAGGGGCCCAAGTTGATGACTAGTAATGAACTAGAAAAGAAGTCATCATCCAAAATTCACAAATTACTCAAAAGAAGAAAATTCGAGGGAATATCAGTTCTTACAGAACTCGAACACACCGAGTCCAGGGAAGTGGCAAAGCGCACGAGAAAACAAACATACTCATACGTACTAATAGGGACGTTTTTAGATTCCATTCTTGTTGATACCACGGAGCTAGAGTCTAAAGACGAACTAGATATGACATGTTTCTCAAAAAACAAAACTAGAAATGGCATAGTCCTTACAATCTTGGTATTTTTTTGGAACTTATATCCATTTCCAATGGATGTTTTTGAATTGTATTGTTATAGTTTTTTATGTTCTAATTTAGGAAAATATTTTGGATAATAAATACAGTACACAAACATACGTGAGTAAGTATGTTCGATTTTTAGTTGACTCTCGATTTATTCCTGATGTATCGACGGGTAGCACATTTTCATTAAATAAATCATGAATAGTTCCAGTTGTTTTATTGAAGTATATTGTCATGAATTGTAATACAATCCAATATACTGAACTATAGTCGGAAGGTTGTACTACACCCGATCCAAATAGTAGTATTTTTTTTTCTCTGATATTCACATTGCCTTCAAGATGGCACTTTGACCATCTATTGCAATGCAAAAGTTGTGGCTCCGCAAAAAATTACTAACATCTTTTTTTTGTTATATGCTAGAGATCTTTGTTGATGTATGGTCGAACTTAGAAATTAATGTTTAACTCATACAAGTTTCAAAAGGACTTACATTTTTGGAACAGGTACTATGTTCTAGTGTTCATATTGTAGCTAGGGTAGAATAATATTATGGGAGGTGTTTATGTCGAATGAGTTTCCACTTTTGATGTCCAGTTTAGTCAACATGGTTGAATGTCCGCATATCGAACTCTAGTACAAGTAGTTTTGGTTTTTCTGTGCTACGCATACGGAGAGTTTCCCTTTGAAGAAACACTTGTAATTTCCATGTGTTTCATAATGTTGGAGCAGATTCTGACAGATCACTTGATAGGGTATCCCGGCATGGTGAGTAGATCGGAAGGGAAACATGAGACATGATTTACGAGGTAAAATCCTACTCCTGGTCATGTTGTATATTATGATTGTGGTGTACAAAAGTACATGTAATAAAAAGGGGTTGTATGTTGTCTATTGACTAGCCTGACACCGGCTTATAAAACATAACGGGGCACCTGGGGTTACACAACCCTAATCGGCTACGTTGGTGGAGGGGAGTCCATCATGGCTCCAACTTACTTGTCTTGAGTGGCAACGCTTCCAGAGTCTTCCTTCTATAGGGTCAGCATGATGGCCCGAGGCGAAAACCGACCAGATAGGGGAGGCACCCCTGGCCCGTAACACCGTCAGTAACCCCTGAACGGCTGAACCCCGTCTTCAAGCTTGGCTTCATTTGTTGATGAAGATGGCCAGAAGTCGAACGAACCACTTCGATCTTCATTTGTTGATGAAGATGGCCAGCCTAGACAAGACAACTTCCCGCCCAGCCATCCAGCCAGTCGTATTAAGACCCCTAATCCCCTATGGCCACCCAAGACGAGGTGAACCGGTGGCATTGCTGAGATGAGGCGGATGAAATCCAGATGTGCTTTAGCAAAACTGTATGAATTATGTCACATTGACTTTATGTTCTATTTATAACCGTATGCTATGGACAGAATTTTCTTATATAAATCCCTATTTTTTGTATTGTTCCTCATAAAATCCCAACAAAACAATTTCCCGTGATTTTTCGTAAACAGGAAATAAAAAAGGGAAAGGGGCACGTTTCTGCCCAACGGCTCTCAACTTTTCCCCACCGAGCTCGCCTCCCCCGTCCCGGAGCCCGCTCGCTCAAGAACAAAGAAGAGAACCAGGGGGAGGAATCCCCAAATCCCGAACCCCCATGGAGAGCAACGGCGAGCCCCCCAGCAAGGCCGCCGCGCTCGCCCCCGCGGTCGTCACCGGCGCCGCCGCTGCGGTCCCTGGAGGCGACATGGATTTCTTTAGCCGCCTTCCCGACCACCTCCTCGTCGACATCCTCCTCCGCCTCGGCACCAAGCAAGCCGTCGCGACGACCGTCCTCTCCCGGAGATGGCGCGGCGTATGGGCCCAGCTTCCCCACCTCTTCTTCGACGGCGTACACCCCTCCGTGCCCGCCCGTGCCCTCGCGGCCTACGAGGCCCTCGCCGCCTCGGAGGCGCACGCGGCCGCCGACATCCAGAGCCTCGCCGTCTCGCCCAACCAGATGGACGCGCGGGAGACCTTCGCCTGGCTCTCCCTCGCCGCGCCCCTCCTCTGCGGCCGGCTCCACCTCGACGACAGCCGCGCTGTGCCGGACGAAATGGTAGAGCTCTTTCAGGAACGACGACGACGGCACGACGGCGAGGCGTCCGAGATGCCCAGCTTCAGGAGAGCCACAGAGATTCGACTTCGCCTCGGGTTTCTTACCCTGGAGCTGCCACGGGTTGGCGTCTTTGATGCGCTTAGGCTGATGCGGTTGCAGAACTTCCAGTCCCGGGGCCAGTTTCTCATCAGCGACACCATGCTCCCGTCCTTGCAAGAACTAACCATGAGCAGAGTCCGTGACATGAACGTGCTGACGCTCAACTCCAAGTCTCTAGTATCTATTGATCTGTCCTATCTCATGGGGCTTCAGCATCTCCACATCACGGCTCCAGGGCTCCATCAGCTAGAGGTGATACGCTGCTTCTATGATTCTCTCAAACCAGTTGCCAGCATTACTGCAGAGAGATTAGAGGTGTTCAGGTGGAATGGGCCTTATGATCTAGAGTCTGTCCACCTCGGAGAGATGCCATGCCTCAAGACGCTCGGAGCACCTCCTATCGACACACATCGTTGGCAAGGTTTTCAGATGGCTCAGATATGTGCAGGGTTTCTTGGTCGCTTTACAGCAGTTCACCACCTTGAGCTTGAGATGACTCTTGGTGTGAGTGCCTTTTCTTCCTCTTGGATACAATTATTTTTACGGTCTCCTCTTGGACTTAAACTGTGCAATGTTATTCATGAGCATAAATTATTCTCTCCTTGAATAATATCAGTGTGCCATTGAGATAAAATTGTATTGTAAGGAGGCAAGATCATACGTGTCTTTTCATTGATAGAAGGAGTGCGAGAAATTACAATCGGGTGGGGAAGTACATCAAACAACACGTGCACAAGATGGTGCGAGTGGGATGGGGTGCTCAGCCCATTAAGTAACTGTTGATTAGTATGGAAGTGCACAAGCATAATTAGAGCAGGAAACCAGCAAATAGGAGTTCAGAAACAGCATTGTTAGTATTGTAGAATATACTTCTAGTGGTTTGAGTTTGCAAGTTTGTACATGTGCAAGTATCGTTCAATAAAGCAGAAAATGGGAGTTCAGAAACAGCACCGTTGGTATTGTAGAATATTCATTCAGTGGTTTGAGTTTGCAAGTGTCGTTCGGGAAAGCAGAAAATAGGAGCTCAGAAACAGCACTGTTGGTATTGTAGGATACACTTCAAGTGGTTTGACTTTGCACGCCTGTACCTGTGCAAGTATCCTTCAGGAGCAGCATTGTTGGTTTTGTAGAATATGCTACTGTGCCTTTTGACTTATGCGTAGGATATTCTACTGGTGCTTTTTAGATATGTATACATTGCAAGGATTCTCAGAGTATACAAGGAAAAGATCGAAAGTTAAGGCTGATGTAGTTTCTCAATCTGTTACTCAGAGTGTAAATTCACTGAGGATCATTTTTATGAGCTCACCTTTTTTGACTTCCAATGAATCAGCCGAGGATGAATAGCTCGTTGCTCCTGATGGAAGACATAGTCATCCCTAATGTGGATATCTTGGGGTTATCCTTAGAAACAAATGAACATGCTTTTGGAAGAAGTGTACTGCGGTTGCTCACAAAGTGTCATGGTATAAGAGAGCTGCGCCTATCATTCCAAATCCGAGATGAGGTAATCATACCCTCTGTAGTATACTGGTATTCAGCATTTTCAGCATCCTATGGTTACAATCTGTTGAACGACTGAAGTTACGCACCGGCTGTTAAATTGAGCAATGCATTTATATTTCTTATATAATTGGGAACCAGAACACACTAATGATTTTTAAGTGACACATAAATTCCAGTATAGCTGGTGTATTGGACTAGGAGAGCATAGACATGTTGAGGACATACAGCGGAAAAATAAGAGCATTACTAGGAAGGTGCATTAACATCATAATAAGAATAACGAAAAGCTCTTGATACGAGTTAATTAATAGGAATAGTTCAGAGGCCAGGGGTGCTCCCTCATTTTTTCCGGACAAAAACTTGGTAGGTGTAGTTAGTATAAAGTGTACATATATTATCAAGTAGTACCAGTATATATCTTTCTTTTAGAGTTTCTTACACTTTCTGTATTGTGATTGTAAACACCAAATTAGTTACTAGCGTCTATCGTTCCTGTTTATACTCGCCAATACCATTTGCACTGCACAGTTATTTTTGTTCCATGCATCTTCGGTTCAGTTATGAGTTTAAAACGAGGTGGCTAAAATCGTTATCCAACGCGCAAATGTTTTTCACTTCGTATGATATAGTCAGTAATATCGTTGTGCCTGAAAATGGGCAAGATAGGTAATCTGTTATTCCATGAGGCGGGGGATTTTTTAAAATACTAGCTTGTGCTTGATCACATGATGACTGCATCTCTGATATTTCCTTGATGGTGAGTCAGTTACACTGGAGAACCTCTGAACTTGAATTGTTTTCAAATGATAGCGCTAGATTAAAGATTTGTCGCGCTTACCATTTGCTTGTTCTGTAGCATGGCAATTAAACCTTTTACACTGGCCATGATGGGCTAGACTCATGCATCTTCTGTTCCAGTTTTGTCTCTGCCATTTCTAACGCACTTGGTGTGCTCTGCTCTCATTCCAGGTCCCAAATTACTGTTGGCCAAACTGCATTTGCGACACTGAACCAGGAGCTGAGGCCGTTCTGATGATGGCTCTGAGGGAAGTGTATATCATCGATTTCCATGGGGATGCAGGTGAAGTTTACGTTGTGGAACAACTGCTGCTACGGGCACCGGGTCTTACAGTTTTGACAATAGCCTCGGAGGCTGAGGATCCTTCATTGGGCAACATCGGAAGCTTATGCCCTGCAGATTGTCGATTTGAGCTTTGGTATTAGAAGCGAAGAGGAATGCGTACATCTGTTCGTTGTACATGTATACAGTGGGTATATTTGGTGACATGATCACCGAGTTGCTATTAGAGCTCTGAACCATACCTTTTTTTTTGAGGAATGCATACAATCCTCAAATGAGGAATACATACATCTGTTCATTGTACATTCTGGGCAGGTAGCAACATGTATACAGTGGGTACATTTCGATTCATGAATGATGACGGCGATTGAGCAGTCTCGTATTATTGGATTCATGAATGTGGCCAGTTGACTGTACTTATTTGTTTTTTGCTGCCTTTGTTGTCTTTGGGATGGTCCTGTTGCTGTCTGCCGTCGCTACAGATGATTTAGGGTGTGTTTGGTTGTAGAATCAAGTAGAATAAAATGTCATGGTAACTGAGTTCATGTGGTAAATTTAAATGGTATTGTTGTGTCCGCAACTGCCTGGGCAGCGTTTCTTTGATGCCCATGAGACTAGAAAATCGCTCGATTTTGCGCTGAACTTGAGGTTTCCACTGGTCACGCGCCTCTGTGTCCATGCTGAGCATTTTATCATCTACTCCCTCGGTACCGAAATACTTGTAGTTGGGGAAACTACTCCAACTACAAATATTTCGGTATAGAGGTAGTAGCTCGAAGCTCCTGCAAGAGAGCATCCTTATGTGAAGAGAAACTAAACGACTGTAGTCCATCCGACAAAAAGAAGATTGTTTCTACAAAGGGTGCCTTTATTAACTTAGATGTAGTATCATGTGGAAACATAACGTTAAGAGCCATACGGGACCTCTGCCTCTGCATAGATATGCACAACCAAAAGTAACAAGTCTGACCAAAATAATAAAAGGGGTGAAGCAAACAAGGGCTCCCGCGTCATCCTCAGCGGGCGACACGGGCAGCATTCCAATCTTCGCCGCCCCCGGCCCCCTATTCCTCCTCTCTCCTCTTACAGCCGCCGGGTGAAGCCCCATGCGGAAGGCAGTGGCGGCGGGGCTTCTCTCCCTTTGTTGTGTCTTTCCCTTCGCCCGACGTAGTCATTCATCTCCTTCTGGTGCCCGTGCTCGTGACCGCCAGTTGGGCTCCGTTCTCCATCGCCTGCTAGGGGTGCTAGGTTTGGACGGTATAGCCAGGAGGGTTGCAGTTGCCCCATTCCAGGCCATTGGTCGTCGAACACCATGACCTGCTCTTCCCTGCCCAGATCCGGCCATGGCTGGCCGGGGGATGCCGGCATGCGCAGATTCTTTCCCAAATCTGACCGTGGGCGTGCAATATGACGTGTCTTCCCCTGCCATGTTTGGTCGGGGGATGGCTGGCTTGCCATTGTGGGTTGGTCTATGCTCAGATCCAGCAAGGGGTCGTGGCCAAGAGCGTCGTGACCGCTCTGCTGCCGCTAGTGTTGGTTCATGCGATGATCACTCTGATCTCGAGGCAGCCGCCTTGCTGTGGATTGCGGTGGCCACCAAAATATCTTGTGAGGGCTTCTCCCTTCAGATCCGGTGGTTGAGATGCAAACTAAGGATGATGGCTTGACGTAGAGGGACGGTTGTGCAGTGGTGGCGGTCCCAAATCGCATGTAGCTGCTGGGATCACGGAAAAAATGGTGACGACAACACATGCATGACGTAGATGGTGGTGCTACTTATTTTTTTAGTAAAACAACATGCTTTATTCAATGCTCAAAACCAGAGTGATACAAAGGTGATCTAGGGGATCACCCAACCACACATGTCTAACCACCTATAGACTAGTTGTCATCCTAGCCAGATCATGGGGTTCCCTGTTACATGCACGCTGCACAAAACTAAATTGACACTCCTGAAAGTGTGAAGATCTATCAACTATTCCCTCCGTCCCAAAATAAGTGTCTCAAGCTTAGTACCACTTATTTTGGGACGGGGGGAGTATATCTCTCAGAATCATGCCATAAGGGCCTAGAAAAACCCTATCTCGAAGCTCATTCATGACTCTCAGACAGTCAGATGCAACTCTAATCTTATTTACATGCAGATCCACAGCTAAGGCCATGGCCTCCCTGCATGCGTGAGCTTCTAGGGTCGCCAGATCCATCACCCCAGGTAACACAATAGCCGAAGCACCCAAGAAATGTCCATCTTCACTCATGCAGACAATTCCGACTGCCCCTTTGTTCGGTTTTTTTGCCACAGCTCCACCAACACTAAGTTTCACCATGCCTGGGCCAGGCCAAACCCACTTTGCTAGTTCCCTCCTTGTCCTAGTGGTAGGCTGAGCAGGTGGTGTCGTTCTGCTGTAGTACTCGACTCCTCAAGGTATATAGTCTAATGAACAAGTAGCTCGACCAAGGGCTCTGAAATTCCCCCTCATGAATTGCTCAACGTCGAGCCCACCCTATCGCTCAAAGGGTCACCAAGACCTCCACAAAAATAGCACTATCCAGCGCCTTTCTCAAGCCAAATAGTCATAGCTTGGCATCCTGCGTTTCATCACCAAACAAAGGAACTACAATGTCATCCTCACACACAACACCCATACACTCTTTGCCATATTGCACTCGAGTAAAGCGTGCCTCCAGGAATCTACTGTATTAGTTGTTGGAAATATGCCCTAGAGGCAATAATAAATTAGTTATTATTATATTTCCTTGTTCATGATAATCGTTTATTATCCATGCTATAATTGTATTGATAGGAAACTCATATACATGTGTGGGTACATAGACAACACCATGTCCCTAGTAAGCCTCTAGTTGACTAGCTCGTTGATCAATAGATGGTTACGGTTTCCTGACCATGGACATTGGATGTCGTTGATAACGGGATCACATCATTAGGAGAATGATATGATGGACAAGACCCAATCCTAAGCCTAGCACAAAGATCGTAGTTCGTATGCTAAAGCTTTTCTAATGTCAAGTATCATTTCCTTAGACCATGAGATTGTGCAACTCCGGATACCGTAGGAATGCTTTGGTGTACCAAACGTCCACAACGAATCGGGTGGCTATAAAGGTGCACTACGGTATCTCCGAAAGTGTCTTGGGTTGGCACGAATCGAGATGGATTTGTCACTCCGTGTGACGGAGAGGTATCTCTGGGCCCACTCGGTAGGACATCATCATAATGTGCACAATGTGATCAAAGAGTTGATCGCGGGATGATGTGTTACGAAACGAGTAAAGAGACTTGCCGGTAACGAGATTGAACAAGGTATCGGGATACCGACGATCGAATCTCGGGCAAGTACAATACCGCTAGACAAAGGGAATTGTATACGGATCGATTGAGTCCTTGACATCGTGGTTCATCCGATGAGATCATCGTGGAACATGTAGGAGCCAACATGGGTATCCAGATCCCGCTGTTGGTTATTGACCGGAGAACGCCTCGGTCATGTCTACATGTCTCCGAACCCGTAGGGTCTACACACTTAAGGTTTGATGACGCTAGGGTTATAAAGGAAGTTTGTATGTGGTTACCAAATGTTGTTCGGAGTCCCGGATGAGATCCCGTATGTCACGAGGAGTTCCGGAATGGTCCGGAGGTAAAGATTTATATATGGGAAGTCCTATTTTGGTCACCGGAAGAGTTTCGGGTTTTATCGGTAACGTACCGGGACCACCGGTAGGGTCCCGGGGGTCCACCAAGTGGGGCCACCATCCCCGGAGGGCTGCATGGGCCAAGTGTGGGAGGGGACCAGCCCCAGGTGGGCTGGTGCGCCCCCCCCCCCACAAGGCCCACGACGCAGGGAAGTGTGGGAGGGGGCAAACCCTAGGGCAGATGGGCCCTAAGGCCCACCCCAGGTGCGCCACCCCTCTTTCCCCTTCTGGCCACCACCCAGATGGAATCTTGGGGCTGCCGCCACCCCTGGGGAGGGAACTCTAGAGGGGGCACAGCCCCTCCCCTCCTCCTATAAATAGTGGGGGGTTTGGGGCTGCCAGAGACACGAGAACCTCTCCCTCAAGGCGCAGCCCTACCTCTCTCCCTTCTCCTCTCCCGCGGTGCTTGGCGAAGCCCTGCTGGATTACCACGCTCCATCACCACCACGCCATTGTGCTGCTGCTGGATGGAGTCTTCCTCAACCTCTCCCTCTCTCCTTGCTGGATCAAGGCATGGGAGACGTCACCGGGCTGTACGTGTGTTGAACGCGGAGGTGCCGTCCGTTCGGCACTAGGATCTCCGGTGATTTGGATCACGACAAGTACGACTCCTTCAACCCCGTTCTCTTGAACGCTTACGCTTAGCGATCTACAAGGGTATGTAGATGCACTCTCCTTCCCCTCGTTGCTGGTTTCTCCATAGATAGATCTTGGTGACACGTAGGAAAATTTTGAATTTCTGCTACGTTCCCCAACACAAGGCGCCTAGGGTTTGGGGAGGGGGCGCCCCACCTTGCTTGGGGGGCAAGTTTCCCCCTCTCCCCCCTTGGCCGCCCCCCTAGATGGGATCTAGGGATGGCCGCCGCCCCTAGGGGGTGGAAACCTAGGTGGGGGCGTAACCCCCTCTCCCCCTATATATAGTGGAGGCATAGGAGCAGCCCGACACACGAAGTCCTTCTCTTGTTGGCGCAGCCCTACCTCTCTTTCTCCTCATATCTCGCAGTGCTTGGCGAAGCCCTGCAGGATTGCCATGCTCCTCCACCACCACCACGCCGTTGTGCTGCTGCTGGATGGAGTCTTCCTCAACCTCTCCCTCTCTCCTTGCTGGATCAAGGCATGGGAGACGCCACCGGCTGTACGTGTGTTGAACGCGGAGGTGCCGTCCGTTCGGCACTAGGATCTCCGGTGATTTGGATCACGACGAGTACGACTCCTTCAACCCCGTTCTCTTGAACGCTTCCGCTTAGCGATCTACAAGGGTATGTAGATGCACTCTCCTTCCCCTCGTTGCTGGTTTCTCCATAGATAGATCTTGGTGACACGTAGGAAAATTTTGAATTTCTGCTACGTTCCCCAACACAAGGCGCCTAGGGTTTGGGGAGGGGGCGCCCCACCTTGCTTGGGGGGCAAGTTTCCCCCTCTCTCCCTCTTGGCCGCCCCCCTAGATGGGATCTAGGGATGGCCGCCGCCCCTAGGGGGTGGAAACCTAGGTGGGGGCGCAACCCCCTCTCCCCCTATATATAGTGGAGGCATAGGAGCAGCCCGACACACGAAGTCCTTCTCTTGTTGGCGCAGCCCTACCTCTCTTTCTCCTCATATCTCGCAGTGCTTGGCGAAGCCCTGCAGGATTGCCACGCTCCTCCACCACCACCACGCCGCCAGTCTGCTGCTGGATGGAGTCTTCTCAACCTCTCCCTCTCTCCTTGCTGGATCAAGGCATGGGAGACGCCACCGGCTGTACGTGTGTTGAACGCGGAGGTGCCGTCTGCTCGCACTAGGATCTCCGGTGATTTGGATCACGACAGCACGACTCCTTCAACCCCGTTCTCTTGAACGCTCCGCTTAGCGATCTACAAGGGTATGTAGATGCACTCTCCTTCCCCTCATTGCTGGTTTCTCCTTAGATAGATCTTGGTGACACGTAGGAAAATTTTGAATTTCTGCTACGTTCCCCAACAGTGGCATCATGAGCTAGGTCTATGCGTAGTTTCTATGCACGAGTAGAACACAAGTTGTTGTGGGCGTTGATTTTTGTTCAATATGCTTACCGTTACTAGTCCAATCTTGTTTCGACGGTATTGTGGGATGAAGCGGCCCGGACCGACCTTACACGTACACTTACGTGAGACAGGTTCCCCGATTGACATGCACTTGGTGCATAAGGTGGCTAGCGGGTGCCACTCTCTCCCACTTTAGTCGGAACGGATTCGATGAAAAGGGTCCTTATGAAGGGTAAATAGCAATTGACATATCACGTTGTGGTTTTTGCATAGGTAAGAAACGTTCTTGCTAGAAACCCATAGCAGCCACGTAAAACATGCAAACAACAATTAGAGGATGTCTAACTTGTTTTTGCAGGGTATGCTATGTGATGTGATATGGCCAAGAAGAATGTGATGAATGATATGTGATGTATGAGATTGATCATGTTCTTGTAATAGGAATCACGACTTGCATGTCGATGAGTATGACAACCGGTAGGAGCCATAGGAGTTGTCTTAATTTATTGTATGACCTGCGTGTCATTAAACAACGCCATGTAATTACTTTACTTTATTGCTAACCGGTAGCCATAGTAGTAGAAGTAATAGTTGGCGAGACAACTTCATGAAGACACGATGATGGAGATCATGATGATGGAGATCATGGTGTCATGCCGGTGACGATGATGATCATGGAGCACCAAAGATGGAGATCAAAAGGAGCAATATGATATTGGCCATATCATGTCACTATTTGATTGCATGTGATGTTTATCATGTTTATACATCTTATTTGCTTAGAACGACGGTAGTAAATAAGATGATCCCTCATTAAAATTTCAAGAAAGTGTTCCCCTAATCGTTAACTCAGGCACCGCTATGAAAGTTTGTCGCTTGAGCACCACGTGATGATCGGGTGTGATAGATTCTTACGCTCACATACAACGGGTGTAAGCCAGATTACACACGCAAATACACTTAGGTTGACTTGACGAGCCTAGCATATACGACATGGCCTCGAACACAAGAGACCGAAAGGTCGAGCATGAGTCGATAGTAGATACGATCAACATGAAGATGTTCACCGATGATGACTAGTCCGTCTCACGTGATGATCGGACACGGCCTAGTTGACTCGGATCATGTAATCACTTAGATGACTAGAGGGATGTCTATTTGAGTGGGGGTTCATAAGATGAACTTAATTATCCTGAACATAGTCAAAAGATCTTTGCAAATTATGTCGTAAGCTCGCGCTTTAGTTCCACTGTTTAGATATGTTCCTAGAGAAAATATAGTTGAAAGTTGACAGTAGCGATTATGCGGACAGTAGAAAGCTTATGTTCTTAATGCACCGCTTAGTGTGCTGAACCCCAAACGTCGTTTGTGGATGTTGCGAACATCAGACATACACATTTTGATAACTATGTGATAGTTCAGTTAAACGGTTTAGAGTTGAGGCACCAAAGACGTTTTCAAAACGTCTCGGAACGTATGAGATGTTTTGAGGGCTGAAATTAGGATTTCAGGCTCGTGCCCACGTCAAGAGGTATGAGACCTCCGACGACTTTCTTAGCCTGCAAACTAAGGGAGAAAAGCTCAATCGTTGAGGTTGTGCTCAGATTGTCTGAGTGCAACAATCACTTGAATCGAGTGGGAGTTGATCTTCCAGAGATAGTGATATTTCTCCAAAGTCATTGCCACCAAGTTGCTAGAGCTTCGTGATGAACTATAACAAATCAGGGATAGATATGATGATCCTTGAGATATTCGCGATGTTTGACACCGCGAATGTAGGAATCAAGAAGGAGCATCAATTGTTGATGGTTGGTGAAACCACTAGTTTCAAGAAGGGCAAGGGCAAGAAGGGATACTTCATGAAACAGCAAATCAGCTGCTGCTCTAATGAAGAAACCCAAGGTTGAACCCATACCCGAGACTAAGTGCTTCTGTAATAAGGGGAACAGCCACTGGAGCAGAATTACCCTAGATACTTGGTAGATGAGAAGGCTGGCAATGTCGATAGAAGTATATTGGATATACATTATGTTAATGTGTACTTTACTAGTACTCCTAGTAGCACCAGGGTATTAAGATACCGGTTCGGTTGCTAAGTGTTAGTAACTCGAAATAAAAGAGCTACGGGATAAACGGAGACTAGCTAAAGGTGAGCTGGATATGTGTTGGAAGTGTTTCCAAGTTTGATGTGATCAAACATCGCACGCTCCTCTACCATCAAGATTAGTATTAAACCTGGATAATTGTCACTTGGTGTTTGTGTTGAGCATAGACATGACTGGATTATGTCTATCGCAATACGGTTATTCATTTAAGGAGAATAACGGTTACTCTGTTTATTTGAATAATACCTTCAATGGTATTACACCTAAAAGGAATGGTTTATTGAATCTCGATCGTAGTGATACACATGTACATGCCAAAAGATATATGATAGTAATGATAGTACCACCTACTTGTGGCACTGCCATGTAAGTCATATTGGTATAAAACACATGAAGAAGCTCCATGTTGATGGATCTTTGGACTCACTCGTTTTGAAAAGTTTGAGACATGCGAACCATGTCTATTGGTGTATATGCATGAAGAAACTCCATGCAAATGGATCGTTTGGACTCACTTGATTTTGAATCACTTGAGATATGCAAATCATACCACGTGGGCAAGATGACTGAAAAGCCTCGTTTTCAGTAAGGTGGAACAAAATAGCAACTTGTTGGAAGTAACACATTTTGATGTGTGCAGTCCAGTGAGTGCTGAGGCACGCAGTGGATATCGTTATGTTCTTACTTCACGGATGATTTGAGTAGATACTGAGTATATTTACTTGATGAAACGCAAGTCTGAATTATTGAATGGTTCAAGTAATTTCAGAGTGAAGTTGAAGATCGTCGTGACAAGAGGATAAAATGTCTATGATATGATCATAGAGATGAGTATCTGAGTTATGAGTTTGGTATGCAATTGAGACATTGTGGAAATCGTTTCACAACTAATACCGCCTGGAACACCATGGTGTGATGGTGTGTCCGAACATCATAGTTGCACCCTATTGGATATGGTGCGTACCATGATGTCTCTTATCGAATTACCATTATTGTTCATGGGTTAGGCATTAGAGACAACCGCACTCACTTTAATAGGGTACCACGTAATTCCGTTGAGACGACACCGTTTGAACTATGGTTTGGAGAAACCTAAGTTGTCGTTTCTTAAAAGTTTGGGGCTACGACGCTTATGTGAAAAAGGTTTCAGGTTGATAAGCTCGAACCCAAAGCGGATAAAATGCATCTTCATAGGACACCCAAAACAGTGGGTATACCTCCTAATTCAGATCCGAAAGCAATAGGGATTGTTTCTTGAATCGGGTCCTTTTTTGAGAAAAGTTTGTCTCGGAAAGTTGAGTGGGAGCATGGTGGAGACTTGATGAGGTTATTGAACTGTCACTTCAACTAGTGTGTAGCAGGCACGTGAAGTTGTTCTGTGGCGCCTACACCAATTGAAGTAGAAGCTTATGATAGTGATCATGAAGTTTGGATCAAGTCACTCATCACCTTGTAGGGTGACAAGGATGCGTACTACTTGAGTGGTACAAGAATCTGTCTTGAAGGTCATGTTGCTAGACAACAATGAACCTACGAACTATGGAGAAGCAATGGTGGGCCCATATTCCAACAAATGGTTAGAAGCCATGAAATCCGAGATAGGATCCATGTATCAGAACAAAGCTTGAACTTTGGTGGACTTGCCCGATGATCGGCAAGCCATTGAGATAAATGGATCTTCAAGAAGAAGACGGACATGGACGGTGATGTCACCGTCCATGAAGCTCGACTTGTGGCGAAGAGTTCTTCACAAGTTCAAGGAGTTGACTACGGTGAGATTTTCTCATCTGTAGCGACGCTTAAGTCCGTCGGAATCATGTTAGCATTAGCTGCATTTATGAAAATCGGGCAGATGGATGTCAAAACGAGTTTCCTTACCAGTTTTCGTAAAGGAAAGGTTGTATGTGATACAATCAGAAAGGTTTTGTCGATCCTAAGGATGCTAAAAGGTATGCTAGCTCCAATGATCCTTCCATGGACTGGAGTAAGCATCTCGGAGTTGGAGTATGCACTTTGATAAGATGATCAAAGATTTTGGGTTTATGCAAAGTTTATGAGAAACTTGTATCTCCAAAGAAGTGAGTGGGAGCACTATAGAATTTCTGATGAGTATATGTTGTTGACATATTGTTGATCAGAAATGATGTAGAATTTCTGGAAAGCATATAGGGTTATTTGAAAGGTGTTTTCAATAGAAAACCTGGATTAAGATACTTGAACATTGAGCATCAAGATCTATGAGGATAGATCAAAAACGCTAAATGGTACTTTCAAATGAGCACGTACCTTGACATGATCTTGAAGGTGTTCAAGATGGATCACCAAAGAAGGAGTTCTTGCCGAGTTGTAAGGTATGAAGTTAAGACTTAAAGCTCGACCACGGCAGAAGAAAGAGGAAGGACGAAGGTCGTCCCCTATGCTTTTGTCATAGGCTCTATACGGTATGCCATGCTGAGTACCGCACCTGATGTGTGCCTTGCCATATGTCTGGCAAGAGGGTACAAAGGTGATCAAGGAGTGGATCACCAGATAGCGGTCAAAATTATCCTTAGAGGAATAAGGATATGTTTCTCGATTATGGAGGTGATAAAGAGTTCGACGTAAAGATTTGTGTCAATGCAAACTCAACACCTATCCGGATAGCTCTGAGTAGAGAAGCCGGATACGTATAGTGGAACAACCATTTGGAATAGCTCCAAGTAGAGCGTGGAAGCAACATTTACAATATGGCCTAGAGATTTGCGAAGTACATACGGATCTAAATGTTGTAGACCGTTGACTAAAACCTCTCTCAAGCAAAACATGATCAAACCCTAGAACTCATTGAGTCTTAATCACATGATGATGTGAACTAGTAAACTCTTTGGATGTTGGTCACATGGCGATGTGACCTGTGAGTGTTAATCACATGGCGATGTGAACTAGATTATTGACTCTAGTGCAAGTGGGAGACTGTTGGAAATATGCCCTAGAGGCAATAATAAATTAGTTATTATTATATTTCCTTGTTCATGATAATCGTTTATTATCCATGCTATAATTGTATTGATAGGAAACTCAGATACATGTGTGGGTACATAGACAACACCATGTCCCTAGTAAGCCTCTAGTTGACTAGCTCGTTGATCAATAGATGGTTATTGCTTCCGACCATGGACATTGGATGTCGTTGATAACGGATCACATCATTAGGAGAATGATGTGATGGACAAGATCCAATCCTAAGCCTAGCACAAAGGTCGTAGTTCGTATGCTAAAGCTTTTCTAATGTCAAGTATCATTTCCTTAGACCATGAGATTGTGCAACTCTCGGATACCGTAGGAATGCTTTGGGTGTACCAAACATCACAACAGAATCGGGTGGCTATAAAGGTGCACTACGGTATCTCCGAAAGTGTCATTGGGTTGGCACGAATCGAGATGGATTTGTTACTCCGTGTGGCGGAGAGGTATCTCTGGGCCCACTCGGTAGGACATCATCATAATGTGCACAATGTGATCAAAGAGTTGATCGCGGGATGATGTGTTACGGAACGAGTAAAGAGACTTGCCGGTAACGAGATTGAACAAGGTATCGGGATACCGACGATCGAATCTCGGGCAAGTACAATACCGTTAGACAAAGGGAATTGTATACGGGATCGATTGAGTCCTTGACATCGTGGTTCATCCGATGAGATCATCGTGGAACATGTGGGAGCCAACATGGGTATCCAGATCCTGTTGTTGGTTATTGACCGGAGAACGTCTCGGTCATGTCTACATGTCTTCCGAACCCGTAGGGTCTACACACTTAAGGTTCGATGACGCTAGGGTTATAAAGGAAGTTTGTATGTGGTTACCGAATGTTGTTCGGAGTCCCGGATGAGATCCCGGACGTCACGAGGAGTTCCGGAATGGTCCGGAGGTAAACATTTATATATGGAAAGTCCTGTTTTGGTCACCGGAAAAGTTTCGGGTTTTATCGGTAACGTACCGGGACCACCGGGAGGGTCCCGGGGGTCCACCAAGTGGGGCCACCATCCCCCGGAAGGCAGCATGGGCCAAGTGTGGGAGGGGACCAGCCCCAGGTGGTCTGGTGCGCCCCCCCCCCCACAAGGGCCTAAGGCGCCTAGGGTTTGGGGAGGGGGTGCCCCACCTTGCTTGGGGGGCAAGTTTCCCCCTCTCCCCCCCTTGGCCGCCCCCCTAGATGGGATCTAGGGCTGGCCGCCGCCCCTAGGGGGTGGAAACCTAGGTGGGGGCGCAGCCCCCTCTCCCCTTATATATAGTGGAGGCATAGGAGCAGCCCGACACACGAAGTCCTTCTCCTGTTGGCGCAGCCCTACCTCTCTTTCTCCTCATATCTCGTAGTGCTTGGCGAAGCCCTGCAGGATTGCCACGCTCCTCCACCACCACCACGCCGTTGTGCTGCTGCTGGATGGAGTCTTCCTCAACCTCTCCCTCTCTCCTTGCTGGATCAAGGCATGGGAGACGTCACCGGCTGTACGTGTGTTGAACGCGGAGGTGCCGTCCGTTCGGCACTAGGATCTCCGGTGATTTTGATCACGACGAGTACGACTCCTTCAACCCCGTTCTCTTGAACGCTTTCGCTTAGCGATCTACAAGGGTATGTAGATGCACTCTCCTTCCCCTCGTTGCTGATTTCTCCTTAGATAGATCTTGGTGACACGTAGGAAAATTTTGAATTTCTGCTACGTTCCCCAACATCATTACAAATCGAACATGCTGCTGATTGCGTCATTGTATGATCCTTTCTGACCTCTCTCGTGGGCAAAGATGTCATCGCTAGTCTCCACGTGAACACTTTCAGTTTGTCCGGGACTTTAACCTTCCATAACCGACGCCAATTTTGCTCATCTTCTTTTCTGTTTGCGTTCGCCGTAGCTCCTTGCAGCCAGTCCTCGTGCTGCATCTTAGTCTCTACTAGCATCCTATATGTCGATCTCTATGAGAAAGAGTTGCTCGTTCCATGCCACGCCCAACAATCACTCTGATGGGCCATACTTAGTGGAATCTGTCAGATTACTTCTACATCCATTGAATGGAAATGTGAGTGGAGCTCCTGTATATTCCATTCCTTGGACGCAACATGCATAAAATCACTCACTCGTTGCGGGGGACTAATGGTGACGGCGGATGTAGGCTTGAGACTATGAACCGCGTCTAGTAGATTTGGTTCAGTGGGCGTCATCTATAGAGCCAATGATGGTTCATACATGGGAGCTTCAACAATCTCTTTTGAAGGTGTATCCATCCTGGCGTCCCTTAAAGCTATGGCCTACAGGGAGGCACTGGCACTGGCAGCGGACCTCATGCAGACACACATGATAATTGCATTTCCTGATTGAAAGGAAGTGGTGTCGAATATCCTTGAAGGCAATGGAGGAAAACACGCTCATATCATCTCATGGAGATCAAGTTATTGGCTTTAGATCTACAATTTTTTTTGAACCTAGAGCTTCGAACATCGAGGCACACATCCTTGCTAAATATGTGCTTAAACTTTCAGTTGGTCGTCATGGTTGGCTACTTCAGCCTCCAGATATACATCCATTTAAGGGACAAGCTTTTTCGGACGGTGGGAGTATTTTTTAGAATATTCTTGAGTAATAAAGAATATTCTTGAGTAATAAAGCGTGTGTTTAGCAACAAAAAAACAAGTGGGTCAATCTCGAAAAAGAAACTTTTTCATACAGAAAAGGTAAATGTTTGGGGCCGGAGCACCGGCCGAGTCGGGCGCCGGTCTCACGGGCGCTCGCCACGCGGCAGACCTGGCCCACCAGCCACCGCTCTCTCTAACCCTCATCTTATCCTTATCTCTATCAGGAAACCCTCTCAACCATTCGTTCTTTTCTCCCCGCCGAATCCCCATCTCCTTCCTCTCTCCTTTCTCGTCCTCTCTGACGAACTCCAGTCGGCCAGCCACCACCACAGGGCAAGTCCAGCAGCCACCAAGCGACGTTGCAAAGGAAGGCCATGGACTGCTTGCAAGCCGGGCAAAGCCATGGCCGTCAATCTCCTCATCCTCCCCCCTCGGCGAGGTCGGACGCCTGTATCCCGCGATGCTGGAGATGGCGCCCACCATGAGGAGTGGACGGAGGTGCTGGAACCGCCCAGCAGAGGTATGACGATGGCATGGCGGAGATGCTGCATCTGTCGCCGGTGAAGCTGCATCCGTTGCCGGCAAAGCTTCATTCGTCGACGGCGCGTTGTGACGACATGGCGGAGGTGTTGCATCCATTGCCTACAAGCTGCATCCCCTGCCGGCGGTGCTGCGACGACCATCGATGGGTCATGGGTGAGGTGCTGGAACCGCTCGATGGAGGTGTTGCATCCATTTGCTGGCGGAGCTACATCCATGGCTGGCAAAGCTGCATCCATCGCCCGATTTTGCATTTGTGCTACCACCGTTTATTTTTTTGCTGGAACTAGCACAAGTTTTTGCTACCACCGGTTTTTGGGTTTGCTTGAACCAGCCCCCAATTTTGTAATTTTTGCTACCATCGGTGTTTAATTTGCTGGAGCGAGCTTCATTTTTTGCTACCAAGGGCATTTTTTGATTTGCTGGACCAATGTCAATTTGCATGATTTGCCACCACCGTATTTTTTATTTGCTGGAACTAGTGCCATCTTTTGCTACAACCGTATTTTTGGATGCGAACCACGGCGTCGTCGCCATTCAATCTGCAGGGAGGCAGCACTGGCGAGGGGTGAGCGTCGGCAGCGACTGTCGACGACGAGGGATGGCGAGCTTCGAGGCCGGCTGTCTCGCTCGGGGTAATCGGCGTGGGGTCTCTTGGGATAATCAACGCGGGCCTAGGGCCGGCTGTGTCACTCAGGAAGAACAGGAAGGCGAGGGACGGGGAAGAAGACGATGTGGAGGCCAGATCAAACGGCTGTGCTGCGCTGCATCGGATGGCTGGGGTGTGACCGGCCCAACTATTGGGCCGGCGCACCGGCGCCTAGTAGTGCCCGTACAGAAAATCTCACGGTCGAGCCGGAGAGCAATTGCGGCGATTTGGAAGAAGTGCGCGGCGCACTAGGGTTTGCAACAATGGAGGAAGGAGCACACCACGGCGGCCTTCCCGAGCTAGTTCCAACCGGAGGAGGAGCCGATCTCATCAGCGCCCTCCCGGAGGATCTGCTTCTCCAGGTCCTCTCCCGCCTCCGCTGCGCCCGCGCCGCCGCGCGCACCAGCCTCCTCTCCCGCCGGTGGAGCCGCCTCTGGACCCGCCTCACCGGCTTCACCTTCCGCGACCTCGCGCTCCACTCGCTCCAATCGGCGCTCGACTCCCTCGTCCACGCCCCCGGCGTGTTCCTCCTCGACATCCACTCCGAGGTGCCCCCGCCTGTTCCTCGGCGTGAGGTGCTATACTACCTGCAGTACGCGGCCGGCGTCTCCTCACTGCTCCGCGCCGCCGCGGGGCTCTCGCCGGTGGAACTCCGCTTCATCGTCTCTCTCGGCCCACTTGCCCGCGTGACACCTGACTTATTATTGTGCTATCCCCCAAAGGTGGACCTCCCCTGCTTCCACCGAGCCACCTCCATCGACCTATCTGGGTTGGAGTTGAAGTTGGACCTCTCCCTCTTGGCCGACCCACCGGCAAGCCGCTACATGTTCCCCGCTCTGGAGGCGCTGTCCCTCTCTCGCTGCTGCGTGGACATTGCCGACTTGCTCCTCCATTGTCCGCGCCTGCGCGTGCTAAGGGCGACCGACTGTTCGCTCGGCGACACCATCCGCTCGGCGTCCCTGCAGGAGCTCGTTCTAGAGATCAAGACAGGGAGTGTGGATATCGAGGTCCCCACGCTTAAGCAATTGACACTATCCTTAGACACTCGCTGCGAGCTCAGGTTGTCCGTTTTGGCACCTATGATGGAGAAGGTTCTGTGGCTATGCTACTATTCCAGGGTAGCTGCTGGGATTGGCCTTTGGGGCCTTGCGATGGTGAGGTTTGAGACGGAGAGCAATGCCCTGTGCCTGTGGATGGACTGTCTTGTGCGTTCCTTGGCCTGCTCAATTTACTTCCTGGAGTTGCCAACTATACTTATTAAACTTATTGCTGATATTACTGTCAAATTGTTTTTGCAGCACTCATTTAGTTTCCCACGCACTGAACTCAGCCTTGCGCAAGAAATAGAGCAACATCTAGTGGTTTGTAACTTCTCTGTTTTGGATCTACATTTCAACTCTTTCAAAACAAGCGGGCACGCTTTTGGAGCATTTGTGTTTCGCCTCCTGGCGATTCATCGGATTCGTACTGCTACAAAAATTCTTAAGATAGGACTGGTAATTCTTTCCTCTGCTTATATATATCTGAAATATATGAAGCAAAAAGGCAAATCCAGGTACAGTTTTGAGATGATGTTTTCAAAGAGTATAACACGCTGTAGTTATTCATATTTCTTTTAAGGGGAGAAAGCAATAGCATGCCCAGTATATTGTCCCTGTGATGGGCCTGATAACTGGAGAAGCGAAACTATCACCTTGATCAATCTTGAAGAAGTGGAAATCAATGTCTTCAAAGGACAGGAGCATGATTTTGATTTCTTGAGACAAATATTCAAATGCACACCAATGCTGAAAAGAATAGCTGTGAAGCTTTCGGATGATGTCACAACAAGTAACGGTTCGTGCACGAAAATATATGACATCTTCAAGGAGTACCCTTATGTGGAATGCAGTGTTGTTCCTAGTTCTGGTAAGCATATTCTAAATACATGATTATCACGCTCCCGAATGCAACAACTATTTCTGTTTTGCATATTGTTGAAACTCCATGCCTCTGTTGCTTAATCCCATGCATTATCTCTGTCGGACTTGTATCTATATTTTGCTATGAAAGTTCATAGTTATGTGTCATTGGCTTCAATATCGTGCCAATTATTAGTTTCAGGTTGTCTTAGCTTTAGGTTTCCTCATGCTATCTTTGTTGTAAAGCTCTGTAGGTTTCGGGAATGTGTTTGTGGTCTTTGTACTAGTATTTTCTTTAGGTTCTGTTCCCAGAGTGCTAAACTCTCATTTTCCGTAAATTCATTCACACCATCTACATGGGTGTTCGGCGTTCAGTTAGCAGATGCTATATTGGTTTTCGAGTACCTGAAGTTTGGTTGTGCCCGTATCCCCATAATTGGCTGATAATACTGATTTTTTTAGGGAATAAAACTGCTGAATTAGTGTGCATAAATCCTCAGATTTCTTTCTATTCGAAATGATTGCTGAATGGTGGAATAGGGGGTAATAAATTATTTAACCTTTCTAGTTTGTGGCCCTTTTTGGTTTATGCAATCTTCTCTATTCGCTGCACTTTCAAAATATTTGTAGACTCCTGCGGATGGCAAGAAAAGGGGGTTCTAGTGATGTTATGAGCAAGTGTTCTGTTGTTATTCTGTATGCTGCCAGTTCATAGATGGTTTTGTTTGCTATATTGAGTATTGCAAATAATCTTTATAAACGCAACGATTTTCATGTTTACATGTTGAGATATTAACTGACCTCCTTTCCATGAAGGGCCAGAGCACAGCAGCCAAAGTGGTGCGTCGACATGACTCTCATCGTCAAATTTGCTTATTCGACGACTGGTTTCAGGATTAGGCTTGGTGGCGTCAACCCATAAGCTAGTGTTGTTTTGCTACTGTGATGGAGCTGCTGGCTGGAAGTGGGTTAGTTCGTAAATGTTAGCCATGGCCTATTTATATATGGCATTAGTGAGAGAGAGGAATGTTGGATAGTCAAGCATGCATTGCCAGTATTTGCAAGTGTTTCTGCTCCGAATGTTTTAGATGGATGAGGATTGAATTAGCTCACTCACGGTCTCATGATGCTATTACTACGGTGATTTATATAGCACTCCCATCCATGTGAAGGGAACGGTGCATAGCTTCTCACTGAAATGGAGAGAAGGAGAGATGAAGTGCCTATGGGTATCAGGTCTCATTTGTTGGGACTTGGGGGCTGTTCGGTAATGCTCCGCTCCACAGCTCCACTCCGGGAGTTGGCGGAGCTGCAGTTTAAATTGGCAGAGTTGCAGCTTCCCAGCTCCGTAGATTCTGGGAGTGGATGATTACCAAACAGGGCCTTAGGGAGGGCAACAAGGTAAGGGAAATTATGATCGTGCCACTAGCTAGCATAGAAATGTGATGGCTGGCACCAACCTTTTGCAAATTGTGGAGGACTGAAACCTTGGATCGAACTTCGCCGATCACATTTCTCTAAGCCACTGCATGACATCGCTCGAGTCCAACGGTATTGACCCGTTCATCCCTTCGCGTCCGGATACCGCCTCAGTCATCTTCCACTAACGGTATCCAGTAGCATCGTGCAGGGCGCCGTCCTTTGCCCGCTGCTCCTCTGTCGCCGCCACCTCACTGCTGCCATGCCCTAAGCTTACCCCTCCGCACGAGTCAGAGAACATCGGCATTTTCTACTGCTTCCTTATAGGATGCCAGTGCATGGCCGATGGTAGGGTCGGGGTTTGAATATCGATTGACTGTAGACAACACTTCGGAAAAATATCATAGATGTAAAGAATGACGAACCATTGGCCATTATGTTGGATAAACACTTGAGTAACAAGGACCGTGTTGATGTCGGTTTATATTGTTGACAAGTAGACTACCTAATGGTTTCAGCACATCAACTGGTCAAACAACTGAACCTAGCTTATCTTAGCTTCTCATTGAGTACGATGCAGAGGCAAGCGGGCAGGAAAAGGATGACAGTGACATGAATTGGGGGCAAAGGATCGTTTGTTGGACCAGGTAAAGCGTCTGTCTAGCAGGGGTAGTTCGATTAGTGCTAGGTCGTTGATCATGGTGTTGAAAGTAGTCAGCTTCTCGTTGGCGCCAAGCATTTTTCAATCCCGCTTGGATGCTTCCCCAACACCACTCTGTCATCTCTACCACGTATCACATCCGATCACGTTCCACTAATTCCAAATATTCAAACGACAGTACCAAAATCGCGTCATTTTAAATTTGAATCATCATGGACTCTAACCGCGGCTTGCCAGGAATTAATACAAAAACGTTGGGCCCAAAATCACCGCTTGACCCAACGACAAACCTCCGCCGCTGCCCTTTCCAAAGTTTTAGAAGTAACAAGATGCGCATTAAAAAGATGGGCCTCCAAACGATCACCAACACACCATCGCGAGGTAGCTGCAAAACAAATCATCAATCTTATTGATCTAAAAGGAGAGGTTCGACCCCTCTCTAACGCCAAAAAAATGCTAAGAACTGTTGTCTTAGATACCCTACACTCGGCTGTTACTGAAAAAATGGCCTTTTGGAAAGAGCAAGGCAAAGTTCGTGCAACAATTGAAGGAGAGGAAAACACGCAGTATTTCCACGCAGCCGCCTCTCAGCGTCTTCGTAAGAATACTATAACATCTCCCTACCTGATGGGAATGAGTTTCACTCACGCACAAAAAGCAACCATTCTGGAAGATCACTTCACAACAATTATCGGATCCTCACCTCACACCTACTGGTCATTCCAACCACAAAAGTACTACCCCAAACGCTATCTCAACTCAGCACACTGGACTCTCCCTTCACAAATGAAGAAATAAAAGACGCATTCCTCCAAGTGAACCCTCTCGCTAGCCCTAGACCAGATGGCTTCGGTCTGCAGTTCTATAGAAAAATATTGGAACATCGTCAAGGCTCATATCAACTCCTTCATAACAGATTTCCAAAACCTAACTGCTCAAACTGAATGCTTAAATAGATCCCACCTAATACTGCTACCCAAAAAAGACCATGCAAACACACCCGACGCCTACCATCTGATCTCCCTCCGGAATTGCCCCATCAAAGCCGTCACAAAGGTGCTCACCAACAGACTAAATCCGTTGATTCCATTGCTTGTTCATGGCAACCAAACCGGGTTCATCCGTTGCATCGCTGGAAACTTTATCTACACTGCGGACATCGTCGGCGCGTGCCATACTAGAAAAGCTCCCACCAAGGTAATTAAACAAGACTTTAGCAAAGCCTTCAACTCTCTCTCCCGGGACTCCCTCACATCCATATTACACTATCGCGTCTTCCCGCCGAAATTTACAGCCTGGGTCCATGACCTTCTCTCAACCGGAAAAAACGGTCGTTATGCTTAACGAGATCCCGGGAAACTGGATTAATTGCAAGAACGGCCTCAGACAGGGAGACCCCATATGACCCTACCTCTTCATCATCGTTGCTGATCTTTTACAACAAATGATCCAGCAAGACTGCAACCTCTTACACCTGAGCCACCCACTGTTCTCACATCTACCATCAACTGTTTTACAATATGCCGACGACACCCTCATCATCGCCAAGGCATCCAATGACGGTGCCCGATAATTAAAAAACATTCTCCATGACTTTGCCATGGCAACTGGCCTCATTATCAACTTCGCAAAAACAACGTTCGTACCCATGCATGTCTGCCCAGCCATGGCGGTCTCCATTGCCACCACCATGCAATGCTCAACCTCAACCTTCCCACAGATCTACCTAGGCCTACCCCTAGATCCCACACGCCTACCCACAAGCGCCTAGCTACCTATTATTGAACGATGTCGAAAATTCTTGATAGGCTGGCGTGCCAAAATCCTCTCCAAAGGGGATAGGCTCATCCTACTCTCGGCTGTCCTCGACTCCATCTTGGTCTATTTCATGTTTGTCTTCCTCATCCCCAAAAGTGTTCTCAAAACCCTAGACTCTGTCCGGCGAGCCTTTTTGGGGCTGCCGAGGAAACTTGCACTGGTGCACAATGTTTAGTTGCCTGGAAAAATGTGTGTAAACCAAAAAAGCGTGGTGGTCTAGGACTAAAAAAACCTACATGAGCAGAACAACTGTCTACTTATGAAATTTTGCTGTAAAAGCACTCCTACTAGATCAAACACCTTGGCTGGACTAGATCACAGTGCAACATCCAAATGCTCTCATCGCTCCACAGAACAGTCAATCCTTCATTTGCCAAACTATAAACCAAAAGCTACCAGCACTCCATGCCATCTCCTTTGTACTCACAAACTCTGGCACTAACACTTATTTTTGGTTGGATGCCTGGTTACACCAGAAAACTCTTGCTACCCTATTCCCCTGCCTTTACTCACACACCACTACACCACTCACTTGTGTGGCTGCTGTTTTGAATCACGGTTTAGAATCAATCCTACAGAACCACCTAACATCTAATGCTGCTACCGAGTTGTGCTTTGTCTTGTCTCTCATGCAGGATTTCCAGCTGTCGACAGGACAGGATGAGCGCTACCTAAACGGTGGCCTACGCTTCTCCATGAGGGCCGCCTATGCGCTGACCATGGGCGGCGACAACGACGACGATGTGCATGCCGTATCCATCTGGTCTTCATGTGTTCCAAACCGTGTGAAGATCTTCGCATGGCTTCTGTTTCGTGGTTTACTCAACTCCAAAAGCACTTTCTATGCAAGCATATCGTCTCAGACTCACTATGCCCGCGTTGCGGGTTCGATGGTGAAACCAGCTCCCACATCTTCATCGACTGCCCGCTCGCGCAATGGATATCGGATTGGGTTCTCACCTACGGGTAACAATGATGACCTCATTATTTTGTGGAAGATTTGGGACTCTAGAAACGCTATGACTTTCAAGCAACAAAATCACCACAGTACCTTCATCCTTTGGCCAACCATTGATGACCTCATGGTCTGGACGCACCGGATGAAGAAACCAGAGCACAAGCAGGCCGCCTCCTCATGTCGTTTCTACCTCTTATCATGATTATACGTGCTAATGTAATTCACCTTTCTAATTAGGCCAATTGGGGCGTTTTTTCAAAAAGAAAGAATTGGGGGCAAAGGATAATTTTGCTTCTCTGGTCATGACAATGAGGAAAAATATCTAGCTGTGGATGCGGATCCTGAGGGAGTTAACTAGGGAATTTATCCGAACTTTGAGCCTAACTATGGGGCTGATGAGGAAGAGGAGGAAGATGCAGCGTAGCGGTCGATGCGGGCGCCACGCCGGGCTGCTCCGGCATGGAGTTGAAATGGCATCGAACGCCTTCGTGCTCCGGTTAACCGCGGCGCACTCGGTGTACATGTCGAGAATCCTGTTGTCGATGACGCCCTTGGCCTTGCCCACCTGCCTTTTTTAGCCATGCTGCGTATCTAGAAAAGAAATTACCAGCAGCAACGTTCTGCATTAGAACGGAGAACATCCAGATCCAGGCATGCATGCAGACAGTGTTTTAACTACCAGTCATGCTGAGACGAAAAGAAAGGAACGGCGGCAAGAAGAATGGACCCCGAAAGATCGGTCCAGGTGCTATTTTTTATTCCGTCACGGGTGGTTGTGCGAAATGATCCAACATCCAAGTGCTCCATTTATTTATTTTATAGTATATCAAGCTAAGTGGCCGTGCGGCAAGTGTGATGAGCGATCTTCAAATCATTCGAAAAATATGCCAGGCGAGGCCAGCGTGTGTCCTAAGCGTGCAATCACTCATTGCCTCGGCCTGCAGCCTCAGACGTGGACAAGCCTGCACGCGTTATCGCACGTAGGCCAGGCACGTGGATTTGACCGCTAATTAGTCACGATCGGTTGCCAGTTTGATATCGCGTCATTGCACAATACTCCCTCCGTTCCTTTATATAAGGTGTATTTGTTTTTTGATAAAATTCCACAATGTAAGGTGCATTTGTTCTAATTCCTCGTAATTCCGATCTTGGCCTCCAGAGAAAGGAAAGTATCTCTCCTCGATTGCATGTCTCTCCTTGTAGAGAAACAAAAGGAAACTATCTCTCTCCTGATTGTGTGTATCTCTTCTTTTCCTAGCCTAAATGATTTATTGCCGCTAATCTATGAATTAGACAAGGGTAATTTCATCCTAAATAGTACATAATTATGTGCCTTGGTTAACGTGCTGAAAATAATACACCTTAGATATTGGAATGGAGGGAGTAATCCGCTACTTTTGCCGTTAACACGTGTAACGCACGGCAGGAGCCTTGTCCGGCCAAGTTGCTTTCATACACCCGCAGATATATAACCCAAAGAAAATTAATATGGTACTCCCTGCATAAAGAAATATAAAAGTGTTTAGATCACAACTAAACCAAATACTTTCCTGAAGAGAATAGGAGATACAGTAAAGTAAATATAATTATTTTCCTTAGTGAGAAACAAGTTTTATTGAACCAATATGAGAATCACCCCAAGCATCGCTAACTGCACCCGCACATATAAAAGCAAATACTTGCACCCAACACGGTGAAGAGGGTTGTCAATCCCTTTGAACTTGTTACTTGCAATCAAATCTTGTACAGGTAGATAGGTAAATTGCAAAAAGAAAAATTGCAGCAAAGTATTTTTGCAATCAAATCACGGCAATGATCATGTATATATACACATCCCGTCCGAGGCAGGTACGAGGGATCACAACAGGTTTTTAAGGGTAGAGTATTCAACCCAAATTTATTGATTCAATACAATGTGAGCCAAAGAATATCTGCAAGTATTAGCAGTTGAGTTGTCAATTCAATCACATCCGAAGAACTAAATATCTGCAACGAAGTGATTAGTAGCACAATAGTATGATAGTTTGATAGCATTGGCAAAGTAGCAATAGTTATAGTAACAATAACAATAGCATTTTTATTGTGATTGTAACAACAACAACATCAGTAATAACTTAGCAAGATCAATATGCGAAAAACGTAGACATTGGATCAATGATGGATAATTATGTTGGATAACATTCATCATGTAACAGTCACAACCTACAGCGACACAGAACTAGTCATAATTCATCAATATAATGTAGGCATATATTCCATATATAGGCATATGTGCTTGTAATAAGAACTTGCATGACATCTTTTGTCCTACCCTCCCGTGACAGCGGGGTGTAGGATTGAAAGTATGGATAGAAGGGGGGGGGGGGGAGGAGTGAGAGAGTCCTGGATTAGGGGGTATCCGGACAGCCGGACTGTGTACAACATCCGGACTATTGAAGCGTGAAGATGCAAGACTCAAGACCTCGGCCCGTGTCGGGATAGGACTCTCCTTTGCGTGGAAGGCAAGCTTGGCGATCCGGATATTGTGTTTTCTTTCTTGTAACCGACTCCATGTAAACCCTAGCCCTCTCCGGTGTCTATATTAACTGGAGACGTTGGTCCTTAGAAGGCCGATCACAATTACAATCATACCATCATAGGCTAGCTCCTAGGGTTTAGCCTCTAAGATCTCGTGGTAGATCTACTCTTGTATTACCCATATCATCAATATTAATCAAACAGGAAGTAGGGTTTTACCTCCATCGAGAGGGCCCGAACCTGGGTAAACATTTGTGTCCCTTGCTTCCTGTTACCATCAGCCTTGACGCACAGATCGGGACCCCCTACCCGAGATCCGCCGGTTTTGACACCGACATTGGTGCTTTCATTGAGAGTTCCTCTGCGCCGTCGCTATCAGGCTTGATGACCCCCTCAATTATCATCAACGACGCTGTCTAGGGCGAGACTTTCCTCCCCGGACAGATCTTCGTGTTCGGCGGCTTCGCACTGCGGGCCAATTCGCTTGGCCACCTAGAGCAGATCGATAGCTATGCCCCCGGCCATTAAATCAGGTTCAGACACCTGAACTACACGGCGGATATCCGTGGAGACTTGATCTTCGACGGGTTCGGGCCCGCGCCGAGGGCACCGGACAGTCATGACGAGCATGGCCTGGACCTGCTGTCGGACAACGCTCGGGATACCGCCCCTGCAGCAGCTCCGGACCCGAATCCGGAGCAGACTGCGTTGCCTAAGGACGGAGGGATGGACCTCGCTGAAGGAAATATGCCCTAGATGCAATAATAAAGTTATTATTTATTTCCTTATTTCATGATAAATGTTTATTATTCATGCTAGAATTGTATTAACCGGAAACATAATACATGTGTGAATACATAGACAAACATAATGTCACTAGTATGCCTCTACTTGACTAGCTCATTAATCAAAGATGGTTATGTTTCCTAACCATAGACATGTGTTGTCATTTGATTAATGGGATCACATCATTAGGAGAATGATGTGATTGACTTGACCCATTTCGTTAGCTTAGCACTTGATCGTTTAGTATGTTGCTATTGCTTTCTTCATGACTTATACATGTTCCTATGACTATGAGATTATGCAACTCCCGTTTACCGGAGGAACACTTTGTGTGCTACCAAACGTCACAACGTAACTGGGTGATTATAAAGGAGCTCTACAGGTGTCTCCGAAGGTACATATTGAGTTGGCGTATTTCGAGATTAGGATTTGTCACTCCGATTGTCGGAGAGGTATCTTTGGGCCCACTCGGTAATGCACATCACTATAAGCCTTGCAAGCAATGTGACTAATGAGTTAGTTGCGGTATGATGCATTACGGAACGAGTAAAGAGACTTGCCGGTAACGAGATTGAACTAGGTATTGAGATACCAACGATCGAATCTCGAGCAAGTAACATGCCGATGACAAAGGGAACAACGTATGTTGTTATGCGGTTTGACCGATAAAGATCTTCGTAGAATATGTGGGAGCCAATATGAGCATCCAGGTTCCGCTATTGGTTATTGACTGGAGACGTGTCTCGGTCATGTCTACATAGTTCTCGAACCCGTAGGGTCCGCACGCTTAAGGTTTTGATGACAGTTTTATTATGAGTTTATGAGTTTTGATGTACCGAAGGAGTTCGGAGTCCCGAATGAGATCGAGGACATGACGAGGAGTCTCGAAATGATCAAGACATAAAGATCGATATATTGGACGACTATATTCGGACATCGGAAAGGTTCCGAGTGATTCGGGTATTTTTCGGAGTACCGGAGAGTTACGGGAATACGGGGAAGAGTATTGGGCCTTAGTTTGGGAAGGAGCCAGGAGGTAGCGCGCGCCCCTCCCAAGCCCAGTCCGAATTGGACAAGGGGTTTGCGGTGCGGCCCCCCTCTCCCTTCCTTCTCAACTTCCCTCCTTTCCCCCCTTCTCCTAGTTGGACTAGGAAAGAAGGAGTCCTACTCCCGGTGGGAGTAGGACTCCCCTTGGCGCGCCCTCTTCCTAGGGACGGCCTCCTCCTCCCTTGCTCCTTTATATACGGGGGCAGGGGGGCACCCCATGACACACAAGTTGATCTTCGTGATCGTTCCTTAGCCGCATGCAGTGCCCCCCTCCACCATATTTCACCTCGGTCATATCGTTGCGGTGCTTAGGCGAAGCCCTGCGTCGGTAGAACATCATCATCGTCACCACGCCGTCGTGCTGACGGAACTCATCCCCGACACCCTGCTGGATCGGAGTCCGGGAATCATCATTGAGCTGAACGTGTGCTGAACTCGGAGGTGCCGTATGTTCGGTACTTGGATCGGTCGGATCGTGAAGACGTACAACTACATCAACCGCGTTGTCATAACGCTTCCGCTTACGGTCTACGAGGGTACGTGGACAACACTCTCCCCTCTCGTTGCTATGCATCACCATGATCTTGAGTGTGCGTAGGAAATTTTTGAAATTACTATGTTCCCCAACACTCGCCCTGCAGGTCGTACCCTCATCGGCGGTGGAGCCGAATACATGCCTCGTCTCTGAAAAAGCTTATGACTCTGGACCCCCGGACTCGTATCCGGTTGTAGGATCCAGTCCGCGCGTTCTCGAGCTCGCCAAGCCCGGTTGGGCTCCGGTAATGGAGTTCACCGCTGCGGAAATCTTCCAACACTCGCCCTTGGACGACGTGCTGAACTCATTAAAGTATCTCTCTCTGTTAGGAGGCTCCCAGCCGAACTATGACCGGCTCGAGTGGGAGGCAGGCGACGAAGGAACTCACTGCCCACCCACCACCCACTTCATTGCCACGATCGATGATTTAACGGACATGCTTGACTTCGACTCCGAAGACATTGACGGTATGGACGACGATGCAGGAGAATTGCAGGAGCCACCGCTCATAGAGCGGTGGACGACCACCTCCTCATACGATATATATATGGTGGACACTCCAAAGGAAACCAATGGCCATGAGGCAATGGAGGGCAACCCCTCAAGGAGAAAGACAAAGCCCATGCTTCGTCGGCGCCGCTCCAAGCCCCGCCACATCAACACAAAACCCAGAGACCAAGCAACCCAGATGGTGCCGAAGAGGAATACAGTCCTGATCAACCTACCTTCAAGCTGGCCGGACCGGTCACGGTGGGATACTCGGAGAAGGACAACTATACACCCCCCTCCGACAACGTGGTGAGCCTCGGCAATGATGAATTCGGCGTACCTGAAGATCCAGCGGAACAAGTTCGCTTCAAGCGAAGGCTCATGGCCACGGCAAGGAGCCTGCAAAAGAGGCAAGAGCAGCTTAAAGCTGACCAAGACTTGCTAACGGATAGGTGGACCAAGGTACTGGCCACTGAAAGGCACGAACTCGACAGCCCCAATAAAGAGCATACACGGCACAATTGGCTACCTCAACCCAAGCAGGAGAACCCAAGGCGCACACCCCGGCGTCCTCACATCATTACGGTCCAAGACAGTAAGAAGGATACGCGAGGAGACACCCTCAAGCCTCGGCGCAATGGCAACAAACGTCAAGTCAAGGAAACTGGTGCCAGGTCCAGTAAATACTAGTCCGGTCAACGGACAAAGAGCAGCTCAAGCCTATTCGGCCCGAACCACATGCTCGATCAACCATGCGAAATTCATGGTACTCCTAGAAGGATGGCAAAGCATACCAATAGAGAATGCAGGATCCTCAAAACAAAGCAGCTGGTCGCACGCCGGAAGCAATAAGGGGAGGCGCCTCATCAAGACCCCCCTCCCCAGAGCGTAACAGTACGGCCGATCGCCTAGGATCACATAAACCACAACAAGTCAATTGCAGTACCTCTAGACCTAGTAGTCCGGGGGCTCCATAACACGTAAAGCCCACAAGGGTATGAAGCCACGAATAACATCTCCTAAAAGATGTAAGGCGCAAAGGCCAAGTTTTATTGGCCCACCACTCTAACGGTTATCTTCGGATCACCCAAAAATGCTACGCCAAAGAATAAATCTTCGGCACCTTCCCACCATACGATAGTTTACCGTATGCCAACGGGATAAACCACGTCGACTAGATTCCACGTGGTAAATTACTCAGGCCAACCATCCGAACACCCATTGCGGAGTTCGCACTACCTCACGGTATAACGGCTGGGCACACCGGGGACCGATTAGGGACCCTGGGACCAACAACAAGAGGACACCTAGCTGCCTTCAAGCATTTTGCATTTACAAACTAAGGATTGACGGAGAACAGGATTGGCGGCATGGAATTAGCCCGGACACACAATGGCAGGAACATGCAGGTAGAAGGCAGTTTGGATTAATTCTTGATCCACTTACAACCCTCTCCAGTCCGGCCACCACATGTTCCGCCAAAAAAACACCTCTTTTCATACATCATACTCATATACATAGACATATCATCCTACTACAATGCATAGACTTAAATAACAATTACCGGCCATCGTTTATCGCTGACGCTTCTTTGCCGAAAATGACAGCCACGCTCCGCGTTCGCTCGGTTACACCAGGGGCTTCACAGTACGGCAATAAAGTCCGACCACCTTTTCGGTCGCTCGGCACCCTGAACTTATAGCACTATATGCATCAGCTCCGAATCATGTCTTGGGTCATTGGTTGGGTTTGCCCGGCTCCCATGTTTTGGTACCTTATGTTCCGTTCTGTCGGCTAAGGTAGCGCTGGGAGAACTACTGCAATTGTGTCCCGGTTCAGCCGGACGAGCACCTCAGTAGAGAAAGCCGAAAACCGACCGTCATTATGAAGCGAGAGCTGGTCAGCTGTTCGAGAGGTTATAAAATCCTTAAAGATTTATTCTGCACAACGCCATTATAAATGCTGAGTGCGACGGATCGGTCTTCTGATCAGGCGCCAATAGAGCCCCTAGTTCGGCCTTCCGAACACTAGGGGCTGCACCGACCATACTCGAATTCCTATGGCTAAGTGAGAGTAATAAAGCCTTATAGTCCGATTGCCTGGTTCGCGAAAAGAGACACCTCCTCAAAAGGACCCAACTATGGGATAAAGAGCGTCCAGATATATCCCGAACATCCCCGTATTATTTTTACGAGGGGGCAGAAGCCGACGACTGGCAACTCTCATGATTTGCATACAATAAACAGCCGCACAGGAAGCACATATGTTCAAACAAAATAGGCAATATATACATGCCATTATCCCATATTACAACAAGCGGCACAAATGCCCTCAGGGAAATATAATGTCTATAGCACACTTGTCCACCGCAAGGCGGGCCCCTTTCAGTACACTTTCATAGTAAAACTCGGGCTTGCGGTGCTCCTTACCCTCCGGCGGCCCCTCAGTCATCAGCTTCTCCGCGTCAAGCCTCCCCCAATGCACCTTTGCATGGGCAAACGCCATGCGCACGCCTTCTATACAGGCTGATCGCTTGATAGCATCAAGCTGAGGACAGGCGCCCACAATCTGCTTGACGAGTCCGAAGTAACTGCTTGGAATCGACTCTGCAGGCCACAGCCGGACAACTAAGTCCTTCATGGCTAGTTCGGCCGCCTGGTGCAGTTCGACCAGCTGTTTCGGCTGATCGATGAATGGCACCGGATAGTTCGGCGCCAGATACTGCGACCAGAAATCCCTCTCCGCAGACTTCTTTTCCTCAGTGCGGTAGAATTGGGCGGCATCTGATATGCTGCGAGGAAGATCCGCAAAAGCCCCTGGAAAAATAAGAATTCAGCTTGCCGCTTAGGATTCCTCCCATTATCACATATAAAGAGCTAAGAATACAGAAGGCCTTACTAGCTGCAACTTTCCGGGCCTCCTGGATGTCCCGTGCGGCACCTCGGGCTTCTTCTCGAGCACCTTCTGCAGCCTCGAGAGCTCGGGCGAGTTCGGATTCTTTCCCTTTTAGACTCTGCTCCAAGCCCTCGCTTTTCTTCACAGCTATCTGGAGCTCTCGCTCAGCTGCGACAACCCTGGCCTCGTGTTTTTTATGAAGCACCTGTTCGGCCTCAGCCTTCTTGTTGGCATCAGCCAAAGCTTTCTTTAGTGCCTTGTATTCGGCACCCGCTCCTAGAGCACACAATACAAATATTTTTCATTATGCACAACTATTCATTCGTGCCAACTTCAAGACAAATGTTTTCAACATACCTTGCTTGTCTTCCAATTGCTTCTTCACACGGCCGAGTTCCTCCTCGGCCCGTGTAAGGCTCCGCTTCAGTTCGGATACTTCCGCATTATAAGCGGCCGTCCTATCTGCAGATGCCTGTTTTCACACGACAGGGTATACGGCATTCACATAGGCTCCTGCGAGAGCAGGGGATTTGATCCCCTGCCCGGCTTTGTCTCCTCCGCCGGACAGTGCATCAGGGGCTACTACTCATATTATGACAATTCCTCAAAGGTTTCCTAGGAAACATACCTCAAAAGCCTTTATAAGGCCAAGGCAGGACTCGTTCAGCCCACTCTCGGCGGATCGAATCTTCTCGACCACCGCGCCCATGAGGGCTCGATGCTCATCGATAATAGACGCGTTCTGTGATGCTATTGATAGACCGCCAGGCAGCTCTGCTCGAACAGAGGACACCAGCGGGGTAGGCAGGCCCCTCAACATCGGGGGTGGCTGCTCGCTTGATCCCAGAACCCTAGAGGTCCCGGGGGCCTTATCCATCCCCGCGTGTCTGTCACCAGGGATATCTCCTCCCTGGTCCGGGTCTTGTCGAGATGACACCTCAGTGTTGCACCAGGACTTTGGGGAAGGGGCCTGTGGAAGCGTCTTGCTCGCCAAGGCGTCTGAGCCCAGTGAATCCTCCGACGAGGACCGGCCGGCGCAGGACCTTGCTGGACTGTGCAATATGTAGGCAACAGCCAAAACTATTGTCGATGTCAAAACCGGCGGATCTCGGGTAGGGGGTCCCGAACTGTGCGTCTAGGCGGATGGTAACAGGAGACAAGGGACACGATGTTTTTACCCAGGTTCGGGCCCTCTCGATGGAGGTAAAACCCTACTCCTGCTTGATTAATATTGATGATATGGGTAGTACAAGAGTAGATCTACCACGAGATCAAAGAGGCTAAACCCTAGAAGCTAGCCTATGGTATGATTGTTGTTTGTCCTACGGACTAAAACCCTCCGGTTTATATAGACACCGGGGAGGGTTAGGGTTACACAGAGTCGGTTACAATGGTAGGAGATCTACATATCCGTATCGCCAAGCTTGCCTTCCACGCCAAGGAAAGTCCCATCCGGACACGGGATGAAGTCTTCAATCTTGTATCTTCATAGTCGAGGAGTCCGGCCAACGGTGATAGTACGGCTATCCGGACACCCCCTAATCCAGGACTCCCTCAGTAGCCCCCGAACCAGGCTTCAATGACGATGAGTCCGGCGCGTAGATTGTCTTCGGCATTGCGAGGCGGATTCGTCTCCAAATTCCATGTACTTGTCGAATAGTGTACGGCTTCTTATAAATGCTGCGCTCCTTGGCTTCCACGCCCAACAATGGCCATCTTCCACGTGTCGAACGAATGCGAAAAGCCAGGGTATTTTTACACTTTCCCCCCTAGCTGCGCAAATGAGTCGCCTATAAAAAGAGACGAGGATCTAGATCCAAATCACACCATCCTCCCTCCGCAAGCTTTCATCGGAGCGCCTCTGACAAAAATCCATCCCACCATGGGCAGTCGAAGCGGCTCCTCCTCTTGCGCTCCCAGCCCTCAGCCTAGGGATTGGGAGAGATGCTCAGTCCCGCATAGCAAGCTAGTGACACTCCAAACCAAGGGATTTCTTCCCCCAGCCTTCATGGTTCGGTTCGAGACGGACTCGCCACCTATAAGGGCGGAAAGCAAGCGGAGAGCATCCCCGATCCTTCCAAAGGAGAGTGGGTATGCTTTGTCTCTTATCTAATAAGAGGACTCGGATTTCCAATACATCCGTTTCTCCGGGGGCTCCTGGAGTTCTACGGCCTCCAGCTGCATCACCTTACGCCTGCCTCCATTCTGCACATCGCGGGCTTCGTGGCCCTTTGCGAACTGTTTTTGGGCATTGAGGCTCATTTCACGCTATGGAAGAGATTGTTTTGCCTTGTACCCCGTTCTCATGAGGGGTCAATATATCAAGTGGGCGGAGCCGAACTATGGCGCATCATCGGGACTGGATATCTATCCGGAACCCCGAAGAAGGCGTCCAAAGACTGGCCTTCGGAATGGTTTTATGTAGAAGACGCCCCGCTACCGGATCCCATTCGGACCAGCCTCCCGGAGTTCAGCAATGCTCCTTTGAAGAAACGCTTAAGCTGGCGCCCACGGAGCCCCCAGAGGGAAAATGACAGGGATGTCCTCTACCTGATGAGCCGAATAAGATTATTAGCTCATTCCGGCCTGACTATGATTGGAGTCATGGCCACATGTATTATGTGGGGGGTGCAGCCGCTCCAGTATAGGGGCCACCCCATGTGGGATTTCAACGGGGAGGATGATGCCACCCGCCATGGCCGTAAGGGGCCGGGATCGGTCGCCGATCCGTGAAGATCTTGTCCGCCTGTACAAAGGGAAAAGGAGGATTTTCTCCGTATTAGTCCACTGAACGGATTTTCTATGAACAATCCTCGAAGCTGGGTAAGCGGACATTTCTTTTTGCCTATCCGATCCCCATTCCCATGGTTAAATATCTCATTTTGTGATTTCGACGCAGGAACTGCGCCGGGCCGTAGAGGATATACACAGCCCGCCTCCACAACTCGAGGATCCAGAACGGTCCCTCGATCCGGCCTCCGAAGAGGACCCGGACATAAAGGTGGAGCTGATCGATGGGGTGTTCTACCAACTTAGCATCGACAATGCTTTGGTCGCCATTACGGCCGACTACCCCGGAATATTTCCAGCTTCCCAGGTAACTGTGAACGAAGTCCTGGTACCATGACCCATCCGTGCTTATTTCTGATCACCGCATACCAATGGTGTTCCGCAGGAGGTGCCTTTGAGGCGGGAAGCCGAGCCCGCGGCGGCTGGCCAACAAGGGGCAGCTCGGCCCAGCAGGCAAAAAAGAAATGCGGAGCGGATCGAGACGTCGCTGCAATGTATGGCGCGCCACCGTGTTTCAAGGAAAGATTCCTGGAAGGCATATTAACGCTCGTGATTTTTCAGGAAAAAGAGCGCTCGCCGGACTGTGTTCGGAGAGGTTGCCAATTGAGCCTCCGCCGGCCAGGCTCCAAAGCCAGGTCCGGAAGGGGAGGCGAACACAAGGCGCCCGTCGGATGCTCCTCCAACGGAGGATGCCGACAGATTGTCTGCCACCAAATCTGAGGTGGAGAGCGCCATGAATCATAGGCGCCGCCGGACAATTCTTCGTGACGCATGTTTCTCCCAAGAGGCATTGAATGCCTTTAATTCGGGAGATGCGCACCTCCGTGCCGCTCAAGATGGTCTAGCCAGAGCCACAAAGCAGTATGTGAAAGACATACGGGTGAGGAATTTTGATAGTTATATATGCCAGTAGCCCCCGAGACTTAAAATACTTAGAATAACTGATTTAAGGATCATGTGTTATGTAGGATCTTACAGAAAAGAATACCCAATTGTCCCAGGAGCTTCAAGAGTGCAAGGCCCAACTTGAGGCCTCACTAGCCGCCGCAGGGGGAGCAACAGAGACCCCCTCTGGTAATATATACTTCGAAAGATAAGTAGTTTGTGAAGTGCGGCGTGTGTGTAAGTCTGACAATAATTTTGTAGATGGCGCCAGGGTAGATCCGGACAAGCAACAGCTCCTACGCCGGTTAAAAGCCGGCGAGAATGTGCTTACGAGGGTGCGGCAAGAGAAAAATAACCTCCAAGATGCCAACACCCAGCTGGGCGAGGAACTAAAAGATGTTCGTGCCCAGCTGTCTGACTCCGTTAAGGAGAATCGACGACTTCGTCGTGGCATTTTCAGTAGGTGCTTGAACGAACCTTAAAAAAGAGTTCGGTGAGGAAGTCGACTAACAGAAATATGTCTGTAGGTATGCTCACAGGTCGTCCTGCAGAGGAAATGCCCGGTTCAACGGGTGACCTACTTCCCGAGTTGCTGCAACTGCACGAACGAGTTCGGCAGGCGATGAGAGGCATCGTCCAGGCCTTGTGGCCATTCATCTCCCTGCCCGAAGGCCTTGGAGAGCTCGCAGAGAAGCTTCAGGGAGCACGGCGGCGCTTCCGGCTATGGAAGATATCGGCCTGCCGTCAAGGCGCCAGGGAGGCCTGGGCCATGGTGAAGATGCGGTACACGAAGGCTGACCCAAACCACATGGCCGAGGTCGGACCTGTGGGGCCCGATGGGAAGGTGATCCCTGTGAGCTTAGTGTACAACCAAGTAGAGTTGGCCGCAAAGTATTCCCAGCGGGACTGTAAACTAGACAGCCTATTAGATGGTATTGAAGAGGAATACAATCAGTCAATTTGACTACGTAATTTAGAATGACATGTAAAATGCCTTCTAACCGGATTGTAGATCGTTTGTCGTAGCGGACCTTTTCGCTTCAGCCTCGGGACCCGACAGTCCGAAGTGTGTCCGAATACCCTTGCGGTTATACAAAAAACTGGGGCATGCATGATGACCAGGCGTAGGGGTCATTAGTGCTTTATCAGACAAGTGCCCAACTAGTTATGTTATATTACATGGTTAGTAAGAAACATCTTCCAGGGAGAATAGTTCCGTTAGGAGTTCCTTTCCCAGGGAGGCATGCCCTAAAGTGCATGTCCGGACTGCGAAAAAAGCAGAAAAGCATCTGGGGGCAGATAAATAAATAGGTAAGAAATCGTCTTTTAGTTCACCGACCGAATATTCCCTTTACCCAGTCTGAGGTACACATCCGGTTGACCCGGCAGTAACAATCGCAGAGGTGCTCCCTTTACCACCTAGCCGAACAATCGGGAACGTAGGGGTAAGCACAGGAGCTAGGCAACCCAGCTTAGCCAAAACTTAAGTCATATCGATGCATATAATGGCGAATAAAGGTACATGCGGAAGTGTGACACATGTCTTGGGCATAAAGCCCGTATAAATAAGCTTCTGTTAAAGAAGCCCCCAGGTATAATGAGCGCGAGTAGCGCGTTAAGTGTGTGTGAACAATGTCCAGACGAGCCTCTAGAGGTTTTAAAAAAAAGGAGGTAGCAGGAGAGAAATAAAAGATAGCTAAAGTATAAAATGTAGACGGAGGAAGGAGACGAACTCAGAGTCCAGCGCTAGGCGTAGAATCTTCGGAGACGGGCTGCATTCCATGGGTTCGGCTCGAGTCGGTTATCCGATGCGTTTCGCAGACGGTACGCTCCGCCGTTCAGGACTTGGTCGATGATGAAGGGACCTTCCCATTTGTGCTTGAGTTTGTCCTTTTTCTTGTCCGGCAGGTGTAGAACTAGTTCGCCAACATTGTAAGTTTTGGCCCGTACTTCTCTGCTTTGATATCTTCGAGCCTGTTGTTGATAGAATGCGGAACGAGCTTTTGCCACGTCGCGCTCCTCCTCTAAGGCGTCCAAACTATCCTGCCGATCCAGCTCGGCTTCTCTTTCTTCGTACATGCGCACACGAGGTGAGTCATGAATTATGTCGCAGGGCAAAATTGCCTCTGCGTCGTATACCATAAAAAATGGTGTGCATCCGGTAGTGCGATTCGGCGTGGTCCGCAGCCCCCAAAGTACGGAGTCGAGCTCCTCTACCCAGTGCATGTTAGATTCCTTGAGGGACCACACTAGTCTGGGTTTAATGCCGCTCATGATTAGACCATTTGCTCGCTCGACTTGACCGTTAGTTTGAGGGTCATAGACTGAAGCATAGTCGAGCTTGATGCCCATGTTTTTGCACCAGAGTTTAACCTCGTCGGCCGTGAAGTTCATGCCGTTATCAGTGATGATGCTATGGGGGACGCCGTAACAGTGTACTACCCCTGATATGAAGTCTATCACGGGTCCGGATTCGGCCGTCTTAACTGGCTTGGCCTCTATCCATTTGGTGAATTTATCCACCATGACCAATAGGTATTTTTGCTTGTGGGTTCCTCCTTTAAGGGGTCCAACCATGTCAAGCCCCCAGACCGCGAACGGCCAGGTGATGGGTATAGTTTTCAGGGCGGTGGGTGGCATGTGGCTTTGATTAGCAAAGAGCTGGCAACCGACGCATCGTTGGACTAAGTCCCGAAGCGTCGCCGGGCGTTGGCCAATAAAATCCTGTCACGGAAGGCCTTGCCTTACAAGGGACCGGGCTGCGGCGTGGTGCCCACCGAGTCCGGCATGAATTTCAGCCAGAAGATTTCGCCCTTCCTCTTCGGAGATACACCTTTGAAGGACTCCGATTGTGCTTTTCTTATAAAGCTCTCCCTCATTGACCTTATAGGCTTTAGATCGCCATACTATGCAGCGGGCCTCGTTTTGGTCCTCGGGAAGTTCCTGCCTAGTTAAGTAAGCTAGGAATGGCTCGGTCCACGGGGCAATGACTGCCATTATTTCGTGGGTTGAAGGTGTTATTTCATTGGCAGAACCACCGATTGTGTCAGAATGTGCGGTGTCGGGCGGTGCGGTTGGGTCTGGATTGTTGTTTCCGGACTCCCCTTCCCATAGTACGATGTCTTGAAAAGCCGCTCCAGAAGATGTTGGGAGGGGCGGCATCGCGCTTTGCCGATGCGTGCTAATCGTCCGCCGCTTGATTATTATCCCGGCTATATGGTGAAATTCGAGCCCTTCAAACCGAGTGACATTTTCGGGACGACATTACGGTAAGCTGCCATTTTCGGATCCTTGGCGTCAAGTTCCATTTATTTGGGATATCGCGAGGTTCAATCCTCGCACCTCTAGGCGCTTAATGCCCATGGAGACCGCCATCCGGAGGCCATGTAGAAGGGGCTCAGATTCGCTGTGTTGTTGGAGTCCGTGTACATTATCTCGAGTACGATTGGATCGTGTCTCCGGTTGGGGACGCCAGACGACGCCAGCCCCAGTGCCGCCAACATTTTGGAGCCGTCGAAGTGCATGATCCAATTGGAATATGTGCCGTACTTTTAGGGAGTTCGGCTTCACCATTCGGCATTTGTCAGCCAAAACTTGCGACTTGATAGCTCGCCGTGGTTTATAGGTTATGTCGAATGGGAGGAGCTCGATGGCCCATTTGGCAATCCGCCCGCTAAGTCGCGTTGTTTATAATGTCATTAAGAGGTACTTCGAGGCTACAAGTTATCGAACACTCTTGGAAGTAGTGTCGCAGCTTCCGGATGCCATGAACATCGCGACGCTATCTTTTGATAATGTGGATACCGGGACTTGCATGGAGTTAGGACAGTGGACACGTAGTAAATTGGTTTTTGAAGAGGGAACTTGTGTCTGTCCGTTTCTCATTCGACAACGAGCACCGCGCTTACAACTTGATGGGTTGCCGCAATGTATAATAGCATTGGTTCGCCCGTGTTGGGTGCGGCCAGGACCGGATTTTTTGCCAATATGGCTTTGATTTCTTCGAGTCCGGCCGTGGCGGCATCCGTCCACTCGAAGTGTTCGGTGCATCGCAGGAGGTGATAAAGGGGTAATGCCTTTTCTCCTAAGCGGGAGATAAAGTGGCTTAGAGCCGCCACGCATCCAGTCAATTTTTGTATTTGTTTGAGGTCTTTTGGGATATCCAATTGTGACAGAGCTCGGATCTTGGTTGGGTTTGCTTCAATTCCTCTACCGGATACAATCAAGCCCAAGAGCTTTCCGGCTGGTACGCCGAAAACGCATTTTTCCGGGTTGAGCTTAATTTCATATGCTCGAAGATTGTCGAATGTGAGCCTCAAGTCGTCTACTAGAGTTTCTACATGCTTGGATTTGACGACCACATCGTCTACGTATGCCTCCACTGTTTTGCTGATCTGGTTTGCCAGACATGTCTGAATCATGCATTGATATGTCGCGCTGGCGTTTTTGAGCCCAAAGGGCATTGTGTTGAAGCAGAATGGTCCGTATGGAGTGATGAATGCCGTTGCGGCTTGATCTGGCTCCGCCATCTTGATTTGGTGGAAGCCGGAGTATGCGTCGAGGAAGCACAATGAATCGTGCCCTGCGGTAGCGTCGATAATTTGATCGATGCAGGGGAGGGGGAATGGATCCTTTGGGCAAGCCTTGTTAAGGTCCTTGAAGTCGACACATAGGCGCCAGGATTTATCCTTCTTTGGTACCATCACCAGGTTTGCTAGCCAGTCCGGATGTTTTATATCTCTGATGAATCCGGCTTCCAAAAGTTTGGCTAGCTCCTCTCCCATTGTCTGTCTTGGGTTCGAAAAAACGCCGAAGAGCCTGTTTGACTGGCTTGAATCCTTTTAGGATATTTAGGCAGTGCTCGGCCAGCCGACGTGGGATTCCTGGCATGTCTGAGGGGTGCCAGGCAAAGATGTCCCAATTTTCGCGTAGGAATTCTCGTAGTGCGGCGTCTACATCAGGGTTTAACTGTGCCCCAATGGAGGCTGTCTTTGTAAGGTCCGTTGGATGGAGGAATTTGACTATTTTGTCCGCTGGCATAAAAGAGGTGGACTTGGATCTCTTATCGAGAATCACATCGTCCCTGTTCACCGTGGAGTGCAGCGCAGTGAGTTCCTCGGCCGCTAGGACTTCGGATAGTGCCTCGAGGGCTAGTGCGGCTGTCTTATTTTTGGCGCGGAGTGCTATGTCCGGATCACTGGCAAGAGTGATGCTTCCGTTGGGCCCGGGCATTTTGAGCTTCATGTACCCGTAATGGGGTATAGCTTGAAAAATTGTGAATGCCTCTCGCCCTAATAAAGCGTGATATCCGCTGCTGAACGGGGCCACTTGGAACGTGACCTCCTCGGACCTCCAGTGTAATTTTTCCTGTGCAGCATACTTCCCGACTAGGGATTATTCCTCGAAAGGTTGTGCTGCTTCGCTCAATGCGGCTCCAGTATATTTCCATTTTTCGAAGGGTTTCCTCGTAAATGAGGTTTAATCCGCTGCCGCCATCGATGAGTACCTTGGTAAGGCGAAAGCCGTCCACTATTGGACTAAGGACCAATGCGGCTGGTGCTCGGGCTGTTCGGAATTTAGGTTCATCATTGGCGTTAAAGGTAATAGACGTGTCACTCCATGGATTTATTGTTGCTATTTGGTAGACTTCGGCAAGGCTGCGGAGTGTTCATTTCCGCATATTATTTGATGCGAAAGTCTCGAAGACTGTTAATACCGTACTGGTGTTGCTGGGCTGGTTCTCTAGAGCTAGAAGCTCTTCGCCACTTTTGGCCACCGCCGAGTATCCAACATGCTCAAGGCTATGAGTTGGAGTGGCGCCCTCGTACTCTTACTTAATTTTGCAGGGTCCATTGAGCCATCCTTCCAGTACGGTTCCGTGCCCTTTAGGGTTTTTTTGCTTTTTGGTATTTAACCCAGGTGCCTGGCGATGATGCACCCTTTTATTTCGGACTAGGGTTGTATTCGGGCCCGGATTGTCCCAAAATTTGGTTTCGGTTTTCCAGGCACTCTCCATCGCACAGTACTTTCGTACTATGGATGCCAAGTCGGCAAGGCGTGTAATTTTATGACGACTTATGGTGTTTAGGATTCCCTTCTCCGTGCAATTATTGCAGAAAAGTGAAATTGTGTCTTCCTCGCGGCAGTCCTTTATCCTGTCCATAACCATGAGGAATCTGGCCCAGTAACGGTGTAATGTTTCAGCGGGCTCTTGCCGGATTCGGGATAGATCGCTTATGTTCGGGTGGGCGGGTGGAATTAAATTCGGAACCCCGTCCAATCTAAGACTCAAGGGCCGAAAAGTTTCCAAACTTGGAAGCTTGGATTTTGGATATTGTCCAATGAATCCAGCCCGCTGCCTGACTTTAGGTTCAGGACTTGATCGATGTCCGTCCCTCCGCGGGAATCCGGCATGGAGGGGTCAGGAATCCGGACATAGCTAGTCCTTAATATAGAAGAAGGGTCGCCGTAATGTTCCTCCACCACAGCAACGTGGTGGGTAGCCTGGGGAGAGTTGATCTCTCTCAGATCGGTTTTAGGCCCAATCTGATCATAGTTTGTAGCGACTCCCAGGGCAGCGATGCGATCCAAGAGCTCGTTTAAGGAGGAGAGCTCCATCAGATCTAGCTGCTCGGCAAGTTTCGAGTTAACGTGAAGATTGCTTTCGATGACCCGAGAGGTCATCGTCGTCGCGGCGGCCGAACAGGCGGTCATAAGAAAACCGCCTAGTCGGAGAGTTTGGCCGATGGCCAAATCTCCTTTAGCAACGGTGCCGTCTTTGAAGACGGGACAAGGCATCCTTCCTGATGGCGACAGCACAGAGGAACTCTCAGTGAAAGCACCAATGTCGGTGTCAAAACCGGCGGATCTCGGGTAGGGGGTCCCGAACTGTGCGTCTAGGCGGATGGTAACATGAGACAAGGGACACAATGTTTTTACCCAGGTTCGGGCCCTCTCGATGGAGGTAAAACCCTACTCTTGCTTGATTAATATTGATGATATGGGTAGTACAAGAGTAGATCTACCACGAGATCAAAGAGGCTAAACCCTAGAAGCTAGCCTATGGTATGATTGTTGTTCGTCCTACGGACTAAAACCCTCCGGTTTATATAGACACCGGAGAGGGTTAGGGTTACACAGAGTCGGTTACAATGGTAGGAGATCTACATATCCGTATCGCCAAGCTTGCCTTGCACGCCAAGGAAAGTCCCATCCGGACACGAGACGAAGTCTTCAATCTTGTATTTTCATAGTCCAGGAGTCAGGCCAACGGTGATAGTTCGGCTATCCGGACACCCCCCAATCCGGGACTGCCTCAACTACTATACCCAAAACAATCCCGGACGCATATGCGTGTTCGGATACTTACGACTTCTCCAGGGGCTGGGCCCTGGGATCCCACTCCGGGCTGCTATCGGCAGCAGGGGGGATTCCCCTGGGAGGGAATCTTTCCCCCTCTTGGGCGATCCGGCCTCCAGAGATGTGGAGGCCGTCCTCTTCCTCCCGCCATCAGAGTGAGGCTCATCCTCCTCTGCTTCCTCCTCTTCGTCCTCGGACGAAGGATCGTCGCTGGAGTCTTCGGATTTGGCGTCCGAAGCCTCGCGACGGCGAAGGCCACTCCGGGTCTTCTTGACCTTCTTGGAGGCCTCTTTCTTTGGCGCCTTGTAAGGCATGGGAACCAGCATCTTCGTCAGAAGAGGTCCGGCCGGCTCCTCCGGCAGGGGGGCTGGACAATGTATCCGCTCCACCTTATTTATCCATCCCTGAGGTCACAGTGAAGCACGATTAAGGTGTCTCCCTCATGACATGCCAGCTGAAGCATGAATAGACAGAGCATGGCTGTGACTTACCGAGCTTGGAGAATGGGATGATTGATACCCACGGTCCTTGGCGGGGCCCAGCCACGATTCGCCGGACTTAAAGAGCACCTTCCAGATATCCTTGTGGGAGGAATCATAAAGCTCCCGAAGGGTTTGGTGCTCGTCTGGATCGAACTCCCATAGAGTACAAGCTCGGCGCTGACAGGGGAGAACCAGGCGAACTAGCATCACCTGGACTACGTCGACAAGTTTGACGTCCCTATCGACAACACCCTGAATGCGCATCTGGAGCAGTAACAACTCATAGGACAAGCACCAGTTCGGACCCTTCTCGGTCTAGGACGTGAGCCGCAGTGGAGCTCCGGATCTGAATTCTGGAGCTGCCGCCCACTTTTTGCCGCGTGGTTCGGTGATATAGAACGACTACTGCTGCCACTCCTTGACGGAGTCGTTGAAAGCGCCTTTCGGCCAAACGGCCTTGGGCATCTTGCTTACCATGGCGCTGCCGCACTCGGCGTGTTCGCCACTCACCACCTTGGGCTTCACATTGAAGATCTTCAGCCATAGGCCGAAGTGAGGTGGGATTCGGAGAAAAGCCTCGCACATGACGATGAACGTCGAGATATTGAGGAAGAGTTGGGGGATAGATCATGAAAATTGATCCCATAGTAATACATGACTCCTCAAACGTGGGGACGACCTGTCCCGCCGGTGGAAGACGGTGGCCGATCTTCTGGGCCAGATACCCGGCTCCCCGGAGCTTCTTGATGTCCTTCTCCTGGACGGTCGAGGCCATCCATCTGCCTCCCGCTCCGGATCCAGACATCTTTGTAAAACCTCTCTTCGATGGAGAAGAAGAATGCTTGGGCGTTAGGTCTTGAACAGAGGGGAATGAGCTAGCGGGAGGAGAAGGCGTGGGTAAAAGAGAAAGAAACCTAACCTCCTTATAGAGGCGATAAATGCTTTTTGTGCCTCCCCCTTACCTGGTGGAACCCGTCTGCCTCCCACTCGCCGTGATTAGCGGCACGGTTAGATTACCCATACCCGTATTGATGAGAATTCCGTAATTAGGGGACACGATCTATGCTTTGACAAGACGTGTCAAAGAAACTACCTCGCAATATGCACTGTAGCTGGTTGTGGGAAAACGGTTCGAATAATGATCCGACCGTAATAACATGTCACGTCATCAGAAAAAGTTGTCAGCAGATTGCATTTGTGAAATATCATTCTCTCTATTGCGGTGTGTAAAGATCACTTGTGAATCCGGACACGATTTAAGTGTTCGATGACTACTTTGGAGTATTCGGAGAAGGAACCCGCCTTGCAATGCCGAAGACAATACTGCGCGTCGGACTCATCGTCATTGAAGCCTGGTTCAGGGGCTACTGAGGGAGTCCTGGATTAGGGGGTATCAGGACAGCCGGACTGTGTACAACATCCGGACTATTGAAGCGTGAAGATGCAAGACTCAAGACTTCGGCCCGTGTCGGGATAGGACTCTCCTTTGCGTGGAAGACAAGCTTGGCGATCCAGATATTGTGTTTCCTTTCTTGTAACCGACTCCATGTAAACCCTAGCCCTCTCCGGTGTCTATATAAACCGGAGAGGTTGGTCCTTAGAAGGCCGATCACAATTACAATCATACCATCATAGGCTAGCTCCTAGGGTTTAGCCTCTACGATCTCGTGGTAGATCTACTCTTGTATTACCCATATCATCAATATTAATCAAGCAGGAAGTAGGGTTTTACTCCATCGAGAGGGCCCAAACCTGGGTAAACAGCTGTGTCCCTTGATTCCTGTTACCATCAGCCTTGACGCACAGATCGGGACCCCCTACCCGAGATCCGCCGGTTTTGACACCAACAAGGAGTGATTAGACTACTTGACCAAATAAAAACCTAGCCTTTTCCCAATTTTAATTCTTGGTAGATTTTAACAAGTTAGCACTAGTCAAGTAATCAACCTACACATGCAATTCCAAGAGTATGTGTGTCACTACTATCGAGATTCACCGAGGTCTTTCATTGAAAAACTCTTGTTCAAGTATCCTTTTATGCTGTCCAGAAATTCTATATCATTTCCAATCAATAATATGTCATCCTCATATAATATTAGAAATGCTACAGATCTCCCACTCCCTTTCTTGTAAATACAAGCTTCTCCAAAAGTCTGTATAAAACCATATGCTTTGATCACACTATCAAAATGTTTATTCCAACTTCGAGAGGCTTGCACCAGTCCATAAATGGATCGCTGGAGTTTGCATACTTTGTTAGCATCCTTTGGATCAATAAAACCTTCGGGTTGCATCATATACAACTCTTTTTCCAGAAATCCATTCAGGAATGCAGTTTTTACATCCATTTGCCAAATTTCATAACCATAAAATGCAGCAATTGCTAACATGATTTGGGTACACTTAAGCATCGCTAAGGGTGAGAATGTCTCATCGTAATCAACTCCTTGAACTTGTCAAAAACCTTTTGCAACAAGTCGAGCTTTGTAGCCAGTAACGTTACCGTCAGCGTCAGTCTTCTTCTTGAAGATCCATTTATTCTCTATGGCTTGCCGATCATCCGACAAGTCAACCAAAGTCCACACTTTGTTCTCATACATGGATCCCATCTCAGATTTCATGGCCTCAAGCCATTTTGCGGAATCTGGGCTCATCATCGCTTCCTCATAGTTCGTAGGTTCGTCATGGTCAAGTAACATGACCTCCAAAATAGGATTACCATACCACTCTGGTGCGGATCTTACTCTGATTGACCTACGAGGTTCGGTAGTAACTTGATCTGAAGTTTCATGATCATTATCATCAACTTCCTCACTAATTGGTGTAGGGATCACCGGAACTGATTTCTGTGATGAACTACTTTCCAATAAGGGAGCAGGTACAGTTACCTCATCAAGTTCTACTTTCCTCCCACTCACTTATTTCGAGCGAAACTCCTTCTCTAGAAAGGATCCATTCTTAGCAACAAATATCTTGCCTTCGGATCTGTGATAGAATGTGTACCCAAAAACTTCCTTTGGGGTATCCTATGAAGACACATTTTTTCAATTTGGGTTTGAGCTTATCAGGTTGAAGCTTTTTCACATAAGCATCGCAACCCCAAACTTTCAGAAACGACAACTTTGGTTTCTTGCCAAACCACAATTCGTATGACGTCGTCTTAATGGATTTAGATGGTGCCCTATTTAATGTGAATGCAACCATCTCTAAATCATAACCCCAAAACAATAGCAGTAAATCAGTAAGAGACATCATAGATCGTACCATATATAATAAAGTGCGGTTACGATGTTTGGACACACCATTACGCTGTGGTGTTCCGGGTGGCGTGAGTTGCAAAACTATTCCGCATTGTTTCAAATGAAGACCAAACTCATAACTCAAATATTCTCCTCCATGATCAAATCGTAGAAACTTTATTTTCTTGTTACGATGATTTTCCACTTCACTCTGAAATTCTTTGAACTTTTCAAATGTTTCATACTTATGTTTCATCAAGTAGATATACCCATATCCGCTTAAATCATCTGTGAAGGTGAGAAAATAACGATACCCGCAGCAAGCCTCAATATTCATTGGACCACATACATCAGTATGTATGATTTCCAACAAATCTGTTGCTCGCTCCATTGTTCCGGAGAACGGAATTTTAGTCATCTTGCCCATGAGGCATGGTTCGCAAGTACCAAGTGATTCCAAAAGTCCATTAGAATGGAGTTTCTTCATGTGCTTTACACAAATATGACCCAAACGGCAGTGCCACAAATATGTTGCACTATCATTATCAACTCTGCATCTTTTGGCTTTAATATTATGAATATGTGTGCCACTACTGTCGAGATTCGATAAAAATAGACCACTCTTTAAGGGTGCATGACCATAAAAGATATTACTCATATAAATTGAACAACCATTATTCTCATATTTAAATGAATAACCGTCTCGCATCAAACAAGATCCAGATATAATGTTCATGCTTAACGCTGGCACCAAATAACAATTATTCAGGTCTAAAACTAATCCCGAAGGTAGATGTAGAGGTAGTGTGCCGACTGCGATCACATCGACTTTGGGACCGTTTCCCACGCGCATCGTCACCTCGTCCTTAACTAATCTTCGCTTAATCCATAGTCCCTTTTTCGAGTTGCAAATATTAGCAACAGAACCAGTATCAAATACTCAGGCACCACTGCGAGCATTAGTAAGGTACACATCAATAACATGTATATCACATATACCTTTGTTCACCTTGCCATCCTTCTTATCCGCCAAATACTTGGGGCAGTTCCGCTTCCAGTGACCAGTCCCTTTGCAGTAGAAGCACTCAGTATCAGGCTTAGGTCCAACCTTGGGTTTCTTCACTTGAGCAGCAACTTGCTTGCCATTCTTCTTGAAGTTCCCCTTCTTCCCTTTACCCCTTTTCTTGAAAATGGTGGTCTTGTTGACCATCAACACTTGATGCTCCTTCTTGATTTCTACCTCCGCAGCCTTTAGCATTGCGAAGAGCTCGGGAATTGTCTTGATCATCCCTTGCATATTATAGTTCATCATGAAGCTCTTGTAGCTTGGTGGCAGTGATTGAAGAATTTTGTTAATGACACTATCATCAGGAAGATTAACTCCTAGTTGAATCAAGTGATTGTTATACCCAGACATTTTGAGTATATGTTCACTGACAGAACTATTCTCCTCCATCTTGCAGCTATAGAACTTATTGGAGACTTCATATCTATCAATACATGCATTTTCTTGAAATATTAACTTCAACTCCTGGAACATCTCATATGCTCCATGACGTTCAAAACGTTGTTGAAGTCCCAGTTCTAAGCCGTAAAGCATGGCACACTGAACTATCGAGTAGTCATCAGCTTTGCTCTCCCAGATGTTCACAACATCCAGTGTTGCTCCTGCAGCGGGTCTTGCACCTAGCGGTGCTTCCAGGACGTAATTCTTCTATGTAGCAATGAGGATAATCCTCAAGTTATGGAACCGGTCCATGTAATTGCTACCATCATCTTTCAACTTAGCTTTCTCTAGGAACGCACTGAAATTCAACGGAACAACAGCACGAGCCATCTATCTACAACAACATAGACATGCTAAAAACTATCAGGTACTAAGTTCATGATAAACTAAAATTCAATTAATCATATTACTTAAGAACTCCCACTTAGATAGACATCCCTCTAATCATCTAAGTGATCACGTGATCCAAATCAACTAAACCATGTCCGATCATCACGTGAGATGGAGTAGTTTTCAATGGTGAACATCACTATGTTGATCATATCTACTATATGATTCGCGCTCGACCTTTCGGTCTCAGTGTTCCGAGGTCATATCTGCATATGCTAGGCTCGTCAAATTTAACCCAAGTATTCTGCATGTGCAAAACTGGCTTACAACCGTTGTATGTGAACGTAGAGCTTATCACACCCGATCATCACGTGGTGTCTCGGCACAACGAACTTTCGCAACGGTGCATACTCAGGGAGAACACTTGTACCTTGAAATTTAGTGAGAGATCATCTTATAATGCTACGTCGAACTAAGCAAAATAAGATGCATAAAAGATAAACATCACATGCAATCAACATAAGTGATATGATATGTCCATCATCATCTTGTTCCTTTGATCTCCATCTCCAAAGCACCGTCATGGTCACCATCATCACCGGCGCGACACCTTGATCTCCATTGTAGCATCGTTGTCATCTCGCCAACTATTGTTTCTACGACTATCGCTACCGCTTAGTGATAAAGTAAAAACAGTTACAGGGCGATTGCATTGCATACAATAAAGTGACAACCATATGGCTCCCGCGAGTTGCCGATAACTTTGTTACAAAACATGATCATCTCATACAATAAAATTTAGCATCATGTCCTGACCATATCTAATCACAACATGCCCTACAAAAACAAGTTAGACGTCCTCTACTTTGTTGCTGCAAGTTTTACGTGGCTGCTACGGGCTTAGCAAGAACCGTTCTTACCTATGCATCAAAACCACAACGATTTTTTGTCAAGTATGTGTTGTTTTAACCTTCAACAAGGACCGGGCATAGCCACACTCGATTCAACTAAAGTTGGAGAAACTGACACCCGCCAGCCACCTGTGTGCGAAGCATGTCGGTAGAACCAATCTCGCGTAAGCGTACACGTAATGTCGGTCCGGGCCATTTCATCCAACAATACCGCCGAATCAAAGTATGACATGCTGGTAAGCAGTATGACTATTATCACCCACAACTCACTTGTGTTCTACTCGTGCATATAACATCTACGCATAAACCTGGCTCGGATGCCACTGTTGGGGAACGTGGTAATTTCAAAAATTTGCTACGCACACGCAAGATCGTGGTGATGCATAGCAACGAGAGGGGAGAGTGTTGTCCATGTACCCTCGTAGACCAAAAAAGTGGAAGTGTTATGACAACGCGGTTGATTTAGTCGTACGTCTTCATGATCGACCGATCCAAGTACCGAACGTACTACACCTCCGCGATCTGCACATGTTCAGCTCAGTGACGTCCCACGAACTCCGATGCAGCAAAGTGTCGAGGGAGAGTTTCATCGGCACGATGGTGTGATGACGGTGATGATGAAGCTACCGACGCAGGGCTTCGCCTAAGCACCGCAATGATATAACCGAGGTGGATTATGGTGGAGGGGGGCATCGCACATGGCTAAGAGATCAATGATCAACTTGTGTGTCTATGGGGTGCCCCCCTCCCCCGTATATAAAGGAGTGGAGGAGGGGGAGAGGGCCGGCCTCCTAGGCGCGCCCAAGGGGGGAGTCCTACTCCCGGTGGGAGTAGGATTCCCCCTTCCCTAGTTGGAGTAGGAGGGGGAAGGAAGGGGGAGAAGGAGAGAAGGAAAGGGGGGCCGCCCCCCTCCCAATTCGGATTGGGCTGGGGGGGTGCACCCCCACCTTGGTCGCCTCCTCCTTTCCACTAAGGCCCAATAAGGCCCATTGACTCCCTGGGGGGTTCCGGTAACCTCCCGATACTCCGGTAAATGCCCGAACTCACCCGAAACCATTCCAACGTCCAAACATAGCCATCCAATATATCGATCTTTATGTCTCGACCATTTCGAGACTCCTCGTCATGTCCACTCATAATACCGATCGTCACCGAATGTTAAGCGTGCGGACCCTACGGGTTCGAGAACTATGTAGACATGACCGAGACATGTTTCCGGCCAGTAACCAATAGCGGAACCTGGATGCTCATATTGGCTCCCACATATTCTACGAAGATCTTTATCGGTCAAACCGCATAACAACATACGTTGTTCCCTTTGTCATCGGTATGTTACTTGTCCGAGATTCGATCGTCGGTATCTCAATACCTAGTTCAATCTCGTTACCGGCAAGTCTCTTTACTCGTTCCGTAATGCATCATCCCGTAACTAACTCATTAGTCACATTGCTTGCAAGGCTTATAGTGATGTGCATTACCGAGAGGGCCCAGAGATACCTCTACGACAATCGTAGTGACAAATCCTAATCTCGATCTATGCCAACTCAACAAACACCATCGGAGACACCTATAGAGCACCCTTATAATCACCCAATTACGTTGTGATGTTTGGTAGCACACAAAGTGTTCCTCCCGTATTCGGGAGTTGCATAATCTCATAGTCATAGGAACATGTATAAGTCATGAAGAAAGCAATAGCAAAATACTAAACGATCAAGTGCTAAGCTAACGGAATGGGTCAAGTCAATCACATCATTCTCTAACGATGTGATCCCGTTCATCAAATGACAACTCATGTTTATGTCTGGGAAACTTAACCATCTTTGATTAACGAGCTAGTCAAGTAGAGGCATACTAGTGACACTCTGTTTGTCTATGTATTCACGCATGTACTAAGTTTTTGGTTAATACAATTCTAGCATGAATAATAAACATTTATCATGATATAAGAAAATATATAAATAACAACTTTATTATTGCCTCTAGGCCATATTTCCTTCGGTAGGATCATACTTTTCTTGTTGAGGAACAAACTTCGTCTTGGGGTATTGATCTTCTTCCCAGTCAACTCCATTGGCATTGAACTTTCACTCGAAACCAACACCTTGATTCTTCCGGTGCCTTCCTTGCTTGCTTACAATTTCCTCAAATTGTTTACTTCCGGCAAGGCTCTTTGATGTAGGGTGGAACCCTAATTCGTCGATCTTTCACGTTTGGAGGGGATCCTACGGAGAACACGATGAACACGGGGAAGAACGGAGAGAAATCACAAGGGGAAACACTCAAGAACAAGTCCAAATCACACATCCACTAGACAATCAAACACACAAGATCACAAGGTACATGAACAACAAAGAGAAAGATACAAGGTAAGGTTCATCTCCAAGAGGAGGTCTTGATGATATCCTAGATGGATCTTCCCATAAGGGGGTCTTGATGATATCCCGCAGGATCTTCTCACATGGAGGTCTTGAACTCCATGGGAGTGGTAGTCTCTCTCTCTCAAGAGTAGAGGTAGGAGCAAAGCTCACCTAAGAATGAGCTATCCTATTTGCTTCCCTCGCGGACGGTGTAGGCGTTCCTTGGCGCTTGCACTCCTCCTCGTCGTGCGTGAAGCTCCGACAATACCTATGCATGCACACGAGTGGAGTGTCAAGTAGTATACCATCCTCAAAGGGGTCAAGTGAACACGTGTAAAGGAGAAGATTCACCTTTATGTATGAGAAGTAGAGGTCGCACGTGTCACTTGCCAAACGGACTCTTGACATGGTGATGTCCGTAGGATGCTCCGCATCATCCCCTCCCCCTTGGGAAAGATCCGACCTCGGATCGAAAACCAAATCACCATGGGAAAGAGATGGCGTTGCCGTGTAGAAGTGGTCGATCACCAAGTTCTTGTCATCTTGAAGTTTCAAATGGGCACTCTCCAATGTCGCACCGTCTTGTAATTCCTTGAAAGTGTGTCCTTGTGCATTCTTCACAATGCCGAAGTGGAAGCAAATACGGTGTAGAAGCGAGTCGTGGTAGAATATATGAGGCTCGCTCTCAAGAGCTCGAATGGTCAACTCATGTGAAGTGGAAGTCGACACGAAGTCCAAGTATCCTACACATGCACACAACAAAACAAAGAACGTATGCACATGGTAGACAAACACATCATCCATCATGATGGTTCTCTTCTCTTGCACATAACCATTAGAAGCACAAGTGCATGAGTAATATGATGCAACAATGGCGATATTCACGGCACTAGGTATATGGTGCAAAGAGATAATACAAGCATGCTTCACAAGGAATATGTCAAAATCTCCAAACATGTGTGAGAATGCTATGGGGCAATCTCATGAGCAAGACTATAAGCATTGTTGCACTCAATACATGGTAAATCATCTAGCATGAGAGAGGCAACACATGGAGATATATGACACGAAGCAATATGAATCATGTGCAAAGCATATATATGGTTGTCATCAACCGCATGAGATGAGCACTTATAACACAAGAGACAATGATCAAGATATATCATGTGAGAGGCATGAGCATATATGTCATCAACCCAAGAAAGCAAGTAGTGGAACATGGGTGATGCAATATAGCGAGCATTCATAGCTATCAAATCAAGCAAGCTAGTAGTGCGATGATGCAACATACTAGGAGGAATCATGGGTAGATGCAAACAAGGGTCACCATTGCATGGCAAAGGCATAGAAGCAAGCATAGCATGCAAAGTGAACACGGTAAAATGAGCGTAATGTGAGAAGTGGTAAATGGCCCATAGCCGTGTGAGAGCTAAGTAGAGGAGTTGCGCGTAGTCCTTGCGCGAAGGGAACGGTGGTAAGGATAGTCCACGGGATCCCAAATCATCATTGCTCTCAAGAGCTCGTTTTGTCAACTCGTGGGATTGCGAAGTTGACAAGTATTCATGGGTACCTACACAAAAGAGACACAAATGAAAGAAATTGTGTGTGTGGTAAATGTACACATCATCCATCATGATGTGTATGTGCACGTGTGAGTTAGCACAAGATAAGCAATGCTCAAAGAAATTTGAGGCATGGTATATGAACATGTCATCCATCATGAAAGAATAGTTGTTATGTATGACACGATGGGGACACAAATTGAGAATGCAAGTATATGACACATCAATATCATGTTTAATCATGGGGAGCATATGGTGCACACAACTATGGGGATCATGCAATGGAAGGGATGGATCAAAATCTCCTAACATGTATGAGGAAACTATGGGGGTCTCCTCATGAACAACATTGGAAACATCATATGGAGAAAACGGACAACATCCAAAACAATGCATATCCGAAGCTAGGTGGTCATGGCATGGCATATGAGATAAATGATGCAAAGGGAGCATATCAATATCATCACAAGAAAAACAAATGCCAATAACCATGGGCTTGTCATCTATGCCATATGTGCAAATTGGGTTTATTTTAATGGCATATGCATAGTCACTATGAAGAGATTGCAAATAAGACATATGGTTGGTCTCATTCATAGCATATGACAAGTCAAGCGGATTATCAAACATGATGTGACCTAAAGAATTGTCACAAGAAATCCTATGTAACATGGCATCACTACTAATAGACTCCACATGAGAATCATCATATTCATCATAAATGGGCAAATCATCACATGGGGAAATCATACTAGCATGAAGCATGGCAATAGGTGGATCAACATCATGCAAGCAATCAATGTCAAGAATGTCCACTAGTGGGACTAGAGCATCACCGTCACTTTTGTTACCTTTGTCATTCCACTCAAGTGTTGTAGGTGAGGTGGGGAAGACCAAATGGTGGTCATCATCATCATCTTGATGGAACCATGTGGGCGGTGCATCATAATCCACCATGGCCATCGTCTTGTCCAAAGGGAGGACGAAGTCGTCGAGGATCGGCGCGTCATCATAAATGGGACCTAGCACCAAATGAGAAGACACAATAGAGGTAGAGGTCAAGTTGTTAGAAATGCAAATGGCCTCACGAGACCTATTAACTATCTCACTCTCTCTATGTGGTGGTTCACTCACTCCCTCAAAACAGGTGCACTCAAACTCACGTATGGTGGAGTCACTAATCTCACTCAAGTGGTGGGGTTTGTGGCTCTCCTCACATGGGAATTGTGGCAACTCATCATATATGGGGCTAGTGGTGAAGTCACTCTCACTCTCAATATGGTGGCACAAGTCACTCAAGTCATCATACGTCGCCGTGGTCGAAGGGAGAATCCCATGCTCAACCATCTCGTCGTTGTCGCCGTGGATGAAGGCCGAAGATGGCACATCATCACTCTCCTCCATGACCGAAGGGAAAATCCCATGCTCGATCATCTCGTCACCGTCGCCGTAGATGAAGGCCGAAGATGGCACATCATCACTCTCGCCTCCTAAGATGGAAGCATCATCCTTGCTCGCCACCTTGTCACTCGCCTCCAAAGCTTGGTCCTTGAAGGTCTCCGTAGTCGAACTCGTCGCCGCACCGTCTTGAAAAAGAGTCGGAGTAGACTCGGCATCATCAATGTCACAAAGAGGGATGGCGGTGAAGTCACACTTGGGAGCATCGTCTTGGAGCTTGTCGGGCTTGGACATCTTGGTGGTACTAGCCTCATGCTTGTCGTAGTTGGTCGCCGTGAAGTTTGCTTGGGGTGGAGAAGCCTTGGCCTTCATGAGTTCTTGTTCCGCCTTGAGAGCACCAATGTAGTAGTCGTCGATGGACTTGTAGTTCTTGAGGACGATGGTCTTGGAGATGTCGTTGTAATCCCATCATGAAGTGGAACTTCATCGAAATGGGGTCGCCCACGCCGGCTCGTCAAAGGCAATCATCATCTCCTTGAAGTACTTGTCGATGGACATGGATCCTGGGTAGTGTTCTCCAATTGGCGTCGAAGTTGTTCCGTGTAGGTTGGAGGCACAAACTCTCGCCGCAAAGCTTTCTTCGTCTTGGGCCAACTCATGTCGTAGTACTCAAGGTGTGTGAAGCCACCATGCCAATGCGTGGTCGTGGAAGTTTCTTGTGGCGCACTTCACTTGATCTTCGGGAGGAACTTGATGTAGCTTGAGGTAGTCGTCCATCAAACGCTCCCACTCGAGGTACTCCTCGGGTTCTTGAGTCCCATAGAAAGGAATCTTGTGGTCGATGTCGAGGTCATAGTAGCTCGTGGAAGTCGCGGACTTGAGCTTGGGTAGCTTCTCTTGAGTGTAGTGTTGAGGTTCTTGTTGGCGAAGATGCCATATGTCCGTAGGCGAAGATGCCTTGAAGTCGCTTGGCGAAGATGCCAAGGGAGATGGTGAAGTCGTTGAGCGGTTGTTGTTGTTGAGCTCTTGACCTTCACGTTCTTGTTGGTGATGGTGTCGATGCCGATGTGATCTTGCCGGAGATGGTAGCTCGGAAGGATGTGCTCTTGAGCGTCTTCTCGAAGATGAGGAAGATCGCTTGTAGGACTTGATGAGGGCCTTGATCTCCTCCATGCGCTTGTCCATCTTGGCATCGTAGTTGTTGTTCATGGCATCGAACTCGTCGGAGTTGTTGTAGACCGAAGGTGAAATGCCTTGCCTATCCATCACAAGACTCGAGTAGAGGTGAGTAGGAAATGAGATAAACAATACCAAGTTACCTTTTCCCAAAGTTGAGGATGTATCTCGTTTCACTCAATGTGAGATGAAAGAATAGTGGAATTGGTACCGGACTTGTTCACTCATACCTACAAGTAAAGGCTTATGGTAGAGCTCGGTGAGGATAGTGGCACAAAAATTTGATGCAAAATGTTAGCAAGAGTCAATAATATTGAAAAAGATTCACAAATTCGCAAGTGAAACAAATGGACCAATAGCAATGAAAGGTACACGGAAACACACACACGGATAGATAAATGGGGTCGTGCAACCAAGGAATGAGCACAAAATGTGGAATCCACGGAAAACGCTCGTGTTGCACAACTCAAGAGAGACGCTAGCACGATTGCTCAATAGGCGGATCGACACTTGTGCACAACCTATAAGACATAAAATGGATATTCTTTCTATCCCAAGTATGCTATGTATGTATGGTTCCCGGTGTTTCTCTCAAGCATGATATCATATGATGTAGATTTTGGTATGGCTCTTATGTGCAATGGGGTATGATGCTATGGCACTTGCTCACGAGCTCTTTGCTCTCTTTTTGCTTAAAAGCTTTTTCTCCTTTTTTTCTATGGCCACTTTTGCACAATGCACAATCCAAGATAGCAATTGTGTATATGCGGGAACAAACTTGAGGCACAATGGATGATATGATACCAAGATGATATGGTATGTATGCAATGGAAGGTATGGACCACTAATGTGCACAAGTAACGTTGCCGGCAATACTCAAATGGCTAGTGTCGATAGGCAAGTAACGCAAAATGGGCTAGGGGTTAACAATGCAATTGCAAGGGAATATACAAAGGTGTCGTCGAGGTTACCGTCCTTTGCAATGATGAGTGGCGGTGTTCTTGGTGTAGATACCAAGATGATGGAGACTCGTCCCTAAGTAGCCGAAACACCTTAGGAAACGGAAAAACCGCAAACTCAAAATCTCAAATGACAAATGCCAAATGGTGGTAGCGGAAAGCGGTGGTGGTGTTGCACTAGGCAATGCGGAAGTGGGATGATGGGTTATACACGGTGTAAGAGTTGGAAGCACACGGTCCCTAAGTAGCCGAAACACCTTAGGAAACACAAGCCACAACTCGAAAAAGCTCAAACAACAATTGGGTTAAGTTGGGTTGTCGGAAGTGTATGGTGGGCAAGGTTATGTGGAAGTGGTGGCGGCGGTGGTGGTTGATGAAGAAGCAACCGTCCCTAAGTAGCCTAAACACCTTAGGAGACTCAAATCACAACTCAAACAACCACTAATGCTATAAGGAACAAAATGGGTTAGGTTACGGATGTCGGTGGTGGTTATGCGGATGTTGTGGTGGAAGCCCTAGGCAAAGATGCCAAAATTCACCAAATGTGATGGAGTCAAATGATGTTGGTAGTATTTTTGTGGGATGGGGGATGTCAATAGCTTCAAAACGAGCTAAAGAACGTCAAAAACGGACTCCGGATGAATTAGTTATGGGCAAAACGGTGAAACTCAGAAACCTGAAACTGGCCAGGGCGGTAGTACCGCTCGGGAGGGCGGTAGTACCGCTCGTGTCGGGATTTTTCGACTGTTTTGGCTGAAACAGGGCCTAGCGGTAGTACCGTTAGCGGGGCGGTAGTACCGCTTGAGGTTCTCAGCGGTAGTACCGCTCTGTAGGCCGGTAGTACCGCTCCTGTCGGGATTTTTCGCAGATCCAATCGGGGCGCGATTTTGGGGCGGAAATGGTTGATTTCGGGGGGCAAAATTTGATGGATTTCGTGGATGGAAAGAGGGGAAACTTGGGGGAATGCTAGATCCACTTGAAACCTAGCAAATCCATGGATCAAAATCAACAAAACATCATCAAACCAACAAATCACAAAAAAATTTGGGGGCTATTTTTGGTGGGGATTTTCGGATTTAGGACGAAATCAACAAAATCAAGCTAGAAAACACGGGGTAGGGTCTCCAAAAACGTGATCAACGTGGCTCATGATACCATATGATGTAGGGTGGAACCCTAATTCGTCGATCTTTCACGTTTGGAGGGGATCCTACGGAGAACACGATGAACACGGGGAAGAACGGAGAGAAATCACAAGGGGAAACACTCAAGAACAAGTCCAAATCACACATCCACTAGACAATCAAACACACAAGATCACAAGGTACATGAACAACAAAGAGAAAGATACAAGGTAAGGTTCATCTCCAAGAGGAGGTCTTGATGATATCCTAGATGGATCTTCCCATAAGGGGGTCTTGATGATATCCCGCAGGATCTTCTCACATGGAGGTCTTGAACTCCATGGGAGTGGTAGTCTCTCTCTCAAGAGTAGAGGTAGGAGCAAAGCTCACCTAAGAATGAGCTATCCTATTTGCTTCCCTCGCGGACGGTGTAGGCGTTCCTTGGCGCTTGCACTCCTCCTCGTCGTGCGTGAAGCTCCGACAATACCTATGCATGCACACGAGTGGAGTGTCAAGTAGTATACCATCCTCAAAGGGGTCAAGTGAACACGTGTAAAGGAGAAGATTCACCTTTATGTATGAGAAGTAGAGGTCGCACGTGTCACTTGCCAAACGGACTCTTGACATGGTGATGTCCGTAGGATGCTCCGCATCACTCTTGTAAACACCTTTCTCGATAATTCCCTTCAATAAGCTACTTTCTTTCTCAAGTGTAACTTGGCTAAGAGAATCATTAGTGGAATCAAGAGAACTACTAGAAGCAACAATATTGGATTTAGCATGATTATTGTTACTACTAGAAGAAGAATCTTTCTTACTCTTGTTGCTAGATTTGACTTGTGGCATGTAAGTAGACAAGAGTAAACGCTTGGCAATGTAAGAAGAACTTTTCTTCTGAAGATCATCATTGATGGCTTTTAAGAACCCATGTTCTTGCTCAAGATTGAGATTCTCGAAGCGTAGCTTCTCATGAGTTTTTAAAAGTTCTTGATGATCTTCTCAAGTAATTTCATGAGCTAACTTAAGAGTGTTTAGTTCTTTAGTTAGACATTCAATATCCTTCTTATCATTGTCATTCATTTCATCTTGATTAGCATGATTAATAGCATTTTCATCATAGTATTCATCACTAGAGTTGTCAACAAGTAAATCATCATCACCTAGCAAATCATCTTCATCCCTATTGAAATCAACATACTCGAGGTGTGATACCTTGGGGACTTTAGCCATGAAGCATCTTCCAATTACTTCATTTCGTGAATCAAATATGTCACAGGAGTTGGTTGACACAAGTGCTAGACCGGCAACACCTTCATCTTGAGTATATTCGGAGTCAGAGTGATAACTTCTCTCGGAGCGGTGGTCGGAGTCGGAACCAGATACCCATTCACCAAGATGAGCTTGATGTCTTCGTTTTATGTAGCGTCTTGATGACTTGTCCTTCCTTTCCGAATCCTTGCTTCTTCGAGAGGTTCTTCATTCATAGCGATCATCTCTACTCCTTCTCTCCCTTGGAGGTGATTCTTCCCTTTTGCTTCTCCTTTTTGGTGAGTCTTCTCTTCTTTTGTATGGAGCCATACACTCATTGGAGTACTGTCTGGGTCTTCCACAATTTTAGCAATTTCGCTCATGACTTGAAGATTTTTTGTCATTGTAGGACCTTGACTTGGAACTTATTTCCTTGCTTCTACTCTTTTAGAATTTTTTGAAGTTCTTCACCATTAAGGTCAATTCTTCATTGAAGGCTTGTTTCTCACTTGATGATGTAGGAGCATCACATGAGGCTTTGTAAGCACTACTAGACTTGTTGTGAAGCTCTTCTTTATCCTTGAGTGACCTCTCATGAGCAACAATTCTTCAAATGACTTCGGTTGGCTTGAGATCTTTGTAGTTTGGCATCATTTGGATCAAAGTGCACACGGTATCATATTTTCCATCTAAGGCTCTTAGGATCTTCTTGATGGTGAATTTGTCGGTCATCTCTTCACTTCCTTAGTCGACAATCTCATTTGTGATGAGAGCAAGCCTAGAGTATATTTCAGCGACACCTTCACCATTCTTCATTTGAACTTGTCAAGTTGACTTTGAAACACATCCAACTTGGATTCCTTGATAGAGTTGGTGCCTTCGTGCATATCAATCAAAGTATCCCAAATTTCCTTTGCATTCTCAAGACGACTGATTTTGTTGAATTTTCTTCGGGGCACAATCCGTTGAAGAGGATATCGCAAACTTGAGCATTGTATTGCAACATCTTCAATTCTTCCGCTGTAGCTTCACGATTCGGTTCTCTCCCATCAAAGAATTCACCTTGCAAACCAATACACACAATAGCCCAGATGGTGGGGTTATGTCCAAGAATATGCATTTTCATCTTATGTTTCCAACTAAAAAAATTTGCACCATCAAAGTAAGGACCTCTACGGTGGTAATTTCCCTTGCTAGACACCATACTCTCCTAGGTTGTGAAACCAAGGCTTTCATCACCAAAGCTGTGGAAATCAAGGCAAATGGAGACCAAAGCTCTGCTACCACTTGTAGGATCGAAAGTATGTCTAGAGGGGGGGGGTGATTAGACTACTTGACCTAATAAAAACTTAGCCTTTTCCCAATTTTAATTCTTGGCAGATTTTAGCAACTTAGCACTAGTCAAGCAATCAACCTACACATGCAATTCTAAGAGTATAGCAGTGGAATGTAAATAATTGCATATGGAGATAAAGGGGAGGAGTTTGGAGGGAGCAAACGCAATGTTGACATGGAGATTTTTGGCGTGGTATCGATAGGCGGTGCCATCGTACATCCATGTTGATGGAGACTTCAACCCACGAAGACTAACGGCTGCGCGAGTCCATGGAGGGCTCCACCCACGAAGGGTCCATGAAGAAGCAACCTTGTCTATCCCACCATGGCCATCGCCCACGAAGGACTTGCCTCACTTGGGTAGATCTTCACGAAGTAGGCGATCTCCTTGCCCTTACTTACAAACTCCTTGGTTCAACTCCACAATTTGATGGAGGCTCCCAAGTGACACCTAACCTATCTAGGAGACACCACTCTCCAAGAGGTAATAGATGGTGTGTTGATCATGAACTCCTTGCTCTTGTGCTTCAAATGATAGTCTCCCCAACACTCAACTCTCTCTCACAGATTTGGCTATGGTGGAAAGATGATTTGAGTGGAAAGCAACTTGGGGAAGGCTAGAGGTCAAGATTCTTGTGGTTGGAATGGAATGTCTTGGTCTCAACACATGAGTAGGTGGTTCTCTCTCAGAAAATGAGTAGTGAAAGTGTAGGCACGTTCTGATAGCTCTCTCCATGAATGAAGAATGGGTGGAGGGGTATATATAGCCTCCACACAAAATCTAATCATTACACAGAGATTCCAAACTCGGTGAGACCGAATGGTGAAACTCGGTCAGACCGATTCAGGCCAAAATATGAACGTTAGGCTTTTCGGTGGGACCAATATGATCAACTCAGTGGGACCGATGCGCTAGGGTTAGGGCATAACTTAATCTCGGTGAGTGACGGTGTCCTAGACTAGGGGGGTACTCACCACGTCCTCTCTCGACCTGTGGGTCAGGCTGAGGACCCCCATGGCGGTTCACTATTGGGCCAGTTCGGGAAACCCATACCGCATACAAGGGATATTCCACAAGACTTGGCGCACAAGACAAGGACTCTCCTAAACCCTAGGCCTCTGGTGTGTTATATAAACCGAGGCCAGGCTAGTCAATAGACATCATCTGATATTTGTTAGAACAATCTCATGATAGATACATGTACTCTGTACTACACCCATATCAATACAATCAAAATCAGGATGTAGGGCATTATCTCTTCGAGAGAGCCCGAACCTGGGTAAAACCCTATGTCCATGTTACCATCGCTCCAAGACACCTAGCTTAGGACCCCTACTACAAGATATGACAGATATGAAACCGACATTGGTGCTTTCATTGAGAGCCCGCTGACAGTCACCACGGTGCGATGGGAATTCAGATAGTCTCCTGCGCGATCTACGCGTAGAACCGAGCTTTATTGTCGATGTCAGCATCTTTGTCGCCGGCTCGATTAGTCACTTTGGCTTGACCGAGGACTGCGCTCCATCTCAGATCATTATGTTCGGACGAGGGCCTTCATTATCAACTCCGATCTCTATAAAGATCATGGAGGAATCATCGATGGAGCTTAGGGGCTCAACGTCAACATTGCCCTCAGGCGACTGTGCTGTTTTTATGGACAGCAAACCTGTATCCGCCGCCACCGTCTCCTCGAGCATCGCTTTGATGATTGCTTCAACGGGATTGTGTGGAATTGAGTGTACAGCAACCCTGTAAAATTTTGTCGCGTTTCGATGGAGGAATCTTCGGCGATCTATGATATATTGGAGGCCTGTCGAGTCTGGACGAGTTTAGGGCGTGGTCTCCAGATCCTAGCTCAGAGGTTATTTGGAAGATCCAACCATTCATCTTCTGCGGAATTTCCATATCTATCACCTCTCAAAATTTTAGCTTGATCCGACCGTTCAAAGTCCGGTAACCTTCTGATTAGTGCATCACTTTTCGAATCTGTTTTCTACGCGAATACAAATCTGCCCCGAGTTCATCTTTCTTCATGAACATGGTATTGGACAACCTTTTTGGAAGAATCTCTTTCTAGGGTGTTGTGTTTTGTTTCCGAACACATGCCCACAAATTTTGCTCCTTTTCAGAGGTAATCTTCACCATCGCACCGGTGTCAAACCAGCCCTTGCTCCACATCTACCGACCTGTGCTAGACATATCGTCGCTTCATCGAGCCGAGCCCAACCTTATCGGATCATTAGCTCGGCAAGCCGAACACGAGTTCGGCATCGCGAAGGCTAAATTATCACCAACACCATCGCCCGACAGATTGCACGGGTCAGGCGTGCCGACATTGCCGCTCGGTCACTTCATCAATCCGGCATTGACCGCATCACAAGTTATGACCAGCGTCGTCATGGCCGAGCCGTAGCTTCTTCAAACCAATGTCTTCCACGCCAAACCGCTTCAATACCTCGGCCGGCACGACGGCTGCAACGTCACCTTACCGACCTGCTCCGTCACCTCGTCTAGACCGGGGACTTCACCGTCTCGTCATCAACCTACTCCGAAGACTTCGGCGTAACCAGCCGACCAGCTTCGTCACATGAGCTGGACCAGGGGCTTTGCCTCAGCGAACCAACCTTTGCCAGCATCGCCATGTTGTCGCTTCATCGCCCATCAGGCAATGGGTATACGGATCGAGTCCCAATTTTGGGAGTAACCTTTCTTCAGATTGCTCAAACAGATAAACTAGATGCTATTAATCCTTGTAATTTTTTCTTGCTTGGGTTTATTTTTTCTGAGGAATTATTACTCTGGGTTGTTCCATCATCTGTACACAGGTCTGTCAAATGATGACCGCATTAACAATGGTTGCGTGATGGTTCGGTCAGTTTTCCGTCTGTAGCTCGGCGAGCGCCTCATCGGGGACTCGGACCACCCTGTGAATACATGCTTTGTCACGCCGGCGCCCTGCACCGACATTGGCTTCGACGCCAGACCACATCTCTTTAATTTTTTTTATTTTGTGTAAATTAATTATGCCTTTTTTCTATATATATATTATTATTTTTGGGACTTCACTATTTTACATGTGTAGGTAATCGATTTTGGTTGCGTCATGCGATCACTTCGGCAAGCCGATGTCGTCATCCCAATCGGCGTAAATCGGCTCACGTGATCACCTTGTTGGTCGAATTGCCATACCAACATGTTCGGTTACCTCGGGGACTTCGGCATCGCTGAGAGAGCTCTACCTCATCGAGTGTTCGACACACAGGCCATATTTATTTTATTGCTCAGTTTGCATAAATTGTTTATTATGCTGTGAATTTTTTAATTTATTATTATTAGTATTATCTCTGGCTTGCACTATTTTCTGTGCACAGGTAAATGATCCAGGTTGGGCATCGCTGTCACCTCGGCGTACCGACGTACCACGTCACCTCTGCTGGACCAGGGGCTTCGTCATCCTTCATTAACCCATGCCGGGGACTTCAGCGTCATACGGCCGGCCTGCTCCATCGCCTCGATCGGACTGGGGGTTCCACCTCGCCACATTGGCCGTGCTATGTCGCCACTTCGGAGTGCCGAGCTCTTCGCTCCGCCACCTCGAGACCGGCTTGGGGGCTGGGACCTCATCTCGCCGTAAGCTCAGTCCGCGTCATCGAAACTGAACACATTGACCAGCTAAGTAGCTTTGATGCTCAACTTTTCCAATTTTTAATTCTTGTTCAGTTTGACCAAATATTGTAGTTATTTATTAAAAACTTAGTTTGCCAACAAAGGTTGTTTGTTAAAAACACTTCCTTTACCCAAGTTAACTAGGGGCTCTTAAATTTGTATGAGCCGTTCTATAATAATTGTTTCCTTCCTAGTCGTTGCAAAGTCTTTTTCTATCACTACTTTTTTGACTCGAGTGTATGGACAATAGCTGGATAGCCTAGCTTCTCTCTAAAGTCGCTCGAGTTTAGTTCACTAAACTGGCCTCGGAGAAGCACTCCGCCTGCGGGATAAGGAGATTGAAGCTGATGCTGACCTAATTGCAGTCTAGAGATCGGATGTGTCATGTTAAAGCATGGCAGAAGCACACAAAACTTTAAAACCATATTTCGGATTGGCACCAAAAATTTGATTTAGTTCGAGCGTAGATTTTTTACTGAAGTGTTTTGGTTTTCCAAGCCTATGGCTCTTTTAACTTATTTGTGTGTTTCCAGCATAAGTCTTGCAGTGCAACGCCGAACACCTTTAAAGCTTCAGCAATATCGAAGAGGGGATGCGGCTAGAGCCGAACCCACCAAAATCCAAGGTATTCCATGGACTCCTCAGCAAAACATTCTAGGATACTGCTTTATATGCATCGGTTTCGAATTGTGTCTTCGGTCAATTGTTGGGTTGCCCGGCTCCTGTGCTTGCCTCCTACGTTCTCCTTTGCTCGGCTAGCTGTGCGAAGGGAGAACCACTGCGATTGTGCTTCCATCTCACATGGTTAAAGCACCTCAGTGGAGAAAGCCAAAAACTGACTGTCACAATAAGCGCAAACTGGTCAGCGATCCGATGACTCTGTTAAACTATAAGATTGATAGAGATCACTGTCGGTGTCAAATCAGGCATATCTCGTAGTAGGGGTCCTAAGCTAGGCGTCTTGGAGCGATGGTAACACGGACACAGGATTTTACCCAGGTTCGGGCTCTCTTGAAGAGATAATACCCTACGTCCTACTTTTGATTGTATTCATATGGGGGATAGTACATAGTACAGGTGTCTGCCACGAGATTGTAGTAATGAGTATGATATTATCTATTGACTAGCGTGGCCTCGGTTTATATAAGACACTGGAGGCCCAGGGTTTAGGAGAGTCCTAGTCTTGGGCGCCAAGTCTTGTGGAGTCTTCCTTGTATGCGGCAGGGGTTGTCCAAACTGGCCCATGAGTATACGGCCATGGGGTCCTCGGCCCAATCCAACTGATCGGGAGACGATGTGGTGAGTACCCCCTAGTCCAGGACACCGTCAGTCACCCCGTGTTAAATGACGGGCCGTTAATAACATTGGCTGAAGTAGCCCCTGAGACTCAAGTCGATTCATAAAATTAGCCTGAGGATCAATTCCCAGCTCGACAGCATACTTAGGAATAGAAACGCGGTGTACAAAGTCCTCAAGACTCAGGTTGGGTGCGGCCGACCAACCTGAGGATAATAATCTCCTCGAAAACTATCTTGCGCTTTAAATTTTCGGCATTGGATTGTCCATGCAGTAGCCCCCGAGGCACTGGTCGGGTGGAAACACCATATCAGGGGATCGATGTGCCCTTTTAATATTTGTAAATAATAATCCCGAAGCCTAGTAGCCCCCGAGACTTAATGCGGGCACGGGAGGCCGAATTAAGGATCGATATCCATAGTAAAATCACAAATTATGTGTAATGACTCTATGTATCCAAGTACTTTACATCATTGATACTCGAATCCGCATTATACAAAACTTTGTTGACCGACCATCGGCTTCAACCTCCTCGGCCAGCAGCCGAGGAGTGTTTGTCCTACTTTATAAAGCCTTTATGAGGGCAAAGATTTACGGCAAAAAAGGCAATCCGGCCATATGATTTTATAAACAAAGGTACGCAGATAGACATGTTATATTATTGTTTAACATAAGAAACATCGTCCAAAGAAAATAGTCCCATTATTGGTTCCTTTCTTTGGGTTGTCATGCTAAGCATGATCATGAAACCTCAGCTTCGATCAACGTGGGAGGAAAATACTGAGGATTTAGTTCGGGGAAAGCTTCCAAACTCTATGGTCTAAATGAACCCAAATTTCACTTCCGTTGCGACCATTTATAATCTGAAAGTTGCCCAACGTCGGCTTCTACCCCCTTGTAGATGCTACGCAGGGTGTTTCCGAAATAACAAAACAACCCTTAGCCGACATCTCGGTGCCCGAAGGTGATTGTGTTGGCGGAAACGAGGCAATGAAATATGTGGGCTTTATAACTTTCACTTAGTCATAGGAGCTTAAAGTTGGGAGGCCAGCAAGTAGCCCCCCGGTTAGTGTTCGGTGACGGCCGAGGTCAAGTCGTAAACACTTCAGCCAATGTTATGAACGGCCCGTCATTTAATACAGTCATAGGACCGCTGACCAATTTACGCTTATTGTGACAGTCAGTTTTCGGCTTTCTCCACTGAGGTGCTTAACCATGCGAGCTGGAAGCACAATCGCAGTGGTTCTCCCTTTGCACACCTAGCCGAACAAACGGAACATAGGAGGCAAGCACAGGAGCCGGGCAACCCAACTATTGACCGAAGACGCAATTCGAAACTGATGCATATATAGCAATATCCGAGGTTTTTGCCGAATCTCTAATGGTGTCCGGCGTTACACTGCGAGACTTATGCGGAAAACACACAAATAGTTGAAAAGTGCCATAGGATTGGAAAACCAAAAAACGTCAGTAAAAACTCGATGTCCAAACTAGATCAATTGTTAGGTGCCAGTCAGAAAATTGGTCTTAGAAAAAAAATGTGCTTCTGTCGTGCTTTACCATGACACACCCTACCTCAAGACTTCAAGCGGGTCAGCCTACGGCTTCAACCTCCTATCCCAAAGGCGGAGTACTTCTCGTTAGGCCAGTTTAGCAAACCTCAGCGGCTTTGAGAGAGAAATTAGGCTCCCCGGCTATTGACCACACACTCGTGTCAAAAAAAGGAGTGATAGAAAAAAGACTTTGCAACGACTAAGAAGAAGAACACTTATTATAAAACAGCTCACATAAATTAAGGGCCCCCCGAGTGACTTGGGTTAAAGAATTTTATGTATAACGATTCTATGTACCGAAGTACTTATATCATATCTGTGTTCACCCGAACTTTAAACGCATCTTAATCGACCGTCGGCTTCTCCCTCTTCAGTCAAGGGCCGAAAAGTGTTATGTACTCCACCTGTCGAGAATATCGACAGTGTTTCCGATAACCAGGCAATCAGGCCATAAGGCTGTAAAAGACAAAGCGCGCTCAGGGAACTTATGCTATATTACTAATGAAGTGTAAGAAGCATCTTCGAAGAAAATAGTACCCCCACCTATACCTTTCTTCGGTTGCTCATTGCTACTATGAGACTTGTGCAATAGATTTTTTGTACTCATGAGTTCCATTGTGTGCCGACCATAATTGAAAACAATAAGAGCGCTAGCTTTCGGCTTCACCCAGTCTGAGGTCCGGCTCGGATGAAACGATCGTGACAATCCCAGAGGTGCTCCCTTTACTCCTTACCCGAACAATAGGGAACGTAGGGGTAAACACAGGAGCAAGGCAACCCAGCTTGCAAATCGTTTAAGTCAACATGGTGCATATTGTGGTGTAATACATGAACAAGGAACGAAGCCATACAAGTATAATCATATGCAAGAGGAAAGGCTTCATAAAGGAAGCCCCCAAGTAAATGGGGTATTTGAATTTGTGTGCCATAAACAAAGTTTGGACAAGGAAGTTTTTTCACAAATAACTTTTTATCAAAAAGGTATAATGCTTGGTCGAACCGAACAAAATTTAAAACTGAAAGTTTTTGAGCATGAAAGCGACTTAGCTAGTTAGTGTGCTCGGTGTTGATGATGAGGTCCGGACTTATGGCGGGACAAAGACATAGTCCTCGGCCTAGCCGAGGTCCCAGCCCCCAAGCCGGTTTCGAAGTGTCCGAGAAAAGAGCTCGTCTTGACGAAGTGGCGACACATCATGGTTGAAGTTGGTTCACATAGGGACGCGCGTTGAAGCGACACCACAATTTGATCATGCAGGCAGGATGACGACATCGGCCCACAGAGTTGACAGCATGACGCAGTCGAAGTTGATTACATGTGCACATAAAAATAGTGCAAGACAACGGTACTAACAAGTAATGATAGTAATAATATACCCTTTTTTAAAAAAGAGGTTCTTCTGCTTAATTAACTCAAGTGAAGTAAATAATTAAATAAACATGGCCTGAGCACCGTGGTCGGCACGGCGGAGTGGCCACACGGAGATGTCGGCAGAGGGACGCGCGCCGAGGTGACCCCGAAACTTGGTCGACGCAGGCGGGATGAAGACATCGGCCCGCCATGACACCGTCTACATGCATGAAGTAGCACAAGATAGATAATAATAACAAAATAAAGAAAAGAAAATTTCTCTACAAATTTTTTTATGTAAAATAAATTATTAAAGGAGATTTGGCCTGGCGCGAGGCCGATGTGTCGCAAGGCGTCGGCGTGACGAGGTGACAGAATCTGAATTCGTAGGGTCGCCCGGGTTACGGAAAGATGAGTGCGGGAAAACAACGGCATATCGGATCGCCCTAAGACGACAGCCTCGAGGTAGACCAGACTGCAAAACCTGCAGTACGAACAATCATCGACGAGCAGAAAATACCCTTTGAAATATTATTAATATGCACAATGTGAATAACTAGAACAATTGCACCTGGTGATTTATCCGACAACGTCCAAACTGACGGCGGATAAGGTGATTAGCGACGCGGGACGTCCTCGCTGGAGTGCCTCGAAACTGCGTCGGGCCGACCAGTGTACAACACGGTCGATCTGGATGCGTGGCTGCCTGAGTCCATATCGTGTGCGGCTGTGGGACGCGTGGGGCGGCAGCAGCCCTGGCGGCTGGGAGTAGTACCTCCGTCTCAGTTTGGTCGAAAGTACTACCTCCATCTCAGTTTACAAGTCCTACGCGTATACCTAGGTTGCCAATTTTATCACCCTAATATAAACTATATAACATAAAAATATACCTTTTGAAAGTAGAAACTCCGAAGTTTATGTTGGTATATTTTTTGTAATATATGACTTCTATTAGATTGGTCAAATTGACGATCTAGGGATACACGCGCGCCCTGTAAACTAAGAGAGAGGTAGTAGCAGATGACAAGCAAACACCAGCAGATTAAAGAAAGGGAAAGAGAAGGAAGAGAGCCTCCCTATTGCTGCCGATCTGGACGCCTATTAGCTGGTCTGCCTCTGTCGCACTACGTGGGCAGTACGGGCGCACCTCCTCGGCTGGGTCGCCGCTGATTAAATTGCACTTCTTTGTTAATTTCGGGGTTGAGCCCGGTAGCAAGTCCACCATCTATGCTACTATTTACGAGCGCGTTGCGCTAGCACAGATCCGACATACCATCAGAGAGCCTGGATCCGATCTGATTGCAAACAAATAGCACAAAGCGGCAGCGACGATTTTGCTGGAGAGAAATTTTACATGAAATAGATCTGACTGAAAAATATCACCTGACCATCCCATCGATCCGCGGTGATCACCAAGTAGGCTCTCAATGAATGCACCAATGTCGGTGTCAAATCCAGCATATCTCGTAGTAGGGGTCCTAAGCTAAGCGTCTTGGAGCGATGGTAACACAGACACATGATTTTACGCAGGTTCGGGCTCTCTTGAAGAGATAATACCCTACGTCCTGCTTTTGATTGTATTCATATGGGGGATAGTAGTACAGGTGTCTACCACGAGATTGTAGTAATGAGTATGAGATTGTCTATTGACTAGCCTGTCCTCGGTTTATATAAGACACCGGAGGCCCAGGGTTTAGGAGAGTCCTTATCTTGGGCGCCAAGTCTTGTGGAGTCTTCCTTGTATGCGGCAGGGGTTGTCCGAACTGGCCCATGAGTATACGACCATGGGGGTCCTCGGCCCAATCCAACTGATCGGGAGACAACGTGGTGAGTACCCCCTAGTCCAGGACACTGTCAGTCACCCCGTGTTAAATGACGGGCCGTTAATAACATTGGCCGAAGTGTTTACGGCTTGACCTCGGCTGTCGCTGAACACCCAGGGGCTAGTAACTGGCCTCCCAACTTTAAGCTCCTATGACTAAGTGAAAGTTATAAAGCCTGCATATTTGATTGCCTCATTTCCTCTAACACAACCACCTTTGGGAACCAAGACGTTGGCTAAGGGTTGTTTTGTTATTGCGGAAACATCCTGCGTAGTATCTACAAGGGAGTAGAAGCCGACGATGGGCCACTTTCAACTGATAAACGGTCGCAACAGAGTCAAAATAAACATATATCATCAGCATTTGTATTCAATATACAAGCGTTGCCTTTCGTGATTATCGTTATAAAGCCATAAATATGAATCAATTTGACTTCAGATTTTGGCCAAGCTGGGTTGCCTGGCTCCCGTGTTTACACCCTATGTTCCCGATTGTTCGGCTAGGGGTAAAGGGAGCACCTCTGTGATTGTTACTTCCGGGTCATCCGGGTTAGTACCTCGGACTGGGTGAAGCCGAAAGCTAGCTATCTTAAAGAATATAATTGGTCGGCAACAATGGAAGTGAAAAATTAGGTTCGTTAAAGACCACATAGTTCAGGAACTTGCCCCCAAACTAAATCCTCAATATTTTTTCCCGCATTGATCGAAGGTGTGGTTTCATGATCATGGTCGGCATGACAACCCAAAGAAAGGAACCGATAGCGGGACTATTTTCTTTGGAAGATGTTTCTTATGTTAAAAAGTATATAACATATCTCTCCGCGTACCTTTGTTTATAAAACCATATGATAGGATTGCCTTGTTTGTCGTAAATCTTTTCCCTTATAAAGGCTTTATAAAGTAGGACAAACACTCCCTGGCTACTGGCCGAGGAGGTTGAAGCCAATGGTCGGTTGCTACCTCTTGAGCTTGTGTTGGTTTTCCCCTTAAAGAGGAAAGGGTGATGCAGCAAAGTAGCGTAAGTATTTCCCTCAGTTTTGAGAACCAAGGTATCAATCCAGTAGGAGACGATGCACAAGTCACCGAATACCTGCACAAACAATCAAGAACCTCGCAACCAACGTGATAAAGGGGTTGTCAATCCCTTCATGGTCACTCACAAAAGTGAGATCTAATAGAGATAATAAAGTAAATATTTTTGATATTTTTGTTGTATAGATTGGAAAGTAAAGATTGCAAAATAGTAAACAAAATTTAAAGAAATGCAATATAATGGAAAAGAGACCCGGGGGGCATAGGTTTCACTAGTGGCTTCTCTCAAGATATCATGTATTACGGTGGGTGAACAAATTACTGCCGAGCAATTGATAGAAAAGCGCATAATTATGAAGACATCTAAGGCAATGATCATGAACATAGGCATCACGTCCGTGTCAAGTAGACCGAAACAATTCTGCATCTACTAATATTACTCCACACATCGACCGCTATCCAGCATGCATCTAGAGTATTAAGTTCATAAGAACAGAGTAACACATTAAGCAAGATGACATGATGTAGAGGGATAAACTCAAGCAATATTATATAAACCCCATCTTTTTATCCTCGATGGCAACAATACAATATGTGCCTTGCTGCCCCTACTGTCACTGGGAAAGGACACTGCAAGATTGAACCCAAAGCTAAGCACTTCTCCCATGGCAAGAAAGATCAATCTAGTAGGCCAAACTAAACCGATAATTCGAAGAGACTTGCAAAAATATCAAATCATGCATATAAGAATTTAGAAAAGAACCAAATAATATTCATAGATAATCTTGTTCATAAATCCACGGTTCATCGGATCTCGGCAAACACACCGCAAAAGAATATTACATCGAATAGATCTCCGAGAATATCGAGGAGAACTTTGTATTGAGAATCAAAGAGAGAGAAGAAGCCATCTAGCTAATAACTATGGACCCGAAGGTCTGTGGTAAACTACTCACGCTTCATCGAAGAGGCAATGGTGTTGATCTAGAAGCCCTCCGTGATTGATTCCCCCTCCGGCAGATCGCCGGAAAAGGCCCCAAGATGGGATCTCACGGGTATAGAATGTTGCGGCGGTGGAACAGTGGTTTCGTGGCCCCCCTGATGTTTCTAGGTTATAAGAGTATATATAGGCGAAAGAAGTACGTCGGTGGAGCTACGAGGGGCCCACGAGGGTGGGGGCGTGCCTACCCCCTGGGCCCACCCTCCTGCCTCGTGGACGCCTCTTGGCGTTTCTGACTTCAACCAAGGGTGCCGCGCTTCTTCGTCTTCACCACAATATCCCCTACATAGACATGGGCATTTCTATCAAGTTGCTTGAGGAGGCACCTCTGCATGCAACGCTGAAATGTGGCACTGGCATTTCTCAAGATGAACGTCATGGTCAGGTAACAGAAGGCTCCAAATGGTGTGATGAAGGCGGTCTTCAGTCGATCGGCTAGGTTCAGCTTGATCTAGTGGTAGCATGAGTACGCATCCAGGAAGGACAGCAGCTCGCATCCGGCTGTGGAGTCAATCACTTGATCTATCCTAGGCAAGGCAAAAGGATCCCTGGGACATGCTTTATTGAGGCTAGTGTAGTCGATACACATACGCCACTTGTTATTCTTCTTCAAAATGAGGACTGGGTTGGCAAGCCAGTCTGGGTAGAACACTTCCATGACGAAGCCGGTGATACGTCTCCGTCGTATCTACTTTTGCAAACACTTTTGCCCTTTTTTTGGACTCTAACTTGTATGATTTGAATGGAACTAACCTGGACTGACGCTGTTTTCAGCAGAATTGCCATGATGTTGTTTTATGTGCAGAAAATAAAAGTTCTCGGAATGACCTAAAACTCCACGGAACGTCTTAGAAAAAATAATAAAAAATCCTCGCCAAAGATGAAGACCAGGGGGCCCACACCCTGTCCACGGGGTTGGGGGGGTGCGCCCCCCCTAGGGCACGCCCCCTACCTCGTGGGCCCCCTGGTGGCCCTCCGACGCCAACTCCAACTCCATATATAGGTTTTCAGGGAGAAAAAAAGCAGAGAGAAGAAATCATCGCGTTTTATGATACAGAGCCGCCGCCAAGCCCTAATCTCTCTCGGGAGGGCTGATCCGGAGTCCGTTCGGGGCTCCGGAGAGGGTGATTTGTCGCCGTCGTCATCATCAACCATCCTCCATCACCAATTTCATGATGCTCACCGCCATGCGTGAGTAATTCCATCGTAGGCTTGCTGGACGGTGATGGGTTGGATGAGATTTATCATGTAATTGAGTTAGTTTTGTTAGGGTTTAATCCCTAGTATCCACTATGTTCTGAGATTGATGTTGCTATGACTTTGCTATGCTTAATGCTTGTCACTAGGGCCCGAGTGCCATGATTTCAGATCTGAACCTATTATGTTTTCATGAATATATGTGTGTTCTTGATCCTATCTTGCAAGTCTATAGTCACCTACTATGTGTTATGATCCGGCAACCCCGAAGTGACAATAATCGGGACCACTCCCGGTGATGACCATAGTTTGAGGAGTTCATGTATTCACTATGTGCTAATGCTTTGTTTCGGTTCTCTATTAAAAAGAGGCCTTAATATCCCTTAGTTTCCAATAGGACCCCACTGCCACGGGAGGGTAGGACAAAAGATGTCATGCAAGTTCTTTTCCATAAACACGTATGACTATATTCGGAATACATGCCTACATTACATTGATGAATTGGAGCTAGTTCTGTGTCACCCTATGTTATGACTGTTACATGACGAACCGCATCCGGCATAATTATCCATCGCTAATCCGGTGCCTACGAGTTTTCCATATACTGGTTCTTGCTTATTTACTTTTCCGTTGCTACGGTTACAATCACTACAAGATACCAAAAACATTACTTTTGCTGTCTTTACTTTTGTTACCGTTACCACCACTATCATATTACTTTGCTACTAAACACTTTGTTGCAGATACTAAGTTTCCAGGTGTAGTTGAATTGACAACTCAGCTGCTAATACTTGAGAATATTCTTTGGCTCCCCTTGTGTCGAATCAATAAATTTGGGTTGAATACTCTACCCTCAAAAACTGTTGCGATCCCCTATACTTGTGGGTTATCAAGACCTTTTTCTGGCGCCGTTGCCAGGGAGCATAGCTCTATTCTTTGAGTCACTTGGAATTTATATCTGCTGGACACAATGAAGAACTTGAAAGACGATCGAACTACTATTTTGCCCTCAACTACGAGGGGAGGTAAGGAATTGCCATCTAGCTCTGCACTTGATTCACCTTCTGTTATAAGTAAGCTTGCGACACCTAAACCTGCTACAGCTATGAATTCTGATATGTCGCATGTTATTGATGATGCCACTTCTGCTATGCATGATACTTATGATGAAACTACTTCTATGCTTGATAATACTATGCCCCTTGGTGAATTTCTAGATGAACAAATTGCTAGATCTAGAGAAAGAGAAATTATTGAACCTGAATACGATGATGATAGTGATGATGAAAATATGCCTGCTATTCCTGAGGGTTATCTTTATGATGCTAAATCTTCTGCAGCTATTTTTGCTTGCCAGGATAGATACGAACTTAAGAGGCTGCTAGTTAAATGGAGTAAAGAATCTCTTAGAGATAGGATGAGACCCGACCCTGCTTTTGCTACTTCACCTATCTGTGTTCCCAATAAGGATTATTATGAATTTTCTGTTGATCCAGATATAATTACTTTGGTTGAATCTGATCCTTTCTATGGCTATGAATCTGAAACTGTTGTGGCACATCTTACTAAGTTAAATGATATAGCCGCCCTGTTTACTAATGATGAGATATCGCGCTACCTTTATTTACTCAAAATATTTCCGTTCTCATTAAAGGGTGATGCTAAAATATGGTATAATTCTCTTGATCCTGGTTGTGTGCGTAGTCCGCAGGATATGATTTATCACTTCTCTGCTAAATATTTCCCTGCTCATAAGAAACAAGCTGCTTTGAGGGAAATATACAACTTCGTGCAAATTGAAGAAGAGAGTATCCCACAAGCTTGGGGGAGGCTTGTCAAGTTACTTAATGCTTTGCCTGATCATCCTCTTAAGAAACCTGAAATACTTGATATCTTTTATAATGGACTAATTGATGCTTCCAGAGATTACCTAGATAGTTGTGCTGGTTCTCTTTTCAGGGAAAGAACACCGGATGAAGCTAAAATTCTATTGAATAATATGTTGACAAATGAAAATAATTGGGCACCTCCCGAGCCACCTCCTGAGCCAGCTCCAGAGCCAATTAATGAGCCTATTCCTAAACCAACTCCGAAAAAGAGAGGTGTTCTATTTCTCAGTCCAGAAGATATGCAAGAGGCAAAGAAATCTATGAAAGAAAAATGTATTAAAGCTGAAGATGTTAAGAATTTACCTCCTATTGAAGAAATACACGGTCTTAATTTACCGCCTGTCGAAGAAGTATATGATCTCAATTCCTTATTCACTGAAGAACCTCCTGATCCAATATCCCGACATAGGTAGTAAAGGTAAATTCTCTCTATAGATATGATAAAGCTGAAGTCCCTCCTACTAAAATTGCTAGTCAGTGCTTGGATGAGTTTGATGACTTTATGTTTAAGCAAGATCACTTTAATGCTTATTGTAGTAGACAATTAAAACAGAATACCTTTATGATTAAACGCTTGGGTGATTATATGGCTAATATTAGAAGTGAACTTAAACCTGTTAGCAAACATGCTTCTATGGTTACCACTCAAGTACAACAAGTACTTAAAGCTCAGAAAGAAGTGCTTGATGAAATGAATAGTAAGAAAAATGATTATGCTGTTAGAGTGGCTACTAGAACTGGTAGAATGACTCAGGAACCTTTGTATCCTGAAGGCCACCCTAAGAGAATCGACCAAGATTCTCAGAGAAATAATATTGATGTACCTAGTTCTTCTAAAAGGAAGAAAAAGAAAAATGATAGGACTTTGCAAACTTCTAGTGAACCTATTGCTAAACCACCTGAGAATCCAAATGATATCTCTATGTCTGATGCTGAAACACAATCAGGTGATGAACATGAACCTAGTGATAATGTTAATGATAATGTTCATGTTGATGCTCAACCTAGTAATGATAATGATGTAGAAGTTGAACCTGGTGTTGATCTTGATAACCCACAATCAAAGAATCAACGTTATGATAAAAGAGACTTCGTTGCAAGGAAACATGGTAAAGAAAGGGAACCATGGGTTCAGAAACCCATGCCTTTTCCTCCGAAACCATCCAAGAAAAAGGATGATGAGGATTTTGAGCGCTTTGCTGAAATGATTAGACCCATCTTTTTGCGTATGTGATTAACTGATGTGCTCAAAACAAATCCTTATGCTAAGTATATGAAGGATATCATTACTAATAAAAGAAAGATACCGGAAGCTAAAATTTCCACCATGCTTACTAATTATACTTTTAAGGGTGGAATACCAAAGAAACTTGGAGACCCAGGAGTACCTACTATACCATGCTCCATTAAGAGAAATTATGTTAAAACTGCTTTATGTGATCTTGGAGCCGGTGTTAGTGTTATGCCTCTCTCTTTATATTGTAGACTTGACTTGAATAAGTTGACACATACTGAAATATCTTTGCAAATGGCTAATAAATCAATTGCTATACCTATCGGTATTTGTGAGGATGTGTCTGTTGTGGTTGCAAACGTTACTATTTTAACGGACTTTGTTATTCTTGATATTCCCGAGGATGATAGTATGTCTATTATTCTTGGAATACCTTTTCCTTAATACTGCAGGGGCTGTTATTGATTGCAACAAAGGCAATGTCACTTTTCATGTTAATGGCAATGAGCACATGGTACACATTCCGAGGAAACAACCTCAAGTTTATAGTATCAACTCTATTGGAAAAATTCCATCGATTATATTTGAGGTTTTGAATTTCCTCTCCCTACTGTTAATAAAAAGTATGATATTCTTATTGTTGGGGATTTTCATATCCCCGTTGAGGTAACTTAGTGTGATTCGAAATTTCTCCGGTTCCGTGATTATTCGGAATGAGTTTGTTAACAAGACTTGATCAACCTTGTTAGTGGGTTCATTTTGATGATCACAAGATGGATGAAACTAGAAGCACAACCTTCTGTACCCTCTTTATAATTTTTGTTATTTAGTAGAAATAAAGTAAAATAGTATTTTTCTGTCTGTTCCCTTACTTATCCGTGCAATATAAAAATATCCCGAAAATAAAAGTCCTCAGAATGCCATGCCAATTTAATATGATTTTTTTCGGGAATATTTGAGGATTTACTGTGCAAAAATTACCGCGGGGGGAGCTGCCACCTGGCCACGAGGGTGGAGGGCGCGCCCCCCTGCCTCATGGACCCACGGTGGCCCTCCTCCACTTATCCCTGCACCCATCTTCTTCATCTGCCACACACAAACACGAAAAACCAACTCAAGCACGAGTTCCAGCCCCCGTTGCTGTGATTTTCGATCTCCTTGCTCAAAGCACCTCTCGCAAAACTGCTTGGGGAGATTGTTCCTTGGTATGTGACTCCTCCATTGGTCCAATTAGTTTTGTTCTAGTGCTTTATTCGTTGCAAATTTGTGCTGCATACGTGACCTTGTTCTTGAGCTTGCATGTCAAATTTATATGGTTCCAAGTAGTTCTAATGCTTGATATAGGCCCTAGGCACTTGTGGGAGTTGTTGCTATCAATTTTATTGACGTTGGTTCACTTTTATTTGAAGTTACTAAAAATTTCAGATTGTTTCAGAAATAATGAAGAGACTTTTAAGGGGCTCGTCGAGCCGAAGCTCGAAGGAAAAACAAAAGGAAGAAGAGCAGAAGCCCAAATTTAATTTTCCTCACACCGCGGAGGTCCGGCCGTGTGAATGGCCTTCCGATGACTTCTTGAGGAGAGGCAGGATTTATGAGGATTTCTATTTATTGGTATAGAATGCTGGCCTCACCGACTTCCTCCGCGACCAACGTCATCAGTATCTCTTACTCACAAATACTTTTGTGCAAAACTTCTACTTTTCCCCTAAGAAATCACCTCCAACAGTAGAGTTTCATTTATATGACGTTGTTAAAGAGATGACATTAGCTGAATTTTGCGAGGTTTGCAAAATACTTTTTGAGGGCACCTTAGATGAACCACACCGTAACGAAGTAGAAGCTTTTATTAACACTATCACTGTGGGAGAAACTAGGAAGGTTTCTGATGCAAGGATTACTAGCATACATTTTCCTGTTTTACGCTACTTTGCCTTATTTGCTAGTTGTTGCTTGATTGGACGCGGGAACTGTGGAAACCTTAGTATTCCTGATATTATTATTTTGTTTCATGGTTTATACCGCAATAACTCTGTTAGTATGGGTGGAATTGTTGCTAGACGGTTAAGTCTGAACCGTACTAAGGGCCCCATCTTTGGAGGCATTTATGCTTCACGCCTAGCTGAATATTTTGAAATACCTATTAGGCATGAGGAGAAACAAGAGACATCATTGCCCTGTGCTTATTTAGATTATAAGAGTATGATAGCGCACGACTTTCTTGTTAAGAGTCGTGAAGGGGAGCTCAAATATAAATTATACTTTGATAAACATCACCCTGAGACTATTACTTTGCCTGCTCCTCTTTGTTTAACTTGTCTGCAGGTCCTCACATCATTCCGTGGGCGGCTGTTCAAGCCTATCGGAATCCTACACCAGCCTCGGAACCGGAGCCACAGGATGAGCCTCCACGACAGTTTGTTTATTCTTGGGATCCAGAAGTGGTTGCCAGCCAGTGGCAGTCAGAGTCCTCTTCATCACAGTATGACCCCAGCTTCACCTACGAGTATCTGCCAGGCTATACCTGGCAATAGACCAACTTAGGCCAAAAGCCTAAGCTTGGGGGAGTACGTATTTCCCACCGACATTACATTCATGTTCACACACACTCATTGCTAGATGTCGGTGCTCATATTCTTTCACTTTAATATCCATGCTAGTTTATTTTCTTTTTCCTGCTTTCTTCTTGTATGTTTAATAAACCTTAAGAAAAAAACCAAAAAATTAGTAGTAGTTTATTTCTTTGCTGTAGTGATTAAAAAAGAAAACCCAAAAATATTTCCCGTTCTTCTTTTGCTTGTTGGGAGCTTTCCCGTGTAAATAGTTTTCTTTTCTTTGGGGGCCAGTAGGGGAAGACCATGATTAAAATTGCTTAGTGGCTCTTATATGCATGATTGTTTATTTAACTTAGAGCCCATATTACTTGTCTTCTCTCTTGAGTTGAATGCTTGCAGATTCCAGCTTAGTCCAATGCACATGCACTCTTATTATTATACACATCCTTCGGCCGTGCAAGTGAAAGGCAATAATGATGATATATGATGGACTTATTGGGATGAGAAAAGCTGGTATGAACTCGACCTCTCTTGTTTTTGTAAATATGATGATTCATCGTTCCTGAGTCAGCTATTATGAAGTAAACATATTTGCAATGACATTTAGAGATTATAGTTGCTCGTGCCATGCTTTATTAGCTATGAGCTATAATGGTTTACCTTGCGTGCCAACATGCTATTAGAATGATTATGATGTGGTATGATGGGATGGTATCCTCCTTTGAATGTATTAAGTGACTCGACTTGGCACATGTTCACGCATGTAGTTGAATCAAATCAACATAGCCTTCATGATATTTATGTTCATGGTAGATTATATCCTACTCATGCTTGTACTCGGTGTGAATTAATTTTAATGAATGTTTACGACTGTTGTCGCTCTCTCAGTTGGTCGCTTCCCAGTCTTTTGCTAGCCTTCACCTATACTAAGCGAGAATACTGCTTGTGCATCCAAACTCCTTAAACCCCAAAGCTGTTCCATATGAGTCCACTATACCTTCCTATATGCGGTATTTACCTGCCGTTCCATGTAAATTTGTATGTGCCAAACTCTAAACCTTCAAATAAACATTCTGTTTTGCATGCTCGAATAGCTCATATGTCATCTAGGGCTGCCCTTATCTTCCGTGTTAGGCGGATTATTCTCAGGAGGAGTGGACTCCGCTCCTCATTCACGAGAAAATGGCTGGTCGCCGGGATGCCCAGTCCCATGCTTTATGCAAACTAAATCAAAATAATTGCAAACAAAACTCCCCCTAGGACCCGTTGAATGTTGGAGGCACTCGTTGTTTCGAGCAAGCCATGGATTGATGCTTGTGGAGGAGGGGGAGTATAAACTTTACCATTCTATTTGGGAACCGCCTATAATTTGTTTAGCGTGGAAGATATCGTCGTCTCTTAGTTGTTATGTTGACAATGAAAGTATGCCGCTCAAAATATAATTTATCTCTATTTCAAAATCGAGCTCTGGCACCTCTTCAAATCCCTGCTTCCCTCTGCGAAGGGCCTATCAATTTACTTTTATGTTGAGTCATCATCCTTCTTATTAAAAGCACCCGCTGGAGAGCACACTGTCGTTTGCATTCATTATTATTGGTTTATATTGGGTATGACTTGACTGGATCTCTTTTACCATGAATTAGAATGTTTAGTCAGTCCTTGATCTTTAAAGGTGCTCTGCATTTATGTTTTGCGGTCTCAGAAAGGGCTAGCGAGATACCATTTTGTTATATCATGTTATGATTATTTTGAGAAAGTGTTGTCATCCGAGTTTTGTTATTATAGCTCGCTAGCTGATTATGCTATTGATATGAATAATTGTGAGACCTATGTGTTATTGTGAGTATGGTTAGTTCATAATATTTGCTGAAACTTGAATGCTGGCTTTTCATGTTTACAACAACAAGAGCAAACAGAGTTTGTAAAAGTTTTTATTTTTCTCTTTCAGTTTGTCAACTGAATTACTTGAGGACAAGCAAGGGTTTAAGCTTGGGGGAGTTGATACGTCTCCGTCGTATCTACTTTTCCAAACACTTTTGCCCTTGTTTTGGAGTCTAACTTGTATGATTTGAATGGAACTAACCCGGACTGACGTTGTTTTCAGCAGAATTGCCATGATGTTGTTTTATGTGCAGAAAATAAAAGTTCTCGGAATGACCTGAAACTCCACGAAACGTCTTAGAAAAAATAATAAAAAATCCTCGCCAAATATGAAGACCAGGGGTCCCACACCCTGTCCACGAGGTGGGGGGGCACGCCCCCCCTAGGGCGCGCCCTCTTACCTCGTGCGCCCCCTGGTGGCCCTCTGACGCCAACTCCAACTCCATATATTGGCTTTCGGGGAGAAAAAAACCAGAGAGAAGAAATCATCGCGTTTTACGATACGGAGCCGCCGCCAAGCCCTAATCTCTCTCGGGAGGGCTGATCTTGAGTCCGTTCGGGGCTCCGGAGAGGGGGATTCATCACCGTCGTCATCATCAACCATGCTCCATAACCAATTTCATGATACTCACCGCCGTGCGTGAGTAATTCCATCGTAGGCTTGCTGGATGGTGATGGGTTGGATGAGATTTATCATGTAATCGAGTTAGTTTTGTTAGGGTTTGATCCCTAGTATCCACTATGTTCTAAGATTGATGTTGCTATGACTTTGCTATGCTTAATGCTTGTCACTAGGGCCCGAGTGCCATGATTTCAGATCTGAACCTATTATGTTTTCATGAATATATGTGTGTTCTTGATCCTATCTTGCAAGTCTATAGTCACCTACTATGTGTTACGATCCGGCAACCCCGAAGTGACAATAATCCGGACCACTCCCGGTGATGACCATAGTTTGAGGAGTTCATGTATTCACTATGTGCTAATGCTTTGTTCTGGTTCTCTATTAAAAGGAGGCCTTAATATCCCTTAGTTTCCAATAGGACCCCGCTGCCATGGGAGGGTAGGACAAAAGATGTCATGCAAGTTCTTTTCCATAAGCACGTATGACTATATTCGGAATACATGCCTGGAGCTAGTTCTGTGTCACCCTATGTTATGACTGTTACATGATGAACTGTATCCGGCATAATTATCCATCGCTAATCCGGTGCCTACGAGTTTTCCATATACTGGTTCTTGCTTATTTACTTTTCTGTTGCTACTACTACAATCACTACAAAATACCAAAAACATTACTTTTGCTGTCTTTACTTTTGTTACCGTTACCACCACTATCATATTACTTTGCTACTAAACACTTTGCTGCAGATACTAAGTTTCCAGGTGTGGTTGAATTGACAACTCAGCTGCTAATACTTGAGAATATTCTTTGGCTCCCCTTGTGTCGAATCAATAAATTTGGGTTGAATACTCTACCCTCGAAAACTGTTGCGATCCCCTATACTTGTGGGTTATCAGCCGACTGCCAGAAGCCAGGCGATCTGTTCACCAACAATTCTTATCTTCTCTTCTCACAGGCGGCGGAGGGGTTGCTGGACCAGCTTGGCATCCAATCTCACATGTAGCTTGTGCTCGGCGAAATCCTTTGGAATACCCATCATGTCCTTGGGAGACCATGCGAAGATGTCCCGATTCTCATGGAGGAAATCGACGAGCTCTCTTTCCTATTCGCTATCGAGGTTAGTCCCCATGACAGCAAACCTCTCCGGGTGTGTCGGGTCCAAGGCAATCTTCTTGGTTTCTTTAGCGTTTGGAAGGAGCCCTTGGTCTCCGTCTCCTTGGGGTCGGTGTGCATGTCCGGCTGCTTGCTAGCCATGGCCACCACCCGGTCAAGGAGACGCTTCTCTTCAGCAATGACGAGGGACTCAGCCAGTCAGGAGATGGAAGCGGCGCGCGACCGACTTCTGGTAGTCGCCAGCTATGGTGATGATTCCCTTGGTACCCGACATCTTCATCTTGAGGTAGGCATAGTGCGGCACTACCATGAACTTGGCCAGTGCAGGCCGGCCCAAGAGCGCGTGGTAGGGGCTGTCCAGGTCAACCACCTCGAACCAGATTGGCTCGTGGCGGAGGAGGTTCTTGTCGCCAAATAGGACGTCTATCTTGATCTTGACGATTGGAGAGCAGGAAAGTCTGGGGACGATGCCATGGAAAACGGTCCGACTAGTAGGAGTTGTTTCTCCTTGATGCCCAGCTTCTCTATGGTGTTGTGGCAGAGGATGTTGATGCTGCTACTGCCGTCTATTAGGATCCGGGAGAAGCGGCAAGCCCGCTTCTCCGTTGAGAAGGTGGTGTCTAGCACTATGGCATAGGAACCCGGTGAGGACATCACGGCTGGGTGGTCTTGACGGATCCAGCTGATGGGCCTCTCGGACCAGTGGATGAACTCTGGTACTTCAGTGGTGACAGTGTTCACCTCGCGGTGGTGCTGACGCCGGCTGCGCTTGTCGTCGGCTTCACTGGTGAAGACGACGTATGTTGCCTTGGCCTCGGGGAACTTGTCTTGGAGCATGCCGACTAAACGGGCCGCCGGCTGCTGAGGAGGTGGAGCCGGCGGGCCGGCTGGCAGAGGTGGCAGGCTCTTGCCCTTGGCAATTCAGGTGAGCCAGTGGCACTTCCGAGTGGTGTGGTTAGACGGCTTCGCACCGCTGTGGAACTTGCACAGAGCATCAAGGGTTAGCTCGAAGGAGAAGGTGGGCAGCCATGCGGGCTTGTCGCCCTTTGATATGTCCATTTTGCATCATGCTTTGATATTGATATTTATTGCATTATGGGCTGTTATTACATGTTATGTCACAATACTTATGCCTATTCTCTCTTATTTTACAAGGTTTACATGAAGAGGGAGAATGCCGGGAGCTAGAATTCCGGGCTGGAAAAGGAGCAAATATTAGAGACCTATTCTGCACACCTCCAAAAGTCTTGAAACTCCACGAAAGTTATTTTTGGAATTAATAAAAAATACTGGGCGAAGAAAGTACCAGAGGGTGCCCACACCCTGGCCACGAGGGTGTGGGGCACGCCCCCCTGCCTCATGGGCCCCCTGGCAGGCCTCTGGTGCCCATCTTCTGCAATATGCAGTCTTTTACCCTGGAAAAATTCATAAGCAAGCTTTCGGGACGAGACACTGCCGCCACAAGGTGGAACCTTGGCGCAACCAATCTAGGGCTCCGGTGGAGCTGTTCTATCGGGGAAACATCCCTCCGGGAGGGGGAAATCATCACCATCATCATCACCATCGATCCTCTCAGTGGGAGGGGGTCAATCTCCATCAACATCTTCGCCAGCACCATCTCCTCTCAAACCCTAGTTCATCTCTTGTATCCAATCTTTGTCCCAAAACCTCAGATTGGTACCTGTGGGTTGCTAGTAGTGTTGATTACTCCTTGTAGTTGATGCTAGTTGGTTTATTCGGTGGAAGATCATATGTTTAGATCCTATATGCATATTAATACCCCTCTTATTATGAACATGAATATGATTTGTGAGTAGTTACATATTTTCCTGAGGACATGGGAGAAGTCTTGCTATAAGTAGTCATGTGAATTTGGTATTCGTTCGATATTTTGATGAGATGTATGTTGTCTCTCCTCTAGTGGTGTTATGTGAACGTCGACTACATGACACTTCACCATTGTTTGGGCCTAGAGGAAGGCATTGGGAAGTAATTAGTAGATGATGGGTTGCTAGAGTGACAGAAGCTTAAACCCTAGTTTATGCGTTGCTTCGTAAGGGGCTGATTTGGATCCATATGTTTCATGCTATCGTTGGGTTTACCTTAATACTTCTTTTGTAGTTGCGGATGCTTGTAATAGGGGTTAATCATAAGTGGGATGCTTGTCCAAGAAAGGGCAGTACCCAAGCACTGGTCCACCCACATATCAAATTATCAAAGTAACAAACGCAAATCATATGAGCGTGATGAAAACTAGCTTGACGATAATTCCCATGTGTCCTCGGGAGCGTTTTTGTTTCATATAAGAATTTGTCCAGGCTTGTCCTTTGCTACAAAAAGGATTGGGCCATCTTGCTGCACCTTATTTACTTTTGTTACTTGTTACCCGTTACGAATTACCTTATCACAAAGCTATTTGTTACCGATAATTTTAGTGCTTGCAGAGAATACCTTACTGAAAACCACTTGTCATTTCCTTATGCTCCTCATTGGGTTCGACACTCTTACTTATTGAAAGGACTACGATAGATCCCCTGCACTTGTAGGTCATCAAGACTCTTTTCTGGCGCCGTTACCGGGGAGTGAAGCGCCTTTGGTAAGTGGAACTTGGTAGGGAAAAAATTATATAGTGTGCTGAAATTTACTATCACTTGTTACTACGGAACATAATCCTTTTAGGGGCTTGTTCGGGGTATCCTCACCCCGACCAGTAGAGCAAGGAGTTTCTCCTCAACCTACTGAAAATGTTTACTTTGAAATTCCTTCGGGTATGACAGAGAAACTGCTAGCTAATCCTTTTACAGGAGATGGAACATTGCATCCCGATTTGCACCTAATATATGTGGATGAGGTTTGTGGATTATTTAAGCTTGCAGGTATGCCCGAGGATGTTATCAAGAAGAAGGTCTTCCCTTTATCTTTGAAGGGAAAGGCATTGACATGGTTTAGGCTATGTGAAGATATGGGATCATGGAACTACAACCGATTGAAATTGGAATTTCATCTGCATCTTGTTCATCGTGATCGGAAATATATATAAAAAAATTGGCCTCGTGAGGGAGAAAGAATCGCTCAAGCTTGGGGGAGGCTTAAGTCAATTTTATATTCATGCCCCAATCATGAGCTCTCGAGAGAAATTGTTATTCAAAAAAAATTATGCTCGACTTTCTCTCAACAATCGCTCCATGCTCGATACTTCTTGTACTGGTTCTTTTATGATGAATACTATTGAATTCGGATGGGATTTATTGGAAAGAATTAAAGGCAACTCTGAGGATTGGGATCTCGACGAAGGTAAGGAGTCAGGTATGACACCTAAGTTTGATTGTGTTAAATCATTTATGGATACCGATGTTTTCCGTGACTTTAGCACTAAATATGGACTTGACTCTGAGATAGTAGCTTCTTTCTGTGAATCATTTGCTACTCATGTTGACCTCTCTAAGGAGAAGTGGTTTAAATATAATCCTCCCATTGAAGTAAAAGTAGTTGCATCTATTAAAGTTGAAGAAAAGACTATCACTTATAATGATCCTATTGTTCCTACTACCTATATTGAGAAACCAACTTTCCCTGTTAGGATAAAAGATCATGCTAAAGCTGAACTGTGGTTCACAAGAGTAATACTAGAACACCTACACCACCTGAGCAAATTAAAGTTGAACCTAGTATTGCTATGGTTAAAGATCTCTTGGCTGATAATATTGATAGGCATGTTATTTACTTCTGCAATGAAGCTGCTAGAATTGCTAGACCCGATACTAAAAATAAACATAGACATGTTGTAGGCATGCCTGTTATTTCTGTTAAAATAGGAGATCATTGTTATCATGGCTTATGTGATATGGGTGCTAGTGCTAGTGCAATACCTCATTCCTCGTACAAAGAAATTATGCATGATATTGCACCTGCTGAGATAGAAGAAATCGATGTTACAATTAAGCTTGCCAATAGAGATACTATTTCACCAGTTGGGATTGTTAGAGATGTTGAAGTCTTGTGTGGGAAAGTTAAATATCCTACAGATTTTCTTGCTCTTGGCTCCCCACAAGATGACTTTTGTCCCATTATATTTGGTAGACCCTTCTTGAATACTATTAATGCTAAGATAGACTCCAAAAAGGATATTGTTACGATTGGTTTTAGGGGATATGTCTCATGACTTTAATTTTGCTAAATTTCATAGACAACCCCATGATAAGGAATTGCCTAGCAAGGATGAAATTATTGGTCTTGCTTCTATTGCCGTGCCTCCTAATGATCCTTTAGAACAATATTTGCTAGACCATAAAAATGATATGTTTATGAATGAAAGAAGGGAGATAGATGAAGTATTCTTTAAACAGGGACCTATTTTGAAACGCAACTTGCCTGTTGAAATTCTAGGGGATCCTCCACCACCCAAGGGTGATCCCGTGTATGAGCTTAAACCACTACCTGATACTCTTAAATATGCTTATCTTGATGAAAAGAAGATATATCTTGTTATTATTAGTGCTAACCTTTCAGAGCAGGAAAAGGATAAATTATTGAAAACTCTGAAGAAGCACCGTGCTGCTATTGGATATACTCATGATGATCTTAAGGGAATTAGCCCCACTCTATGCCAACACAAAATAAAATTGGAGAAATACGCCAAACCAGTTGTTGCTCACCAACGACGGTTAAATCCTAAGATGAAAGAAGTGGTAAGAAAAGAAATACTAAAGCTCCTGGAGGCAGGTATAATTTATCCCGTTGCTGATAGTCAATGGGTAAGCCCTATCCATTGTGTCCCTAAGAAGGGAGGTATTACTATCGTTCCTAATGATAAAGATGAATTGATTCCGCAAAGAATTGTTACAGGTTATAGGATGGTAATTGATTTCCGCAAATTAAATAAAGCTACTAAAAAGGATCATTACCCTTTGCCTTTTATTGATCAAATGCTAGAAAGATTATCCAAACATACACATTTTTGCTTTCTAGATGGTTACTCGGTTTCTCTCAAATACATGTCAAAGAGGATCAAGAAAAGACCACTTTTACTTGCCCTTTCGGTACTTTTGCTTATAGATGTATGCCTTTTGGTTTATGTAATGCACCTGCTACCTTTCAAAGATGCATGATGGCTATATTCTCTGACTTTTGTGAAAAGATTGTTGAGGTTTTCATGGATGATTTTTCCGTTTATGGATCTTCTTTTGATGATTGCTTGAGAAACCTTGATCGAGTTTTGCAGATATGTGAAGAAACTAATCTTGTCTTGAATTGGGAGAAGTGCCACTTTATGGTTAATGAAGGTATTGTCTTGGGGCATAAAATTTCTGAAAGAGGTATTGAGGTTGATAAAGCTAAAGTTGATGCTATTGAAAATATGCCATGTCCCATATACGTTAAAGGTATAAGAAGTTTCCTTGGTCATGCCGGTTTTTATAGGAGGTTCATTAAGGACTTCTCTAAAATTTCTAGGCCTCTGACTAATCTCTTACAAAAAGATATTCCTTTTGTCTTTGATGATGATTGTGTAGAAGCATTTGAAATACTAAAGAAAGCTTTGATTTCTGCACCTATTGTTCAGCCACCAGATTGGAATTTACCCTTTGAAATTATGTGCGATGCTAGTGATTATGCCGTAGGTGCTATTCTAGGACAAAGAGTTGATAAGAAACTAAATGTTATTCAATATGCTAGTAAAACTCTAGACAGTGCCCAGAGAAATTATGCTACTACTGAAAAAGAATTTCTAACAGTTGTATTTGCTTGTGATAAGTTTAGACCTTATATCGTTGACTCTAAAGTAACTGTTCACACTGATCATGCTGCTATTAAATATCTTATGGAAAATAAAGATGCTAAACCTAGACTTATTAGATGGGTTCTCCTACTACAAGAATTTGATTTGCATATTATTGATAGAAAGGGAGATGAGAACCCCGTTGTAGACAACTTGTCTAGGTTGGAGAATGTTCTTGATGACCCACTAGTTATTGATGATAGCTTCCCTGATGAACGATTAGTTGTCATAAATGCTTCTCATACTCCTCCGTGGTATGCTAATTATGCTAATTAAATTGTTGCTAAATTTATACCACCTAGTTTCACGTACCAGCAAAAGAAAAAGTTTTTCTATGATTTAAGACATTACTTCTGGGATGACCCACACCTTTATAAAGGAGTAGATGGTGTTATTAGACATTGTGTACCTGAGCATGAACAGGAAAAAATCCTATGCAAGTTTCACTCTGAGGCTTATGGAGGACACCACGCTGGAGATAGAACTGCGCATAAGGTATTGCAATCCGGTTTTTATTGGCCTACTCTCTTCAAGGATGCCCATAAGTTTGTCTTGTCTTGCGATGAATGTCAAAGAATTGGTAATATTAGTAGACGTCAAGAAATGTCTATGAATTATTCTCTTGTTATTGAACCATTTGATGTGTGGGGCTTTGATTATATGGGACCGTTTCCTTCCTCTAATGGGTATACACATATTTTAGTTGTTGTTGACTACGTTACTAAGTGGGTAGAAGCTATTCCAACTAGTAGTGTTGATCATAACACCTCTATTAAGATGCTTAAAGAAGTTATTTTTCCATGGTTTGGAGTCCCTAGATATTTAGTGACTGATGGTGGTTCACATTTTATTCATGGAGCTTTTCGCAAAATGCTTGCTAAGTATGATGTTAATCATAGAATTTCATCTCCATATTACCCACAGTCTAGTGGCCAAGTAGAACTGAGTAACAGAGAGCTTAAATTGATTTTGCAAAAGATTGTTAATAGATCTAGAAAGAATTAGTCCAAGATACTTGATGATGCATTATGGGCTTATAGAACTGCATATAAAAATCCTATGGGTATGTCTCCATATAAAATGGTTTATGGAAAAGCATGTCACTTACCTCTCGAACTAGAACATAAGGCATATTGGGCCATTCAAGAGCTCAATTATGATTTCAAACTTGCCGGTAAGAAGAGGTTATTTGACATTAGCTCACTTGATGAATGGAGAACTCAAGCCTATGAGAATGCCAAACTATTTAAAGAAAAAGTTAAAAGATGGCATGACAAAAGGATACAAAAGCGTGATTTTAATGTAGGTGATTATGTGTTGCTATTCAACTCTCATTTAAGATTTTTTGCAGAAAAACTTCTCTCTAAATGGGAAGGCCCTTACGTTATCGAGGAGGTCTATCGTTCTAGTGCCATAAAAATCAACAACTTCGAAGGCACAAATCTGAAGGTGGTGAACGGTCAAAGAATCAAACATTATATCTCAGGTAATCCAATAAATGTTGAAACCAATGTGATTGAAACCATAACCCCGGAGGAATACATAAGGGACACTTTCCAGAACGTTTCAGACCCCGGAAAGGAATAGGTATGTGGTACGGTAAGTAAACCGACTCCAAAATAGTTCTAATAGCAATTTTGCTCCGTTTTGGAATATTTAAGAAAATAGGAATATAAGAAGTAGTCCGGGAAAGACACAAGGCATCCATGAGGGTGGAGGGCGCGCCCCCTGCCTCGTGGGCACCTAGTGTGCTCTCCAGACTCTGTTTTCTTGCACGATACTTCTTTTGGTCGATACAAATTCATTATATAATCTCCCGAAGGTTTTGACCACCGTATCACGCAAATATCCTCTGTCTTTGTTTTGAGCTGTTTTCTGTTAGAGTTGTCAAGGCCAGGCATCATGTTGTCACCCTCCTCCAACAATGAGGGAAACTATGCTTGGCTAATGAAGATAGAGCTGAAGAGAGAAGAACCCGGGGAGATCAACAAGGATGATGGGATCAAGAAGGCCATGGAGGATCAAGCTCCGGCAGCAGAAGACGAAGACATCCTCCAACCTCATCACAACCTTCTTACCCCAACTGAGATTGAAGCTTTCAAGATGATTGAGTTAGCTCGCATACAAAACAAGTATCTCACACGTGAAAATATTTTGTTGAAGGAGCATATCACCGCACTCAAGGGCATTATCCGCAAACTGGAGGAGCTCCTACGCTGATGTGTGACTATCCATCATCACCACCACCTTCTTCACCAGTAAAGGAGAACTGAACACATGGGTATGGGCACTCCCCTTGGCAACTGCCAAGCTCGGGGGAGGTGCCACGGTATCGTATCACCATCACACTCCTATCTTTACCGTTTTCCTTAGTTTGATCCTTTTGGTAATATCTTGATCTAGTAGAATAAAGTTTTAGAACGATCTAATTTTGAGTTTTGCTTTATGATCCCTCTATGTAATTGAGTCCATGGGCCATATATGATAAATATTAGTCTTGAGTCAAGGGCTTTGCTATCTTGCTATGATCTTGAGGGAATAAAAGAAAAATAAAGAATAAAAAGAAATAAAGAGATCATATGGATCTTATGGAGAGTAATGACTTCACATATTGAGAGTATGATGAATAAAAGTTGTTGAGAGTTGGCAAACATAGTTTTGGTCATCGTTGCAATTAATAGGAAGTAATAAAAAAGAGAGGTTCTTACATATAAATATACTATCTTCGACATCTTTTATGATTGTGAGCACTCATTAAAATATGACATGCTAAAGAGTTGATGTTGGACAAGGAAGACAACGTAATGGGTTATGTTTTCTTATATCTGAAATAAAGTATATTGTCATGGATCATCCAACATGTTGAGCTTGCCTTTCCCTCTCATGCTAGCCAAATTCTTTGCACCAAGTAGAGATACTACTTGTGCTTCCTATCCTTAAATCTGGTTTTGCCATGAGAGTCCACCATATCTACCTATGGATTGAGTAAGATCCTTCAAGTAAGTTGTCATGTTGCAGGCAATAAAAATTGCTCTCTAAATATGTATGACTTATTAGTGTGGAGAAAATAAGCTTTATACGATCTTGTGATATAGAAGCAATAAAAGCGAAGGACTGCATAATAAAGGTCCATATCACAAGTGGCAATATAAAGTGACGTTCTTTTGCATTAAGATTTCGTGCATCCAACCATAAAAGCACATGACAACCTCTGCTTCCCTCTGCGAAGGGCCTATCTTTTACTTTTGTCTTATACCTTTTACTAGAGTCAGGGTGATCTTTACCTTTCCTTTTTACAGTTTATCCTTTCGCAAGTACATTGTGTTGGAAAGATCCTGATATATATATATATATATATACATATATATATATCCAATTGGATGTAAGTTAGCATGAACTATTATTGTTGACATTACCCTTGAGGTAAAAGGTTGGGAGGCAACACTATAAGCCCCTATATTTCTCCGTGTCCGATTAAAACTCCATACCCATAAGTATTGCATGAGTGTTAGCAATTGTGAAAGACTAAATGATAGTTGAGTATGTGGACTTGCTGAAAAGCTCTTATATTGACTCTTTCCGATGTTATGATAAATTGCAATTGCTCCAATGATCGAGAGCATAGTTTGTTTGTTTTCAATGAAGTTTCTGATTCGTACTTGACATTGTGAATAGATTATTACTTGAGCATAAGAAATCATATGACAAAATTTATATATGTTGCTGTTATAAGAATGATCATGATGCCCTCTTGTCCGTACTTTATTTTATCGACACCTCTATCTCTTAACATGTGGACATATTTTTCGATTTCGGCTTCCGCTTGAGGACAAGCGAGGTATAAGCCTGCGGGAGTTGATACGTCCATTTTGCATGATGCTTTGATATTGATATTTACTGCATTATGGGTTGTTATTACACGTTATGTCACAATACTTATGTCTATTCTCTCTTATTTTACAAGGTTTACATGAAGAGGGAGAATGCCGGCAGCTCGAATTCTGGGCTGGAAAAGGAGCAAATATTAGAGACCTATTTTGCACAACTCCAAAAGTCCTGAGAATCCATGGAAGTTATTTTTGGAATTAATAAAAAAATACTGGGCAAAGAAAGTACTACAGGGCGCCCACACCCTGGCCACGAGAGTGGGGCGCGCCCTACCCCCCTGGGCGCGTCCCCTGCCTCGTGGACCTCCTGGCAGGTCTCCGGTGCCCATCATCTTCTATATGAAGTCTTTTACTCTAGAAAAAATCATAAGCAGGCTTTCGGGACGAGACACTGCCGCCACGAGGCGGAACCTTGGCGGAACCAATCTAGGGGTCCGGCGGAGCTGTTCTACTGGGGAAACATCCCTCCGGGAGGGGGAAATCATCACCATCGTCATCACCATCGATCCTGTCAGCGGGAGGGGGTCAATCTCCAACATCTTCACCAGCACCATCTCCTCTCGAACCCTAGTTCATCTCTTGTATCCAATCTTTGTCCCAAAACCTCAGATTGGTACCTGTGGGTTGCTAGTAGTGTTGATTACTCCTTGTAGTTGATGCTAGTTGGTTTATTCGGTGGAAGATCATATGTTCAGATCCTATATGCATATTAATACCCCTCTGATTATGAACATGAATATGATTTGTGAGTAGTTACGTTTGTTCCTGAGGACATGGGAGAAGTCTTGCTATAAGTAGTCATGTGAATTTGGTATTCGTTCGATATTTTGATGAGATGTATGTTGCCTCTCCTCTAGTGGTGTTATGTGAATGTCGACTAGATGACACTTCACCATTGTTTGGGCCTAGAGGAAGGCATTGGGAAGTAATAAGTAGATGATGGGTTGCTAGAGTGACAAAAGTTTAAACCCTAGTTTATGCGTTGCTTTGTAAGGGGCTGATTTGGATCCATATGTTTCATGCTATGGTTAGGTTTACCTTAATACTTGTTTTGTAGTTGCGGATGCTTGCAATAGGGGTTAATCATAAGTGGGATGCTTGTCCAAGAAAGGGCAGTACCCAAGCACCGGTCCACCCACATATCAAATTATCAAAGTAACGAATGCTAATCATATGAGCATGATAAAAACTAGCTTGACGATAATTCCCATGTGTCCTTGGGAGCGTTTTCCTTCATATAAGAATTTGTCTGGGCTTGTCCTTTGCTACATAAAGGATTGGGCCATCTTGCTGCACCTTATTTACTTTTGTTACTTGTTACCCGTTACGAATTGCCTTATCACAAAACTATCTGTTACCGATAATTTCAGTGCTTGCAGAGAATACCTTACTGAAAACCGCTAAACATTTCCTTGTGCTCCTTGTTGAGTTCGACACTCTTACTTATCGAAAGGACTATGATAGATCCCCTACACTTGTGGGTCATCATCCTTCTGGCGCTTGGGGCCGGGTTGCCCTTCCGACTGCTGGTCTTTGACAGCTGACACTTGTCGGCTACTGGAAGCCGACTGTTGGGCCTTGCGCTTATTGTCGTCCGGCTGCTGGCGCCAGTTGGAGTCACCAGCTGGCGTCTAAGGAGCCGGCGAGAGCACCTTCCCGGATGCACCAACCCAGATTTTTGACTTCATGGAGGAGTCGGCAGTGGCGTACTTGTCCGCCACGATCAGGAGAACATCCAGGGTGGCCGGCTCATCGCACAAGAGCTTGTGGTTGAGCAGGGTGCCTTCTCTGCACCCGGCGGTGAAGTACTCGATGGCTTGTACCTCATGCACCCCTTCGCAAGAATTGCGCAACTCGGCCCAGTGCGTCAAGTAGTCGCGGGTGGACTCAGCTGGACCCTGAACGCACGTGGAGAGTTGGTGAGGCTTGGGCGGCCGCTTGTAGGTGCTGGTGAAGTTGTGGATGAAGACATCGGCAAAGTCCAGCCAGCTGTTGATGCCGTACGGCTTGAGGCTGTTAAGCCATGTCCGGGCCGTGACCTGAAGCATGAGTAGAACATACTTCACGGCAACGCGCTTGTTGCCGTTTTCTATGCTGACGGCCGTGGAGTAGTCAACCAGCCAGTATTCCAGCTTCATGGAGCCATTGTACTTGGGACATTTCTCAGGGAAGCGAGAATCCTCTGAGGAAGGGCTCGTTGCGAATGCGGAGTCCGAAGTAGGATGGGTCGATTGCATCTTCTTCTTCTACGGCCAGGGATCGAGCAAGCCGCTCGATCTGGTGGCGCACGTCGTTCTCTCTGACTCCTTCACGGGGGCCCATCAAGCCTCCGAGAGTTGGATGATCCACAAGCGATGGAGAGGGCAGCCTCTCCCTGCGAGGAGGCGGACGCTCATCCTACCGGCTCTCCGCTCGTGCTTGGGTACTATCGTGAGGCGGGTGTGCCGGCTATGGCTAGCAGCCGGCTCCGGGTCTTGCTGATCTCGGCAGCCACCTATTAGGGACCGGGAGGTCGCCCCATGCTCACGGCGGTGGCGGGAGGGGGGAGTGGGGGTTCTGCTAGCTTGCCGGCTTCCATCATGTGGTGGCCGTGTCAAGGAGCTCCTAGAGGCGTGCCATCTGGCTGCGTTGCTCGTCTCCTTCTAGGTGGTCCAGCTCATATGCTGCCACCTAGGCGGTGTGCAGGTTCTCCATTGAGGTAATATAGACTGGGCGCCTGACTCCCAACATGCTGGCGATGGCCGCACTGTGCTGCCGAACCATTCCGGCCCGGCTGGGCTCGCCAGCAACCAGCGTGCCACCTGCAATGCGGTCGATCTCGTGCTGGCGGGCCTCGGCCCGGCGCCTCATGGTTGCCAGCTTGTTGGAGCTGTCTAGGAGTGAGAGGCGGTGTGCCTCCAACGTCGCTCCGTTAGTGTTGGCAACGACGGGGGTGGCAGGCCTTGCAAGGCGGCTCGCAGCGGGTCCTGGGCCACTCCGACTGAGTCCCCGCTGTGGTCGGTAACCATCGCCTCCACGATGATGCCGGCACCGGCGCTACTGGCAACAGGAGGGAGTAGGTCGTCGATGATCACCAAGTTGCCAGGGAAGGCATCGGTGGAAATGGCGTCGGAGTTGATGAGCATCTCGACGGGCTCGATGAAGGGGTCGGCGGAGCCAACGGACTCCAAATTGGGGGCGGGCTTGTTTGTGATGCAGAGCTTGCCGAGGAGGTCGACGAGGTAGCTCGCGTGGATGGCTGCTCCCACATTGGACGCAGGCTCGCCGGTGAGGCTGATCTTGCCGACGAGGTCGGCGATGCTGGTCGCGGACCAAGCCGCCTCCGCATTAGGCATCGTGCTGGTGCAAGCACTAGCGGGCGCGCCGGGCTGGCTGATCAGGCCGGCCGCAACATGATCGCCGTAGAGGAAAAGGGTTCCCGTCCAGAACATGTCTCCGGCCGATGGTGCGCTTTGCCCCATGGTGGGCGCCACATGTCAGGGTAATCTAGTAACATATGCCAGGGGGTGGATTATCATGGATGGGGACAGGAGTACGTCGCCGGGCCCTGCAAGCGGAAGTGAGCGAGATCTCGAACACCTACGAGTCTTACCCAGGTTTGGGGCTCTCCGCGGAGATAACACCCCTAGTCCTTCTCTACGGGGTCTTCGCATGATGACTAATGTCAATAGGTGGCTACAAGGTTGCTCCTTGAGCTGTTCGACTGGAGGAAGAAGGGCAAGGCTAGCTCCTTTGCTTCTCTAGCTATGGGTGTGTATTCTTGCGTGGGTGTTGAACCCTTTGCATGGGTGAACTCTGGGGGTTTATATAGGCCTACCCCCCAGGGGTACAATGGTAATACTTCCAGGTGTAGGACCCGGGCATTAGTGTCTTGGCGCGCCAGATTATCCACCGGCTACTGGGGCCCTGATGTCTACTACACAACCTTCTTCTTGTAGACGTTGTTGGGCCTCCAAGTGCAGAGGTTTGTAGGACAGTAGCAAATTTCCCTCAAGTGGATGACCTAAGGTTTATCAATCTATGGGAGGCGTAGGATGAAGATGGTCTCTCTCAAGCAACCCTGCAACCAAATAACAAAGAGTCTCTTGTGTCCCCAACACACCCAATACAATGGTAAATTGTATAGGTGCACTAGTTCGGCAAAGAGATGGTGATACAAGTGCAATATGGATGGTAGATATAGGTTTTTGTAATCGGAAAATATAAAAACAGCAAGGTAACTAATGATAAAAAAGTGAGCACAAACGGTATTGCATTGCTAGGAAACAAGGCCTAGGGTTCATACTTTCACTAGTGCAAGTTCTCCCAACAATAATAACATAATTGGATCATATAACTATCCCTCAACATGCAACAAAGAGTCACTCCAAAGTCACTAATAGCGGAGAGCAAACGAAGAGATTATTGTCGGGTATGAAACCACCTCAAAGTTATCCTTTCTGATTTATCTATTCAAGAGTCCGTAGTAAAATAACACGAAGCTATTCTTTCCGTTCGATCTATCATAGAGTTCGTACTTGAATAACACCTTAAGACACAAATCAACCAAAGCCCTAATGTCACCTAGATACTCCAATGTCACCTCAAGTATCCTTAGGCATGATTATACGATATGCATCACACAATCCCATATTTATCTATTCAACCAACACAAAGTACTTCAAAGAGTGCCCCAAAGTTTCTACCGGAGAGTCAAGACAAAAACGTGTGCCAACCCCTATGCATAAGTTCACAAGGTCACTGAACCCGCAAGTTGATCGCCAAAACATACATCAAGTAGATCATGTGAATATCCCATTGTCACCACAGATAAGAACATGCAAGACATACATCAAGTGTTCTCAAATCCTTAAAGACTCAATCCGACAAGATAACTTCAAAGGGAAAACTCAATCCATTACAAGATAGTAGAGGGGGAGAAACATCATAAGATCCAACTATAATAGCAAAGCTCGCGATACATCAAGATCGTGCCAAATCAAGAACACAAGAGAGAGAGATCAAACACATAGCTACTGATACATACCCTCATCCCCGAGGGTGAACTACTCCCTCCTCGTCATGGAGAGTGCCGAGATGATGAAGATGGCCACCGGTGAGGGATCCCCCCTCCGGCAGGGTGCCGGAACAGGATCCCAATTGACTTTTGGTGGCTACAGAGGCTTGCGGTGGCGGAACTCCCGATCTATTGTGCTCCCCGATGTTTTTAGGGTATATGGACATATATAGGCGAAAGAAGTCGGCCAGGGGAGCCACGAGGGGCTCACGAGGGTGGGGGGCGCGCCTAGGGGGTAGGGCGCGCCTCCCTGCCTCGTGGCTTCCCTGACGTATAATCCAAGTCTCCTGGATTGCTTCTGTTCCAAAAATAACTCTCCCGAAGGTTTCATTCCGTTTGGACTCCGTTTGATATTCCTTTTCTTCGAAACAATGAAATAGTCAAGAAAACAGCAATTTGGGCTGGGCCTCTGGTTAGTAGGTTAGTCCCAAAAATTATATAAAAGTGTAATGTAAAGCCCATAAACATCCAAAATGGGTAATATAATAGCATGGAACAATCAAAAATTATAGATACGTTGGAGACGTATCAGGCTCGCCGCCTGAGGGCCATGCTGGTTACTTTTCGATGTAGCCTCTCCCTCGATGACGGAAGCCTTGTCGGGGGACGCATGGCTACAGTCCCGCCGCCTAGCGGGCACTTACTGTAGACACACCCCGTCTCATCAGATTAATGGCACGCAGACCCCAAGGAGAGGAAGGGCCGTCTGCTAGGAGCCGGCCTGCTCTTGAGTCCGCCTTCCCGTGGTATGCCATCTTCTGGTGCTCACGGACAGGTAGGGCACACCGCTTGCGGGCCGTACCAACCGCTCGTTGTGGGAACATGGCCCTGGCTAACGCAGGCTGCGTCACGAGCCATGTGGCTATAGTGCCGCGCCAGGTGAGGGGTGTCCGCTTGGTACGCCCGCACTATGGCCACGCTTCTCCGGATTCAGGGGTGGCAGGTGGTCCTATTGCCACGCCCCGTCTCGTCGTAATAAATGGGTGCAAACTTTGAGGGAATGCAGGGCCGCATGCTAGGGGCTGCCTCTCTGGAGCCGCCTTCTGGGAATACGCTGTCTCCTGGCAGCCGGCCTCCTGGACCAGCCGGCCCAAGGAGCCAGCCGTATGTACGGAAGGTGCGAGGGCTTAGCTAGCCCCGGTGTCTCAAAATGCTATGGGGTACTGATGAGGCTACCCATGGTCAATCCCTCCGACATCGGGTTGGAAGTATTTGTTCTTTGTGTGCAGGTACCATTTACATAGTGTTGCTTCGTTCTCCTACTAGCTTGATAACCTTGGTTTCATAACTGAGGGAAGTACCTACCGGAGCTGTACTGCATCATCCCTTCCTCTTTGGGGAAATACTGGCGCGGTTACGATCCATCAGTGGTGACCTGGTCTTGAACAGGATATGAAATTCCCATTCCAACGTGGTGGGACGTGACATATTTCCGCAATGTGGAGGGTGGGTGGGGTTGTGTGAAAGCTCTCTATTTTGGCGTCAGCGATGCCAATGCTTGCGAGCGCCATGGTCTTCTTGGGGCACCACCTTGGCTCTTTCCTCCACCAACACACAGGGTGAAAACCTGTGTCAGCCTCGATAGTAGCGTCGCTTTGCATCGTGACCCTGCTGGGGTGTCGTCGAGGAGTGTGGGTGTGTATCGGCCGCGGTGGTGCTTCTTTGTGGCAACTAGCGGATGACTTTTAGTAGTGCACTCTCGTGTTTTTGCTAGCGTTCTCAAATTCTTTGCTTATTATTTTTTATCATTATTTGAGAATTTCCTTGACTCCATATATCATCCGGCCGTATGACTTTATTTATAGGGCCAAAGACTATTTCGAAAAATAAAAAAAAGGTGCTTGGTTCGAGCAAACAAAAGGTGCTCTAAGAATTGTCGTGCACATGGCGCTAGAGCTCCAGTGGCCTCCTCCCATTTGCCCATCCCCTCCTCTTCGAAGAAATGAAGAAGCCATATGCGCTGGTACAAAAACGATGCCAGATCTTGTCCGTTGAGGAGAAGAGGTGGGTGATGATTCGCGTGCGGTTCCTCGCTGCTCAACTTTGGTAGGGTGTCCTTTAAACAAACTGGTAGGGTGCATCTCAAATAAAAAATACTCTGGCAGTGTGTGATACGCACTGGCTACCAGTGAATGAATCAACTACCCTAAGAGCATCTACAGCCAGGCGCTCCAAACCCGCTTTAAATGTCCGGACGGACGACCCGATTAGTAACTGGTCACAAAAAAATAACCCAGACGGGTGATACATCTCCAACGTATCTATAATTTTTGATTGTTCCATGCTATTATGTTATCTGTTTTGGATGTTTAATGGGCATTTATATGGTATTTGATATTATTTTTGGGACTAACCTATTAACCGAGAGCCTAGTGCCAGTTTCTGTTGTTTACCTGTTTTAGAGTTCCGCAGAAAAGGAATACCAAACGGAATCAAACTTTCGCGATGATCTTTCTTGGACCATAAGCAAACCAGAGGACTTGGAGATGAAGTCGGAGACGCAACAAGGCTGCCACGAAGGTGGAGGGTGCACCCAGGGGGTAGGGCGCGCCCCTACCTCGTGGGCCCCTCGTGGGTCTCTTGACCTAGTTCATTTGCCTATATATACTCTTATACCCTGAAAACATCTAGGGGAGCCATGAAACCACTTTTCAACCCCCGCAACCTTCTGTACCCGTGAGATCCCATCTAGGGGCCTTTTCTGGCGTCCTGCCGGAGGGGGATTCAATCACGGAGGGCTTCTACATCAACACCATTACCCTTCCAATGAAGTGTGACTAGTTTACCACAGACCTACAGGTCCATAGCTAGTAGCTAGATGGCTTCATCTATCTCTCTTTGATTCTCAATACCATGTTCTCCTCGATGTTCTTGGAGATCTATTCGATGTAATATTCTTTTGCGGTTTGTTTGCCGAGATCTGATGAATTGTGGATTTATGATCATATTATCTATGAATATTATTTGAGTCTTCTCTGAATTCTTATATGCATGATTTTATATCTTTGCAAATCTCTTCGAATTATCGGTTTAGTTTGGCCTACTAGATTGGTTTTTCTTGCAATGTGAGAAGTGCTTTGCTTTGGGTTCAATCTTGTGGTGTCCTTTCCCAGTGACAGTAGGGACAGCAAGGCACGTATTGTATTGTCTCCATCGAGGATAAAAAGATGGGGTTTTCATCATATTGCTTGAGTTAATTCCTCTACATCATGTCATCTTACTTAATGAGTTACTCTGTTCTTTATGAACTTAATACTCTAGATGCATGTTGGATTGTGGTCGATGTGTGGAGTAATAGTAGTAGATGTAGAATCATTTCGGTCTACTTGACACGGATGTGATGCCTATATTCATGACCATTGCCTTAGATACCGTCATAATTATGCGCTCTTCTATCAATTGCTCGGCGGTAATTTGTTCACCCACCGTAATATTTGCTATCCTGAGAGAAGCCACTAGTGAAACCTATGGCCCCTGGGTCTCTTTTCCATCATATAAGTTCTATTTTACATCATACTAGTTTCTGATCTACTATTTTGCAATCTTTTACTTTCCAGTCTATAAAACAAAAAAATAAAAAATATTTACTTTACCATTTATCTATCTCTATCAGATCACTTTTGCAAGCCGCGAAGGGATTGACAACCGCTTTATCGCGTTGGGTGCAAGTTGTTGATTGTTTGTGTAGGTATTCGGTGACTTGTGCGTTGTCTCCTACTGGATTGACACATTGGTTCTCAAACTGATGGAAATACTTACTCTACTTTGCTGCATCACCCTTTCATCTTCAAGGGAAAAACCAATGCAAGCTCAAGAGGTAGCAACGGGCTCCTCAAATGGGCCTCAAACGCCGGGCTAACAGAAACCCACTATATCCAGTCCAAATCTAGGGTGGACGTGGGGTGTCTGGGTGCGTTTGCCACTTCGTACTAATGATATGGTCTCACGCAGAATCGCCCAGAAAGCCGGCGGTCCGACGAATGTCTCCTCTGGTAGGGGTGTGAACGCCACGTGGAGCCGCTCCGGCTCGCCATCCGAGGCCAAATCCGGCTATTTAAGATGGATAGCGTCCCCCAACCCTAGCAACATCCACATCTTCCATCTTCGTGTTTCCATCCCAAGCCCTTCCCCAAGCTTAGTCTCTTGCCACTCCTTATTCCATAGTCCATCAAATCTTTACCCAAAACTTGAAAACTTCACAACACAAAACTCAACAGGAAATCTCGTAAGCTCTGTTAGTGCAAGAAAGCAAACCACCACTTTAAGGTACTGTAATGAACTCATTCTTTATTTATATTGGTGTTAAACGTACTGTATTCCAACTTCTCTATGGTTCATACCCCCCGATACTAGCCATAGATTCATCAAAATAAGCAAACAATACACGAAAAACAGAATCTGTCGAAAACAGAACAGTCTGTAGCAATCTGTAACTTTCAAATACTTCTGGAACTATAAAAATCCTACAAAAATAGGAAGTCCTAGGAAATTTGTCTATTAATCTACCTCAAAAATAATCAACTCAAAATCACGTTTCTGTGATTTATTAAAATTATTCTCGTGTGTGCAAAAGTTTCTGTTTTTCAGCAAGATCAAATTAACTATCACCCAAGATGATCCTATAAGTTCTACTTGGAACAAACACTAATAAAACATAAAACCACATCTAAACAAAATCTAGATTAATTATTTATCACTAAACAGGAGCAAAAAGTAAAAAAAACAAAATTGGGTTGCCTCCCAACAAGCGCTATTGTTTAACGCCCCTAGCTAGGCATAAAAGCGAGAATAGATCTAAGTATTGCCATCTTTGGTATTCAATTCATAAGTGGTTCGGATAATAGATTTATAAGGTAATTTGATTTTATTTCTAGGAAAGTATTCCATGCCTTTCCTTAATGGAAATTGGAATCTAATATTTCCTTCCTTCATATCAATAATTGCACCAATCGTTCTAAGGAAAGGTCTACCAAGAATAATAGGACATGAGAAGTTGCAATCTATATCAAGAACGATAAAACCTATGGGCACATAATTCCTATTTGCAACAATAAGAACATCATTAATCCTTCCCATAGGTTTCTTAATGGTGGAATCCGCAAGGTGCAAGTTTAAAGAGCAATCATCAAATTCATGGAAACCTAACACATCACACAAAGTTTTTGGAATCGTGGAAATACTAGCACCCAAATCACACAAGGCATAGAATTCATGATCTTTAATCTTAATTTTAATAGTAGGTTCCCACTCATCATAAAGGTTTCTAGGGATAGAAACTTCTAATTCAAGTTTTTCTTCATAAGATTGCATCAAAGCATCAACGATATGTTTAGTAAAAGCCTTATTTTGACTATAAGCATGAGGAGAATTTAACACAGATTGCAACAAGGAAATACAATCTATTAAAGAACAATCATCATAATTAAATTCCTTTAAGTCCAAAATAGTGGGTTCATTGCTATGCAAAGTTTTGATCTCTCCAATCCCACTTTTACCAATTTTAGCATCAAGATCTAAAAACTCCGAATCATTGTGACGCCTTTTAACTAAAGTTGAATCATCTCTAGTCCCATCATTATCAAGATTCATATTGCAAAACAAAGATTTAATAGGGGACACATCAATCACTTTTAGATCTTCATCATTATTTTCATGAAAACTAGAAGAACACGCTCTTACAAAGCAATCTTTCTTAGCACGCATCCTAGCGGTTCTTTCTTTGCACTCATCAATGGAAATTCTCATGGCTTTGAGAGACTCATTGATCTCATGCTTAGGTGGAATAGATCTAAGTTTCAAAGAATCAACATCAAGAGAAATTCTATCCATGTTCCTAGCCAATTCATCAATCTTAGGCAATTTTCTTCAAGCAAAGCATTGAAATTCTTTTGAGAGATCATAAATTCTTTAACACTAATCTCAAAATCAAAGGGCATCTTATTAAAATTTCCATAAGAGTTGTTGTAGGAATTACCATAATTATTAGAGGAACTACTAGGAAACGACCTAGGATTAAAGTTTCCTCTATACGCGTTGTTACCAAAATTATTCCTACCAACAAAATTCACATCCATAGATTCATTATTAATATCAATCAAAGTAGACAAAGGAATATCATTGGGATCAATAGGAGCACTCTTATTAGCAAACAATTTCATAAGTTCATCCATCTTTCCACTCAAAACATTAATCTCTTCTATCGCATGAACTTTTTTACTAGTAGATCTTTCGGTGTGCCATTGAGAATAATTAACCATAATATTATCAAGGAGTTTAGTAGCTTCTCCTAAAGTGATTTCGATAAAAGTGCCTCCCGCGGCCGAATCTAAAAGATTTCTAGAAGCAAAATTCAATTCAGCATAAAAAAATTGTAGGATCATCCATAAATTTAATCCATGTGTAGGGCAATTGCGAATCATTAATTTCATTCTCTTCCAAGATTGTGCAACATGCTCATGATCAAGTTGCTTAAAATTCATAATATCGTTTCTAAGAGAGATGATCTTAGTGGGAGGAAAATACTTAGAGATAAAAGCATCTTTGCACTTATTCCATGAATCAATACTATTTTTAGGCAAAGACGAAAACCAAGTTTTAGCACGATCTCTGAGCGAAAACGGAAATAGCTTCAATTTAACAATATCATTATCCATGTCTTTCTTCTTTTGCTTATCACACAAATCAACAAAGTTGTTTAGATGAGTAGCGACATCTTCACTAGGAAGGCCGGAGAATTGATCTTTCATGACAAGATTCAGCAAAGCGGCATTGATTTCACAAGATTCAGCATCGGTAAGAGGAGCAATCGGAGTGCTAAGGAAATCATTATTGTTGGTATTGGAAAAGTAACACAATTTAGTATTATCTTGAGCCATTGTGACAAGCAATCCAACACACAAGCACGCAAAAAGGCAAGCAAAAAAGAGGCGAACGGGAAAGAGAGGGTGAATAAAACGGCAAGGGTGAAGTGGGGGAGAGGAAAACGAGAGGAAAATGGCAAATAATGTAATGCAAGGGAGAAGAGTTTGTGATGGGTACTTGGTATGTCTTGACTTGTGCGAAGACCTCCCCGGCAACGGCGCCAGAAATCCTTCTTGCTACCTCTTGGGCACTGTGTTGGTTTTCCCTTGAAGAGGAAAGGGTGATGCATCAAAGTAGTGTAAGTATTTCCCTCAGTTTTTGAGAACCAAGGTATCAGTCCAGTAGGAGGCTACACGCAAGTCCCTCGTACCTACACAAACAAACAAGAACCTCGCAACCAACACGATAAAGGGGTTGTCAATCCCTTCATGGCTACTTGCGAAAGTGAGATCTGATAGAGATATAAGATAAGATAAATATTTTTGGTATTTTTATGATATATATTGAATGTAAAGATTGCAAAATAAAGTAGATCGGAAACTTATATGATGGACAATAGACCCGAGGGCCATAGGTTTCACTAGTGGCTTCTCTCAAGATAGCATAAGTATTATGGTGGGTGAACAAATTACTGTCGAGCAATTGATAGAAAAGTGCATAGTTATGAGAATATCTAGGCATGATCATGTATATAGGCATCACGTCCGTGACAAGTAGATCGAAAAAGATTCTGCATCTACTACTATTACTCCACACATCGACCGCTATCCTGCATGCATCTAGAGTATTAAGTTCATAAGAACAGAGTAACGCATTAGGCAAGATGACAAGATGCAGAGGGATAAACTCAAGCAATATGATATAAACCCCATATTTTTATCCTCGATGGCAACAATACAATACGTGCCTTGCTGCCCTAACATCCTTTGGGAAAGGACACCGCAAGATTGAACCCAAAGCTAAGCACTTCTCCCATTGCAAGAAAGATCAATCTAGTAGGCCGAACCAAACTGATAATTCGAAGAGACTTGCAAAGACAACCAATCATACATAAAAGAGTTCAGAGGAGATTCAAATATTTCTCATAGGTAAACTTGATCATAAACCCACAATTCATCGGATCTCGACAGACACACCACAAAAAGAGTTACATCGAATAGATCTCCAAGAAGATCGAGGAGAACATTGTATTGAGATCCAAAGAGAGAGAGAAGAAGCCATCTAGCTAATAACTATGGACCCGAAGGTCTGTGGTAAACTACTCACAACTCATCGGAGAGGCTATGGTGTTGATGTAGAAGCCCTCCATCATCGATTCCCCCTCCGGCGAAGCATCGGAAAAGGCTCCAAGATGGGATCTCACAGGTATAGAAGGTTGCGGCGGTGGAAATAGGGTTTCATGGTGCTCCTCGATGCTTTCAGGGTATGCAAGTATATATAGGCGAAGGAAGTCGGTCAGGGAAGCCACGAGGGGCCCACGAGGGTGGGGGGGCGCCCACTCCCCTAGGGGGCGCCCTCCTGCCTAGTGGCTTCCTCGTGTGCTTCTTGACGTCCACTCCAAGTCTCCTGGATTGCGTTTGTTCCAAAAATATCTCTCCCGAAGGTTTCATTCCGTTTGGACTCCGTTTGATATTCCTTTTCTGTGAAACATTGAGATAGGCAAAAAACAGCAATTTGGGTTGGGCCTCCGTTAATAGGTTAGTCCCAAAAATGATATAAAAGTGTATAGTAAATCCCGTAAACATCCAAAACAGGTAATATAATAGCATGGAACAATCAAAAATTATAGATATGTTGGAGACGTATCAAGCATCCCCAACCTTAATTCCTGCTCGTCCTCGAGTAGGTAAATGATAAAAACAGAATTTTTGATGCGGAATGCTACCTAGCATATTTTTCAATGTAATTTTCTTTATTGTGGCATGAATGTTCAGATCCAAATGATTCAAGATAAAAGTTCATATTAACATAAAAATAGTAATACTTCAAGCATACTAACAAGTAATCATGTCTTATCAACATAACATAGCCAAAGAAAGCTTATCCCTACAAATCATATAGTTAGGCCATGCTTCATTTTCGTCACACAAAATACTCCCATCATGCACAACCCCGGTTTCAGCCAAGCAATTGGTTCATACTTTTTAACACGCTTCGGCTTTGTTTAACTCTCACACAATACATGAGTGTAAGCCATGGATATAGCACTATGGGTGGAATAGAATATGATGATGGAGGTTGTGTGGAGAAGACAAAAAAGGAGAAAGTCTCATGTTAACGAGGCTAATCAACGGGCTATGGAGATGCCCATCAATTTATGTCAACATGAGGAGTGGGGATTGCCATGCATCGGATGCACTAGAGCTATAAATGTATGAAAGCTCAACAAAAGAAACTAAGTGGGTGTGCATCCAACTCGCTTGCTCACGAAGACCTAGGGCATTTTGAGGAAGCCCGTCATTGGAATATACAAGCCAAGTTCTACAATGAAAAATTCCCACTAGTATATGAAAGTGACAACATATGAGACTCTCTATCATGAAGATCATGGTGCTACTTTGAAGCACAAGTGTGGAAAAAGGATAGTAACATTGTCCCTTCTCTCTTTTTCTCTCATTTTTCTATTTTGGTGGGCTTCTTTGGCCTCTTTTTTTATTTGGGCTTCTTTGGCCTCTTTTATTTTTCATAAAGTCCGAAGTCTCATCCCAACTTGTGGGGGAATCACAGTCTCCATCATCCTTTCCTCACTTGGGACAATGCTCTAATAATGAAGATCATCACACTTTTATTTATTTACAACTCAATACTTAGAAAAAATATGACTCTATGTGAATGCCTCCGACGGTGTACCGGGATATGCAATGAATCAAGAGTGACATGTATGAAAGAATTATAAAGGTGGCTTTGCCACAAATACGATGTCAACTACATGATCATGCAAAAAGCAATATGACAATGATGGAGCGTGTCATAATAAACGGAACGGTGGAAAGTTGCATGGCAATATATCTCGGAATGGCTATGGAAATGCCATAATAGGTAGGTATGGTGGCTGTTTTGAGGAAGATATAAGGAGGTTTATGTGTGGTAGAGCGTATCGTATCACGGGGTTTGGATGCACCGGCGAAGTTTGCACCAACTCTCAAGGTGAGAAAGGGCAATCCACGGTACCGAAGAGGCTAGCAATGATGGAAGGGTAAGAGTGCGTATAATCCATGGACTCACATTAGTCATAAAGAACTCATATACTTATTGCAAAATTTATTTAGCCCTCGAAGCAAAGTACTACTACGCATGCTCCTAGGGGAAGGGTTGGTAGGAGTTAACAATCGCGCGACCCCGACCTCCACTCATAAGGAAGGTAATCAAAGAGCACCCCATGCAACAAATTTCTCACACAACTTTTACCATACGTGCATGCTATGGGACTTGCCAACTTTAACACAAGTATTTCTCAATTTCGTAAGTACCCAACTATCATGACTCTAACATTACCACCTATATATCTCAAAACAATTATCAAGTATCAAATTGATCATAGTATTCAATGCACTTTCTATGATAGTTTTTATTATCCCAACTTGGATGCCCATCATATTAGGACCAATTTTATAACCATAGCAAATACCATGTTGTTCTAAAAGACTCTCAAAATAATATAAGTGAAGCATGAGAGATCAATAATTTCTACAAAATAAAATCACCGCCGTGCTCTAAAAAGATATAAGTGAAGCACTAGAGCAAAATTGTCTAGCTCAAAAGATATAAGTGAAGCACATAGAGTATTCTAATAGATTTTGAATCATGTCTGTCTCTCCCGAAAGGTGTGTACAACAAGGATGATTGTGGTAAACTAAAAAGCAAAGACTCATATCATACAAGACGCTCCAAGCAAAACACATATCATGTGGTAAATAAAAATATAGCCCCTAGGGCGCGCCCTCCTGCCTCGTGGCTTCCTCGTCTGCTTCTTGACATCCACTCCAAGTCTCCTGGATTGCGTTTGTTCCAAAAATATCTCTCCCGAAGGTTTCATTCCGTTTGGACTCCGTTTAATATTCCTTTTCTGCGAAACACTGAAATAGGCAAAAAAGGAGCAATTTGGGTTGGGCCTACGGTTAATAGGTTAGTCCCAAAAATGATATAAAAGTGTATAGTAAAGCCCATAAACATCCAAAACAGGTAATATAATAGCATGGAACAATCAAAAATTATAGATACGTTGGAGATGTATCAATATCCAAGGCAATGATTTGGTATATAGGCATCACACCCAAGATTAGTAGACCGACTCCTGCCTACATATACTACTATTACTCCACACATCGACCGCTATCCAGCATGCATCTAGTGTATTAAGTTCATTGAAAAACAGAGTAATGCAATAAGAATGATGACATGATATATACTAGATAAACTCACATATGAATAAACCCCATCTTGTTACCCTTAATAGCAATGTTACATGTGTGTCATGTCTCTTTCTGTCACTGAGATTAAGCACTGCAAGATCGAACCCATCACAAAGCACCTCTTCCCGTGGCAAGATTAATCAATCTAGTTGGCCAAACCAAACCATCGAAGAAGAAATGCGAGGCTATAACAATCATGCATAAAAGAGTTCAGCAAAGACTCAAATAATATTCATGGATAGAACTGATCATAAACTCACAATTCATTGATTCCGAACAAACACACCGCAAAAAGTCATTACATCAAATAGATCTCCAAGAACATGAAGGAGAACATTGTATTGAAGATCAAAAAGAGAGAAGAAGTCATCTAGATACTAACTACTAACCCGTAGGTCTGTGGTAAACTACTCACGCATCATCGGAGGGGTAACAAGGATGATGAAGAACCCCTTCGTGATCGTTGCCCCCTCTAGCGGAGTGCCAGAAAAGGACTCTAGATTGGATCTTGTGGTTCTGGAACTTGCGGCGGCGAAAAAAGTATTTAGTAAACTCCCGTAGGGTTTTTCGGATTTTAGAGTATTTATAGAGGCGGAGATAGGTCAAAAGGGTGCCTGTGGGCCCCACTACCGACCAGGGCGTGCCTGAGGCCCCTGGTGTGCCCTGGTGCCTAATAGCCCCCACGTGTGTCCCCTCATGCCCTCTAGAAGCTTACTCGGTGTCTTCCTTCCAGAAAAAATCTCCAAAAATTTTCTTGGCATTTGGACTTCGTTTGGTATTGATATTCCACAAAGTAAAAAACAAGCAAAAAACAACAACTGGCACTGGGCACTATGTTAATTGGTTAGTCCAAAAAAATGATATAAAGTTGATAGTAAATGTATATAAAACATTCAAGATTCATACTTTAATAGCATGGAACAATCAAAAATTATAGATACGTTGGAGATGTATCATCCATGTCGGCCGACCAACTACCACACGCGGTCGTATTTAACGTGGCCACCTATCATGGACCCACATGTTAGTGACTAGAAGCTATGAGAGGCCATCCTTTTTAATCCGTTCATGTGGGGGGCGGCCTCATCCACTTCCACCTCCACTACCCATCCACATCTAGCCCCCGCGTGCTCCCTTGCCGGCGACAAGCAGACCCTAGCAATGGGTTTGTTCAGCGGCTCCGGCAAGAGCAAGGGGAAGTTCACCCCTGGCGCCAGCTCATCCTGCAAGCTTCCTCCTCCACCGCCGCCACCTGTCGGCCCCGTGAGGCAACACCTGCACATCCTGGTGCACCGGGCGCGGTGGCACTGGCAGATCCGGCAGCCGCTGCCATACCCAGACGTCATGCTACCAGACGACTGCATTTGGATCTACAACGGATCACTGTGCCGTGATTGTAGCGGGCACACACCAAGAAGGTGCGCAGGTGGCGGGAGCTCCTGATGCTGGAGAAGCGCACGCTTCCGGCGTATGCGTCGTACTCTCCTGATTGGGAGGTGTGGTTTTCCCTCGAGCACGAGGAGCAACGCCACCCACACCAACCCTTCACTGCCCCCAGTGGTCAAACCAGAGGAGAAGTAGGCTGCATACCAGACCGCTTTGGTGGCGGCCATGCATACCTCAATCGAGGAGGAATAGCGTAAGGAGGAGGAGGAGGAGAAGGCCGCCTACCAAGAGAGGCTGGTGGAGGCCCTCACCCTCTTTGCGACCGAAGACTCCATGGTGACACCCTTGCCATCGAGGCCTCCCCACCCCCACCCTGACGCCCAAGGATGAGCCACCGCCGACAGAGCGCTATGTATGGACCAGTGCCTGCGTGAGTGGGTCAGCACCCCCCTACCATCTGGCTCGATGGTATGCCGGTGTAGGAGGCGACGTACCTCGATCAGTGAAGGCAGTGCGTTCTGGTGGACGAGCGCGCTGAAGGCGAGCGGCTCATGCAGATCGAGCACCAGGAGGAGGAGGAGCACCGTGCCCACGGCGGAGCAGCCCGACTGGCGCAGCAGGGCGACATGGCCCGATGTGGGGAGGCGGCATTCCCCTAGGCTGGCCCATGCTATTGGGAAACGTTGCCTAGAAAACAAAAAAAATTCTACACACACGCAATGATCTATCCATGGAGATGCATAGCAACAAGGGGGAGAGTGTGTCTACTTACCCTCGTAGACCGTAAGAGGAAGCGTTTCACAACACGATTGATGTAGTCGAACTTTCTTTGCGATCCGCCGATCGAGTACCAAACGTACGACACCTCCGAGTTTTGCACACATTCAGCTTGATGATGTCCCTTGCCTTCTTGATCCAGCAAGACGCCGAGGTAGTAATGAGTTTCGTCAGCATGACGACGTGGTGACGGTGATGGTGAAGTGATCTCCGCAGGGCTTCGCCTAAGCACTACAAAAATATGACCGGGGGAGCAAATGGTGGAGGGGGCGCCGCACATGGCTAGGCAATTGTCTGGTGTTTGCTAGGGGAGCCCCTCCATATATATAGGTGGGACGGGGAGGGGAGAGGCCAGGATACGCCCCAAGTAGGACCGAATCCTACTTGGGATCCTCTCAAGCCGCGCGCCCCCTGCCATATATATCGGAGGGGGAAGGAAAGAGGGGGAAGGGGGAAGGAAGGGGGATCTTATTCCCTTTCTTTCCTTTCCTCCTTTGCCTTTCCTTCTCCTCCTTGGCCGACCCATATGGGGGGGCGCACTAGCCCCTTGTGGCTGGTGTGTTTCCCCTGTTTGCCCATAAGGCCCATATCTTTTGCCGGGGGTGCCCGGAACCCCTTCCGGTGACCCGATAAGTACCCGATAACCCTCGAAACACTTTCGGTGTCTGAATACCCTCGTCCTATATATAAATATTTACCTCTCGACCATTTAGAGACTCCTCGTCGTGTCCGTGATTTCATCCGGGACCCCAAAAACATTCAATCACCAAATCACATAACTCATATAATACTATATCGTCGTTGAACATTAAGCGTGCGGACCCTACGGGTTCAAGAACTATGTAGACATGACTGAGACACCTCTCCAGTCAATAACCAATAGCGGAACCTGGATGCCCATATTGGCTCCTACATATTCTACGAAGATCTTTATTGGTCGAATCGTTATGACAACGTACGTAATTCCCTTTGTCCATTGGTATGTTACTTGCCCGAGATTTGATCATCGGTATCTTTATACCTAGTTCAATCTCATTACCGGCAAGTCTCTTTACTCGTTCCGTAATACATCACCTCATGACTAACTCCTTTTTTGTTTGCTTGCAAGCTTATGATGTGTATTACCGAGAGGGCCCACAGATACCTCTCCGATACACGGAGTGAAAAATCCTAATCTCGATCTATGCCAACTCAACAAACACCTTCGGAGAACCGGCAGAGCATCTTTATAATCACCGAGTTACGTTGTGATGTTTGATAGCACACAAGGTATTCCTCCGGTATCCGGGAGTTGCATAATCTCATAGTCGAAGGAATATGTATTTGACATGAAGAAAGCAATAGCAATAAAACTGAACAATCATTATGCCAAACTTACGGATGGGTCTTGTCCATCACATCATTCTCCTAATGATGTGATCCCGTTATCAAATGACAACTCATGGTTAGGAAACCTTAAGCATCTTTGAACAACGAGCTAGTCTAGTAGAGGCTCACTAGGGACACGTTGTTTGTCATGTATTCAAACATGTATTATAGTTTCCGATCAATACAATTCTAGCATGAACAATAAACCTTTATCATGAATAAGTAATATAAAATAACAACTTTATTATTGCCTCTAGAGCATATTTCCTTTACGCGCTGGAGCTGGTCGACCTCTCCTGCCCCGGGTCGGACGACGAGGACGCCTAGGGCAGCATGCGCCGTAGCGCTGAGTTTTTTTATGTTTAATGTTGATGTGGACTTTATCTGGTGTTGACCGGTTTTTAATGTTAATTATGCTTAACTTTGAACGTGTTGCTCTTTCTTTCTGTCCACGTTTGAAAACTATGGGTCGGGTCAGTGTTGGATGCATGCACCGACCCATATGAAAAAAGACGCGGACTTTTGCACCACCGACCCAAACGGATAAAAAACAGACAAAGTGTGTGTCCGTTTAGGTTGATGTGTTGGAGTTGCTCTAAAGTTTGCAGTATTAGGTATCCAAATGAAGAGAAATAAATTTGAGGCATGACCGGTCACTGTCCGTGGATCGCGTCCGTGGATCTTTGAGGTATCAGATTTGATGCTCTAACCAAAGTTGAAGAACACGTGTGGATTACCATATAGTTACGCAAAGGTGCACTAGTGCTCGTTAATGAGCTTTTTGTTTTCATAAGATTAGCTGAGCCACATATTAACCACTATGAGGCTTATTATTTTTGTTAAAATAGTTGAAACGAAGAAAAAGTTGACTTAAGATCACAACTAATTTGTAAAATGGAACAAATTTTCAAATGAGAAATATGACCACGAGGGTGTAAAAGAGGAACATATTGTAGAATTTAATGCTGACACGGCCGTCGGTCCGTGGCGGTAAATAGATACTTATAGTTTTAGTTTATGTTTCTTATTATTAATGTTAACATCCTGGTGCATATTCGGGTTAATTCAAAATGTTTGTACCATTGCTTGATTTGATTTGACATTTGTTCAGACATATGACCACCAAATGGTCAAAGTTGAGAGAGAGAGAGAGAGAGAGAGAGAGATTTGTTTCTTTTTGGACGGGTCCCATGTGTAAGTGACTAGTTGAAGAGAGGGAGGGTAGGTGGGTCTCACATATAACCCATCTAGAAATTAGAGCAAGTATAATAGAGTGATGTAGGCGAGCTGTAAGAGATGCCATATCAGATTAGTGCTTAGTTGGAGGAGAGAGGAGAGGAGAGAGAAAAGAAGCAGACTACAAACTTACAACCGATTGTAGCATGAGCCCCAAACCTTTGTGAGAGAAAGAGATTGGACATATGTTAATGATATATCATATTAGTATGACTAACTATTGTATAAATGGAATGTTAGGTGACACGGCAAGTTCATATAGCCGGTTGTTGGCTATATTATTAACTATACTCTTAATGCATGGTTATTTTGGACGGAGATAACAGTCAGACGGTTTTGGTCGGATGAAATCTTGAGGGAAGAGCAACATGTTAATGCATGGTATTTTGGACGAAGATAATGGTCAAATGCCTTTTTTCGAATGTTAGCATTACTACTAAATTCATTGAACGGGAGAAGGTTGGTCCAGTTATGAGGGAAACCAGACCTAAAAACCATACAAACGGCGCCTTTTGGCAAACAACACATGCATCCTCAGAAGTCACGGGTCCCCTGACCGAATCCACCTCCAGGATGATGCCTCCAAGAGGGAACGCGACGTCGTATAGTGTCGCCATCGTCTGATCTAAACTAGATCAAGGGTTCCCCTGGAGCACGGCAGGAAAGGCAAGGTGGAAGCATTTACATCGATGCCTCCAATGAGGGAGCGGCGCCTTCTCTCCGGCCACAATAGGAGTACGACTTTCGCCGGCCATCTCACCTACATAATTCGAGCCTAGGATCCGCTCAGCCTACACACCAAGCCACTATCCCTGCCTCCTCGGCAAACCGCACATCCCCCCGCAAGCTCAACATGCTTCCAACTTTGCATCCGCGTCCCCCGCTGGACGGAGGATGCAACCCCGCAACGGCGAATGGTCAAATGGCTTTGGCTGGACAAAATTGTGATGGAAGAGTAAAATCGTAAGGGTGCTTCTATTTCCACAGAGTACCACAAAGTAATTGAGGACACTTTGAAACTAAATGTAAACCGATAAGCAAAAGATAACTAGGGACATGAAAGGAATTATTCTAATATATTCTATTTGTTTTATGACTCAATTAACGCGTGAACTAGCCAACTAGGACCCGATTAATAATTAGTTTCTACTACTTCCGTCCTAGTTAATTGATCCTTTTTGTTTTCTGTGCCAAATTTTGATCAAAGATTTAACTAACAAAATGTTGATGTGTCTCACAAAAATTATGTCGTTGAATTCGTATCTGAACATAGTTTTCAATAATATTTTTTAAGACATGCATTAACATTTTGTTAGTTAAATATATGGTCAAAATTTGACACAAAATACGATGAGACCAATAAACCAGGAGGAAGGTAGTATACAGTGATAGTTCTATATTATTTTTTGAGGAATACAGTGATAGTTATATGCTCCTACACTAGCCATACTAGACAAGATTCACAACAAAGCAAGCCGGCCGTTCCGAGCCAGCTTGTTAAATCCACATCTAAAATGCCATAGCGGTTCCCAACATCTGAATAAATGGACCATAGACGTAAGCAAACAACTCGGTCAGAACATTGTTCACAACTCACAAGAACAAGGACCCTTTATATATGCTCCGAAAAGAATAGCACTTAGAGCATGGTTAATAGTATAGCCAGCTGCTGGCTATAAGCCAGTGCCATGTCATCTACAGCCTATCTTATCGTCAACATGTACAATAGTAGATCAAAAGAGTGTATTACTTTTTTATTATATGGCCCACCTTCCATTCTCACAAAGTGCCTAGGAGCACGTGCTAGAGCTGGCTCTTCACGAAGAGCCCGCTTACCTTCTCTCTCCTCTTCTCTTTCCTCCAACTAAGCAAAAATATACTAGTTTATTCCTTACAGCCCGCTGACTCAGCTCTATTGTACTTGCTCTTAGACTACCCACAATGGGAGTAACATAGGTAGTAACATCACACATATCTAGATAAAATAGATGATGTGGCAAGCAATAAATGAAGAAAGAGAGGAAAGTGGTAACATAACTAGTTACTAGTAGTAGTAGTAGTAACATCACACATATCAAGGCAAGATGTGTCTATAGCCTAATAAATGAAGGGTTGGCATGTTATCACACATATGTTACTGCCCACTATAGAGGTAGTAACATAGACTAGTAACATGTCGATGTTACTACTCTATGTTACTACCCATTGTGGCTAGTCTTACACGTACTAGGAAGGAAGTCGATATTAATGGATTTGTGAGTGAAGTTATTAATAACAAGTGGAGCGGTCCCACGGAATAAACCTTTTTTTTGCGGACGTGGACAAGTGTGTGTATCTCACTCGTACCAGATGGAACTTTTCTCGAGTGCGCGGCGCTCATGAGTGGAGCGAGCGAATGATTCGCTGCTCTTTCTGACTGAACGATGCCGTGTGGTGACGTGCAGGGTATCTTGGGTGCCTCGTGATCAGTGGCGTTGACATGACTGGAAGGCCCGTGCGTCCGCCATGTGGTAGAAGGGGCAGAAAGCAAGCTGTGAGGGCCGGTCAGCTGACTCTCCTCTTGTTCTCACCGCCGGTTCACCCCACGACTTTACTATGACCAAGAGCCTTCTGACAGATGCAGGGTGGTGCATTGAAGACAACCTTAGCGTTCGTGTCAAAATGAAAACTATACCTCTGGCTAATTATCCAGTTTTTATTGTGATTATCCAGTTCTTGAGGAGCTTCTTATACGGAAAAACGAAAGACTTCGAGATGGATCCATGCTTTTGCCTAACTTTACATAATTACTCCCTCTGTAAAGTAGTGTTCTAAACGCTCTTACTCCCTCCGTTTTTTTACTCCGCATATAAGATTTGATCAAAATCAAACTACACAAAGTTTGACCAAATTTATATAAAAAATTATGAACATCTACAGTATTAAAACTATATAGTATGAAAATATGTTTCATGATGCATCTGAATATATTGATTTCATATTGTGAATGTTTATATTTTTTAATATAAAGTTAGTCAAACTCTATTAAGCTTGACTTTGACCAAACCTTATTTGCGGACTAAAAAGAAACGGAGGGAGTATATTAGTTTACGGAGGGCGTACCTTCGTCTCATTTTTTTCTCTCTCGAATATGCACGAGTGTGCATATCATATATTAAAGAACAAGGGTAAAAGAAATGCCTCCATTGTAGTTACAAGCGTTTCAAAACACTCTACTCCTTATGCCTATCCCACCTTGCTAACCGACTAAAGAAGGGTTTACATCCTCTTTTAGGAGGCCAGCCGACAACCACACTAAACCCTCTAGCCTAATTCTACTTAGTAGCACCTCACACGAAGGTCGTGCGCCATCAAAGACAATTGCATTTCTGACTTGTCTTAAATTTATTTAGATACCGAACGTGTCTAGAAATATATGTATCTAAATAAATCAAAGACAAATAATTTAAGATGGAGGGAGTATATCAAGGTACCACAATCAAACAAACTAGTTCAAGTATCAATAAGAAAATTTAAGTCTGCTAACATAACATCACAAACATGTCCAAAAGAAGAAAAATAGGTGATACAAGGCTCCAAAGAGCCGCCGCGGCACTAGCTAGGAGACGAAGCAATTCAATGTCATGCTGCACACAACGAATCAATCATGTTGCCTAGTCGATCGTTGTCCCGCCGCCTATAAAAGCATATGCTAGTGCTGCAAGAAGGCCAGAAATTTAAACACGGAGTCAACGACACAACCGCAAAAAGACCTGCGCAATCACCATTTTGTTATGCGTCGTCCACATGGTCCATGTCATCGTCACGGACACTAACTAGAAGAGTCATCTCCTTCTACCAGTATGGGTTGGCTTGAGCTTCCACGAACTATGGTAGGCTCGGTGCCTGCCACTAGGCCCCAAAGCCTCATGGACAAAGCTCCATAGGAAGCGAGCAACGAGATGGGAGAAAAATGTGGGTCCTGGACTCGGACACGCCACCCAGGGGCATAGCCTATCACTAGGTTCTACCACTTCACCACCTCCATCTATGAAGGGAGGCGGTCACACAAAAGCTGCCAAACACTTTCCACAAATGTGTGGTCCATGTTAGAGTCATTACATGACATGGTCCATGATATGCTGAACCAATAAAGAATGACCCTGACTGGGCCATGTGCCAAGAAACTACGTCAAAGTAGCCCGCCAGCATGGGCGAAAGGGCCACCCGCAACTTAGCCCAAGCTATGGTTTCCCCAAGGAAAGATGTTTGTCAAAATATGATGTTCCAAGTACCATTGTGGGCGATTGAGGCAACCAAAAGCATCAGGTCCGAGCACTTCGCAAACGTGCCAGTGAACTGAGCTCGTGGAGGGGCCCTTTGAAGCCATGGGTCCATCCAGAAAAGAGTCCCTTCTCCATTGCCAGTGGAGACGTTGAACTCTAATGCTCGATCGACTAGAGAGAATTCCAGAACGAGGAGCCCTCCTTGCGGTCGCAAGCAAGAAGAGGGTAGTCCTGAAGATACTTAGCTTTTATAAGCTATAGCCAGAGACCCCCGTCATCCTTCAGAATCCATCGCACTCATCGTAGCATCAGGACCACATTCATGTTGCGGGACTCCAAAATACCAAGACCACCCTAGTCTTTAGAGAAGCAGATATCTGCTCACTTAACCATATAGTACTTCTGGCATTCATTAGCAGCCCGCAAGAGGAAGCATGATAGATCCTTGTAAAAGGATTCATGTACACCTTGTGGCGGAATATACAAGCCCGTCATTTACATTGGGAGGCTAGAAATCCATGGGTCGATGAGCACATATTTGCACCCTTTGTAAGTGAACCTCCCACACCATGGTTTGGACCTGGACGTGACCCACCCTATAAGGGGTCAAAGTCCCAGATCTTGATTCTAGAATCAGATGATGACACTTTCAGGTATGCGATGGAGAAGGACAACCTATAGTTAAGGTTATTCGCAATATGTTGTTGATCCATGGGATGGTGCCCCATGACCACAACCTTCCTCTTATTGAAGTTGATCTTAAGGCCCGACATGACCTCAAATTAGAGGAGAAGGAACTTGAGATTATAATAATATCAAGATCGGATCCCTCCACCATAATCATGGTAACACCCGCATATTGGAGATGGGAGACTATTGCAAATATGGCATAGAGGCAATAATATTGTATTATTATATTCTCATGTTCATAATTAAGAGTTTATATTTCATGTTGTAACTGCTATGATCCTGGAATATGCGATTCAGTGGAAAACTCGTATGCATGTGTGGATTGATAAACGGTAAAGAATAGGTTCCTAGTATTGCCTTTAAGTCCGACTAAAGTGTTGTTGGTGATCATGTTTTCTGGATCTTAGGATATTGTTAAGTATAACGATAGTCCTAAAACAACAGTGAGAGTATGGCGTTAGAAGAACGATCATATTGAATCGACCCAAACTTGTTTGTTATACTTTGAGATAATATCGTCTGAAATCAATTGTTATAACACAGAGTGTTAACGTGTATTTTAGTTTCTTAGAGCATGAGACTATCATAGTCACTTCTTACCTTATGGTAGACTTTGGGGTTGCACAAAAGTCATCTGTAACACGGTGATCATAACGACAACTTACAGGTTCATCAGAAAGTCTGACAAGGGAATAGATATCTCAAGAGTGCGTTTTGCTCCTTCGACGATGGAGAGATATTCCTTGGGCCCTCTTGGTGTGAAGGCATCCATCATCGTATAGCACACTGGTGACTACATCACGGGGATGTTGGAACACTTCAACGAGAAAGAAGAATAAAACTGGTATCGAGGGCAACGATATAGTGAGCACGTGTATGACTGAGGAGGATACCGATGCATCCTGGGTTTTGTAAAGTATAACAAAGCAAAGTGAAAATCACAAGATAACCAAAGGTTCACTCAAATGTCATTGTTATAATCATATGGATCGATATGGACATCCACGGTTCCGCTATCGGTCATTGAACGAAGGGGTTCCATTCATGTCTATGTTTTACCAAACCTACATGGTCACAAGCTTAAGGTAATCACGATCTGTTGAGTGTTAGTAGAACGGAATGATAACCCACAAGTATAGGGGATCAGGACAGTCTTCAAGGGTAGTATTTCACCCAAATTTATTGATTCGACACAAGGGAAACCAAAGAATATTTATGGGTCTTAGCAGCTGAGTTGTCAATTCAACCACACCTGGGAAATTATATTTCTGTAACAAAGTATTTACTAGCATAATAGCAATAGTAACAGGAACAGGAACAATAGCAATGTGTGATGATTGTAACAGCAGCAGAAGTAGTACCTTAGCAAAGATCAATATGAGAAAAGCGTGAGCATTAGATCAGTGATGGATATTTGTGTTGGATGGCATTCATTATATAATAGTCACAACCTAGAGCGATACACAATAGCTCTAATTCATAAATGTAATGTAGTCATGTATTCTGTATATAGTCATACATGCTTATAATAAGAACTTGCATGACATCTTTTGTCCTACCCTCCCGTGGTAGTGGGGTCCATAAGGAAATCTAAGGGATATTAAGGCCTCCTTTTAATAGAAATCCGGAACAACACATTAGCACTTAGTGAATACATGAACTCCTCATACTACGGTAATCACCGGAAAGAATCCCAATTATTGTCACCTTGGGGTATGCGGATCATAACACATAATAGGTGCATACAACTTGCAATATAGGACAAGAATTCAAATATATTCATGAAAGCATGAAGGATTCAGATATGAAATTATGGCACTCGGGCCCTAGTGGCAAGCATTAAGCATAGCAAAGTCGTAGCAACATCAATCTCAGAACATATTGGATACTAGGGATCAAGCCCAAACAAATTGACTCGATTACATGACAAATCCCATCCAACCCATCACCATCCAATAGGCCTACGAAGGAATTACTCACTCCAGGTGGTGAGCATCATAGAACTGTTGTTGGAGGATGGCTGATTATGACGATGATGTGGAATCCCCCTCTACGGAGCCCCGAATGGACTCCAGATCAGCCCTCCCGATGAAGAGCAGGAGGTGGCGGCGGTTCTGTATCGTAAAACACGATGGAACTTTCTCTTTGATTTTTTTCTCCATGAACATTATTTATGGAGCTAGAATTAGGGAAACTGGAGGCTCATGGGACCCACAAGCTCACATGCGTGGGGGGTGGGCGTGCCACCTGAGCTTTTGCCTCCTGGGTGGGCCCTCTCCAGTAGTTCTCTTCTCTAATTTTTTTATATATTCTGAAAATATTCTCCGTAAATTTTCAGCTCAATCTGAGAACCTTTATTTTTGCACAAAATAACACCATGGCAATTCTATTGAAAACAGCGTCAGTCCGGGTTAGTTCCATTAAAATCATGCAAATTAGAATCCAAAACAAGAGCAAAAGTGTTTGAAAAAGTAGATGTTTGGGATGTATCACGGGAGTATCGAGGATTTATTTGTGAATTAGTTTAGTTAATATTCGAAATAGCTCTGAGAGGAACATGAAGCGTTTTGGGGTAACCGGAAGGGTTTCGGAGTTTATCGGGCAATACCGGATATTCCCGATAAATAATATATAGATGGAAAATGTTTCCAATGAGGTCAAATTAATAATAAATGGTTCTAGTAATTTTTAGGGGGCTTTTATATTTAATTTAATATCAACGGTTCTTAAAAGGCTAAGTGGTGGAAGGAGTATTGAGCCACCATGACCCATAAGGAAGTGGCGCCCCCTTTCCTATAGGGGGAGGCCGAATTGGACGTGGGGGAGAAATCCTCCTCCCCCATCTTGGCCGGTGATGGTGACATGTATCTAGGGTAGGGTCATGGGCCTGATCTATACACCCTACCCGAGGACACTGCATAAGAGGACAAGGCCTACAAAGATAAACAGAAGATACCGACTGGAAACCTCATGAAGTGCGATCCACTCAACAGAAGATCCACTCAGATATCCCAATTCCACTCGACCGTCACTATTCACTCGGGAGACAAGAATCCACTCAAAGGACAGAAGACTTAAGATCCACCTCCGGACGGCAACAGTCGGACATTCACTCTGTCACCTTAAAGGTCATTAAATAAGGGCGTTACCAGTAACGTACGTGACTTTACTCTCTCAGTGAACGCGTGTGTAACCCAGGGCAACGAGGGGTTGGCTCACTCTATATAATCCACCCCTCCCCTCTGGCACAAGGGTTCGCACCCCCTGTAACTCAACACTCCATTATATAGAGCCTCCGCGGCACCGAGACGTAGGGCTGTTACCTCCTCCGAGAGGGGCCTGAACTCGTAAATCCGAGCGTACAACCTCGCCCTAGCTAGGACTCTGCCTCCTACGTACCCCCTATCTCTATTATTAGATCTGTTCCCACAACAGTTGGCGCCCATTGTGGATCAGGCGTCTCAGCGACTTCCGGTGAGGTTGCAATCTTCGATCCTCATCAACATGGTTTCCGGTGGTGGATTGTCCTTGGGTCGCGAGAACCATCTTGGCGTGCTCACCTTCATCGTGGATGATTCGGCTTGGCTCCAAGAATCCCCCATCGGCGTCGAGGCACTCCCCGTTTCCGGGGTGGCGCACTTTCGCGCGAGTGCTTGCGGCGTCCTCCTGTGGCAGTCGTCGACTCAGTATCGGTCGGCTCCCGTGGCGTCTTCGCTTCTCACCACCCATCGCTGCAAGCGATCCGGTCGCTCGCGGCTCTAGCGGTGGGTGAAGCACGTAGTGGCCCGTCAGTCAACCACTCCACAGATCGTGACAATCAAGCCCGATGAGTCGCTGTATGACCTGTTCGATCTGCGACTGGTCATTCAGATACACTTTTCGAGTGTGAAAGCAATGACCCAGCGGCGGAGGTCCTCGTGATTGGATTCTAGCGTACCCCACCGGGTTTTCCCCGTGGCGAGGGTGAATTCGGCGGCCCATCACACGGTGATGACGAATACTATCCGCAAGCTCTCAGTGCGTAACAAAGAGAAGATCTGCGGCGCAAGGAGGAACAAGCTCTTCAGACCCCCATCATTGGGGAAACCATCGAGGCTCGGGCTTTGGAGGCCACGCGCGTAGCCACTTTGGCTGAACGCACGCGCCTGGAGAATCTTCAAAAGTCACTCGACGACCGTGCTCGCAGAGATATCCCAAGTTCTAGTCAATGGCAGCGAGAATTGTTTTCGACTGGATATCGAGATGAGTGTCAGGTATACCGCACTCTGATTCAGAATGTTGCAGTAGCAGCTCATATTGCAGATTCCATCCAACCGTCCCGTTCTGAGGCTGGGAGGAGCTTGGAGCAGATTGGGATGCTGCTCAGAGCGGCTGGAGAGCAGAATTCGGCTGTTTCCCAGTCGCGCAACAAAATTCACAGCAGGTCTATCAGAGCAGACACGGCCTAGTCGGCACACATCCCAAGATCGTCTCCACGGCATGAAGATCATGGTTATCGCCAGGACCAGGACCTGGGTTGAGGCCACGGGCAGTTCGATCATTGATGCCACTGTGATGACCGCCAACGATTGCCCACGCCCCCTCTGAGAGGTGGTTCATACGCGCCCCGGCGGTATGATGACAGGCGCCCGTATGGCAACGAGCGGAGGATTCTAGTCAACCCCCGAGAGCTCGGGTTTGATGCAAGGTCACTACTCGTACAAGGCCTGGTTGATAGAGGCAGAGCTTATAGAGAAGGTCTGGACAGAGATCACCCGAGTGGGAGCAGAGCATTCGTCTCTGGGCCTGAATGTTTCAGCAGAGCCATTCAAGTTGCTTGGATTCCTCCCAACTTCAACTTGGCGGCAGGAGTGAGCAAGTTTACTAGCGAGTCAAAGCCAGACACATGGTTAGAGGATTACCGAGTGGCGGTGTAGATTGGAGGAGGCAACAATGAAGTGGCCATGAAGCACCTGCCCTTAATGCTGGAGGGCTCAGCCAGGGCCTGGTTGAATCAGTTGGCTCCTGGTAGCATATTCTGTTGGGAAGACTTGGCTTGAGTATTTATCAAGACATTTGAAAGCACTTGCAAGCGACCCGCTGGTTTATCTGAGTTGCAACACTGTGTCCAAAAACTGAATGAAACCTTGAGAGATTACATCCAGCGTTGGACCACACTCCACCATTTGGTGGAGAACATTTTGGAGAACCAATCAGTCTGCGCTTTCAAGCAAGACATGCGGTACAGAGAGCTCACACTGAAATTTGGCTGCTTCGGGGCCATGACTCTGAATCGGATGATGGAAATAGCCACTCAGTACGCAAATGGCGAAGAAGAAGACCGACTCCGTAATGGTAAAGGAAAGACGATCGACCACGATCTTTGCGGAAATCCCATTGAAAACAAAACGCATAAAGTGAAGCCACAGTCGGCCGACCGCAGAGTGAATACCCAAGGAAATTTCAAGGGAAAGCCCAAGGGGACATGTTTACCCAAGAAGATGAAGGACCAGTCAGGCCAAGATGTCTTGGATTTACTATGTGCCATCCACATGAAGAAACATGAAGAGGGAAACTTGATTTTGCCCAAACACACCACTCGACAGTGCAGATTCCTTATTCAACAGTTCCGTGAGGGTCAACAGAATGAGAAAATCTCTGGTAAGGATGAAGATGAAGAAAAGGCAGATGATTACCCAACAGTCAATGCAACCCTGGTGATTTTTTGCTGACGTGGAGAGCAAAAGTCAACTGAAAGTCATCAACAGAGAGGTGAACATGGTTGCTCCGGCAACTACAACACACCTCAAGTGGTCAAAGACTCCTATCACCTTCAACTAGTCAGATCACCCAGCTCACATTGCCACCCCCGGGCGGCAGGCTTTGATGGTTGACCCAGTCACTGGAGGCACTCGAATGTGTAAAGTTCTCATGGATGGTGGCAGCGGTTTGAACATTATGTATGCAGAAACCCTCCAGGGGATGGGCATTCTGATGTCCCAACTCAGTGAGAGCAACATGCAGTTCCACGGAGTCATCCCAGGAAAGAAGGAGAAATCACTCGGGTAGATTGCTTTTTGGCGATGCAATGAATTTTCGCAAGGAAAAGTTGACGTTTGAAGTGGTAGATTTTTACATTGCCTATCACGCTATTTTGGGTAGGCCGGCGTATGCTCGTTTCATGGCCCGTCCATGTTACGTGTACTTTAAACTAAAGATGCCCGGGCCCAAAGGTGTGATCACAGTCACTGGGAACAGACAGAGAGCAGTAGAATTCCTCTAGAAGGGTTCCAAGATAGTTGACGAGCAAATGGCAGTGGTGGAACTGGAAGAGTACAAGAAGAATGTTGATCCGAGTGATTTGCTCCATTCCAAGAAGCCCGCTTCTGAGTCCGCATTTCAGTCGGCTGGCGAGACGAAACTAGTTCACATTCACCCAGAAGATCCCACAGCTGCTCCGACCCACATCTCGACGACACTCAACAGCAAATATTAAGCCGCGCTCATCCAGTTCCTCTGTGAGAACTGGGACATCTTCGCATGGAAACCATTAGACATGCCAGGTGTACCTAGGGGGCTGGCTGAGCACCGTTTGTGTGTCGACTCTAAAGCTAAACCTGTCAAAGGGCATCTCCGTTGGTCCGCCACGGAGAAGAGGTAGGCGATTGGCGTGGAAGTGGCTCGGCTGCTGGCAGCTGAGTTCATCCGCGAGATATACCACCCCGAGTGGCTCACCAACATCGTCATGGTCCCCAAGAAGGATAATTCACTCCGTATGTGCATTGACTTCAAACATATCAATCGGGCCAGCCCGAAAGATCATTTTCTGCTCCCTCGCATCGATCAAATAGTTGACTCGACTGCAAGGTGTGAGCATTTGTCTTTTCTTGATGCGTATTCCGGATACCATCAGATCCGACTATATGGGCCAGATGAAACAAAAACGTCCTTCATCACCCCATTCGGGTGTTTTTGCTATGTCACCATGCCATTCGGTCTCAAAAACGCTGGTGCCAAATTCATGCGCATGATTCAGAAGTGCCTGCTCACTCAGATCAGTCGGAATGTTGAGGCGTATATGGATGATATTGTGGTTAAGTGATGCAAAGGTTCTGACCTGCTGGCTGAGCTTGCTGAAACTTTTGCCAATCTGAGAAGGTATGACATTAAGTTAAATCCGTCCAAGTGCACATTCAGAGTACCCGGAGGAAAGTTACTTGCTTTTTTTCATTTTTGAACGAGGGATAGATGTCAATCCCGAGAAGATCGGTACAATTCTCTGCATGAAACACCCTGTGCGTGTGCATGACATTCAGAAGCTCACAGGTTGTCTCACTGCACTGAGTCGGTTCATTTCTCGTCTCGGTGAGAAGGCATTGCCTCTTTACCGACTGATGAAAAAGTCTGATACGTTCAAGTGGACTCCCAAAGCTGAAGCAGCGTTTGTGGAGCTCAGAGCCCTGCTTTTCACCCAGCCGGTGCTTGCTGCTCCGAACAACAAAGAGCTTCTACTCCTATATATTATAGCCACTGGTCAGGTTGTCAGCACATTGCTCACAGTGGAGCGAGAAGAAGAAGGCAAGGCCTATAAAGTTCAATGCTCAGTGTATTATATCTCTGAAGTCTTGACTCCATCCAAGGAGAGGTATCCACATTACTACAAGCGCTTGTTTATGGAATTTACTTGACTGCGAAGAAAGTTGCACACTATTTCTAAGACCATTCGGTTTCAGTCGTCAGCGATGCTCCATTATCTGAAATCATGAACAATCGAGATGCAACTGGTCGAGCGGCAAAGTGGGAAATTGAACTTCTCCCTCTGGATATCAAGTTTGAACCAAAGAAGGCGAACGAATCTCAAGTGCTCGCAGATTTCTTGGCCAAGTGGATTGAACAACAACAGCCGACTCAAGTTCACTTGGAACACTAGACTATGTTCTTTGATGGATCTAAGATGTTGAATGGTTCTGGTGCCGGAGTGGTCTTGGTGTCCCCAAGAGGCGATAAACTCAGTTATGTCCTCCAGATTCACTTTGGTTCCTCCAATAACAAAGCCGAGTATGAAGCACTCCTCTAAGGGTTGCATATGGCCATCTCACTCGGTGTCCATCGCCTGATAGTCTACAGCGACTCGGATTTGGTGGTCAATCAGGTGATGAAGGAGTGGGACGTCAGGAACCCTGCAATGACTGGATATTGCAATGCAGTAAGGAAGTTGGAGAAAAAATTGAGGGATTGGAGCTTCGTCACATTCCCCGAATCAAGAATCAAAAAGCCGATGATCTGGCGAAAATTGGTTCCACTCGGAAGCCTATCCCTAGCAATGTGTTTCTTGAACATCTCCATTCTCCATCAGTGCAAGAGGATCCTTTCTCTGAAGAACCTCCCCAAGCAATAAGTCCTACCAATCCGACTGAAATCGAGGTACCAACAGTTATTGATATGGTTATGGAGATCCTAGTAATCACCCCCGACTAGACAATGCCGTACATTGCGTATCTGCTCAGGCAGGAGCTTCCATAAGATGAAGTTGAAGCACGTCAGATCGTCCGTAGGTCCAAGGCCTTCAGAGTGCTAGGCAGACAACTCTACAGACAGAGTGTTACTGGCGTGGCTAAGCGATGTATCTGGGTCGAATGATTTTGGATGAGATCCACTCGGGGACCTGTGTTCACCATGCATCCTCTCGGACAATCTTGGCCAAAGCATACCGAGCTGGATTCTACTGGCCGCGGGCCAATGATGTTGCAAAGGAAATCATACAGAAGTGTGAAGGTTGCCAGTTTTATGCAAACATGTCCCACATGCCCGCATCTGCCTTGAAAACCATTGCACTCGTCTGGCCATTTGCCGTGTGGGGATTGGACATGATTGGGCCCCTATGGACTGGCAGAAGCGGTTTCACTCATCTACTTGTAGAAGTCGACAAATTCACCAAGTGGATTGAAGCCAAGAGTATCAAAAAGTTGGATTCAAGCACAGCAATCAAGTTTATAAAAGAGATGATATTCCGACATGGAGTTCCGCACAACATTATCAGAGACAATGGCTCAAACTTTGATTGGAAGAGTTCAGAGAGTTTTGCGCTTCCCAAGGCACTCGGGTAGATTACGCATCCGTTGCGCACTCACAGTCGAATGGTCAAGCTGAAAGAGCAACTGGTTTGATTCCCCAAGGCTTGAAACCTCGACCCATGCGCGACCTTGAACACGCAACTGGAGCTTGGGTGACTGAACTACCATCTATTCTGTGGGGATTGAGGACGACTCCTAACCGGTCCACTAATCGAACCCCTTTCTTCATGGTATATGGGGCTGAAGCTGTGCTACCTAGCGATTTGTTTCACAATGCACCCTGAGTGAAACTTTACTCAGAGGCTGAGGCAGAGCGAGCACACCAAGACATTGTGGACCTTTTGGAAGAAGAGCGAGAGATGGCCTTGATCTGGTTGACTGTTTATCAGTAAGATCTTTGTCGATTCCATGTAAGAAACGTCAAGGGTCGAGCATTTCAAGAAGGGGACCTAGTGCTCCGAGTGGATCAACAGCGACCACATAAGCTCGCCCCTGCGTGGGAAGGCCCTTTCGTCGTCCCCAAGGTGCTTCACAATGGAGCTTATCACCTTTACAACTTAACTCGGAACAAAGACGAGCCGCGCTCCTGGAACGCAAATCTTCTTCGTCGTTTTTATACTTGACAGTCGGATTGTCAAGATATAATAAGAATACTTGTTAGATTGTTTATCAAGACATGTTTCCTGCAACCTCTTAATGATTGTTCTCGCATAAGCATGTGACCAAATCCCCCAATGCGTGACTTAGCTGCGGAACCCGTTTTTGCCTAAGTTAAAAAACTACTCTGAGTGGAGTGCAATCCTCCCACTCCAGGGCTTAGCCGCGAAGCAGTTTTTACTTCGTTAAAAAATACTCCGAATGGAGAGCAATCCTCCCATTTGGGGGCTTAGCCGCGAACCAGTTTTGCCTAAGATAAAAACCCGTTCATACGAAGCATTCTGCAAACAGGAAAGCAATGTTCGGATAAACCCACCAAGTTCGGATAAATCCATCAAGTTCAGAATTGCAAGCAAAAGTACTCGGGCATCAAGCCCGAAAGATTTTAATGGTTATAGGATCACTCGGCATTCTGAGGCAAATAAATTCAAATCATTAAAGTTTTTCTTCACTCGGCAGGAGGAGGACTTGCTGGCTCGATGAAGGTGTCTAGGTCTATGCCATCAGCTATGCGAGTGGCTGCCTCAATAAAAGTCTCCATGAAAGACTCAATTGGAGCTTCTTCGTGGTCGCCACCTGAAGGGCCTTCAGCTTTTCCTCTTTGGCATCTTTGCAATGGACTCGGACGAGTGAGAGCGCCACGTGAGCTCCACAACGAGTAGCTGATTTCTTCCACGCTTGCACTCGACCAGGAATTTCATTGAGCCGAGCCATCAGTGACTCAAGGTCGTTCTGAAGAATGTCCTCTGGCCACAGCTCCTTGTCTATCCACGACATTGCAACCTTCAGTCAAGCAATATACCCCAAGACGCTATCAAGTTGTGCTTCAAGTTGTAGTACATTCATTGCAGGTTCATCCTTGACAAGTGACTTTGTGGGGTCCAGGCCTGGTACAATCCGTTCAGTTTCTCGCTCAAAATTCTGACAGAACTCTGCACAAGGAGGGAAAATGCGAGTCAACAATAGTATTATGCAGGAGTTTTACAGATTCATTCAGACGAAGAAAGATACCTTCGAGCATGATGTACATCTTCTTTGCAAGCCCCCCAAGTAAACCTCCAGCTCGTCCCCCTTCTGAGTGAGTTGGTCCACCTTGTCAGTCAAGACAACTTTCTCCTGACTCAGTTGAGCGGCCTCCTTCTTCACCTCCTCAACAGCAGTCTTCAGGGCCGCATTCTCCTCTTTGAGTTTGGCGACTGAAGCTAGCTTCCTCTCAGCTGCTTCAGTCTTCTCTCGCTCCACCTTCTTCGCTCCTGCGAATTCAGTGTTCTTCCTCTCCAACGCCTGCTTCATAGTGTCTAAAGAAATAACATTCTTCAGTCGTGCTTGGAGTTGATGGTTTTCGCTATGCACATCTGTTTGAGTGGAATCACTCGGTTCAAAGAATGAAAAAAAAGAAATGACAAAGCATACGGTCGGCAAGGTATTACCTCCCATGGTCTTCACTTTGGCCTGAGCATCCTTCAAGTTCTTCTTGGCAAGTTCTAGATCCAGTTGGAGTTGGATCTTCTCCTTCTCCAAGACAATGTACTGAGTCCCAAGTTTGCAAGATTTCTGAGATCAACAAAAAATAATTCAGTCGATGAAGAGAAAGACCCTTTACTTCCGAGTGAAAAAGAGCAAATCCAGATTGCTTTTATCAAAATAGTTCTAAGACCACCGCCGAATGAAACATTCAGCGGCAGTCTCGGGGACTACACCCAGTGGGTGCACTCAATGTGCCCCCACTGGATCAATTTCCCACTTGGTGCCTGCCCCGGCCCGAGTAAAAAAAACCTTGTTCTCAGACCCTCGCCGACTGCCCGCAGTCGACATCGGTCTCGGGGACTACACCTAGTGGGTGCACTCAACATGCACCCACTGGATCAGTTACCCACTCATCACGACCTGACCAACCCGAGTGAAGAGCTACAAACAGGCATATTCTAAGACCCCCGCCAAATCAAACATTCGACAAGGGTCTCGGGGACTACACCTAGTGGGTGCACTCAGCGTGCCCACACTGGAAGAACTACACAGTAAAAGAAAACACCCAGTGGGTGGACAGATTCAAGACGAAGAAAATCCAGTTGGAAATCAACTTACAATTGTACTTACTCGGACATTGGTCTGAAGGGCAGAACTGGTGTCATAAGCAGCCTTGCTGGATTCGTACACCTCCTTCAACCGCTGCATCATCAAGCCAGCTTGGATAATAGCTTCCTTGGCAGCTGTTGTTTGGTCCTCTAGGACATGATGTAGAGCAAGTCCACTCGACGTAGGAGTTGGTGATGCAGCTGGAGGGATCAACTTTTGAGGCCACCCAGTCGGACCTGTAGCTTGGGCAGTCGACATCAGAGGCTGGGCAGTTGATAGAGGGTCGACAAAAGAAACGCCAACTCGAGATGAACCATCGAGTTCTTGAACAACGGGTTCAGGCGGTGGATGAGACACTCGACTTGAAGGCACTCTCCTGGCGAGGCTCCGTGAGGTGGTCGAGGCCCTGCCGCTTCCTCCTGCACCCCTCAGAGGCTCCTCCTTGTCATTGTCAGGAAGTTGGATAACATCTGTTGGCACTGCAATCACTCGACAATAAGATTCCAGTCGACCACCAAGACAGTTGACAAAGTGTGAACTGGTCATACCTTCTCGAGAAGTGGCCACATCTGTAGTATCTACATCGGCCTGCTCATCGTTGATCTCCATATGGGACGTCCTAGAGGTAGGGGCCCTGGAAGTCCAGGATTCAATTCGGTCAAATGAACAAGAAGGCCCACAACAACAATGAAGAAAAAGAGAAAGAAGCACTTATGCCGAAGCAATAGGCACGACAACTTTGATCCTGGGTAGAGCCTTCTGAGGTTTAGGAGGAATGACCTTGGCTTGCTTGGCGGTTTTCTCCATCGGGTCGGGAGTCGACATCCGAGTGTGCTTAGGAGTCCTCGCACTCGACGCCGTTGCCTTGTCATGGTCAGCTGCAGGATCTTGTGACTGCTTGGTGCGTCACTCGGTGCATGGTGGAGAATCGACTTCCCCGCTGTCGTCAGAATCGTCGCTGTCATCTTCACTGTCGTTAGCATAATCAGTATCGGCGCTCCCACCCTCGCTCTCTGCTCCTCTGAGGTGTTGTTCTCTGTTCGGCACGGGGGAGTACATCTTCGTGAATACCTACAAGGCACATGTTGCAAATATTAGTCGGGTTCCGAAATAGCTTCATATTGAGGAATATAAGATAAAACACTCGACAAATCACGCCTGACCTCTCCTGGAGGGTGCTCGGCGTCGAATGGCAAGATCCGTTTTGCTTCGCTCGGGTTGTCCTTGTTCCCAGTGATGCTCCGAAGCTATTGCGCCATTGTCTCCTCCTTTACCTCCCCCCGGTGGGTCCGAGCGGTGTCTTCTGTACCCGAATACAGCCACATGGGGTGGTCGCGAGCTTGCTATGGCTAGATGCATCGACTGAGAAACACCTCCAGCAAATCCATGCCTGTCACTCCGCCCTGGACCAGCGCAACAACCGCGTCGACTAAGATGGCCACCTCACCATTCTCCTCTTCTTCTATAGTTAATGAACGAGGAGTGTGGAGTCTCTCCAGAGAGAAAGTAGGTAGCCCAATCGACTGACCCAGAGTCGGAACGTCCTTGCAGTAAAACTAGGTCGACTGCCACCCCCTAATTGATTCAAGAAAAGTCATGGGAGGGAAAGAGCTCCTACCCCTCATTTGGACTTCCAGACCGCCACACATTTGTATCACATGGGTCCTCTCATTGGTCGGATTAGCTTTCTTCATCGACTGAGATCGACAAGTAAAAATATGTTTGAATAAACCCCAGTGCGGGTGGCATCCCAGGAAGTTCTCACACATCAAAACGAATGTGGCAAGGTATGAGATGGTGTTGGGGGGAAAGTGATGGATCTGAGCACCAAAGTAATTCAAGAAACCTCTGAAGAATGGATGTGGTGGCAGTGAGAAACCTCTGTCAACATGTGTTGTGAGGAGAACCGGCTCGCCGTCGCGCGACACGGGCTCGGACTCCACTTCCGGCAGCCTCCAGGACCTCTCCGCTATTAGCCCGTCAGCGACGAGCCCCTCCAGATCGTCCACTGAGATCGACGAGGGGATCCAATCCCCTTGGATCCAGCCCAACGGCAGAGCAGACCGCGAGGTCGACCCCTTGGCCAGCTTCTTGCCCTTGGTTGTCTTCTTCGCGCACTCCAGAGCCCTAGGCTTTTCCTTCGCCATTGCTGTGATGGTCTATGGGTTCGAGCAGGACGGTGCTGCAATGGAGGAAGTGGGGCGAAGAGGCGAAGGAGAAAGGGGGAATTGGTGGGCACTATTGCATGCATTGGTTGCGTGGCCTTATGTACCCGCGCATCCGAGTGGCTGACTCATGGGCCCGCACAATCTCAGCGCATCCCGCAACTGATGCCGGCTCGATACATGGTGGAAAAGGCGGCGCGTGGATCAAGGAGTCCCTCCCCACCTGCCCCGTTTATTGTGCCGCTTCCCGACTCGTGCGCTTCTCCAAATTTCGAATCCCGTGAAATCTGGGTCCAGCAAATCAGTCGTTCGCATTAGAGATATCCAAATCCAATGTGCTCAATACCATGTTACATATTTCACTCGAAAATTCCAGAAGCCAGAATCGATCAAGGCGATTGACAAAGGGTTAAACTACTAACAAACTGTCGAACCTCTAAGAAAGTGTCTCAGAGACAGTGAGTTAGGTCGAAGTCAACTTCAATCCTTCTTCACTCGGTCCTCGATCCATTCAGGGGCTAATGACGGTGACATGTACCTAGGGTAGGGTCATAGGCCTAATCTACTCACCCTACCCAAGGACACTGCACAAGAGGACAAGGCCTACAAAGATAAAAGAATATACCGACTAGAAACCTCATGAAGTGCGATCCACTCGACAGAAGATCCACTCGGATATCCCAATTCCACTCGACCGTCGCTATTCACTCGAGAGACAGGAATCCACTCAAGGACAAAAGACTTAAGAGCCACCTCTGGACGGTAATGGTCGGGCATTCACTCCATCACCTTAAAGGTCATTAAATACGGGCGTTACCAGTAACGTATGTGACTTTACTCTCTCATTGAACCCCTGTGTAACCGAGGGCAGCGAGCGATCGGCACACTCTATATAAGCCAACCCTCCAGTCTAGCACAAGGGTTTGCATCTCCTGCAACTCAACACTCTATTATACAAAGCCTCCGCGGCATCGAGACGTAGGGCTGTTACCTCCTCCGAGAGGGGCCTGAACTCGTAAATCCGAGTGTACAACCTCGCCGTAGCTAGGACTCTGCCCTCTCCTACGTACCCCTATCTCTACTGTCAGACCTGTTCCCATGACAGCCGGCACCCCAAGGAGGGACCTTCCCTCCTTGGTAGCAGCCCCTCCCTCCCCCTCTAACCTATATATGTTAGAGGATTTTGCCCTTTGGGATACGCAAATTTTGGAGCCTCCTCTAGTTCCTCTAGTTCTAGTTCTAGTTGATCCTAGTTGATCAGTTAGAGCTTGACCTAGATCCTCTAATCCTCATAATTAGAAGTCCAGTATGGTTCTAATCTCCTGCCTCTAATTCTTCTATGATGATTAGCCCTGGACGATGAAGCACTACCGGATCGTGAAGACTGTACGCTTGGAACCAAGTAGAGAGGCCGTGTTTTTGGTCTTCCGTTTGAGGGATCATTGGTGGGTGGTTCACGTGATTGTTCATCTACGGTATGAGGGACTCAAAGTATGATCTACAATGACTCGTCTACTTCCTTTTCAGTCCAGATTTGGTGACGATCATTGATCCAAAGCTTATATGCATAGTCAGATTATTCCTAGGTGACCATAGGGCAATTTTTTTTGTTTTCTACTACATCTCCCAGCAATTAAGGCTTCAGTTGTGGCAATGGTTCTTTTTTGGACAATCTCTTGGTGACTTTCTCTAGAACTGCTAAGAAGGTTTCAGACACCCCAGACCACATCGAAGGTAAAAGTATCGACCACCATGTTGGTACCATTTGCTTGACGTAACGCCCACAGATTAGGTGCCGCCTCTGGCTAGTTCGATCAAGATTAATGTTGACGCACTTTGTTGCGAATGATGTCATGAGCACTGGGTCATGCCTAGAGGCCACGATAGTGCAATCTTGTTGTCCTTTTGGGAATTCCTCCCCAACTATTCAAGTGTGGAGGAAGCGAAGCTTCATGCCTGTTTAGTTTAGTGGGTCTTTATGTTGTGATAGTCGTGCACAAACAAACTATCCTGGACACTGGCTACTTGTTTGTCAAGAATTATAGTCTGATTGCCTTCTAGACATATCATCTTTTATTGATTTGAAGAGAGAGGTTGTGTGGGTCTTCCAGCTTATTCCCCAATGCCAGGTTGCGAAGGGGCGGCAGCAACAAGGTGGCACATGAGATTGCTAAATTGCATTAGATACTAGGGAGAGGGGGTGTTAATTGAGAATGTTCCGCCCTGTGTGACGTATCTATAATGAATGTTTGCATGACTGTAAAAATGAACAAATTGTCTTACTTGGTAGGACAAATAGTCATCCCCAGTTGTCATTTGCAACAGATCAGATTGCAACTTTGATTATTGATTATTCTTCTAACAATATAAATATGTACCGTATATTCATTTTTGGTTTGTAGAAAATAAGGATTAAAGTTTGATTATGTCTTGATTCGAGTAGAGAGTATCTGTAATTAGGATGACTGAAAAAACACAATACATACGCACATACACTCACCCCTATAAATGCACACAAGTACATTCTACCCCTACAAGCATCTGTGAGAGACTGAGTAGCCACATTATCTTGAGATTGACGAAGTCACTGTAGACACCTTCACAGTCGATGACAATGCCTCTTCCCACTAAACGAACATGGCCGAAAATCCTGAAATAATCCATAAAATGCGAGCATCAGAGCACCTCCAAGGCGGACCCACAAACAGCCCGCATACATCCGGACCACGTTATCCAAATCGTAGAAGTCATCCACGCGGGCCTGTATTGGTCTCCGGGCCGGCCCGGACGCGATTTCTCCCGCAAACCGGAGACAAATGTGGCGGAGCTTTACAGGGGTCCGGACAACAGATACGTAGGACTCCGACTCCCCTAGCCCACCCAAAACCCTTCCCAGACTCTGTGCCTCCATCCTCCCCATTTTCTCTCCTTCCTTCTTTTCTCTCTTGCCTTCGTCGCCGCTCCACCACCCCGGCTGCCACGCCACACCCCTGCCAGAACTCTACGTCTCTGTCACCTCTAGTGTTCCAGCTAGGCTCCACCCCGCTTCTTCTCTGCCGCCGTTCAACTCCTTTCCTCTGACTGTCCCATCAGGTACCATCTACTACTACTGTACTCACCATGCCCGGCACTTGTTCGATGAATTCCCGAAGCTACAAAAGTTGTCCCTTTGTCTTGCTAGCAATGGATTCCGATTTGGAGTACATATACGAGCACTATGTTGAGTCGTCCGATGGCATGTCCGACGAGGAGTGCTCAAATGAGATGGTGAGGATGGAGGTGGTCCTTGAAGACACAAAGCATGCAGAGAAGCATGTTCTCAATTTCAAGGGCTCGATCAAGGGTCATCGAGTGCTCAACCGCAACTGGGCGCGCGACCATTTGACACTAATGGCCGACTACTTTTGTCCGGATGCACTCTTCGCCGACCACTTTCACTGGTGTTTTCGGATGCGCAAGTCTGTTTTCGGTCGTTTGTACCATGTCGTCCGGTCCTATGATGACTATTTCGTCTTGAACAAGGGCACTGTGGGAACGATTGGCTTCTCTGGTTACCAAAAGTTTATGGATGCACTACGGATGCTTGCATATGACACAACCATTGATTTGTGGGATTAGTACCTACAAATGTTTGAGAGCACATACCGAGATGCAATTGTCAGGTTTGCAACTGTCGTGGTTGAGGTGTTCGGACCTCAGTTCCTGAGAGAACCAAGTGTGGCAGACACTGAGAGGCTCTTGGCAATCTCAGAAGCAAGAGGGTGGCCAGGTTTGCTTGGATCTCTGCATTGGAATGGAAGAACTGCCCAAAAGCTTTACAAGGGCAATATCAGGGCCATGTTAAGAAGCCCACCATCATTCTCGAGGCAGTTACATCACATGTTATGTGAATTTGGCACGCTTTCTTTGGCATGACCGGACCTGAAAATGACATCAATATGATGCAGCGATCATTGTTGTTTGCGAGGCTGACTGAAGGAAAAGTTCCTCCTTGCCACTATACTGTTAATGGACATAAGTACAACATGGGTTACTATCTGGTTGACGGATTCTATCCTCTGCGGGATACCTTTGTCATCACCTTCTCTAACCTAGTTGGTCAGAAAAATGCTCAGTTTTCCCAAAGACAAGAAGCAACTAGAAAGGATGTGGAGAGGGCATTTGGAGTTATGCAGACCTGTTTTGCAGTTGTTCATGGACCTGCTAAACGATGAGATCCGAAAACCTTGTGGGAGGTGATGACATGTCGTGTGATCATGCACAAACATAATTGTCGAGGATGAGGGTAAGGATGCCGCCACAACTCTAGAATTTGAGAACATGGATGATCTTATCGAACTTCCACACAAGAAACCCACCACATTTGAAGAGTTTATTCAAATGCATCAACAAATTCGACATGGACCAATGCACGAGCAACTGAAGGAAAATATGATTGAACATCTGTGGGCGGTTAAAGGGGACAAAACAATGTTGGGATGTAATATTTAAACTTTATTAAATTTGAACTAGTGTTACATGTGTCTATTTGACCTAGTGTTGCATGTGTCTATTTGAGCGTCTGTACTCGATGTATGCGGTTATGTGATTGCGCGGACTTAAAAAAAGAAAAGGAAAGTCGGATGTATCCGTCTACGGTTGAATGACGGCCTCCCACATCCGGGCCGCGGACTGGTACCCTTATCCGTGGACGGATGCGGAAAAAAATATGGGTAGCCATTAGAGATGTCCTAGGAATCTCTCCCTAATAATAAAGCACGGATTGGGTCTCCGGGTTCACCGTCACAATACGCTTCTTCACGTGATTTTACGCTTTCAGTTTTTTTCCACATATATTATTTTCTACACACGGGGTGGTACTATTTATGCGAGGTGGTACTATATTTTATGAGTTCCAAGATTTTGTCCGTCGATTCGGCTGTTTTATCTGCCCCTGACTCCCGGATGGGCTCAACTGGGCTGCCCCACGTCGTTTTTTCAACAAAAAACAACGACTTGAGAAAGAGCGAAAAATACCCACGGTGCGTTTCGAACTCACGACCATCGCCTAATCCTTGAAGGCTGCAGCCAACTCACCTGGTCTGCTTATTTAGGAATACAACGTGCTCCCACAATAAGTCCCACTTCGCTCCTTTCCAACCAGTTTTACTAATTTTTATACACCGGCGACCTTGCCGTATTAGAACTTCAGAAGTCAACAAGCAATCGAGGGGAACCGAACAAAGAATTGACCCCGAAAAGTGGGAAGATGGAGCAGATGAATAAACCCAACGGGGAGGCGGCTCGGCGAGCTCGGGAAGAAGAGAGCTGACGAGAAGTCCCACAGCATTTCGCTCGAGGGGGGTGTCACGCTGCACAAAAAGTATAGATTGCACGTTAAAAAAAAAGTATAGATTGCAGGCTAGACGCGTACGAGTCCGTCCCAACGTCCACGACGTGGAAAACCTATACTACCTAGCTAGCTCTATCCTTGCACTGAAACGCCTATATTTGCTTATGAAAATTATCTTTTGTGTAGCCAGTTTCGCCATTATTTTGTAAAAGCTTTGAGTTTTCTATAATGTTAACCTTACAATAATTGGGAATTTATGATTGATAATTAGTTTAAATTATACTTTGTCACTTACACATTTCTATAACTAAAAGTCTGCACTTTCAGATGTACGATATATACTATACATATCTAACTTAAAATGATCACACTTTTAATACATTCATCAGGACTTAATTGTCTTACTAATCACACTTTAATAAATTTGTGCCAAGGCTAATAGCCAAGTTCTGCACAAATTGTTCATGTTTCCTTCATGATTGCTATTGTCAGAAGATTCTTTTCAGCATTTAAGTAATATCGATCCCACTTTCAGTTACGTGTGCAAAGGCCAGTAGCAAAATAATGACTGCTCCTTGCTTCGGATATTTCCTACTTCCAGGCTTTATCTCATTATGTTTTTCGCACCATGCTGATTTGTAAACGAGAACCTACATGATCATCCACCCTGATTTGTGAATTTGTACTCACATCCAGACACTCAGGTATGCAATATGGTTTTGCTCTTTTTGTGTGATTGTCAGCATTTCCCGCTATTTTTTTTACAATAAGAGGAAAACAAAAAGAGAATTCACTCTACAATGGATGTCTGAAGCTACGCCCCTTTCTCCCAGGCATATGTAATTTTGCCGCTCTGATTGCCATCTATCTTTGATGGAGATGATGCTCTACCTCAATGCGGTCTAAGTCTATGGTGCCGTGAGGAAACACCTAAGGTACATGTGTATGTGCGCGCTAATATAGATTAACTACAGATATGTACGTTGATCCCATCAGTGATCACCGTGTAAATCAGCAGCAGCCAACAGTACACGAATTCTCTTATAAATACTGAAAAATATCCTACTTACTTTAACTCAAAATTAAGATACTATTGTTCTAAATATATTAGAATTACATGAATTTGAAAATAGTTATGGTTGAATTTAAGATGATCTGCATATACTTAATGTTTAATCTTTCAAAGTTTAAAATATTTATTTTAGATTTTGTATGGTGGAGAAATTATTTGATTATAAATTATTATGGATTTTTAAATAACTTTAACAATAACTTGAAATCCATATTTATAGAAGGCAGTCAAAATCAAAAATAAATACAGCATAATTTACATTATAATTATCTATTATTTGGAACAACCATTCGGAGCCGCCGTAACTAGCCGAGGAGGTTTGAGAAAGAGCTCGTAGGCTTAATACGCCGGCCGGGTCAATCGACGGATGATGTGGACGCTCCGACGAGGTCGAGCGAGCGGTTAAGCTTAGCCATGCGGAACGCTTCGAAGGTCATGGACGGCAAGGGCAATGATAAGTGGCAACACAAATGGACATGTGCTGAAATAGAGGGTATGGGCTTGTGAAGGTCTTGAGTCACGCTTACCATGGGAAGGAACATCTCATATATATTTTCTTCACATGGTGCAACACATGGTTTTTTTCAAAGAGCAAAAGATAAAAGTGATTAATCAGACTAATCCATGCACCACCACTCTTCCATCAACTGAAGGACATCAGGGTGATTTCTTCATGTCCACAATTCATGCTGTGAACAACGCTAATCAATTTAAACTTATTACCACATTTATCAAAAATGGATATAAGAAATGGTGAGCAATGACATGTGTTTGCAATTTTTTCCACCCGTTGCAACGCACGGGCATTTGTGCTAGTCATGTTTAGGACTCAAACTTTGATGGGTTGATTCCGTCACAAATAACCTAGCATCTAAGCTAGGCTCGGCTCGCGGGATGAGTTAATCGAGCTGCAGTGACATAGAAGAAAATGCCAAGCATATCGCAAATTCATGCTTGTACATCAACATCAACAAATACAAGTATACAGGTTGCGTGTGCATTTGATGAGGTCACCAGCGATAGTGAATAAAAATGGGAATCTGATTAGGACGTCCTACATAGACTAGACTTGTGTGTATTTTGCCACATCACGGACAATTCTGGCCGCTTTCAAACAACAGAGGAACGGGCCTTAATCATCGTGAGGAAGAAAAGAACGTACTGTACTGCAGGCAGCAAAAGGCAAGAATAAAATGACGCGGGAACCGCCAGGCCGCCACGTCACCCTCACTGCGAACCTCCCATGGAAAAGGAGGAAGCCGAATCAAATACACTAGCGTGTGCTCGTATTTCCACATGGCCAGTCAGTCTCTCCACGTGGATGCATGGCCTCTCATTCTATACAGGCAAATGAAGCAAACTTGGACTTGTACTCGCATTTCAGGATAGGAAAAATGCCTGCCTCGCTCTCGACTGACAGCTCCACGTCTCCGGGAGTGAAAGAACCTCGACCCAGGGGCGCAACTTGCTGCATCCCTGGACACGTTTCTCCGAGCATGAAAATTCTATTTCGCGTTGGTGCAATCTTCCTTTGGGGAGATTCGCAAAGGCACGGACCTGCTTGGTTGCCCCGCTATCTGTAAACTCGTTTAATTCTACCTGGTTTTAAGTTTTACTAGTTTCTACTAAATTTTAGTGAATTTTAGCATTCGTTCCTATCAAGTTTTAGCACGTGAAACATAGTGAAGTTTTCTAAAAAAAATTGTTAAAACATATTCAAAAAGGGTCTTATTACAAAGTCCTCGTCACAAGGAACTCGACTATACAAAACAAATATAAATTAAACTTTCGGTTCAAAAGATATAGTAATAGATTCAGTTTTAAAAGTTGAAAGGAAAAGCATGAGAGATGGGGTCGGTGCCCCCGCACCTGCATGCCACAAATCGCTCCTCGGGGGAGGATTTTATTGCCTCGCACTTTGAAAAAGAATGGGATTTCTTTGGCGATAATTGTATACAAGTTGGCGCTCCTCTAGGAAAAGATGAACTCCGATGTCAACTAGTGAAGTGAAGTATGGGATGGATCTAGGAAAATTATGGCATCATGTGTGGAAGAGTGATGTTCCTCTCAAGGTTAAAGTGTTCGCTTGGAGGGCAGCTTCTATCAGTTTAGAGGTTCAGATGGTCATGCCTTGTCATCACCAGATCTCTAGCAATACTTAAATCATTTGTGGTATGGCTGAAAAGAATGCCCCCATGCTCTTATTGCCAGCAATTCTAAGGCACGGGGGTTTCATCTCTCGATTCGTTAAACTTGGAATTTGCCTAAGGAGGAGTTTCTGAAACAAGAGGGAAAGGACTGGGTACTCCTACTGCTTGACAAGGTGGATGCGGAGGTTCATGCTAAATTTCTCCTTTTATTCTGGCAAGCTTTGCACTTAAGAAATAACTTGATTTTGGAGGACGGGAAACTTATATCTCGATGTCGGTTAATTTTCTAGACAATTCGTGGACAAGTTTCAAAGGCTTCTAATATTGTGTAGAATGTCCAAGGTAAACATGCTATGCATCAAACTGGTCACTCTTCACCTATTTAAATCATTTCAGTTTGGAGGCGTTGTTGGTTCTGTCCAGATTAATGTTGATGTTAGTTTTGTAGAGGATGCAATTTTTGCTACTACGGTGGTGGTAAAGATCATGATCGATTGGTGCTCCTTTCATCTGGGGAATTTCTTCCATCTTTGTTTAAGCACTAAGGAAGCTGAGCTCCGAGGGTGCATCGCGGGACTTTACATGCCGGTTGCGCTAAACAAGCCTACAATAGTGGAGACTGACTCTATTTTGTGAAAAAAAATAGTTGTCCGATGATGTTCTTGATAGGTCAGCCTCATGGATTTAAAGAGAGAATCCTTGGGGGTTCTTGAGCTAGTCTCTCGGTGCTCCATTGCGAAGATAAGGAGGGGGAAACAAAGTGCTCATGAGTAGTTAAATTTTATATAGGGAGGGAGGTTTGTTAGTAGGTGATATCCGGACCTGTGTGTCAAACTTTTTAATGAACCATTGTAATACATTATCTTAGTTAAGATATGGTTTGGTTTCAGAAAGATATGAAGTGAAACTAATGGTTATAAAATAACACTATACATGTATTTTGCGATAAATCTAGGAAAACTGTTCACCTAAACCGTTCTATTTCTAATTTGATAAAACAATCGCATGGAAATAGAGAAACTTGCCATGTGCTCTAGATTTGGTACATTTCACATTGCAAATTTCTCTGTTTGCTATGTATTTTGTGTATCGAAAGTTCATACGAGAAGTGATATTAATAGAAGGACTCTAAATCTCTAATAGGGAGAGTGAAGGAAATATGCCCTAGAGGCAATAATAAAGTTATTATTTATTTCCTCATATCATGATAAATGTTTATTATTCATGCTAGAATTATATTACCCGGAAACATAATACATGTGTGAATACATAGACAAACATAGTGTCACTAGTATGCCTCTACTTAACTAGCTCGTAAATCAAAGATGGTTAAGTTTCCTAACCATAGACATGAGTTGTCATTTGATTAACGGGATCACATCATTAGGAGAATGATGTGATTGACTTGACCCATTCCGTTAGCTTAGCACTAAATCGTTTAGTATGTTGCTATTGCTTTCTTCATGACTTATACATGTTCCTATGACTATGAGATTATGTAACTCCCGCTTACCGGAGGAAAACTTTGTGTGCTACCAAACGTCACAATGTAACTGGGTGATTATAAAGGTGCTCTAAATATGTCTCCAAAGGTACTTGTTGAGTTGACATATTTCGAGATTAGGATTTGTCACTCCGATTGTCGGAGAGGTATCTCTCGGCCCTCTCGGTAATGCACATCACTATAAGCCTTGCAAGCAATGTAGCTAATGAGTTAGTTACGAGCTGATGCATTACGTAACGAGTAAAGAGACTTGCCTGTAACGAGATTGAACTAGGTATTGAGATACCGAAGATCGAATTTCGGGCAAGTAACATACCGATGACAAAGGGAACAACGTATGTTGTTATGCGGTTTGACCGATAAAGATCTTCATAGAATATGTAGGAACCAATATGAGCATCCAGGTTCCGCTATTGGTTATTGACCGGAGATGTGTCTCGGTCATGTCTACATTGTTCTCGAACCCGTAGGGTCCGCACGCTTAAAGTAAGATAACAGTTATATTATGAGTTTATGTGTTTTGATGTACCGAAGGTTGTTCGGAGTCCCGGATGTGATCACGGACATGACGAGGAGTCTCGAAATGGTTGATACATGAAGATCGATATATTGGATGACTATATTTGGACACCGGAAAGGTTCCGGGTCAGATTGGGACAATACCGGAGCTCCGGGAGGTTATCGGAACCCCCGGGAGGTATATGGGCCTTATTGGGCCTTAGTGGAAAGGAGGGGAAAGGATCAAGGTAGGGGGCGCCCCCCCAAGCCCAATCCGAATTGGGAGGGGGGCCGACCCCCCTTTCCTTCCTTCCTCCTTCCTCTTCCTTCCCTCTCCCTCTCCTAATAGGAAAGGGGGGAGTCCTACTCCCATTGGGAGTTGGACTCCCCCCTAGGGCGCGCCACCCCCCTTGGCCGGACCCCTCCTCCACTCCTTTATATACGGGGGAGGGGGCACCCCATAGACACAACAATTGATCATTGATCTCTTAGCCGTGTGCGGTGCCCCCCTCCACCAAAGTCCTCCTCGATAATATCATAGCGGTGCTTAGGCGAAGCCCTGTGACGGTAGAACATCATCATCATCACCACGCCGTCGTGCTGACAGAACTCTCCCTCGATACTCTGCTGGATCGGAGTACGGGGGACGTCATCGAGCTTAACATGTGCAAGAATTCGGAGGTGTCGTAGTTTCGGTGCTTGATCGGTCGGGCCGTGAAAACATACGACTACATCAACCACGTTGTGCTAATGCTTCCGCTTTCGGTCTAAGAGGGTACGTGGACACACTCCCCCCTCTCTTTGCTATGCATCACCATGATCTTGCGTGTGCGTAGGAATTTTTTGAAATTACTACGTTCCCCAACAGTGGTATCAGAGCCAGGTTTTATGCATTGATGTTATATGCACGAGTAGAACACAAGTGAATTGTGGGCGATACAAGTCATACTGCTTACCAGCATGTCATACTTTGGTTCGGCGGTATTTTTGGATGAAGCGGCCCGGACCGACATTACGCGTACGCTTACGCGAGACTGGTTCTATCGACGTGCTTTGCACACAGGTGGCTAGCGGGTGTCAGTTTCTCAAACTTTAGTTGAACCGAGTGTGGCTACGCCCGGTCCTTGAGAAGGTTAAAACAGCACTAACTTGACGAACTATCGTTGTGGTTTTTATGCGTAGGTAAGAACGGTTCTTGCTCAGCTCGTAGCAGCCACGTAAAACTTGCAACAACAAAGTAGAGGACGTCTAACTTGTTTTTGCAGGGCATGTTGTGATGTGATATGGTCAAGACGTGATGCTATATTTTATTGTATGAGATGATCATGTTTTGTAACCGAGTTATCGGCAACTGGCAGGAGCCATATGGTTGTCGCTTTATTGTATGCAATGCAATCGCCCTATAATTGCTGTACTTTATCACTAAGCGGTAGCGATAGTCGTAGAAGCAATAGTTGGTGAGACGACAATGATGCTACGATGGAGGTCAAGGTGTCGCGCCGTAACGATGGTGATCATGACGGTGCTTCGGAGATGGAGATCACAAGTACAAGATGATGATGGCCATATCATATCAATTATATTGATTGCATGTGATGTTTATCTTTTATGCATCTTATCTTGCTTTGATTGACGGTAGCATTATAAGATGATCTCTCACTAAATTTCAAGATAAAAGTGTTCTCCCTGAGTATGCACCATTGCCAAAGTTCGTCGTGCCCAGACACCACGTGACGATCGGGTGTGATAAGCTCTACATCCATCTACAACGGGTGCAAGCCAGTTTTGCACACGCAGAATACTCAGGTTAAACTTGACGAGCCTAGCATATGCAGATATGGCCTCGGAACACTGAGACCGAAGGTCGAGCGTGAATCATATAGTAGATATGATCAACATAGTGATGTTCACCATTGAAAACAACTCCATTTCATGTGATGATCGGATATGGTTTAGTTGATTTGGATCACGTGATCACTTAGATGATTAGAGGGATGTCAATCTAAGTGGGAGTTCTTAAGTAATATGATTAATTGAACTTAAATTTATCATGAACTTAGTACCTGATAGTATTTTGCTTGTCTATGTTTGTTGTAGATAGATGGCTCGTGCTGTTGTTCCATTGAATTTTAATGCGTTCCTTGAGAAAGCAAAGTTGAAAGATGATGGAAGCAATTACACGGATCGGGTCCGTAACGAGGATTATCCTCATTGTCGCACGTAAGAATAACGTCCCGAAGCACCGCTGGGTGCCAAACTCGCTGCAGGAGCAACACGGATGTTGTGAATGTCCGCGAGCAATGCCGATGACTACTCGATAGTTCAAGGTGCCATGCTTTACGGCTTGAACCGGGACTTCAACGACGTTTTGAGCGTCATGGAGCATATGAGATGTTCCAGAGTTGAAGTTAATATTTAAAGCAAATGCCCGATTGAGAGATATGAAGTCTCCAATAAGTTCTATAGCTGCAAGATGGAGGAGAATAGTTACATCGGTGAGCATATACTCGTAATGTCCGGGTATAACAATCACTTGATTCAACTGGGAGTTAATCTTCCAGATGATAGCGTCATTGACAGAATTCTTCAATCACTGCCATCAAGCTACAAGAGCTTCGTGATGACCTATAATATGCAAGGGATGGAAAAGACAATTCCCGAGCTCTTCGCAATGTAAAGGCTGTGGAGGTAGAAATCAAGAAGGAGCATCAAGTGTTGATGGTCAATAAGACCACCAGTTTCAAGAAGAAGGGCAAAGGGAAAAAGAAGGGGAACTTCAAGAAGAACAGCAAACAAGTTGCTGCTCAAGAGAAGAAACCCAAGTCTGGACCTAAGCACGAGATTGAGTGCTTCTACCGCAAGCGATCGTCACCGAAGCGGAACTGCCCCAAGTATTTGGCGGATAAGAAGGATGGCAAGGTGAACAAAGGTATATGTGATATACATGTTATTGATGTGTACCTTACGAGCTCGCAGAGCACTGGTATTTGATACTGGTTCTGTTGCTAATATTGTCAACTCGAAACAGGGACTACGGATTAAGCGGACACTAGCTAAGGACAAGGTGACGATGCGCGTGGGAAATGGTTCCAAAGTCGATGTGATCGCCGTCGGCACGCTACCTCTACATCTACCTTCAGGATTAGTTTTAGACCTAAATAATTATTATTTGGTGCCAGCGTTTAGCATGAACATTATATCTGGATCATGTTTGATGCGAGACGGTTATTCATTTAAATCTGAGAATAATGGTTGTTCTATTTATATGGGTAATATATTTTATGGTCATGCACCCTTAAATAGTGGTCTATTTTTGATGAATCTTGATAGTAGTGATACACATAGTCATAATGTTGAAGCCAAAAGATGCAGAGTTGATAATGGTAGTGCAACTTATTTGTGGCACTGCCGTTTAGGTCATATTGGTGTAAAGAGCATGAAGAAACTACATACTGATGGACTTTTGGAATCACTTGATTATGAATCACTTGGTACTTGCGAACCATGCCTCATGGGCAAGATGACTAAAACACCGTTCTCCGGAACTATGGAGCGAGCAACTGATTTGTTGGAAATCATACATACTGATATATGTGGTCCAATGAATGTTGAGACTCGCGGTGGATATCGTTATTTTCTCACCTTCACAGATGATTTGAGCAGATATGGGTATATCTACTTAATGAAACATAAGTCTGAAACATTTGAAAAGTTCAAAGAATTTCAGAGTGAAGTTAAAATCATCGTAACAAGAAAATAAAGTTTCTATGATCTGATCTTGGAGGAGAATATTTGAGTTACGAGTTTGGCTTACATTTGACGCAATGCGGAATAGTTTCGCAACTCACGCCACCCGGAACACCACAGCGTAATGGTGTGTCCGAACGTCGTAATCGCACTTTACTAGATATGGTGCGATCTATGATGTCTCTTACTGATTTACCGCTATTGTTTTGGGGTTATGCTTTAGAGACGGCCGCATTCACGTTAAATAGGGCACCATCTAAATCCGTTGAGACGACGCCTTATGATATGTGGTTTGGCAAGAAACCAAAGTTGTCATTTCTTAAAGTTTGGGGCTGCGATGCTTATGTGAAAAAGCTTCAACCTGATAATCTTGAACCCAAATCGGAGAAATGTGTCTTCATAGGATACCCAAAGGAAACTGTTGGGTACACTTTCTATCACAGATCCGAAGGTAAGACATTTGTTGCCAAGTATGGATCCTTTCTAGAGAAGGAGTTTCTCTCGAAAGAAGTGAGTGGGAGGAAAGTAGAACTTGATGAGGTAACTGTACCTGCTCCTTTATTGGAAAATAGTTCATCACAGAAACCGAATCGTGTGACGACTACACCAATAAGTGAGGAAGCTAATGATGATGATCATGAAACTTCAGATCAAGTTACTACAGAACCTCGTAGGTCAACCAGAGTAAGATTCGCACCAGAGTGGTACGGTAATCCTATTTTGGAGGTTATGTTACTTGACCATGGCGAACCTACGAACTATGAGGAAGCGATGATGAGCCCAGATTCCGCAAAATGGCTTGAAGCCATGAAATCTGAGATGGGATCCATGTATGAGAACAAAGTGTGGACTTTGGTTGACTTGCCTGATGATCGGCAAGCAATCGAGAATAAATGGATCTTCAAGAAGAAGACTGACGTTGATGGTAATGTTACTGTCTACAAAGCTTGACTTGTCATGAAAGGTTTTCGACAAGTTCAAGGGGTTGACTACGATGAGACTTTCTCACCCGTAACGATGCTTAAGTCTGTCCGAATCATGTTAGCAATTGCCGCATTTTATGATTATGAAATTTGGCAAATGGATGTCAAAACTGCATTCCTGAATGGATTTCTGGAAGAAGAGTTGTATATGATGCAACCAGAAGGTTTTGTCAATCCAAAGGATGCTAACAAAGTGTGCAAGCTCCAGCGATACATTTATGGACTGGTGCAAGCCTCTCGGAGTTGGAATAAATGCTTTGATAGTGTGATCAAAGCATATGGTTTTATATAGACTTTTGGAGAAGCCTGTATTTACAAGAAAGTGAGTGGGAGCTCTGTAGCATTTCTAATATTATATGTGGACGACATATTATTGATTGGAAATGATATAGAATTTCTAGATAGCATAAAAGGATACTTGAATAAAAGTTTTTCAATGAAAGACCTCGGTGAAGCTACTTACATATTAGGCATCAAGATCTATAGAGATAGATCAAGACGCTTAATTGGACTTTCACAAAGTACGTACCTACATAAAGTTTTGAAAAAGTTCAAAATGGATCAAGCAAAGAAAGGGTTCTTGCCTGTAATACAAGGTGTGAAATTGAGTCAGACTCGATGCCCGACCACTGCAGAAGATAGAGAGAAAATGAAATAAGTTCCCTATGCTTCAGCCATAGGCTCTATCATGTATGCAATGTTGTGTACCAGACCTGATGTGTGCCCTCCTATTAGTTTAGTACGGAGGTACCAAAGTAATCCAGGAGTGGATCACTGGACAATGGTCAAGAACATCCTAAAATACCTGAAAAGGACTAAGGATATGTTTCTCATTTATGGAGGTGACAAAGAACTAGTCGTAAATGGTTACATCGATGCAAGCTTTGACACTGATCCGGACGATTCTAAATCGCAAACCGGATACGTGTTTATATTGAATGGTGGAGCTGTCAGTTGGTGCAGTTCTAAACAAAGTGTCGTAGCGGGATCTACATGTGAAGCGGAGTACATAGCTGCTTCGGAAGCAGCAAATGAAGGAGTCTGGATGAAGGAGTTCATATCCGATCTAGGTGTCGTACCTAGTGCATCGGGTCAAACTAGTAGAAAAGGGGGCAATGGTCCAGGCCGGGCCAGCCCATTAGTCCCGGTTCATTCCAGAACCGGGACCCATGGGGGCATTGTACCCGGTCCGTGAGCCCCCGGGGCCGGCCGGGCCACATGGGCCATTGGTCCCGGTTCGTCTGGACCTTTTGGTCCCGGTTGGTGGGACGAACCGGGACTAGTGGGCCTCGCTCCTGGCCCACCACCATTGGTCCCGGTTGGTGGCATGAACCGGGACCAAAGGCTGCCCTGTAGTCCCGGTTCGTGGGACGAACCGGGACCAATGAGTTGCCTATATATACCCCTCGCCCGCGAGCAGAGCACTCCCACTGCTTTGTTTTTCCTGGCCGGCGAGGGGAGAGCTTTGTGGTGCTCTAGCTCACCTCCTATGCACACGAGCTGTTCGATGGAATGCCCGAGCCACACTACTTAAGCTTTCTCCTCTCCAAGCTCGACCTCCAAGCTCCATTTTCCTCAATATTTGTCTAGGTTTAGCGGTCCGTCACGTCCCGTCCCCGTCTTCACCGCCGTCGATCGCCCGCGCCAATCTCGTCGTCGGCACCACCGTGGTGAGCCTCTTGTTTTTATCTTCTTTCTGAAAGGAAAAAAAAATCTTACTTGTATGTTTATATAGATACTTGTATGATTTTCTTACTTTTATTATTGCATCTTATATAGTGCGATGGTTTTGGTATCCGCCCCCGTCGGTCCTCGTCCTGTCTATGATTTGGATGTGGTATATATTATCTTTTCATAACTATTGGTTCATTTATTGTTTATGACAATTATGCCGACCAACGTGACATAGATTTTATTTATCTAGGAGGTTGTTGAACCGGACATTCCAACCGACCCTATTGTTGAGAGGTTAAATTTAGTTGAAGTAGAAAACAATTTCTTGAAGGAAAAAATAGGAAAAATTGAGGAGGAGAAGATGATATTGGAGTTGCATGTTGCGGATGTCATCGATGATCACAAGATCAAGATGGATGCAATGCGCTTGAAGATTAGAAAGGATAGAAAATATGCCATTCATACCGAGGTTTGGTATCATTATGTCATTGGATCAGTTGTTACATTGGTTGCGATTATGATCGCATTTGTTTTCACATTGAAATGTTTTACATAGTTTCAATGTATGGTTTAATTAATTTAGATGCTCTGCAGAGCTTTATGTTGTTAGATGAGAACTATGTATGTACTTTCGTTTTAATGTGATGATGAACTTCTATTAATTTGGTCACTTAATTATCTATTCATGATGTTCTGTAATGATTTTTGACACACTTAATTATATATAATGCACGCAGTACCGGCAATGGATGTACGGTTCAAGACACACCTCTGAGTACATTAAGGCCGTGCATGATTTTCTCGAAGTGGCTGAGGCAAACAAGCAGAATGGTTTTATGTGTTGTCCATGCCCTACATGTGGGAATACGAAGTCTTACTCTGACCGGAAAATCCTTCACACCCACCTGCTTTACAAGGGTTTCATGCCACACTATAATGTTTGCACGAGGCACGGAGAAATAGGGGTTATGATGGAAGATGGCGAAGAAGAAGAGTACGATGACAACTATGTGCCCCCTGAATATGGTGATGCTACTGAAGATCAAGAGGAACCAGACGATGTGCACAATGATGCTGCAACGGGCGAAGCTGCTGAAGATCAAGAGGAAACAGACGATGTGCCCAATGATGATGATCTCCGCCGGGTCATTGTCGATGCAAGGACGCAATGTGAAAGTCAAAAGGAGAAGCTGAAGTTCGATCGCATGTTAGAGGATCACAAAAAAGGGTTTTACCCCAATTGCGAAGATGGTAACACAAAGCTCGGTACCGTACTGGAATTGCTGCAATGGAAGGCAGAGAATGCTGTGCCTGACAAAGGATTTGAGAAGCTACTGAAAATATTGAAGAAGAAGCTTCGAAAGGATAACGAATTGCCTGACAGTACATACGCAGCAAAGAAGGTCGTATGCCCTCTAGGATTGGAGGTGCAGAAGATACATGCATGCCCTAATGACTGCATTCTCTATCGTGGTGTGTACAAGGATGTGAACGCATGCCCGGTATGCGGTGCATTACGGTATAAGATCAGACGAGATGACCCTGGTGATGTTGCTGGTGAGCCCCCCAGGAAGAGGGTTCCTGCAAAGGTGATGTGGTATGCTCCTATAATACCACGGTTGAAACGACTATTCAGAAACAGAGAGCATGCCAAGTTGATGCGATGGCACAGTGAGGACCGTAAGAAAGACGGGAAGTTGAGAGCACCACGACGGGTCGCAGTGTAGAAAAACCGAGAGAAAGTACTGGGATGAGTTTGCAATGACCCAAGGAACGTATGGTTTGCTTTAAGCGCGGATGGCATCAATCCTTTCGGGGAGCAGAGCAGCAATCACAGCACCTGGCCCGTGACTCTATGTATGTATAACCTTCCTCCTTGGATGTGCATGAAGCAGAAGTTCATTATGATGTCAGTTCTCATCCAAGGCCCTAAGCAACCCGGCAACGACATTGATGTGTACCTAAGGCCATTAGTTGAACAACTTTTAGAGCTGTGGAATGGAAACGGTGTACATACATGGGATGAGCACAAACAGGAGGAATTTGACCTAAAGGCATTGCTGTCCGTGACCATCAACGATTGGCCCGCTCTCAGTAACCTTTCAGGACAGACAAACAAGGGATACCACGCATGCACGCACTATTTACTTGACACCGATAGTATATACCTGGGAAGCTACAGGAAGAATGTGTACCTGGGCCATTGTCGATTTCTTCCGACCAACCATCAATGTCAAAAGAAAGGCAAGCATTTCAAACGCGAGGCAGATCACCGGAAGAAGCCCGCCTTGCGTACCGGTGATCACGTACTTGCTATGGTCAATGATTTACATGTAATCTTTGGAAAGGGTCCCGACGCACTAGCTGTTCCAAATGACGCTGAGGGGCACGCACCCATGTGGAAGAAGAAATCAATATTTTGGGACCTACCCTACTGGAAAGACCTAGAGGTCCGCTCTTCAATTGACATGATGCACGTGACAAAGAACCTTTGTGTGAACCTGCTAGGCTTCTTGGGCGTGTATGGAAAGACAAAAGATACAGCTGAGGCACGGGAGGACCTGCAACGTTTGCACGAAAAAGACGGCATGCCTCCAAAGCGAGATGAAGGTCCCGCCACTATGCTCTTACCAAAGAAGAGAAGGAAATCTTCTTTGAATGCCTGCTTAGTATGAAGGTCCCGACCGGCTTCTCGAATATAAAGGGAATAATAAATATGGCGAGAGAAAAGTTTGAGAACCTAAAGTATCATGACTACCACGTGATTATGACACAACCGCTTCCGGTTGCATTGAGGGGCTTCTACCGAAAATGTCCGATTAGCCATTGTGAAGCTATGTGCATTCCTCAATGCAATCTCTCGAAGGTGATCGATCCAAAATCATACCAAGTCTAAGGAGTGATGTGGTGCAATGTCTTGTCGGTTTAGCTGGTGTTCCCACCATCCTTCTTCAATATCATGACGCACGTCCTAGTTCATCTAGTTGACGAGATTGTCATTCGGGCCCGTATTTCTACACAATATGTACCCCTTTGAGAGGTTCATGGAGTCCTAAAGAAATATGTCCAGAACCGTGCTAGGCCGAAGGAAGCATCTCCATGGGCCATCAAACGAGAGGATGTCATCGGGTTTTGTGTTGACTTCATTCCCGGCCTTAAGAAGATAGGTCTCCCTAAATCGCGGTATGAGGGGAGATTTGAAAAACACGCTTGGAAGGACTCAATAATATGCAGGACGGATATTCTTGGTCTCAAGCACACTACAGTTCTACGAACTCTACCTTGGTGACCCGTATGTCGATGAACACAAGAACGATCTGCGCTCCAAACACCGGAGCGGTCGACGATCGGATTACATGTGAACACATCAGGACTTTCAATAGTTGGTTGGAAACACGTCTCAGAGGTGACAACACTGTTTGTGATGAGTTGTACTTGTTGTCCAGGGGACCATCTTTGACTGTATTGATTTACAAAGGATACAAGATAAATATAATACATTTTACACGATTGACCAAGATCAAAAGAGCACCAACCAAAACAGCGGTGTCCGCTTTGATGCAACAACCGAGAGGGGAAAGGGCACATATTATGGTTACATAGTGGACATATGGGAACTTGACTACGGACATGATTTTAAGGTCCCTTTGTTTAAGTGCAAATGGGTCAATCTGTCAGGAGGCGGGGTACACGTAGACCCACAGTATGGAATGACAACAGTGGATCTGAAAAATCTTGGGTACACTAACGAACCGTTCGTCCTAGCCAATGATGTGGCACGGATTATCTATGTGAAGGACATGTCTACCAGACCGAGAAAAAGAAAAGACAAGGAAGCGAATACATCATACGATGAGCGAAAGCGCCACATAGTTCTTTCAGGAAAAAGGGACATCGTGGGAGTGGAGGGCAAGACAGACATGTCTGAAGATTATGAAAAGTTTCATGAAATTCCTCCCTTCAAAGTCAAGGCTGATCCCAGCATCCTGATAAATGATGAAGATTATCCATGGTTCTGACGCAATAAGCAAATGACACAAGCGAAGAATAAGTGAAGAATTTCTCCATAACTATTATGATGATACCATGCCAACTTTGTAATGCATTTAGTATGATACCATTGTCCGTTTTGTACATGCACATGCTATGTGGGTGAATTTATGATACCATGCCAACTTTCAACTTTTTCAGAGTTCATTTGAAATGCTTTAATGTCTTATGGTTCGACCCTCGTAATACCATTAATCCCGTTTCGCTCCTTGTCAACTATGTTCTCGAGAGGGCAGCCACGTGGGCCATTGGTCCCGGTTCGTCTGGACCTTTTGGTCCCGGTTCCACGCACGAACCGGGACCAATGCGCCTCGCCCCTGGCCCATGACCAATCCTTCAAAGAATTCAAATTTTAACTATTCAAATTTGAAAACTAATGGCACTAATAGAAAGTTTATAAGTTTTCTAAAACTAATGGAACTAACAGAAAGTTTATAATTTTGCTGACCTAAAAGAAAAAAGAATTAAAAAATAAAGCAAAAAGCAAAAGAAAATAAATAATGCAGAAAACAAAACAAAAAAACTGGAAACAAAATAGGAATAGCAACAATAAGTATTTTATTGTAAGTAGAAACAAAATAAAATAAATAAAGCAACAAAGAAAACAAAAAAACAAAAAAGTGTTTTCAAATTTGAAAACTAATGGCACTAACAGAAAGTTTATAATTTTTCTAAAACTAAAAGCAAAAAAGAATTAAAAAATAAAGCAAAAAACAGAAGAAAATAAATAATGCACAAAACAAAACAAAAAAACTGGAAAAAAATAAAATAAAAATAGCAACAATAAGTATTTTGTTGTAAGTAGAAACAAAATAAAACAAATAAAGCAAGAAAGAAATTAACAACAAAAAAGTGTTTTCAAATTTGAAAACTAATGGCACTAACAGAATGTTTATAATTTTTCTAAAACTAAAGGCAAAAAGAATTAAAAAATAAAGCAAAAAACAAAAGAAAATAAATAATACAGAAAACAAAACAAAAAACTGGAAAATAAAATAAAAATAGCAACAAGTAGTAAAGAAAACAAAAAAAGTGCCTCCTACTGGGCCCCCACGGCCTGAATACGACTAGAAACCCTACCATGGGCCAGGATTCAGGCCCGCAGAAGGCCCAGCAGGCCCACAGGCATATAGAGACAGATTAGGCCCGAAAGCCTGATTTAGAGAATAGCTCGAGAGGGTTGGCGCATCGCATCTTATAAACATCTGCGGCTCTCTCTCAGCTAGCGAGGTGGGACTAAACTCCCACCACCACGCCGTTGTGCAAGGCCCATTGGTCCCGGTTGGTGGCACCAACCGAGACTAAAGGGTTGCATTAGTCCCGGTTGGTACCCAAAGGGCGGGAAGCGGCGGCCTTTGGTCCCGGTTGGTGGCACCAACCGGGACTAAAGGGTGCATTAGTCCCGGTTGGTTTCACGAACCGGGACCAATGCTCTTGCTATATATACAACACTTAGCAGTTTCGACCAAATCCCCCACTTCTCCCCCGACGCCCCTGCTCCACCTTGTCGTCGCCGTCGCCACCGACGCCATCAGACTGCTCGCCTTCGCCGTTGCCGCCGCCACCGACGCCGTCAAGCTGCTCGCCTTCGCCGTCGCCGCCGCCCACTACGAGCACACCTGCCCCACGCCCCTCCGTCCGCGCCTGCTGCCCCGCCGCCGCCGCCGCTGCTGCCTGTGCCGCCAGCAAATCCATGTCTGCTGGCCGCCTCGCGCCGCCCACATCTGCAGAGGCCACACACGCAAGACTTGCCCTCTGTGACACCAGCCACCCCACCACCACCCCCTGCATTTTTCATAGCATTTTTTGTATTTTTTTGTGTATATGTGTTTGTATGTGTATATATGTGTACATGTTCATAGTATTTTTTTCATAAGTGTATTTTTTGTTCATTGCATTTTTCATATATATAATGTATTTATGTATGTGGTAGTTATATGATGAATGGATGTGGCTATGTATGTATGAATATAATGTTCATAGCATTTTTTGTTTATATATGTTTTTCATATATGTATTAATTTTTATTTAGGTTGTTAGTATATATCGATTTTAGGTTAGTGCATTTTAGGTTAGTGTAGAGGAAAAAGTAAAATAAGGAAAAGGAAGAAAAGAGGAAGAAGGAAGAAGGAAGAAGATGAAGAAAAAGAAGGAGAGGAAAAAGGAAAATAAGAAGAGGAAGAAAGGAGAAGAAGAGGAGAGGAAGAAGAGGAGAAATAAATAAGAAGAGGAAAAAAGAAGAAAAAGAAGAGGAGAAGAAGAAAGGAATAGAGGAGAAGAAGAAAAAATAGAAAAATGAGAAATAAATAAGAAGAGGAAAAAAGAAGAAAAAAAAGAGGAGAAGAAGAAAAAATAGAAAAATTTCTATTTTTTCTTATTCTCCTCTATTCCTTTCTTCTTCTCCTCTTCTTTTTCTTCTTTTTTCCTCTTCTTATTTATTTCTCCTCTTCTTCCTCTCCTTTCTTCCTCTTCTTATTTTCCTTTTTCCTCTCCTTCTTTTTCTTCTTCTTCTTCCTTCTTCCTTCTTCCTCTTTTCTTCCTTTTCCTTATTTTCCTTTCTCGAGGGAGAAGAAGAAAAAGAAGAGGAGAAGAAGAAGAAAGGAATAGAGGAGAAAGAAGAAACTTCAACACGAGGGGGGGTACCGATACCCCCTCCCCGATAACATTATTTTCCCATGTATATGTATGTCGGGTCGTTGTCGATATAACCCCCTCCCGGATAACTTCGACATGAGGGGCGGTCGATATATATACTCCCTCTCGACCGTGATAACTTATACCACGACAGCACCCCCCACAGCCCTCTCGCTCGACTAAAACTCTCGAGGACACCCAAACCCTAGAGAGAAAACGATGTTGGTCTCCTACCCCCTCCCGCCGCGCCCCTACCCGACAAATTAACTCTCTCGAGGCCACCCAAATTTACCAAGTTAAAAGAGCGTTGTCGTCGAGGCCACCCCAAACCCTTGAAGCGTTGTGTCGAGGCCACCCCAAACCCTAGAGAAGCAGCGTCGAGGCCACTAACATGATTCCTCATTGTGATTAGCTAGCTAGTTCTACGTTTGCCACTAATATATATCCATTTGTTCCATGTTTGAATAATAATTGACATGTTGTAAATATTTGCAGAAACTATGGAGCACTCCCGAGACGAAGCAATAGAAGCGATGTTGGGGGACATAATCGCACAAGGAAGTGATGTCGTTGCGTCATTTCTCAACGACACCGATGATCAGGAAGGACTGGGTGAAGAAGAGGGCTATGTTCATGATGGCTCCGGCCCATTAATGCTGGTACAAGAAAAGGGCTATGTTCATGATGGCTCCGGTGACCCAATGGAGGTACAAGAAGGAGACCGTGTTGACTGCTCCGGTGACCGAACCGAGTCCGGCTAGGTATATATATATTAGTTAAGCCCGTGCTGACTAGTTAAGTGATGCATTCATTGTTTTGGTATATGTACACATATTAATTAACTCTCATCTTTCTTCCTTTTTCTAGCCCTCCGGATCGAGCACAACTTTTTTAAGGAGACGAGGCCCGAAGAAAAAGTTGAGCTTGGATGAAAGGTTTGAGATCACAGCAATCGCGCCCGACGGCGAACCGATTGAACCCATCCGGACAAAGAACGCATTTTCTACTCAGTGCGGATTTCTTGTTAGGGACAAGATCCCGATCAGCATCCAGCAATGGTATAAGCCTAAGGAGGAAGACCCTGAGGTGTCTTATGTCAATGATATGCGTAAAGAAGATCTTTGGACTCAGTGAAGGCAAATTTCACCCTACTTGCCAGAGGAGGATCCGGAGAAGCCGCTTAAAGAGCAATTAATCAAGTCTTGTGCTCTTAAGAAGATGGCAACCCTATTCAGAGGTGGAGGAAAGAGCTGAACAAGTTTGTCGACAAAGAAGAGACACCAGAATTCATCGGCAAATATGAGAAGGTCAAAGATCACTGGCCCGCATTTGTGGCCCACAAGACATCGGAAAAGAGTAAGAAGATGTCGGCGACAAACAAGCAAAATGCTGCGAAGAAGCGGTTTCACCATCGCACGGGTCGTGGATACCTCAAAGCCCGCCTAAGTGGTCCAAGGCTGAGAATGATCTGCTTGATAAAGGGATCGAACCAGAGACAATGAATCGCTGCACCATTGCGGACTTGGTTCTTGAGGCTGGCGGAACCTTGACCCTAGATCGTGGAAGTGCCGTTGGACGACGAGCAACTGAAAATACCATCACCAAGCTTCGCACTATATCGATGCAGCGCAGAAAGGGACGTTCGTTTCAGACAGGGAGAAGGACGAGCTCACAATGGCCCTCGAATCTGAGCAACCCAGACGGACACGAGGCACGCCAGCTCCATTCCATGGAAGGTTGGTTTTCGGACGCAGGGGTTACAAAACCCGGAGAGGAGGAAGAAACCGGAGCAGGCCAACTGCAGCGCTGCACGAAAGGGTAATGGAGCGAAGCGATCACAGCAACGACCGCGAAGCTTCCCCGGTTACCCCGCCATCTCAACGGAGAAGCAAAGATGGCTTCCACCGAGCTGCTTCAGCCGGAGCATGTCTTGACGGCTCCTGCCAGCTATCCCGTGGATGCTATCATGGAGTCTCAAAATTGCCACATTATGACGCGATGGATGAATTTGAAGGTCAAGGCTGCTGTTGGCTCTGTTTATCCTACTGAACCCGGCGCAACTTTTCACTGCCGACTGATTCCAGAAGGATATGCTAGGGTGATGGTGGATGAAATAATGGAGGGATTTGAGGACCTCCATCTTGAACACCCTACCGGTGAAGGGGAGACTAGGCTGGGTTCTGCTCTGAAGACTCCATGCCTATGGCGGAAGGAGCTCATCAACCTTCTGAACTAGACGCCTCCGCCTCCTCCTCCTCCTCCGGCGAGTCAGGGCACTCGCCTCCTCCACCGCCTCCTCCTCTGGCGAGTGACGATCAGGGCACTGGGCCTCCTTCTCCGACGCGTGGTGACACTCCGCCTCCTTCTCTGCCTACGCCGGCGCGCCCAAGCAGCCAGCAGCCTCCTCCTTCTCCGCCTCGTCAGCAAGGGCGAAAGAGACCCGCCGCCGCCCCGGCTGCTTTGGCGCATTGTAGTCCTTCTCCTCCGCCTCGTAAGCAAGCACGAAAGAAGACAGACGCCGCAGCCGCTCCGTCTGCTCCGGCGTCTAGCAGTACAGCCAGAGGCGGGAGGCAATACAGATACGTTCCACCTCTCAAGCCTCTAGAGAAGTTACCGTACGAGAGGACCGAGGAGGAAAATGCGACGATCGTGCGAACCCACGTGAAGGACTTCCTTGAAGGGGTGAAAGCAAAGAGACATCCACCTCCGGAGGAGAAGGTAGATCCGGTGAAAGCAAAGTGCACTCTCGATGCCCTGAGGAAATCGGCAAAGTCTCCGCCGAGAACCAACTATGAGCGCATTACTGAACAGACATATCTCCAAGCGGTGCGGTCGGGAAGTACTGTCAGACATCAAAGGTCAAGAGAACGAGCAGCTGCGAAAAAAATTGCCCAGCTCGGCGAACAAGCAAATCAATCGTGCACCCCGCTCAATGTGTCTAGCAGCGACAGCATTGCTAATGCTCCGGGGATGGTGGCCGGTTATGGCAATCTATCAGATTACCTGCCTGACAATCAACTTCCTGATTTCATGGAGGTGGACGAACATAGATACGAGTACGGGAAGCCTATCGTCAAAGATGAAAAATCTCTAACAACGATGATGCGAAGATTCCATAATTGGTACATGAAAACCTGTAGAGAGTCTGGGGGGACGAATAGTTTGTACCTGAACATTAAAGAGGAGCACGACCTCGTTGGAACTGATCTGTTGGCTGTTCCATTTGAGGAGTTCTTCATGTTCTTCAATCAAAAGGCCCTCGATAAATTAACGGTCTTTTGCTACTGTCTATAAGTACTATTTCTGTCATTAAGTCTCTATATATAGCTCGGCTCTTTCATTGCATGTATTTATAATTAATTATCCTCAATATATTATGCAGATTGAAGATCAACGAGTGCAGAAAACAAGAAATGTATGATATTGGGTTCATTAACACAAATATCATAGATGATATGCAGGTTAAAAAGCACGCCGAAGAGGCCGAGGCCAACTTGCTACAATCGTTGATCAAAAATCAAAACAAAGATACCATACTCTTTCCTTACAACTTCAAGTGAGTGTTACTGTCGTGTGCATATTCGGTTTCCCTTATTACTCGAGCGAGGTTATAGTAATGTAATTGATGAGTTATGCATGCGTGCGCAGCTACCACTATGTTCTTCTGGAGATTAAGCTTGAGCGGGGACTAGTAACCATCTTAGACTCGAGACAAAAAGATCCCGAAACCTATGCTGACATGACAGAATTGCTCAACAAGTAAGTTCAATCGATCATTATCGCACCATATCGGCAACTTTTTGTTTATTTCCTGATATCTCAAGTAATAATAATTATTTTCTTTGTCTTGCGGGGTTTGGAAACAGTTCACCGCAGAAGCTCCGGGACTGTCGAAGGATATACATACCCGAAAGTAAGTACTACTGGCTAGCTAGTTGCGCGCATCTCCCGTTGATTCTATAGCCATACTTTCATCAATGCCATTTATAATGCTTCATTATCAGTTTGATTGACCTCTATTTCTCGTAAATTGCTTGTGGCAGGAACAAGGGAATGATTTCTGTGGATACTACGTGTGCGAGTTCATCTACAACGCGACTTTGAAAAATAAGCAGGGCTACTCTAAAAGACAATATGAAGTGCGTAAGCAATAATATTCACAATTTAATTTTATTACATATCATTTCTGTTGAGTTTCATTCATATCTATGTATTAATTAACCCCCTTCTTCAAATTAGACGTGGCAGATGCGGAATGAACTCCTAGAACAAGATCGCATGAAAGCAATTCAAGAGGAATTGGCGGGATTCTTTCTTGACCACGTCATCAATAAAGCCGGAGAATACCATGTGGAAGTTGATTTCAATTGCTAGGGGATTGTAATTAAGAGATCTTACATATTGTATATGTATGTAGCCAGTAGCGTCGGATAGATAATACGAAAACTTGTTGTTCGACCAATCTCTCGGAGAAGGAGAGGTCGATCGATCACTTCTCTCGGTATGCATGACGAACTTATGTACTTAATGGTTCCCTTTTCATTTTCTTACTAGCTAGCGTGTCGAGGGCCTCTATATGTATAGTACGTAGCGTCGACCAAGCACGGACATAAGAGAGGACACTTCTCTCTATTAATTAGCTAGCTAACACAATATATGAAACACCTAAATTAACCCCCCAAACCCCCCCCTTTCAAAAACAAAAACAAAAACCCCAGCCACTGAAATGCTGACGCGTGGATGCCTTTTGGTCCTGGTTGGTGCCACCAACCGGGACCAAAGGCCCCCCTGCTTGGGCTCGGCACACCGGCCACGTGGAGGCCCATCTGTCCCGGTTTGTGTTAGAACCGGGACTAAAGGGGGGAGGTATTAGTAACGACCCATTGGTCCCGGTTTATGAACCGGGACTAAAGGCCCTTACGAACCGGGACAAATGCCCCCTTTTCTACTAGTGTCCAATGAAAATCTTTTGTGACAATACTGGTGCAATTGCCATGGCAAAGGAATCCAGATTTCACAAGAGAACCAAGCACATCAAGAGACGCTTCAATTCCATCGGGGACCAAGTCCAGGTGGGAGACATAGAGATTTGCAAGATACATACGGATCTGAATGTTGTAGACCCGTTGACTAAGCCTCTTCCATGAGCAAAACATGATCAACACCAAGGCTCCATGGGTGTTAGAATCATTACTGTGTAATCTAGATTATTGATTCTAGTGCAAGTGGGAGACTGAAGGAAATATGCCCTAGAGGCAATAATAAAGTTATTATTTATTTCCTCATATCATGATAAATGTTTATTATTCATGCTAGAATTGTATTACCCGGAAACATAATACATGTGTGAATACATAGACAAACATAGTGTCACTAGTATGCCTCTACTTAACTAGCTCGTAAATCAAAGATGGTTAAGTTTCCTAACCATAGACATGAGTTGTCATTTCATTAACGGGATCATATCATTAGGAGAATGATGTGATTGACTTGACCCATTCCGTTAGCTTAGCACTTGATCGTTTAGTATGTTGCTATTGCTTTCTTCATGACTTATACATGTTCCTATGACTATGAGATTATGTAACTCCCGCTTACCGGAGGAACACTTTGTGTGCTACCAAACGTCACAACATATCTGGGTGATTATAAAGGTGCCCTACAGGTGTCTCCAAAGGTACTTATTGAGTTGACATATTTCAAGATTAGGATTTGTCACTCCGATTGTCGGAGAGGTATCTCTGGGCCCTCTCGGTAATGCACATCACTATAAGCCTTGCAAGCAATGTAGCTAATGAGTTAGTTACGAGATGATGCATTACGTAACGAGTAAAGAGACTTGCCGGTAACGAGATTGAACTAGGTATTGAGATACCGACGATCGAATCTCGGGCAAGTAACATACCGATGACAAAGGGAACAATGTATGTTGTTATGCGGTTTGACCGATAAAGATCTTCGTAGAATATGTAGGAACCAATATGAGCATCTAGGTTCCGCTATTGGTTATTGACCGGAGATGTGTCTCGGTCATGTCTACATTGTTCTCGAACCCGTAGGGTCCGCACGCTTAAAGTAAGATGGCAGTTATATTATGAGTTTATGTGTTTTGATGTACCGAAGGTTGTTCGGAGTCCCGGATGTGATCACAGACATGATGAGGAGTCTCGAAATGGTCGAGACATGAAGATCGATATATTGGACGACTATATTTGGGCACCGGAAAGGTTCCGGGTGAGATTGGGACAATACCGGAGCTCCCGGAGGATATCGGAACCCCCCGGGAGGTATATGGGCCTTATTGGGCCTTAGTGGAAAGGAGGGGAAAGGAGCAAGGGAGGGGGCACCCCCCAAGCCCAATCCGAATTGCGAGGGGGGCCGGCCCCCCCTTTTCTTCCTCCCTCCTTCCTCTTCCTTCCCTCTCCCTCTCCTAATAGGAAAGGGGGGAGTCCTACTCCCGGTGGGAGTTGGACTCCCCCCTAGGGCGCGCCACCCCCCTTGGCCGGCCCCCTCCTCCACTCCTTTATTTACAGGGGAGGGGGCACCCCATAGACACAGCAATTAATCATTGATCTCTTAGCCGTGTGCGGTGCCCCCTCCACCAAAGTCCTCCTTGATAATATCGCAGCGGTGCTTAGGCGAAGCCCTGCGACGGTAGAACATCATCATCATCACCACGCCGTCGTGCTGACGGAACTCTGCCTCGACACTCTACTGGATCGGAGTACGGGGGACGTCATTGAGCTGAACGTGTGCAACAACTCGGAGGTGTCGTAGTTTCGGTGCTTGATCGGTCGGGCCGTGAAGACGTACGACTACATCAACCGCATTATGCTAATGCTTCCGCTTTTGGTCTATGAGGGTACATGGACACACTCTCCCCTCTCGTTGCTATGCATCACCATGATCTTGCGTGTGCGTAAGATTTTTTTTGAAATTACTACGTTCCCCAACAGAGAGAACATGTTCTCCTAGTGCCCATGAATGCGAACGGTCATTTGCTCTGGGAGGCTCAAATGAGCGAACGATGCCATTCGCTCCACGAGGCTTTAGCCAGTGAATGATGGCCCACACCCTCTTCCCCACACATCACTAGAGGATTACTATGCTGCATCATTTATCAGAAAATACATAGCAAATAGAGAAACTTGCCATGTGTGAAGAGAGAAAATAGCCGATGAACGATGCCCCACAGCCTCTTCCCCACATCACAACATCCCGGTTTATTAAATTAAAAATTGCTATTTGGGAAGAGAGAATATGTCATGCTACAATAGAGAAACTTGCCAAGTTTTGTAGATTTGCTATGTTGTGGCAGAGAAAATCGACATGATATATAATGAAGAGTTGCCCGCTTGTTTAGGATTTACCATGCTACATCGTAGATTTCTGCCGCATGATCATGGATTGCCCTGCTGGAATTGCCATGCTGTAGCATAGAGAATTGCCATGTCAGAAGAGAAAATTGATCCACATATTCAGTAATTTCCATGCTGGTATAAAAAGTTTGCCACGTTGCAGCAAAGAGATTTGCCATGATACAAAATAGTAGGACGTTACAACGTATGTTCAAGATTTGTCATGGTACAACAGAAAAAATTCCAAGCTACACAAAGAACTTGCCATACATTTTTTATAGTTGACATGTTAGACCGAGAGGTTGCCATGCTCTGAACTTTGCAGATGCATGTGTCATCTGCTCCAGCGGTGGATGAAGTGAACATTTGTGTTGTTTGCTCTAGGATGTTCAAACGAGCGAATAGTACGCCTACGGGTTGCCACATGTCAACGTGTTGAGATTCATGCATGGGATCGAACACACCACAAAGCGTTCGTTTAGAATATCCTTCCCGGTGCTCGCTCGCTCTGCAACATTTGAGAAATAGAAACATAACACATGTATGTAAAATACACCTTTGACCAATGTTTTATATATGCATATGCTAGTTTATTATGTATGTATTTTTCATGACAAGTATAAAAAATATTTCACCTAAACAAATTTTTTCTTCTTCTATTTAATAATGAAAGTTGGCAAGTTTTAGATTTAATAAGATTATGCTTCTATGTTTTCTACAAGGATATACTTCTCCCTCCCGTCCGATTTATAGGGCTTAATTCAAAAGTCACATCACCCAAGGAAGACATTGAGTAGTTGAATAATTTTCGTACTTTGCAAGAGTACTAAATTAATGTCTCACTTTTTCTGAAAAATTTGTGTTTATCAATGCATTAATGGCAATGTATGCATGCATGACCATAAATGACCAAGAACTTTGACATGGATTCTGAGTGACTTTATCTTAATCCTTGCACTCAACAACTTACTTCCTCCGTCCACGAATAAGTCTATGTTTGGCATTGCAAATTTGTCAAGAAAAGAGTGTACTCCCTCTGTACAGGTGCATAGGACGTCTAATGAAAATTTAGTATTCAAAATATATAAGTCACCATGCATGAAAGGAGCTTCTCCTCCCCACGACCATTAATTTTCATTTTACATGCTAAGATTTCCATTGTTTATGCATTAAATAGTATTTGCATGTTGCTCTTAAGGAATTAAATGACATGGAAAACCAACGTAGTGGTTTGCTCTTCCCAATTTTCCAAGTGGGCGAAAGAAGTTTAATTATTGCCATTGATTTTTGATTTAGCATTTTCTAACAAATCTTCATGCACCTACATTGCGATGCAACTCCTTAGATGCCCTATGCGCCTGGATGGAGGGAGTACTTAGGGTAGTTATAGTGGAGAGTAACTTGGCCCCTCCCAATGCTCCATCTTGTACAGGTGTTAGGGTTAATAACTAATCAAAAAATATGATGTGGCATGCTAGTTAAGAAGAGAGAGAGAGAGAGAGAGAGAGAGAGAGAGAGAGAGAGTAGTGTGGTGACCCCAAGAAGAAACGGCGCTAAGCACATGTACCTAGATGGAAGCACAATTCCGAGTCTACAACTAATTAAATACATGAAGCTTAGCACCTTTCTTTTGGGGACTTGAGTTGCTAAGGCATTTAATATACTTAGCACCTCATCTAAGCTCTTTGCATGGAAGAGGTCTTAGACTAGTAACATGCATATGTTAGTTCTAATTTATGTTACCACCTTCATAATGAGTAGTGCCATAAGTGTGGTACTTCCTCCGTCTCGGTTTACAGGGCATGCACGTCGTTCTAGGTTAAGAATTTAACTAGCTATATATGTATTATATGTGATGAAAAATATATGTTTAGAAACTACACCCGCTTAAGAATCCAATGATATACTTTTTGTGACATATAACTCGTATTTAGTTAGTCAAATGGATGACCTAGAACTACGTGCATGCCCTATAAAACGAGACGGAGGGAGTAACATATATGTCTTCATTTATTACTTTGTAGACTCATTATACATTAGGAAGTGCTATGTGATGGTAACATATTATGTTACTCTATTTGTCTCTCTCCTCATTAACTACTTGACACATCATTATTTTTCTTATGTGGCATCTATGCTACTACCTATATTACTCTCATTATGACCAACCTTATATCTTCCTAATGCACTTTAAAGTAGAAAAAATTGTTTCTCTCTCATCACACGGTAATCAAGACCAATAACATTCAACACATGGTCTCCTCACTTTCTCCATGCACTAAACTCATTGGGGGTGAAGTAATTAAAAAGGAAAGAGATGGCGTGTGCACCTTCCCAATGCATTTTTACTCCACTCTATAATTTGCACTAAAATTTCTATATGTACACTTATTCATTGACAAAGAGAATAATGCACTTTAAAATTTGAACATGTGATAAGAGCAATAAAATTACCAAAATGATAAGTGACACACGTGTGGCATAAAATAACACTGTCCTGGCGTTTTTTATAGCTAAAACTGCCATAAAAAATAAAATCCCCAAAAAACTGAAACTTTACATGCTTCACGAATAAAGTTGCCATTCTCGAGTAACTAAACTTGTCATCAAAAAAGTCAGGGTGGAATTGTTTCATGCCACATGTGTGGCATTTACCAGGGTCCTAAAATTAAGCCTTGTAAAATGGAAAAACATTTTTTAAATAAGCCATATAAATCGGAAGGGAGAGGGTACGAAGAATTATATCAGTTTCCACACATAAAAAATTATATCAGTTAATGACGTATATCTCTAAATACTTTTTATAGATATTATAGGAGTTAGTACTTTTATGACATCATCTCATTATACATATCCGCATCCTTAGGTTTGTCTTCAGTCCAAAATAATTGCCCCCCAAAATCGATAGTAAATGACAAAGCATAATCTGTTTTGTCTTCAGTCCAAAGTAACTTCCCCCAAAAATCCGTAGTAACACTGGAGACCATCACATTACACACACACACACACGTGTTTATTCATTTTTTTCTATGTTTGGTCTAAAGTAACCGTACTTGAAGGATAGAGTAACGCATCTCCAACGCTCGCTGAGCGCAAAATGCACACGTCCATCCATCCAACTGCATTCTCTAAATGTCCGTTCAAGTTTGATAACTTTGAATTTCAAATGCATAACATACAATTGCATAGCGCCCAATTACACCAAAAGGAGGCAATTATGCATAATTTTAAATATTCAATCACAAAAAATTCTAAGCCTGACGGTCCGTGTAAAAAGTGGATTTTGCCCTGCCGGACCGGCTATCCCCACCACACTCACTCTGTTGCCGGCTCCTCCGCGTCATCCGCTTCCTTCTCACCCCCTCCAGCTCGGTTGTCATGCACTTCAACATCCTAACACGGTTTACACGATCATCCTTGCATTCTCATTCAACTCGTCCATCTTCAAGCTCAACATCTTCGTGTCCTCTGAAGTGTCCACGATCTCAACTTTCTTTTCTTTGAGCAAATGGTCTTCTTCTCTTCGAGCTTGAGCTTCTTCTTGGTCGCTACCATAAATATGTTAAACCTCTTGGCTTTTTTCCCTCCTTGACGTTGAAGCGCTTGACACATGCCTCCCCGTCTTTGCCAAGATGTCCTCAAACCTCTCCCTCATCTTGGCCGCCTCCCCTTCTCTCTTCTTCTTCTCCTCCTCCTCCCACTTATTTCCTCGAAAACCTCTTCTAACCTTCTTGGGAGGCTCTTGTATTGGGTTGGTTGGATCACCCACTTCTTTCTTGGTGCCGATGCCGGCGATCTTGATGGTGTTGGCAACGAATAAGTTCCACTTGGGTTTCCCACTCAACTTCAACAGCAATGCATGAGGATGGAGTTCTTATTCTACATCTTCAAGAAAAGTTGCACGCATGGGAAGGCTACAAAGAAAACATTGTCATCAAGTTGTATATCCGGTCAAATGACCAACACATAAAAAATTACTTGCTCGGTGATTTGCACATCACTTGGCCACTGACCGAATAGTTGCTTGAAATGACCACAATACTTGGAAACGGACTCTTGGATAATGTTCCATCGATGGTTGAGCGACTTTACCCCATGGATACCGGGGACTGTCTGCCAAGCTGCTGGGCAGCGCAGAAGTAGGGAGGCTTGTATTGATCCACCAGGACGACACCTGCACGGATGGCGATGGCAGCGGCGCCTCACGTTGCTAGCCGCACCCTACACCACGCTCGCCCGTGCATGTCCGCCACCACGACCATCACCATCGCGGCCCTCCGTTTTGAGCAGTTCCACCTTCTTTGCCTTCTGTCTGAGGCGGTGGTCTTACCGTATCATCGAGTTGATCTTTCGGGCGGCCGCCTTCACCAGATCCTCCACCACCGCCATATCTGGCAGCTTTTTATATGGGTCCATGCGGTGAGGGCGATGAAAAATGATGGTAATTGGCGTGGAGAGCAGCAAGATGGTAGAGGAGAGGGTTGAGAAAGAGGGATTTTGCTGTGGAAATAGTGCGACCAGCTCCAAATGCATGGTCTCTGCCTCAGTTTTGGGTGGGTCGGGGGTGTCAGAGTCCTGCGCTAGCCCCTAGTTTGCTTTTTGGATTATAGGAAAATGAACATCCGTACTGAACCGCAAACCGATATGGGACAACATTGCATGACTTACAGTGTCTCGACCGCCCGGATGAGGAAGGTTTGAGGGCCCGCTTGGAGATGCCCTTTATCGGTGTCAAAACCGGCGGATCTCGGGTAGGGGGTCCCGAACTGTGCGTCTAAGGCTAATGGTACAGGAGGCGGGGGACACAATGTTTACCCAGGTTCAGGCCCTCTCGATGGAGGTAATACCCTACTTCCTGCTTGATTTATCTTGATGATATGAGTACTACAAGAGTTGATCTACCACGAGATCGTAGAGGCTAAACCCTAGAAGCTAGCCTATGATTATGATTGTTGTTGTCCTACGGACTAAACGCTCCGGTTTATATAGACACCGGAGGGGGCTAGGGTTACACAGAGTCGGTTATAGAGAAAGGAATCTTCACATCCAAATCGCCAAGCTTGCCTTCCACGCAAAGGAGAGTCCCATCCAGACACAGGACGAAGTCTTCTATCTTGTACCTTCATAGTCCAAGAGTCCGGCATACGCATATAGTCCAGCTGTCTGAGGACCCCTTAATCCAGGACTCCCTCGGTAGCCCCCGAACCAGGCTTCAATGACGTTGAGCCCTGCGCGTAGATTGTCTTCGGCATTGCATGGCGGGTTCCTTCTCCGAATTCTTCAAAGTACCTGTTGCAAATAGCAATGCCCGGTTCCCCATTTAATGTTATACTCATCGGCTTCTGCACCTTAACAGTCCCTGCCTCCACGTGTCGAGCGAATGCGAGAAGTCGGGGAATTTTTACATTTGCCACCCTAACTCCCCCAAGCGAAGAATCATCACAGTGTGCCCGAAAAAACCACTCGAACATGGCCAGCGCTCGCAGCTCTTCTTCCCACTTCTGCAACACCAAACCGGGTGATTGGGAGAAGTGTAGCGTATCCCACGGCCGATTAGTGAAGTTGCAGACTGATACGTCTCCGTCGTATCTACTTTTCCAAACACTTTTGCGCTTGTTTTGGACTCTAACTTGCATGATTTGAATGGAACTAACCCGGACTGACGCTGTTTTCAGCAAAACTGCCATGGTGTTATTTTTGTGCAGAAATAAAAGTTCTCGGAATGACCTGAAAATCCACGGAGCAACTTTTCAGAATTAATAAAAAATATTCAGGGGGCCCACACCCTGTCCACGAGGGTGGGGGCGCGCCCCCTCTCCTAGGGCGCGCCCCGTGCCTCGTGGGCCCCCTGGACGTCCACCAACCTCAACTCCAACTCTATGTATTTGCTTTCGCGGAGAAAAAAAATCAGAGAGAAAGTTTCATCACGTTTTACGATACGAAGCCGCCGTCAAGCCCTAATCTCTCTCGGGAGGGCTGATCTGGAGTCTGTTCGGGGCTCCGGAGAGGGGGATTCATCGCCGTCATCCTCATCAACCATCCTCCATCACCAATTTCATGATGCTCACCGCCGTGCGTGAGTAATTCCATCATAGGCTTGCTGGACGGTGATGGGTTGGATGAGATTTACCATGTAATCAAGTTAGTTTTGTTAGGGTTTGATCCCTAGTATCCACTATGTTCTGAGATTGATGTTGCTATGACTTTTCTATGCTTGATGCTTGTCACTAGGGCCCAAGTGACATGATTTCAGATCTAAACCTATTATGTTTTCATGAATATATGTGAGTTCTTGATCCTATCTTGCAAGTCTATAGTCACCTATTATGTGTTATGATCCGACAACCCCGAAGTGACAATAATTGGGATACTTCTCGGTGATGACCGTAGTTTGAGTAGTTCATGTATTCACTATGTGTTAATGCTTTGGTCCGGTACTCTATTAAAAGGAGGCCTTAATATCCCTTAGTTTCCAAAAGGACCCCGCTGCCACGGGAGGGTAGGACAAAAGATGTCATGAAAGTTCTTTTTTCCATAAGCATGTATGACTATATTCGAAATACATGCCTACATTACGTTGATGAATTGGAGCTTGATCTGTGTCACCCTATGTGATAACTATTACATGAGGAATCGCATCCGACATAATTATCCATCACTGATCCAATGCCTACGAGCTTTTCACATAATGTGCTTTGCTTATTTACTTTACCGTTGCTACTGTTACAATTACTACAAAACTGCTACAGTTACTTTTACCACTATTATCGTTACTTCCATACTACTTTGCTACTAAATACTTTGCTGCAGATACTAAGTTATCCAGGTGCGGTTGAATTGACAACTCAACACTAATACTTGAGAATATTCTTTGGCTCCCCTTGTGTTGAATCAATAAAATTGGGTTGAATACTCTACCCTCGAAAATTGTTGTGATCCCTATACTTGTGGGTTATCAAGACTATTTTCTGGCGCCGTTGCCGGGGAGCATAGCTCTATTCTCTGAGTCACTTGGGATTTATATCTTCTGATCACTATGAGGAACTTGAAAGATGAAAGAACTAAGATTTATCCCTCAACTACGACGGGAGGTAAGGAACTGCCATCTAGCTCTGCACTAGATTCTCCTTCTGTTATGAGTAAGCTTGCGACACCTAAACCTGCTTCTGCTATTAATTCTGATATGTCGCATGTTATTGATGATGCCACTTCTTTTATGCATGATAGTTATGATGAAACTACTTCTATGCTTGATACTACTGTGCCATTAGGTGATTATCTTGATGAACAACTTGCTAGGGCTAGAGAGAATGAAATTATTGAAAATGAAATTATTGAAGATAGTGATGATGAAGGTTCTCCCCCTAAATATGAATTGCCTGTTGTTCCAGAGGGTTATGTTATGGATGAAGAAACTACTAGAGATATTCTTGCTTGCAATGATAGATCTGATCTTAAGAAGTTATTAGCTAAACTTAAACAAAAATCTCTAAATGCTAGAATGAAATATGACCCTGCTTTTGCTACTTCACCTATCTTTGTTAGTGATAAGGATTATGAATTCTCTGTCGATCCTGAGATAATTACTTTGGTTGAATCTGATCCTTTTTATGGCAATGAATCTGAAACTGTTGTGGCACATCTTACTAAATTGAATGATATGGCCACCCTGCTCACTAATGATGAGAAATCTCGCTACTATTATATCCTTAAGATATTTCCATTCTCATTAAAGGGTGATGCTAAAACTTGGTTTAATTCTCTTGATCCTAGTTGTGTGCATAGTCCCCAGGATATGATTTATTACTTCTTTGCTAAATATTTCCCTGCACATAAGAAACAAGTTGCGTTGAGGGAAATATATAGTTTTGTGCAAATTGAAGAAGAGAGTCTCCCACAAGCTTGGGGGAGGCTTCTCCGATTACTTAATGCTTTGCCTGGTCATCCTCTTAAGAAAAATGAAATACTTGATATCTTTTATAATGGACTAACTGATGCTTCCAAGGACCACTTGGATAGTTGTGCTGGTTGTGTTTTCAGGGAAAGAACAGTTGATCAAGCTGAATTGCTATTCAATAACATGTTGACTAATAAAAATAATTGGACTCTTCCCGAGCCAACTCCTAAACCAACTCCGAAGAAGAGGGGTGTTCTATTTCTTAGTCTTGAAGATATGCAAGAGGCAAAGAAATCTATGAAAGAAAAAGGTATTAAAGCTGAAGACGTTAAGAATTTACCTTCTGTTGAAGAAATACATGGTCTTAATATACCACCTATTGAAGAAACACATGGTATTGATAACCCAACACAGGTAGTAAAGGTAAATCCTCTCTATAGATATGATAAAGTTGAAATCCCGTCTACTAAGTTTCCTAGCCAATGTTTGGATGAATTTGATGACTTTGTGGCTAGGCAAGAAAACTTCAATGCTTATGTTGGTAGAGAATTAAAGAGTAATTCTTACATGATTGGATGCTTGAGTGATTACATGGCTAGAGTTAAAGGTGAACTTAAACTCATTAGTAAATATGCTTCTATGGTTACCACTCAAGCAGAACAAGTACCTAAAGCTCAAAGTGATTTGCTCAAGGAATTAAATAATAAACATGATTTTGCTGTTAGAGTGGCTACTAGAACGGGTAAAATGACTCAGGAACCTTTGTATCCTGAAGGCCACCCTAAGAGAATTGAGCAAGATTCTCAGAGAAATAATTTAGATGCACCTAGTCCTTCTAAAAAGAAGAAAAAGAAAAATGATAGGACTTTGCATGCTTCTAGTGAACCTGTTGTAGACACACCTAAGAATCCTAATGATATTTCTACTTCTGATGCTGAAACACAATCAGGTGATGAACATGAACCTAGTGATAATGTTAATGATAATGTTCATGTTGATGCTCAACCTAACAATAATAATGATGTAGAGATTGAACCTGCTGTTGATCTTGATAACCCACAATCAAAGAATCAATGTTATGATAAGAGAGACTTTGTTGCTAGGAAGCACGATAAAGAGAGAGAACCATGGGTTCAGAAACCCATGCCTTTTCCTCCTAAGCCATCCAAGGAAAAGGATGATGAGGATTTTGAGCACTTTGCTGAAATGATTAGACCTATCTTCTTACGTATGCGCTTAACTGATATGCTTAAAGTGAATCCTTATGCTAAATACATGAAGGATATTATTACAAATAAAAGAAAGATATCGGAAGCTGAAATTTCCACCATGCTTGCTAATTATACTTTTAAGGGTGGAATATCAAAGGAACTTGGAGACCCAGGAGTACCAACTATACACTGCTCCATTAAAAGAAACTATGTTAAAACTGCTTTATGTGATCTTGGAGCCGGTGTTAGTGTTATTCCTCTCTCTTTATATCGTAGACTTGAATTGAATAAGTTGACACCTACTGAAATATCTTTGCAAATGGCTAATAAATCAACTGCTATACCTGTCGGTATTTGTGAGGATGTGCCTGTTGTGGTTGCAAATGTCACTATCTTAACGGACTTTGTTATTCTTGATATTCCCGAGGACGATAGTATGTCGATTATCCTTGGTAGACCCTTTTTGAATACTGCAGGGGCTGTTATTGATTGCAACAAAGGCAATGTCACTTTTCATGTTAATGGTAATGAGCATACGGTACACTTTCCAAGGAAACAACCTCAAGTTCATAGCATCAATTCTATTGGAAAAATTCCAACTATCATTATTGGAGGTTTTGAATTTCCTCTTCCTACTGTCAAGAAGAAATATGATATTCTTATTATTGGGGATGTGCATATCCCCGTTGAGGTAACCTAGTGTTATGCGGAATTTCTCTTGTTCCATGTTATTCAGAATGAGTTTGTTAACAAGACTTGATCAACCTTGTTAGTGGATTCCTTTTGATGAGCATGAGATGGATGAAATTAGAAGGCACAACCTTCTGTACCCTCCTTCTACTTTCTGTTATTTAGATTAAATAAAGAAAAAATAATATTTTCTGTCTATTTTTTGAATTATCCATGCAATAAAAAAATATCCTGAAAATAAACGTTCTCCAAATGCCCTGCAAATTTAGTATGATTTTTTCTGGAATATTTGAGAATATCTGGCACTGAGAACATAACAGGGGGAGCTGGCACCTGGCCACGAGGGTCCACGGTGCGCCCACCCCTACAGGGTGCGCCCCCCTGCCTCGTGGGCCCATGGTGGCCCCCTCCACTTATTCCTGCACCCACACACTTCACCTTCCTCCCAAAAAAATCACCATCCAGCTCAAGCACGAGTTCTAGCTCATTTGGCTACGGTTTTCGATCTCCTTGCTTAAAGCTCCATTCACAAAACTGATTTGGGAGATTGTTCCTTGGTATGTGACTCCTCAAATGGTCCAATTAGTTTTTCTTTAGTGCTTTATTCATTGCAAATTTTTGCTGCCTAGGTGACCCTGTTCTTGAGCTTGCATGTCAAATTTATATGGTCCCAAGTAATTCTAATGCATGATATAGGCTCTAGGCACTTGTGGGAGTAGTTGCTATCAGTTTTGTTGAGTTTGATTCACTTTTATTTTGAGTTACTAAAAATTTCAAAAAAAATCAGAGGAAGAAATATGTCTAGGAAAATGTACCAAGGTGGTTCTTCAAGAAAGAAAGGACCCAGGCTCGCAATGCGTGAGCAGGACGACGAACCACCAAGGGAAGCTGACGTGCGGCTTTGTGAATGGACGTCTGAAGAGTTTATGGTTAAAGCAGGCATTAAGGATGAATTTGATGCCTATGTGCGCAATGCCGATCTTGAGGACTTCATGCAAGATAAGTGTCCTCAGTACTACTGTTTGACTGATTCATTCGTGAGAAGGTTTAAATTTACATCTTCGCGTAATTCTCCAACTGTCCTGTTTGATATTTATGATAAATCATATACCATGGACCTAGAAGATTTCTCTACTGCTTGTAAACTCCCTCAGTGGAGCTGTGTAAATGAACCCCGTAAATCTGAATATAAAGACTTTCTTGCTAGTATCACTGTGGGAGAATCTAGAGAAATAGCGCAAGCTACCATACGGAGCATCCACTTTCCTGCTATACATTATTTTGCTCTTTTCATTGGTAGATGCATTAACGGTAAAGATGAAGCATGTCACATGTGTGTTCCTAATCTTTGTGTTCTCAAGAGTGCTGTATTAGGTGACAAACAATACAACTTGGGGGCCATTGTTGCACGTAGGTTGCATAATAATGGTTTAGTTGGAGATTTGTTTGGAGGGATTTATGCGACCCGTGTGGCTAATTATCTTGGTATACCTCCACACGAAGATGATAGGGAGTTGCCTCCCGCTTATTTAGATTATAATGCCATGGTTAGTCATCATCTTCTTGAAAGGAATGAACAATTCCTCCAGTATCGACTAATCTTTGACAGACGTCGAGCTGTCCATATTACTCTCACTGCTCCTGCCCTTTTTGATTATCAGGCAAAAAGAAGATATGTTATAACCAGGGAGGAGGCAACCGAGTACGAGAGGAGGACGGAGGCAGCTTGCTGCCATGCCGCAGCCCAGGAGGCAATGGCTGCAGCATCTCAGTACGACCCCAGTTACAACTTCGGATATCAGTAAGGCTACCCATGGCCATAGACCAACTTAGGCCAAAAGCCTAAGCTTGGGGGAGTACGTATTTCTCACCGACATTACATTCATGTTCACACACTCATTCTAGTTGTCAGTGCTCACACTTTTTCATTGTACTATCCATGCTAGTTTAATTTCTTTTTCTAGATTTCTTCTTGTGTGTTTGATAAACCTTAAGAAAAAACCAAAAGAATTAGTCAGATTAATTTCCATGCTTGTGGTAATAATTAAAAATAAAACCCGAAAAGATTTCTCGTTCTTCTTTTGCTTTTTGGGAGCTTTCTGTTGGAAATATGCCCTAGAGGCAAAAATAAATTAGTTATTATTACTATATTTCCTTGTTCATGATAATCGTTTATTATCCATGCTATAATTGTATTGATAGGAAACTCAGATACATGTGTGGATACATAGACAACACCATGTCCCTAGTAAGCCTCTAATTGACTAGCTCGTTGATCAATAGATGGTTACGGTTTCCTGACCATGGACATTGGATGTCGTTTATAACGGGATCACATCATTAGGAGAATGATGTGATGGACAAGACCCAATCCTAAGCCTAGCACAAAGATCGTAGTTCGTATGCTAAAGCTTTTCTAAAGTCAAGTATCATTTCCTTCGACCATGAGATTGTGCAACTCCCGGATACCGTAGGAATGCTTTGGGTGTACCAAACGTCACAATGTAACTGGGTGGCTATAAAGGTGCACTACAGGTATCTCCGAAAGTGTCATTGGGTTGGCACGAATCGAGATCGATTTGTCACTCCGTAAACGGAGAGGTATCTCTGGGCCCACTCGGTAGGACATCATCATAATGTGCACAATGTGACCAAGGGGTTGATCACGGGATGATGTGTTATTGAACGAGTCAAGAGACTTGCCGATAACGAGATTGAACAAGGTATTGGTATACCGACGATCGAATCTCGGGCAAGTACAATACCGTTAGACAAAGGGAATTGTATACGGGATCGATTGAGTCCTTGACATCGTGGTTCATCCGATGAGATCATCGTGGAACATGTAGGAGCCAACATGGGTATCCAGATCCCGCTGTTGGTTATTGGCCGGAGAACGTCTCGGTCATGTCTGCATGGTTCCCGAACCCGTAGGGTCTACACACTTAAGGTTCGATGACGCTAGGGTTATAAAGGAAGTTTGTATGTGGTTACCGAATGTTGTTCGGAGTCCCGGATGAGGTCCCGGACGTCATGAGGAGTTCCGGAATGGTCCGGAGGTAAAGATTTATATATGGGAAGTCCTGTTTTGGTCACCAAAAAGTTTGGGTTTTATCGATAACGTCTCGGGACCACCGGAGGGTCCCGGGTCCACCAAGTGGGGCCACCATCCCGTGAGGGCTGCATGGGCCAAGTGTGGGAGGGACCAGCCCAGTGGGCTGGTGCGCCCCACAAGGGCCCAAGGCGCCTAGGGTTTGGGGGAGGCGCACCCACCCAACTTGGGGGCAAGTTTCCCTCCCCCCTTGGCTGCACCCTAGATGGGTTTGGGATGGCCGCCGCCCCTAGGGGTGGAACCCTAGGTGGGGGCGCAGCCCTCCCTCTCCCCCTATATATACTTGAGGGTTTTGGGGCTGCCAACACATGAGTTTCACCTCTCCCTGGCGCAGCCCTACCTCTCTCCCTCCTCCTCTCCCGCGGTGCTTGGCGAAGCCCTGCAGGATTGCCACGCTCCTCCATCACCACCACGCCGTTGTGCTGCTGCTGGACGGAGTCTTCCTCAACCTCTCCCTCTCTCCTTGCCGGATCAAGGCATGGGAGACGTCACCGGGCTGTACGTGTATTGAACGCGGAGGTGTCGTCCGTTCGGCACTAGGATCTCCGGTGATTTGGATCACGACGAGTACGACTCCTTCAACTCCGTTCTCTTGAACGCTTCCGCTTAGCGATCTACAAGGGTATGTAGATGCACTCTCCTTCCCCTCATTGCTGGATTCTCCATAGATAGATCTTGGTGACACGTAGGAAAATTTTGAATTTCTGCTACGTTCCCCAACACTTTCCTGTGTAAATAGTTATATTTCTTTTCTTTCCTTTGGGGGTCGAGAGGAGAAGACCATAATAAAAATGTTTAGTGGCTCTAATATGCATGATTATTGATTTAACCAAGAGCCCATATTACCTTGTCTTCTCCCTTGAATTGAATGCTTGCAGATTCCAGCTTAGTCCAATGCACGTGCACTATTATTATTATACACACCATTCGGTCGTGCAAGTGGAAGGCAATAATGACGATATATGACGGACTGTTGAGATGACAGAAGCTGGTATGAACTCGACCTCTCTTGTTTTTGTAAATATGATTAGTTCATTGTTCTTGATTCAGCCTATTATGAATAAACATGTTTGCAAAGGCAATTAGATATTATAGTTGCTTATGCCATGCTTAATTAGCTATGAGTTTATAATGGTTTACCTTGCGTGCCAACATGCTAGTAAAATGGTTGTGATGTGGTATGATAGGGTGGTATCCTCCTTTGAATGATTCGAGTGACTTGACTTGGCACATGTTCACGCATGTAGTTGAAACAAAATCAACATAGCCTTCACAATATTTATGTTCATGGTGGATTATATCCACTCAGTGTTGATTAATTTTAATGCATGTTCATGACTGTTGTCGCTCTCTCAGTTGGTCCCTTCCTAGTCCCTTGCTAGCCTTCACTTGTACTAAGAGGGGATACTGCTTGTGCATCCAAACTCAATAAACCCCAAAGTTATTCCATATGAGTCCACCATACCTTCCTATATGCGGTATCTACCTGCCGTTTCAAGTAAATTTGTATGTGCCAAACTCCAAACCTTCAAATGAAATTCTGTTTTGCATGCTCGAGCAGCTCATGTACCAACTAGGGATGTCTGTATCTTCCATGCTAGGTGGGTTATTCTCAAGGGGAGTGGACTCCGCTCCTCATTCACGAGAAAATGGCTGGTAACCGGGATGCCCAGTCCCATGCTCAAACCAAATCAAAATAATTAAACAAACTCCCCCAGGATTGTTGCTAGTTGGAGGCACCCGTTGTTTTGGGCAAGCCATGGATTGATGTTTGTTGGTGGTGGGGGAGTATAAACTTTACCATTCTGTTTGGGAACCACCTATAATGTGTGTAGCATGGAAGATATCGAGATCTCATAGTTGTTGTGTTGACAGTGAAAGTATACCGCTCAAAATGTTATTCATCTCTATTTTAAAATCAAGCTCTGGCACCTCTACAAATCCCTGCTTCCCTCTGCGAAGGGCCTATTGATGTCTACTACACAACCTTCTTCTTGTAGACGTTGTTGGGCCTGCAAGTGCACAGGTTTGTAGGACAGTAGCAAATTTCCCTCAAGTGGATGACCTAAGGTTTATCAATCCGTGGGAGGCGTAGGATGAAGATGGTCTCTCTCAAACAACCCTGCAACCAAATAACAAAGAGTCTCTTGTGTCCCAAACACACCCAATACAATGGTAAATTGTATAGGTGCACTAGTTCGGTGAAGAGATGGTGATACAAGTGCAATATGGATGGTAGATATAGGTATTTGTAATATGAAATAATAAAAACAGCAAGGTAACTAATGATAAAAGTGAGCGTAAACGGTATTGCAATGGCAGGAAACAAGGCCTAGGGTTCATACTTTTACTAGTGCAAGTTCTCTCAACAATAATAACATAGATAGATCATATAACAATCCCTCAACATGCAACAAAGAGTCACTCCAAAGCCACTAATAGCAGAGAACAAACGTAGAGATTATGGTAGGGTACGAAACCACCTCAAAGTTATTATTTGGGATTGATCTATTCAAGAGTTTGTACTAAAATAACACCTTAAGACACAAATCAACCAAAACCCTAATGTCACCTAGATACTCCATTGTCACCTCAAGTATCCGTGGGCATGATTATACGATATGCATCACACAATCTCAGATTCATCCAACCAACACAAAGTACTTCAAAGAGTGCCCCAAAGTTTCTACCGGAGAGTCAAGAAAACGTGTGCCAACCCCTATGCATAGGTTCATGGGCGGAACCCGCAAGTTGGTCACCAAAACATACATCAAGTGGCACGTGATATCCCATTGTCACCACAGATAAACACGGCAAGACATACATCAAGTGTTCTCAAATAAAGACTCAATCCGAGAAGATAACTTCAAGAGGGAAACTCAATTCATCACAAGAGAGTAGAGGGGGAGAAACATCATAAGATCCAACTATAATGGCAAAGCTCGCGATACATCAAGATCGTGCCATAGAGAGAACACGAGAGAGAGAGAGAGATCAAACACATAGCTACTGGTACATACCCTCAGCCCCGAGGGTGAACTACTCCTTCCTCGTCATGGATAGCGTCGGGATGATGAAGATGGCCACCGGTGATGGATTTCCCCTCCGGCAATGTGCCGGAACGGGCTCCCGAGAGGTTTTCGGTGGCTATAGAGGCTTGCGGCGGCGGACCTCCCGATCTATCTTGATATTCGATGTTTTTAGGGTACGTGGGCTTATATAGGCGAAAGAAGTCGATCGGGGAAGCCTCGAGGGGCCCACGAGACAGGGGGGCGCGCCCAGTAGGGGGTGCGCACCCTCCTATCTCGTGGCCTCCTCGAAGATCTTCTGACGTGAACTCCAAGTCTTCCGGATCATATTCTTGCAAAAAATCACGCTGCCAAAGGTTTCATTCCGTTTGGACTCCGTTTGATATTCCTTTTCCTTGAAATACTGAAACAGGCAATAAAACAGCAATATGGCTGGGCCTCTGGTTAATAGGTTAGTCCCAAAAGTAATATAAAAGTGTATAATAAAGCTCGTAATCATTCAAAATAGATTATAAAATAGCATGAATGCTTCATAAATTATAGATACGTTGGAGACGTATCAGCATCCCCAAGCTTAATTCCTACTCGTCCTCGAGTAGGTAAATGATAGAAGAAAGAATTTATGAAGTGAATGCTAGAAGGTGCACAAGTTTGATCAATGATAATTTCAATCACCTTTTCTAGCATGATAATATGTCATAACAGCAGTTCATCTCATAAAACTTCTCACGACAAATTAACAAGCAATTCACATGTCAAAGCATAGACCATAAACTTTCTTGAAAACTAGCAAACTTCATTCTCAGTCATTCAAACAATTGCAATTCATCTTATTTTCAGGAATATCAAACTCCACATACTCAACTATCATATAGTCTTCTACAATTGCTAACACTCAAGCAATACTAATGGTTATGGAGTTTCAATCGGACACTGAGAAAGATAGGGGCTTATAGTGTTGCCTCCCAACGTATTCACCTTTGGGTGATGCCAACAATAATATTTCATGCTAACTTACATCCAATTGGATATATATATATATATATCAGGATCTTCCCAACACGAGGAGCTTGCCAAAGGATAAAATGAAAAAGGGAAAGGTGAAGATCACCTTGACTCTTGCATAAAAGTAAAAGACATAAAGTAAAAGATAGGCCCTTCGCAGAGGCAAGCAGAGGTTGTCATGCACTTTTAGGTTGGATGCACAAAATCTTAATGCGAATGAACATCACTTTATATTGCACTTGCATATGGACCTTTATTATGCAGTCCGTCGCTTTTATTGCTTCCATAACAAAATCGTATAAAGCTATTTTCTTCACCCAAAAGATCATACATATTTAGAGAGCAATTTTTATTGCTTGCCCCGATGACAACTTACTTGAAGGATCTTACTCAATCCATAGGTAGGTATGGTGGACTCTAATGGCAAAACTGGGTTTAAGGATATTTGGAAGCACAAGTAGTATCCCTACTTGGTGCAAGGAATTTTGGCTAGCATGAGGGGGAAAGGCAAGCTCAACATGTTTGAATGATCCATGACAATATACTTTAACTGAGATGTCGGAAAACATAACCCATTACGTTGTCTTCCTTGTCCAACATCAAGTCTTTAGCATGTCATACTAAATGAGTGCTCCCAATTATAAAAGATGTCTACAATAGTATATTTATATGTGAAATCTCTCTTCCTTCAATATTCTTTCATGAATTGTTCAAATGACCAATACAATGCTTGCTAACCTTCAATAAATTTACAACCTCTACTTCTTAGATGTGAAGTCATTACTCCCCATGGGATAAGCAAATGAGACACATATAATTTCAGATTTATGACAATCAACTCATTCAACCATTTACTCATAGGATATAAGTGAAGCACACGAGTAAATGAAAAACTACTCCAAAAAGATATAAGTGAAGATCAATGAGTAGCTAAATATTTATGTAACCATGTGAAGACTCTCTCTCATTAAATAATTTCAGATCTTGGTATTGTATTCAAACAGCAAGCAAAACAAAATAAAATGACATTGCAAGGATATCACAACTCATGTGAAGAAGCAAAAACTTAGGCTCAACCGATAATAACCGATAGTTGTTGAAGAAGAAAGGTGGGATGCCTACCGGGGCATCCCCAAGCTTAGATGCTTGATAATTCTTGAAATATTATCTTGGGGTGCCATGGGCATCCCCAAGCTTGAGCTTTTGTGTCTCCTTAATTCCTCTCATATCATGGTTTCTCTTTTTATCAAAAGCTTCATCCACACCAAACTCAACAAGAACTCGTGAGATAGGTTAGTATAAACCAATGCAAAACCTTATCATTTTCTACTGTAAAAAATCACTAAAATTATTATTCAACATTGCATACTAAATGCCTCTGAATATTTAATACTCCTATCTTCAAATAGAATCATTAAACAAGCAAACATATGCAAACAATGCAAACATAACAGCAATCTGCCAAAACAGTACAGTCTGTAAAGAATGTAAGATTCATCATACTTACCTTACTCCAAAAATTATGAAATAAAATTACCATTGTAGTAAATTTATGATAGCTCATTATGAAAAAAGTTTCAACATTATATCATGCTCTGACTTTTCTAGGGAATTTTTGCAACAGCGGTAAACTTTCTGTTTTCAAACAGCAACATGTATACTAGCAAAATAAGCATGGCAAAGGCTATCCTTCACATTTTTATTGAAAATAAAGATGCAAAACATTAATCTAAATAACAGCAAGCTAATTCTAACAAAATAAAATGACACTCCAAGCAAAACACATATCATGTGGCGAATAAAAATATAGCTCCAAGTAAAGTTACCGATGAACGAAGACGAAAGAGGGGATGCCTTACGGGGCATCCCCAAGCTTAGGCTCTTGGTTGTCCTTGAATATTACCTTGGGGTGCCTTGGGCATCCCCAAGATTACGCTCTTACCACTCCTTATCCCATAGTCCATCGAATCCTTACCCAAAACTTGAAAACTCCACAACACAAAACTCAACAGAAAACTCGTAAGCTCCGTTAGTATAAGAAAATAAAACCACCACTTAGGTACTGTATTGAACTCATTCTAAATTCATATTAGTGTAAAATCTTCTGTAATACAACTTATCTATGGTTCATACCCTCCGATACTACTCATAGATTCATCAAAATAAGCAAACAACACATAGAAAACAGAATCTGTCAAAAAACAGAACAGTCTGTAGTAATCTGTATCAAACGTATACTTCTGGAACTCCAAACATTCTAACAAATTAGGAAGTCCTAAGAAATTAGTGCGCCAATCCAGAGAAAAAATAATCAGATCAAGAGCACGTTTATGTGAATTAACAAAACTAATTTACTGGGTGCAAAAGTTTCTGATTCTCAGCAGGATCAACACAACTATCACCGTAAGCCATCCTAAAGGTCTTACTTGGCACTTTATTGAAACAAAAGATATAAAACATGATTACTACAGTAGCATAATCATGTGAACAGACAAAAACAGTAAGGATAAATATTGGGTTGTCTCCCAACAAGCGCTTTTCTTTAATGCTTTTCTAGCTAGGCATGATGATGACAATGATGCTCACATATAAGATAAGAATTGAAACATAACGGGAGCATCATGAAGCATATGACTAGCACATTTAAGTCTAACACACTTCCTATGCATAGGGATTTTGTGAGCAAACAACTTATGGGAACAATAATCAACAAGCATAGGAAGGCAAAACAAGCATAACTTCAAGATTTTAAGCACATAGAGAGGAAACTTGGCATTATTGCAATTCCTACAAGCATATATTCCTCCCTCATAATAATTTTCAGTAGCATCATGAATGAATTCAACAATATAACCAGCACCTAAAGCATTCTTTTCATGATCTACAAGCATAGAAAATTTACTACTCTCCACATAAGCAAAACTCTTCTCATGAATAGTAGTGGGAGCAAACTCAACAAAATAACTATCATGTGAGGCATAATCCAATTGAAAACTAAAATCATGATGACAAGTTTCATGGTTATCATTATTCTTAATAGCATACAAGTCATCACAATAATCATCATAGATAGCAACTTTGTTCTCATAATCAATTGGAACCTCTTCAGAAATAGTGGAACCATCACTAAATAAAGTTGACACTCTTCCAAATCCACTTTCTTGTTCATCACAATAAGATTTAACATCCTCCAAAATAGTGGGATCACTACTTTCTAAAGTTGACACTCTTCCAAACCCACTTTCATCAATATAATCATCATAAACAGGAGGCATGCTTTCGTCATAACCACTTTGCATCTCAAAACTTGGGGGGCAAAAAATATCATATTCATCAAACATAGCTTCCCCAAGCTTGTGGCTTTGCATATCATTAGCATCATGGATATTCAAGGAATTCATACTAACAACATTGCAATCATGCTCATCATACAAAGATCTAGTACCAAGTATTTTAATGCATTCTTCTTCTAGCATTTGAGCACAATTTTCCTTTCCATCATACTCACGAAAGATATTAAAAAGACAAAGCATATGAGACAAACTTAACTCCATTTTTTTAGTTTTCTTTTATAAACTAAACTAGTGATAAAACAAGAACCAAAAAGATTCGACTTCAAGATCTAAAGATATACCTTCAAGCACTCGTTTCCCCGGCAACGGCGCCAGAAAAGAGCTTACTTGACGGCGTGTGATTGAGTGCCGCTTACCTAGCCTCCCCGGCAACGGTGCCAGAAAAGAGCTTGATGTCTACTACACAACCTTCTTCTTGTAGACGTTGTTGGGCCTGCAAGTGCACAGGTTTGTAGGACAGTAGCAAATTTCCCTCAAGTGGATGACCTAAGGTTTATCAATCCGTGGGAGGCGTAGGATGAAGATGATCTCTCTCAAACAACGCTGCTACCAAATAACAAAGAGTCTCTTTTGTCCCCAACACACCCAATACAATGGTAAATTGTATAGGTGCACTAGTTCGGCGAAGAGATGGTGATACAAGTGCAATATGGATGGTAGATATAGGTATTTGTAATCTAAAATAATAAAAACAGCAAGGTAACTAATGATAAAAGTGAGCATAAACGGTATTGCAATGTCAGGAAACAAGGCCTAGGGTTCATACTTTCACTAGTGCAAGTTCTCTCAACAATAATAACATAGATAGATCATATAACAATCCCTCAACATGCAACAAAGAGTCACTCCAAAGCCACTAATAGTGGAGAACAAACGTAGAGATTATGGTAGGGTACGAAACCACCTCAAAGTTATTATTTCGGATCGATCTATTCAAGAGTTTGTACTAGAATAACACCTTAAGACACAAATCAACCAAAACCCTAATGTCACCTAGATACTCCATTGTCACCTCAAGTATCTGTGGGCATGATTATACGATATGCATCACACAATCTCAGATTCATCCAACCAACACAAAGTACTTCAAAGAGTTCCCTAAAGTTTCTACCAGAGAGTCAAGAAAACGTGTGCCAACCCCTATGCATAGGTTCATTGGCGGAACCCGCAAGTTGGTCACCAAAACATACATCAAGTGGCACGTGATATCCCATTGTCACCATAGATAAACACGGCAAGACATACATCAAGTGTTCTCAAATAAAGACTCAATCCAATAAGATAACTTCAAGAGGAAAACTCAATTCATCACAAGAGAGTAGAGGGGGAGAAATGTTGGGGATATTACCACTAGCTGTAAACCGGCCAGCTTGGGCCGGGTTAGCTCCGTTAGTGGTGTAATCAGAGAAAGGCCCAAGGCCTATAGTCGGTTTAGAACTTGTAGCCGTAAACCGGCCTGATGTATGACTTGTATTGTAAGTTAGGAATAGAGAGATACCAACCGGGATACGAGTATGAACCGGTTGGGACTCTACGAACCGACGGGCGTCACTCGTGTATATAAGGGGATGACCCGGTGGCGGTTCAAGGACAGACAACCACAACTCGAGCCTAGGCGAAGCTTGTTGCTCCCTAGCCATCGAGACTACATCAATTCCATCCCAACTAGACGTAGGCTTTTACCTTCATCGAAGGGGCCGAACTAGTATAAAACCCTTGTCTTTGTGTCCGCTTTAACCCCTGCAAGTAAACCCGTAGCGATGGCTCCACGACTAAGTCCTTACGCTTAGACATCCGGCGTGACAAATCCATCGACGCTTGGCGCCCACCGTGGGGCTATCGCACGATGGTTTGACGATCTTGGAGGGCAAGCTCAAAGGACTCGAAGGCTACGTCGTGGGCCGGATGACCAAGAGTCGTCGCGGCCGGATCTACATCGACGACGCCGGATGGGGTCCCGAGGCCGATTCAATCGAGTATGGATACCGGGTCCCCTTCGGCGGTATACACGTTTTCATCGGCAAGATCGGGCGCTGGGCCTGAGCCGGACATCTGCGCCGACCTCATCGAGACGGCTCAGCGTGCGCGACCTGCCCAGGTTAAACCGGCCGTGAAGCATGTCTTCGTTGGAGTCACCCATGGGGAGTCGACGCCGGTTCGTAACACGGTAGTGAGATCGCTCGTTTATTCCGGCGATGAATCTTCAACAGAGAGACCGAGTCATTGTACCAAATGCAGGATGATATGATCGAGGCTGTTCCGACGGTGACAGATTCGGACCCTCAAGCTAGTTAAACCGGTCGGAGTATTCATGGCGATCTGCGCAGCAGCGAACCACTCTTCAACCGCAGCAGCGATGCTTTCCGGTTCAGCGGCGGCGGGAGGGGAGGAGGCCCGGTCGCCCGCCGGTTCAAGTTCTGTCGGATCTGTTTGATGCACTAGCGGCGCTTATGGCGGAGGACAACCCAGCGGATCAGAGGCTCATAATGCGAAATTGCAAAGGTGAAAGAGCAGATCACGCAAGCCAAAGCGGATCTAGCGGCGAGAGAAGGAGCGTATGGCGCAGAGCGGGCGCTTTAGACGCACAAGCTTATAAACTCATGCTTGACCAGAGTGCATCGCAGAGGTGTTGAAGCGGAAGTATAGATCGCGCTTGCCATCGATTTGATCCTAGAAATCTCTTTCGGACCGGGGCGGACCCGATAACCGCCCAAAGACAGGAGGTAAACCGGATTGAGGCACCAGGAGCAGGAGCGACGGTCCAACCGCGCCTGATGGAGCCTCCGCAGCAGAACATGGTGGTTCCTCCGCCGGTACAGACACCCCCAGGTCATTATTCCAATCCCATGGACAACCTTGTTGCAGCCGCTGCACGGTTGGAGGCGATCCCAGTCGAAGGAGATTCCCCACAAGCAGTTGAGACACGCCGGGTTAAGGAGCTTCTCCGGACTGCGCTAATACAGCAGGAGGCATATTCATACAGCCGTGATCGGATTCACTCTACGCCTCGTCCAAGCCGGAGCTACAGCAGGCGCATGGATGAACCGGCCATATCAAGCAACGCGCGGGACCGTGAAGCGGCCCGAGGCAATCACCAGTTGGGTGGTATTCGTGATGCACAGGAGGTAGTGGATCGGGCCCGGGCACGCAGGGAGGCCGAGTTAGCAGCACAGGATGATGCGGATCAACACACACCGGTTCGCCCTACCACCTTCGCCGGACCAGGTGTCGCATCCGCTTTAGGGGTGCCCTGTTTAATCCCCGCTTTACGCAATGTGCGTCTGCCTAAGGATTTTAAGGGCCCGCGCAAGGTGCCGAATTACACCGCAGATCTGTCCCCTGAAGCGTGGGTTGAAAGTTATGAGATGGCCATGGAGATGCTAGATGTTGATGAGACCGCATGTGCAAAGTACTTCACCATGATGCTGGAGGGCACAGCCCGTACTTGGTTGAAAAGCTTACCGCCAAATTCTATCAGTTCATGGGGCCAGTTACGGGCCCGGTTTATCCAGAACTTCAAGGATACGTGCAAGCAGCCCAAGTCCATAGTAGACCTGGCGGCTTGCGTCCAGGAAGAAGGAGAGTCAACAACCCGTTGGGTACGCCGTGTGTCTGAGATTTTGCACTCTTCTGACCGGATCAACGCTGACTCGGCGATCTTAACGTTAGAAGGCAACTGCCGGTTTGAGCCTTTGAAGTTAAAATTGGGACGCATGAAGCGGTTCTGCAATGATATGGGAACCCTCATGGCCGCTTTGGTAAAGTATGCCGATTCGGACAGTACCAAGGATCCTGAAGTCGATGATGATGAAGCGAGGAAGGAAAGAAGAACGGCAACTCAAGGGCAGCAAGACAAACCGGCGGGTCATGGAAAGCGGTGGCAAGCGCAAGGCTGATGGCAACCCGGATTTCGTAGCCAACACTAATGCACAGGACAGAGGCCCACGGCGCATAGGCAAGGCGAATCGGGGTCCAAATCCTAATACAAGCCGTTTGAATTATTTGTTGAATCAACCTTGCCCCAAGCACGGGACGAAGGAGTCCCCATCGAACCATCTCTGGAAAGACTGTTATATTATGCAGGAGTTCAAAAACTCCAATGCGTTCCGGTATGACCAGGGGTCAGGAGGTGGATCAGGATCCGGTTTCCATGGGCCGGGTCAGGATGGAGCTTCCGGTTCAGGGCCTAGTCAAGGCAATCACCATAACCAGGATAACCAGAGTGGCCGGCAGCAGCAGTAGCAATCCGGTTATCAGAGCCAACCAAAGCAGTTGAATAGTGGGCAGTATCATGTTTTCACAACCAGTTTGGACAAGCGGGATCGGAAGCTTCACAAACGAGCAGTAAATTCTGTTGAACCGGCCTTGCCGCGATATTTACGCTGGTCAGAACAGCCTATCGTGTGGAGCAGAGAGGACCATCCCCGGGTTGATAATCCGGTCAACTAGCATTGGTGGTCGACCCTCGGTGGGGGCTATAAGTTTACTAAGGTGCTTATGGATGGAGGAAGCGAGATCAATATATTATACTATGAAACTTTCCGCCGCATGGGTCTCACACACAAGGATCTCGCACCGTCAATACGGTGTTCCATGGTGTAGTACCGAGCAAATCTGCTTATCTGTTGGTAAGATAGCCCCGGATGTGGCTTTTGGAGATGAGCATGATTCCCGGTCGAAAAGCTAACCTTTGAAGTGGTGAAAATCCGAGTCCATATCACGCCTTGTTTGGACGGCCAGCTTATGCTAAGTTCATGGCACGACCTTGTTATATTTACTTGCAGCTCAAAATGCGGGTTACAAAGGAACGATAACGGTGCATGGAAGCCGCCGAGTCGCTTTGGAATGTGAGGAAGGTGATGCAGCTTATGCAGAGGCGGTCTGCCCGCGGAGGAGTTGAAATTCTATAAGGACAACGTTGACCCGGCGGATATGACCCTTTGAAGAAACCCACTCTGAGCATGAATCGGGTCTGAAGTTTAAATCGGCAACTGAGACTAAGCTTGTTGACTTCGTGCCAGGCGATTCGTCCAAGCAGTTTACTGTCAGTGCTAACCTGGATCCCAAATAGGAAAGCGCGCTCATCGAGTTCATCCGTGAGAACCGGGATATCTTTGCATGGAAGCCATCTGACATGCCAGGTGTACCGAGGGAACTCGCTGAGCACACACTTAATGTGGATCCTAAATATAAACCGGTGAAACAGTTCCTCCGCCGGTTTAATGAAGAGAGGCGCAAGGCTATTGGAGAAGAAGTAGCCAGGCTTCTGGCGGCTGGCTTTATCATTGAGGTTTTTCATCCAGAGTGGCTTGCTAATCCGGTGCTAGTCCTTAAGAAAAATGGCACCTGGCGTATGTGTGTGGACTACACAGATCTTAACAAGGCTTGTCCAGCAGATCCTTTTGCCCTCCCCCGCATTGATCAGATTATTGATGCCATGGCAGGATGTGAGTGTTTAAGTTTTTTGGACGCATACTCTGGATATCATCAGATCAAAATGGCGGTTAAGGACCAGGAGAAGACAGCGTTTATAACTCCCTTTGGAGCCTTCTGCTATGTATCTATGCCTTTTGGGCTCAAGAGTGTCCAGGCTACTTATCAGCGGTGTGTACAGAATTGCCTGCACACGCAGATCGGCCGCAATGTGCATGCTTATGTAGATGATATTGTGGTGAAGTCAAGACAGAAGGAGACACTGGTGGAAGATTTGAAGGAAACCTTCGACAACTTGCGCATTTATAAGATGATGCTTAACCCGGCCAAGTGTGTTTTTGGTGTTCCGGCTGGCAAGTTATTGGGGTTCCTGGTGTCTAACAGAGGAATTGAGGCTAATCCGGAGAAAATTAAAGCTATCACTTCCTTGGCTAAACCGAAGTGCATCAATGATGTTCAGCGTCTGGCGGGCAGGATCGCTGCGTTGAGCGGTTTATCGGCCGTCTCGGAGAAAGGCCATTCCTTATACCGATGCTTTGAGGAAGACAGATAATTTAAATGCGAGTCCGGCTCGACGAAGCATTTGAGGGTCTAAAGCGGCAATTGGCCAATCCGCTTTTTCTTGCGGCTCCGGTTGACAAGGAACCGTTGTTGTTATATGTAGCGCCAATGCTCGGCGATGGCGTGGCCATTGTGGTAGAGCGCAAGGAGGCGAGCAAGGAATATCCGGTTCAACGGCGGTTTATTATATCGATGAGGTGCTTATTGAGTCCAAGCAGAGATATCCGCATTGGCAGAAGCTAGTCTATGGTGTTTTTATGGCCAGTCGGAAGCTGAAGCAATATTTTCAAGGGCACCCTATCACAGTGGTTAGTTCAGCTCCTTTGGGTGATATCATACAGAACCGAGAGGCGACTGGCCGGATTGCAAAATGGGCCATCGAGCTTGGGCCGCATGGACTAAAGTATATACCACGCACAGCAGTGAAGTCACAAGCACTTGTTGATTTCATTAATGACTTGACGGAGTTATAGGCGCTAGAGGAGAAGCCGGATCACACATACTGGACTATTCATTTCGACGGATCCAGGCAGTTGGAAGGCTCGGGGGCTGGAGTCGTTTTAACTTCCCCACGAGGTGATAAGTTTTGTTACGTTCTCCGTTTAATGTTCCCTTGTACTAATAATGCAGCTGAGTACGAAGCCTTGCTCCATGGTCTCCGGATGGCTAAGGAGATGAATTTAAGCCGGGTTAAGTGCTTCGGTGACTCAGATCTGGTGGCTCAGCAAGTATCTGGCACTTGGGATTCTAAGGACCCGCTCATGGCCGCATATCGTCGAGAAGTGGATAATATCGCAGGTTGCTTCAAGGGCTATCAAGTGGATCATGTGGATCGCTGGAAGAACGAAGTGGCAGACGCTTTAAGCCGGTTGGGTTCTCAGCGTAAACCGGTCCCGCCTAATGTCTTTCTAGACGTCTTGCACAACCCGTCGGTCCAGCTCCCTGGTGAAGCGGATTTGGCTATTCCTGATCCGGAAGCTCAGTTGGTGGCAGCATTGCATGCTATTCCGGAATGGACAATCCCTTACCTTGCGTATATGACTCGAGGGGAGTTGCCAGAAGATGAGGTTCTGGCCAGACAGATAATCCGGTGCTCCAAATCTATGACGATTCTTAATGGTGAGTTACACATTGCGATGTGTCGTATGCGTTTCAACGCTGTGTTTCCCCGAGGAAGGCGGTGAAATTTTAAGGAAATCCATGAAGGGATTGTGGACATCACGCCGGTTCAAAGTCCACAGTGGCGGCGTTCCGTCCACGGATTTTACCGGTTGACCGCCCATGCTTGATCACGGAGGACTTGGTTAAGCGGTGTGATGGATGTCGAAATTTTCAAGGCGCTCATGTACCGCTCAAGAATTGAGGATGATCCCAATAACGTGGCCGTTTGCGACACAGGGGCTGGATATGGTTGGACCCTTTAAGCGATCCAAAGATAAGAAGACCCACTGTTGGTGGCGGTGGACAAGTTCACCAAGTGGGTTGAAGCGGAACACATCGCCAAGTGTGATGCGCAACAATGTGCAGTTCATCAAAAGGTGATTTTCGGTTTGGCTTTCCACACAATCATTCTTGACAATGGCACTAACCTGTCCAAGGGGCTATGAAAGAGTTACGTGAGCGTGAGCATATCCGTCTTGGCGTGTCGTCGATGGCGCATCCCGATCCAACGGGCAGGCGAGCGTGCTAATCAAGAAATCTTACGAGGCATCAAACCCGACTTACGGTTCCGTTCATGAGAGAACACCGTGGTGCTGGGTTGAAGAGCTCCCATCGGTGCTATGGAGTATCAATACTACGCCAAACCGGTCTCTTGGATATACACCTTTCTTCATGGTTTACGGAGCGAGGCGCTTCTCCCGGTGATATCGAGCACGATTCGCCCGTGTAGCGGCTTATGTTGAAGCGGACAACGAGATGGCGCGACAGGACGCTTTGGACCTATTGGATGAGGAGCGTGATATGGCAGCCGCTCGTTCGGGATTTACCAAAGCAAGATCTTCGTCGTTATCACAGCCGCGGGTTAAGACCAGAGCCTTTTAGGAAGGAGATTTGGTGCCGTCTCATCCAAGACCGAATGATATGCACAAGTTATCCCGCCTTGGGAAGGACCTTTGTGGTCGGCAAGAATCAACACAACGGTTCCTACTATCGATTGATATTCGAGAGTGTAAAGACTCACGTACATCGAGGAGGAGACCAATAGGCCGTGGAATATAGCTCATCTTGACCTTACTACACTTGAGTCATCACTCGGTTTATGTACATAGCATGACAATGTATATATTATCTTGATATAATAAAATCGGAGCCTCGGCTAAAGCATGGTCTCTGTCTTTTTTCTCATGTGTGGTTACATGGAGTGTTTACATTTTTAAAGCGGCCTCGGTTTACCCCTTGACGATTATATTTATCACTTGGGGGCTTGGTGGTGTCCGAACCAATGCAACACCTCTTGATAGGCGAAAAGCCACCAGATCATTGGGGACACGGTCACGTCTGAACCGTCACGCCTCTTGGTCGGCCAATAGGGCCAGCGTCACTTGGGGGCTTGGTGAACCCGAACCAATGTCATGCCACTTGGCGGCGTACTCGCCAAGAGTCTTTTGGGGACCTGGCCGACTAGCACCATCGCTATGCCTTCGGGGGGCTTGGTTGCGTCTGACCATGGTAATGCCATCTGACCAGCTCCATGAAGCTTTACTTTTGCAAAGCGTTATTGCCTTTGTTGCCATATTTTCACATAAATTGGTATTCGATTTTTTGTTGCGTTTTTTCAACCCGACGAATATTTTTATCCGGTTTAACTATCGATTACAAGTCGACAGACACGGTTTGGTATTGCACCGAAGTTTTTATCTGCCCGGTTTACCTTTCTTCCGGTTCATCCTCTTAAAGTAACACGGGGGCTTGTGCTGATTCAGCACGGTTATATGGGAGTTATTATTTCCCCAGACGGTCATGGTTTTTAAAGACCTCCGCTTCAAAGTTTGGCCACGCCAGCTTCATGCCCAGATACGGCAGGTATTTGTACCACATGCTTGTTGATTTTCGATATATATATATATTGAGTACCATAAACTGGCTGGCGGTGTCACCGCCACCGAGGTTCAATTTTTCTGGTTGCAGGGAGTATGAATCAAACAAAAGTTTCACCTATGCACGAAGGCATATCCAGGCAGAAAGTTTTAACTAAGGCTATTACAAGGCAACACAGTGCCCAAATGAGATTAATGTTCTTCGGGCAAACCGCCCACGACAGATGTTTAACCCGGCTACCGGTTCAAGACTATTCTTCATCTTCCGCTGCTTCAGCATCTTCATCCCTACCCATTGGCTGGAAATCCACAGTAGTCCAGTCGATTCCCATTAGCGCTTGGAAAATAGCCTCTTCGTGAATCAAAGACGACGGTTCAATGTCGGGTGCGTAAGTATGCTTACGGATTGGAGGGATCAGGTTTTCCGGTTCAAAGGTCGGGGCAGATACTCGCTTGTTTTGATCATTATATTGTGCTTGGTAATGCTCCAAGTCAGCTTCTTGACCAATTGACAAGCCAGGTAGGCGTACATCGCACGGTTTATCGCCCGTAAGTCCTCTTCATCAAATCGAGCCATCTTCTTTCACGCTGGGATAGCCTTGAGCTGCTTCCACGGGATCAAAGTCTGGTACCCATGCCTTGGCTCGGATCAAGGCATTGATGGCTCCGGTTCGTGCAGCAGATTTCTTCACCTCTTCAACCCGGGAAGGAAGCATGGATAGCCGGTTCAGGGTATCTTGAATCAGGGAAGGCGCTGGATTGTTATGTGACATTGTGGTGATGATGCGTTGGGCTCCGGTGTATAACTGCTCAACTAAAGTGTAGACAGCCTTCAGTTTCTTCCGCACATCGTTTCCCAAGTGCCCAAACGCGCGTGCCTACAAACGGTCAATGATTAGTTCTAAACCGGATTAATGATACAGCCGGTGCAACATATCACAATTATTCACAAGGAGCTTACCAAAGATTGCTGCAGTCATAGAATGTACTTGCCGCTTTACGGCTGTCAGATCATCCACCACCGGTTTAAGGGCAGCTTCAGCATTTTCTGCCCGTTTTATCAAATTGGCCTTTTCAGTGGCCTAGACTGCCTGCTCTTTCTTCAGACATTCTTTCACCTGTTCAGCAGCGGTCGAGCCTTTGGTTAATTCTTTCTTGGCCTTCTCTGTTTCGACTCTTTGGGTTTCCAAAGCCGCTTGTAAATCGGCAATCCGATCATCCTTGATTTTCACCTCACCGCGCATTGATAGTACGTTCAGCCAGCAATTCAAGTTAAAGTCTCAACCACACAACACGCTTATATGCTTGACACTTGGGGCTAATGTACCTTCAATTTTCTCTATCGCTAATACATGGCAAAGTCCCAAGCTCAATACGAGTATTCAACTTGGCACTTGGGGGCTAATGACTATTTGATTCTGCCAATGTTTTGTCGGAAGTTTTATTGAAGTACCGGTTTAAGTATGCGAGTTAAACCGCCCCGTGGTTTATCTTGGAAGATTGCAAAATGGATCAAAGAAAACAATCAAGTCCCGGTTTGATCAAGATTACAAACCGGCCCTTGGGGGCTACAAGGACTAATATACTGGTAATAAGGAAAGGAGTGTTACCTCAAACTTGTCCCTCATTAATTTCACCAAGCCAGCTTCATAGTCACGGCTACTGTAAAGCCGGTTCAAATATCCAGAATGAAGGTCTTGGGCGCTCAAAGCGGCATATGTTTCCAGCTCCACATCCCATTTTCCTTTATTAAAAGTGGAAGAGTCCTCTTTCACGATGCCGGGTTAAAGTTGCGAGATTCCCGGCTCGAGCGGCCCATTCGATAATCCTAGCGTCATCATCTTCGACTCGACGGATTGTGTGGGCACGGCTGTTTGATGGGGATCTGCGAGGCTTCTCAAACCGGACACGGTCTGGCAGGTGGATCAACAGAGATTGAAGTATTCACAGGCCTCTCTTCAGGAATAACCTCCTCTTGAACCGGAGGGTCATTGGGAATATCTTCAGAGGCAACGTTTTCGAGATCCGGCGCTCGCTCATGATCTGAAGCGGCGGCCTCTTCAACTGTTTTGTCCAAGCGGGCCTTCTTGCTGGGTTTCGGCTTGGTTCTAAAGAGACAAAAGTCAGGAAAAAAGCATATCCATTACAGAAAGTATCAGAAAGCATACGGCTGTATAGACTTACCCGGCGGCTATTTTCAATGGCGGTAGCTAAGTGGCAGAGGATTCGCGAGAGGATGAATGGGAAGTAACCCGATAATCGGAGTCGGACGGATTAAGAGGTTGTGGAAGAAACCCGCTTTGGAATTTAAAGCAATAAAAGGGTCGGAAACCTCGGTGCGGCGCTTTCGAACCGGGCTGTTGGGTAAACCGCGAGAGGTAACTACATCCATTGTGCGGGTTGTCGGCGAGCTTCATGTTGTTGTGTCTTCATAACAAGTTTGGGATCCAAATAAGCAAGAGGGTGAGAAAAGTTAACTTTCCGGTTGCCAAGCAAAATTTTAGTGAAGGCAAATTTGTTGAATCGGAAGAAAGAATGGTTACCTCGGCAAATCCTGCGTTCTTTGGCTTCAGCGTCATCGACAAGCATCATCATCAATAAGGCGTGTAAAAAGCAAGCCAAGAGAATCAAGTTCGGATTACCCACATCATCGTCAATGGCGGGTCGATGAAGCGATAGTCTTTCTCTTGTGGGCTGATTTCTTGACAACTTTTGTTTTGGGCGATTTGGCCGCCCAGCTTTGTCCGCTTTGTCTTCAGAAAGTTTCTTGCTCCAAAACGGATTATCACCCTGGATCAGAAATAATTAAAAGTTGGATATATGAAAGTAATAACGGGTTTTAATGATGACAGTCAGAGACTTACCGCAGGTGGTGTGTTGGTAGTGCAGTAAGGAGCCAAGCCGGTTTGAGCGCAGAGATGCTCCGGTTCATTCGGCATTCTTCTTACTCAATCCGTAACTTCATCCTCAGAAAGTTCAAGTTTGGTGTGTCGGAGTGGGTCATCGACGCTGCCGGTATACTGGCACATCAAACCGGAACGCCGGCTCAAAGGCAGTATGCCCCAAGATAACCAGCAGCGTGCAAGATCAATTCGATCAAACCGTTGGCCATAAAGGCTCGGAGCTTGGGCAGTTGTGGGGCATATTTGCTTCTCTCTTTGGCGATCAATCTTTGAGAAAGGATGAGTATTGCTTAGCCGCTCTCGACGAAAGCCGGTAAAGGATTTTCACCTTGGGAGAAGTATCTTTGCGGTAAAACCAAGTCACATTCCACTCTTTGGGGTGAGTATGGAGTTTGGCGTGGGGATAGGTGATCTGCTTCCTTTTACGGATAGCCATACCGCCTAATTACGTATTGGGGCCGTCGGTGAATTCAAAGGTCTGACGGTTTAGATGGAAGAGATCTCTGAACAGTTCAACGAAGGTTCCTCTTGCAGATATGCTTCGGATAGCACTTGAAAGTGGCACAGGTTGGTGACGGAGTTGGGGCCAATGTCTTGGGGACGGAGCTGAAAATTGGCCATCACATCCCGGTAAAATTTTGACCCGGGCGGTTTGAAACCCCGGACCAGGTGATCCGCGAAAACTACAACTTCCCTTCACGAGGTGTGGGAGGACATTCCTCTCGGGAACCCTCAATGGACTGTATTTTGTCATCTAAAGCGCCAATCGATACAGTTCATTCAAGCTGTCTCGGAGACGCGGAAGGAACCCGATTGCATTCATACACTGTTTGGCCATGATAAGATCTACAAAGAAAAGGATCTGGTTTAGGCGTGCTTATTACAGAGTGATTGATCCAAGTTATGATAAACCGGAGGCGGTTTCTATAAATCAGTTTATTGTGATATGATGTCGATCGTTACGGCGGTTCAACAAGGGACTAATGGTGTACCTATGCGGTTTAGCAGCTTTTATTATGGTGAGTTAAACCGCCTAATCTAGGCCTTGGAGATAATTGAAGTCATGGACAGTTTACAGAAACAAGTTTCACAAGATCTCATGTTTACTACGGATCAAACACGGGTTTTCAGAAAACAGGAAATATTTCGCGGAAGTAAAGAAGAAACAGAAGTGGACCATAAGGCATATGTATATATGCGAGAAGATCCATGGGATTAAAATGAGAAAGTACAATGGATACGCAGGAGTCATCATTGATCTGAGCAAGATTCATAGCATGGTTCAAAGCTAAAAGGATGAAAGCATACGAAGAACATGGTATGAAGCTCGAACCCTAAAACAGATCTAAGTACGAAACAGATTGAAGAAGGGAAGAAGCTTACGGGAATGGAGAAGATGCGGAAAGAGGCCGATGATTCGAATGCGTTCAGGTCGATGCAGCGCCTAGGATGAAGCGAAGTCGATGACGATGGCGGAGCTCCAAGAGCAGCGGCGAGGAAGACGAAGAAGAGGAAGCGAAGGAAGGAAAAGAATGACCCTTGGTCCTATTTATAAAGCGATAAAGCTAGGTCAAGCGCGTGGATCCGAGGACGCTATTAAAGAAGGCGTTATAAAAGATAAAATTTCAAGATGACGTCATGCGGTTTACATGACGAAGCAACGACGTCATGCGGTTCTGATGATCGAAGCAACGGCGGCGTGGAGGTTTATTAAACACAAGAAGATGTCAAGATACGAGGCTTTGTGAAGGATTGACATGAACCGTTCAAATCAATCGGGGCCTAATGTTGGGGATATTACCACTAGGCGTAAACCGGCCAGCTTGGGCGGGTTAGCTCCGTTAGTGGTGTAATCGAGAAAGGCCCAAGGCCTATAGTCGGTTTAGAACTTGTAGCCGTAAACCGCCCGATGTATGACTTGTATTGTAAGTTAGGAAGAGAGATACCAACCGGATACAGTATGAACTGGTTGGGACTCTACGAACCGACGGGCGTCACTCGTGTATATAAGTGGACGACCCGGCGGCGGTTCAAGGACAGACAACCACAACTCGAGCCTAGGCGAAGCTTGTTGCTCCCTAGCCATCGAGACTACATCAATTCCATCCCAACTAGACGTAGGCTTTTACCTTCATTGAAGGGGCCGAACTAGTATAAAACCCTTGTCTTTGTGTCCGCTTTAACCCCTGCAAGTAAACCCGTAGCGATGGCTCCACGACTAAGTCCTTACGCTAGGACATCTGCCGTGACAAATGCACGACAAGAAACATCATAAGATCCAACTATAATAGCAAAGCTCGCGATACATCAAGATCGTGCCATAGAGAGAACACGAGAGAGAGAGATCAAACACATAGGTAATGGTACATACCCTCAGCCCCGGGGGTGAACTACTCCCTCCTCGTCATGGATAGCACCGGGATGATCAAGATGGCCACCGGTGATGGATTCCCCCTCCGGCAGGGTGCCGGAACAGGCTCCCGAGAGGTTTTTGGTGGCTACAGAGGCTTGCGGCAGTGGAACTCCCGATCTATCTTGATATTTGATGTTTTTAGGGTACGTAGGCTTATATAGGCGAAAGAATTCGGTCGGGGAAGCCTCAAGGGGCCCACGAGACAGGGGGCGCGCCCAGTAGGGGGGCCACGCCCTCCTATCTCGTGGCCTCCTCAAGGATCTTCTCACGTGAACTCCAAGTCTCCCGGATCATATTTTTCCAGAAAATCACGCTGCCGAAGGTTTCATTCCGTTTGGACTCTGTTTGATATTCCTTTTCCTCGAAATACTGAAACAGGCAATAAAATAGCAATATGGGATGGGCCTCTGGTTAATAGGTTAGTCCCAAAAGTAATATAAAAGTGTATAATAAAGCCCTTAATCATTAAAAACAGATTATAAAATAGCATTAATGCTTCATAAATTATACATACGTTGGAGACGTATCACCTATCTATTTACTTTTATGTTGAGTCATGACCCTCTTATTAAGAAGCACCCGCTGGAGAGCACCACTGTCATTTGCATGCATTACTATTAGTTTATATTGGTATGACTATGACTGGATCTCTTTTACCATGAATTACAATGTTTAGTCAGTCCTTGATCTTTAAAGGTGCTTTGCATTTATGTATTGCGGTCTCAGAAAGGGCTAGCGACATACCATCTTGTTATATTATATTATGATTGTTTTGAGAAAGTGTTGTCATCCGAGTTTTATTATTATTGCTCGCTAGTTGATTATGCCATTGATATGAGTAAACATGAGACCTAAGTGTTATTATGAATATGGTTAGTTCATAATCTTTGCTAAAAACTTGAATGTTGGCTTTTCATATTTACAACAACAAGAGCAAACAGAGTTTGTAAAAGTTTTTCTTTATCACTTTCAGTTTATCAACTGAATTGATTGAGGACAAGCAAAGGTTTAAGCTTGGGGGAGTTGATACGTCTCCATCGTATCTACTTTTCCAAACACTGTTGCCCTTGTTTTGGACTCTAACTTGCATGATTTGAATGGAACTAACCCAGACTGACGCTGTTTTCAGCAGAACTGCCATGGTGTTATTTTTGTGCAGAAATAAAAGTTCAATGACCTGAAAATCCATGGAGCAACTTTTCAGAATTAATAAAAAATACTGGCAAAAGAATCAATGTCATGGGCCCCACACTGTATCCACGAGGGTGGGGGCGCGCCCCCTGGCTCGTGGGCCCCCTGGACGTCCACCGACCTCAACTCCAACTCTATATATTTGCTTTCACGGAGAAAAAAAATAGAGAGAAAGTTTCATCGCGTTTTACGATACGGAGCCGCCGCCAAGCCCTAATCTCTCTCGGGAGGGCTGATCTCGAGTCCATTCGGGGCTCCGGAGAGGGGGATTTGTCACCGTCATCATCATCAACCATCCTCCATCACCAATTTCATGATGCTCACCACTGTGCGTGAGTAATTCCATGGTAGGCTTGCTGGACGGTGATGGGTTGGATGAGATTTACCATGTAATCAAGTTAGTTTTGTTAGGGTTTGACCCCTAGTATCCACTATGTTCTGAGATTGATGTTGCTATGACTTTGCTATGCTTAATACTTGTCACTAGGGCCTGAGTGCCATGATTTCAGATCTGAACCTGTTATGTTTTCATGAATATATGTGAGTTCTTGATCCTATCTTGCAAGTCTATAGTCACCTATTATGTGTTATGATCCGACAACCCCGAAGTGACAATAATCGGGATACTTCTCGGTGATGACCATAGTTTGAGGAGTTCATGTATTCACTATGTGTTAATGCTTTGGTCCGGTACTCTATTAAAAGGAAGCCTTAATATCCCTTAGTTTCCACTAGGACCCCACTGCCACGGGAGGGTAGGACAAAAGATGTCATGCAAGTTCTTCTCCATAAGCACGTATGACTATATTCGAAATACATGCCTACATTACATTGATGAATTGGAGCTAGTTCTGTGTCACCCTATGTTATAACTATTACATGAGGAATCGCATCCGACATAATTATCCATCACTGATCCAATGCCTACGAGCTTTTCACATATTGTGCTTTGCTTATTTACTTTACCATTGCTATAGTTACAATTACTACAAAACTGCTACTGTTACTTTTACCACTGTTACCGTTACTTCCATACTACTTTGCTACTAAATACTTTGCTGCAGATACTAAGTTATCCAGGTGTGGTTGAATTGACAACTCAACTGATAGTACTTGAGAATATTCTTTGGCTCCCCTTGTGTCGAAACAATAAATTTGGGTTAAATACTCTACCCTCGAAAACTGTTGTGATCCCCTATACTTGTGGGTTATCACAGACCCAAGGGTACCTACCTCCCGCGTACCTAGTCTCCGTTCGAGCCGGATTGGCTTCCTTTGACAGTGGGGAGGAAGCGGAGTGATGGTTTCATATACCTAGGGTAGGGTCATAGGCCTGACCTAAACGTCCTACCCAAGGACACTCTCAGAAGAGATCATCTTCCAGTCGACCAAAGAGGAACCCACTCGACTGACTGGAAGGACTCGACCATGGAAGACTCACTCGACCATGAAGACTCACTCGACCACGGAAGGTCGAAGGCACTCCGCAGCACAATGGCTTGCTATTGAATAGACTTAATGATAGTTAAGACACTTTATGAGGCGTTACGATGCGCCCAGCACTTAATGTACTTTAACCTCTCCAATCGTGGGCTGGCTGGGGTCTGGCGCACTCTATATAAGCCACCCTCCTCCACAGGTAGAGGGGTTCGCATTCTTGTAATACTCATATCTATAATTCACTCGACCGCCTCGGGGCTCCGAGGCGTGGGGCTGTTACTTCCTCAGAAGGGCTGAACTTCGTACATCACTTGTCTTCACAACTACTCCATAGCTAGGACATCGCCTCCCTTACCTACCCCTACTTCTCTTGTCGGACTTAGAACCACGGCGGTTGGCGCCCACCTTGGGGCGGTGTTTTAGCGATTTGTGGAGGAGTTGCAGTACTCAGTACCTTCATCATGACTGCTGGAGTTTTGGTTGAGGCGCGAGATCCGTCTCGGTGCTCTCACTTTTGTCGCCGACGACTCCGCATGGCTCGGGAGGCTCCACTTGACATCGAGGCGCTCCCGTCCGCGGGCGACACACTTCGCGCATGTGTTGCGGCGTTACTGCTCGCGGCAACCGTCGACCCGTATCGGTCGACTCCCCTACGTCGCCCCCCCATCTCCCACCAGCGCAAGCGTTCTGGTGATCGAGGCTCCAGTGGTGGGTGAAACACGCGGTGGCTCGCCAGACAGCCACCGCCAGTCGCGGCCATCGAGCCCGATGAATCCCTCTACTACTGTTCGATCGCCGGCGGCTCCGTGAAGCGCATCCGAGTGTGATAGCGATGATCCAGCGGCGGAGATCCTCATGGTCGGCGGCCCTCGCGATCCTCCCGCCGCCCGCGCGGCGGGGCACCGAGGAGGAGACCCGTGCAAAACACGAAGAGTACTAGCCCGAGACACTCGACTCTCTGCGAGAGAGAAGAGCTTCGTCGCGGAACATGGATGCACTTCATACTCCTATCACCGGAGAAACCCCGAGGCTCGTGCCTTGGAGGAAGCACGTTTGGCCAATGTGGCTGAACGCGCTCGCTGGAGAATCTTCAGCGAGCACTTTCGGCAAGGCATGCAGCAGCGAATCCCGAAGCGGTCGGCGTCGGCTCTTTCCACCGACTCAGGTATACCGCCGCCAATTCAGAATTTATCACCGCAACTTCGCATAGCGGAGTCCATCCAGCCGTCGGTCGGAAGCCGGGAGAGGCTTGCAGCGAATCGAGATTTACTCCGAGCGGCGGAGACGAAACTCAGCCGTGTCGCGATCGCGCAGCAGATTCACGATCGATCCATCGCTGCGAACAACATCGATCGGCTCCACAGCCCCAGATCGCCTCCGCGGCGAGAAGGGCGCGACAACCGGCGAGCAGCGACGAAGACCGATTCGACCGAGATGACGGCGTCGAGTGCCCTTTCTCCTCCGAGGAAGGGTCGTGCGCTCCTCGGCGGCAAGATGACGACGACAATTTAATGCAGGCGAAGAGTTCGGTCGACCCGTGGAACCAGAGCTTTGGCGCGATCCATTATCGTGCAAGGCTTGGTCGACCGGAGCAGAGCCCATCGAGCGGACCGAGAGGATGCACCCACCAGCGATCGAGTGCATGTCTACGGTCGAGTGTTTTTAGCGAGGCTATCGAGCCGCAGATGATTCCCCCAATTTCAGATTGGCAACAGAAGTCGACAAGTTCCTTTGGAGAATCAAGCACGAAACTTGGCTTGAGGATTACCGAGTGGCTGTTCAGATTAGCGGTGGGAATGATGAGGTGGCCATGAAGCATTTGCCCCTCATGTTGGAAGGTTACGCGAGCATGGTTGAATCGGTTACCTCACAAAGAAGATATATATACTTGGGAAGATTTGTCCCAGTGTTCGTCAAGACTTTTGAAGGGACTTGCAAGCGACCGGCTGGTTTGACAGAGCTGCAAGTTTGTGTCTGAAGACCAATGAAACTCTCCGAGAGTACATTCAGAGGTGGATTACCTTGCACCATCTTGTGGAAAATGTGTCGACCATCGGTGGTTTGTGCCTTCAAGGATGGCGTCAAAAGCAGAGAATTGAGTCGAAGTTTGGTCGAACCGGGACATGACCACTGAGTCGAATGATGGAGATTGCTAGCAAATCGCCAATGGCGAGGAAGAAGACCGACTCGAAGCGGTAAATACAAGCCAAGTCGATCGGAGAAAGGCAATTCGGTCGGAGCGAGCGCAAAGCCGAGCCAGCAGCTCTGGAGAGGCCACGGCGTGACTTCGGGGAAGTTCAAGGAAGCCCAAAGGATCACGGAATCGAAGAAAGTGAAAGATAAAGAAGGAAATGGCGTGATGGATATGCCATGCCATATTCACACAAAGAAGGATGAAGAGGGCAACATTATTTACCCAAGCATACCACTCGCCGATGTCGACTCGATCCAGGCGGTTTGGAAAAGCAGTCTAAGGACAAGGAGAAGGAGCGGACAAGGCGGAGACAAAGAGGACGGTGAGGAGGAATACCGCATGTCAACTCCACTCGATGATCTTGGCGGATGTGGAAAGCAAAAGTCGTCGAAAGTCATCAACCGGGAGGTGAATATGGTTGCCCAGTAAAAGCCAAGTTATGTGAAGTGGTCCCGGACACCCATCACATTCGACCAATCTGATCACCCGACTCACATTGCCACTCTGGGCGGCAGCGTTAGTGGTCGATCCGGTTGTCGAAGGCACTCGGTGACAAAAGTCTTGATGGATGGTGGTAGTGGGCTGAATTTGTTATATGCGATACATTGAAAGGGATGGGCATTCCGATGTCCCGTTTAAGCGCCCGAAGAATATGAGTTTCCGCGAGTCATACCAGGAAAGAAGGCCAACTCACTCGGCCAAATAGCCACGGGCGTGGTTTTGGTGATTCCAAGCACTTTCGCAAAGAAAAGTTGACCTTTGAGGTTGTGGATTTTGAGTGCATACCACGCCATTTTGGGAGGCCGCCTCGCATACGCATTCATGGCTCGACCATGCTACGTGTACCTCAAACTGAAAATGCCAGACCAAAGGGAGTGATCACATCACCGGCGATTGGAAGAAAGCGGAAGAGTGCTTTCGAAGGGCTCGAAGATTGCCGACTCCCAAGTGACAGCGGTCGAATCGACGAATACATGCAAGCTGCAGATCCGAGTGACTTGTTACGATCCAAGAAGCCAACAACAGAGTGCGCATTCGATTAAATGCGGTGAGGCGGCCAGATCCATATTCATCCGACCGATCCTAATGCAGCCCCGACCCACATCTCCACAACACTCGACTCGAAATAGGAAGAAGCGCTCATCCAGTTCCTCCGTGAGCTGGGACATTTCGCATGGAAGCGGTGACATGCCGGGTGTTCCGGGGCTGGCCGAGCATCGCCTCCGAGTCGACAAGTCAGTGAAACCTGTCAAAGAACATCTTGGCGGTCCGCCGTCGGAAGAAAAAAGCTATTGGTGAAGAAGTGGCTCATTGTTGGCGGCAGGATTTATTAGAAATATACCACTCCAGTGGCTCGCTAATGTCGTCATGGTTCCCAAGAAGGACAACTCACTCCGCATGTGCATTGATTTTAAGCACATCAATCGGGCTGCCGAAGGATCATTTTCCTCTCCCGCATAGATCAAATTGTTGACTCGACGCGGGGTGTGAAGATGTCTTTCTAGATGCATATTTGGGTATCATCGGATCCGTCTGTATGGACCCGATGAAATAAAACAGCTTTCATCACTCCATTCGGTGCTTCGCTATATCACCATGCCATTCGGCCTCAAGAATGCGGAGCCACATTTATGCGAATGATCCAAGTGTCTTCTCCTCAAATCGGTCGGAATGTGGGCGTATATGGATGATATCGTCGTTAAGTCGCAAAAAGGTTCCGACCTGCTTGCGACCTCGCGAAACATTTGCCAACCTCGAAGATGCGATATCAAGCTCAATCCGTCAAAGTGCACATTCGGAGTTCTGGTGGAAAATTACTCGGTTTTCGTTTCGAGCGAGGATCGGCGCTAACCCGAGAAGATCGGCACTATTCTCCGAATGAAACGCATACATGCGAGTGCACGGCGTCGAAGCTTACTAGATGCTTGGCGCTTTAAGTCGATTCATCTCACGACTCGTGAAAAGGCATTACCTCTTTACCGGTGATGAAGAAGGCCGACAAATTCGAGTGGACTCGAGGTCGACGCAGCGCGTTGCCGAGCTAAAGCTCGCTCTCCACCCAGCCGGTGCTTGCTGCTCCAATCAGCAAAGAGCCTCTGTTGCTTTACATCGCAGCCATTTGGACAAGTTGTCGATCTTGTGCTTACTGATCGGCGGGAAGAGGAAGGAAAGGCCCTCAAAGTTCAGCGCCGGTGTATTATTTGTGCGAAGTCTTGACTCCATCCAAGCGAGATATCCTCATTATCGAAGCTTGTGTATGGTATATACATGACCACAAAGAAGGTTGCTCACTATTTCTCGATCATTCTATCACGGTCATCAATGACGCTCCTTTATCGAGAGATCCCGCACTGTGAGACGCAACCGGTCGAGTGGCAAAATGGGCGATTGAACTTCTTCCCTTGATATCAAATTCGAGGCAAAAAAGCCATTAAGTCCCAGGCTATAGCGGATTTCCTTGCCGAGTGGATTGAACAACAACAACCGATGAAGTTCACTCGGAGCATTGGACCATGTTCTTCGACGGCTCCAAGATCTTTGAATGGTTACAGTCTTTGGGGTTGTTCTAGTTTCCCCGGAGGAGATAAGCTTAAATATGTGCTCCAGATTCACTTTGATTCCTCCAACAATGAGGCGATCTGAGGCCCTCTTATATGGATTAGCATGGCCATCTCACTCGGCGTCCGTCGCTTTGATGGTCTATGGCGACTCAGATCTAGTGGTCGATCAAGTGATGAAAGAGTGGGGCGTGAGAAGCCCAACTATGATTGGATATCTTTGCAATGCAGTGAGGAAGCTGGAAAAAGAGTTCGAGGGTTGGAACTCCATCACATCCCCGATTGAAAAATCAAGCAGCAGATGATCTGGCGAAGATAGGGTCCAAAAGAAAGCCATTCAGTGGTGTGTTTTTGGAACATATACACACTCCATCGATTAAAGAAGATCCTTCACGGAGGAAGCTCCACAACCCAAGAGTGCCACAGACTCGGCGAGGTTGAGGTCCCAGCGATGGTCGACTTAGTCATGGAAGTGTTAGTGGTCACTCCCGATTGGACGATCCCATACATCGCGTATATTACGAGAAAAGAACTCCCGGAGGATGAAGAAGAGGCTCGGCGGATCGTCCGTCGATCCAAAGCCTTTACCGTTATCAATGGGCAGTTGTATAGAAAGCCCGGCGAGTCGGACAAAAATACATAACACGGAAGAAGGTCGAGTCATACTCAATGACATCCACTCGGGGACTGTGGTCACCATCGTCCTCTCGGACCATTGTAGCCAAAAGCATACCGGGCGGATTTTCTTGGCCAAGAGCAAATGAGATGGCGAAAGAAATAGTGGACAAGTCGAAGGATGCGGTTGTACTCCAATATGTCACACAAGCTGCGTCGACCTTGAAGACCATTCCACTCGTGCGGCCTTTCGCGGTATGGGGGTTGGACATGATCGGTCCCTTGCGAACAGGTCGGGCGGTTTCACGCATGTCTTGGTGGCGGTCGACAAGTTCACCAAGTGGATTGAAGCTAAACCAATCAAAAACTTGATCTTTGTCTTGTTGTTTCCTTTGTCGGAGGTTGGCGTTCAGATATGGAGTCCCGCATGCAGTATTATCACAAACAATGGGTGAATTTTGACTCGGAAGAATTCAAGGATTTACGCAACTCCCAAGGCACACGAGTCGACTACGCTTGATCGCTCATCCACGGTCGAGCGGACAAGCGAGCGAGCCAGCGGATTAATCCTCAAAGTGCGAAGCCCGATTGATCACGAGATCTCAAGCATGCGGCTGGAGCTTGGGTCGACGAACTTCCTTCGATGCTTTGGGGTTTGCGGACTCGCCTAATCGGTCATTGGGAGAACTCCTTTCTTCTTGGTCTATGGAGCGAAGCGGTCTTACCGAGTGATCTCCTTCACAATGCTCCCGAATTGAACTTTACAATGAAGCGAAGCTGAGCAAGCGCGTCGGGATCGATCGACCTCTTAGAAGAGGAAAGGAAATGGCTCGATCCGCTCGACCATTTACCAGCAAGACTTGCGTCGCTTTGTCGCCGAGAAATGTGAGAGGTCGAGCCTTCGGGAAGGAGATCTGGTCCTTCAAGTGGATCAGCAGAAGCAACATAAGCTCGCCCCTTCCTGGGAAGGGCCCTTCATCGTCACAAAGGTTCTCCACAATGGGGCGTATCGTCTCTATAACGTCGAGCACAATATCGAAGAGCCCCGAGCTTGGAACGCAGATCTGCTCTGCCCGTTTTATACTTAAAGTTTTTCGTTCGGAAGAGTTGTAATAAAATACTTCTGTAGTTCATGGGCTTTGAAATAATAGTGTAATAATTCCTTCGTAATTTTCATCACTTTTTATTTTTTGGTCCAGCCAAATTTTCCCCGATGGGTGGCTTAGTCGCGAATCCGTTTAGCCTAAGTAACAAAAATCCTACCGAGTGGCAAGCCGACTTCCACTCGGAGGCTTAACTCTTGAATCCGTTTAGCCTAAGTAACAAAAATCCTACCGAGTGGTAAGCGGACTTCCACTCGGAGGCTTAGCTGCAGTCGATGCTAGCCTAAGACATAAGAAATCCTGCAGTGGTAAGCGGACTTCCACTCGGAGGCTTAACTGCAGATCCGATGCTAGCCTAAGATATAAGAAATCCTACCGAGTGGTAAGCCGGACTTCCACTCGGAGGCTTAGCTGCAGTCCGATGCTAGCCTAAGATATAAGAAATCCTCACGGTGGTAAGCCAGACTTCCACTCGGAGGTTTAGCTGCAGCTCAGTGCTCGCCTAAGTTATTAAAAATCCTACCGAGTGGTAAGCCAGACTTCCACTCGGAGGCTTAGCTGCAGTCCAAGGACTCGCCTAAGTATAATGTGTACCCGCAAGGAGGACGAGGGGCAGGTCGACTGCGACCCTCTCCTCCGAGCTACACCATAAGTATAATATGTACCAGCAAGGAGGACAAGGGGCAGGTCGACTGCGACCCTCTCCTCTGAGCTACACCATAAGTATGATGCGCGTTCGCAAGGAAGACGAGGTGCAGGTCGACTGCTACCCTCTCCTCCGAGCTTCGTCACAAATACAATGGAAATCCTACCGAGTGAAGAGCAAACCTCTCACTCGGGGGCTTAGCTGCAGCCCAGTGCTCGCCTAAGGTAAAAGAAATCCTACCGAGTGAAGAGCAAACCTCTCACTCGGGGGCTTAGCTGCAGCCCAGTGCTCGCCTAAGGTAAAAGAAATCCTACAGTGAAGAGCAAACCTCTCACTCGGGGGCTTAGCTGCAGCCCAGTGCTAGCCTAAGGTAAAAAAATCCTACCGAGTGAAGAGCAAACCTCTCACTCGGGGCTTAGCTGCAGCCAGTGCTGCGCCTAAGGTAAAAGAAATCCTCTGAGGAAGAGCAAACCTCTCACTCGGGGGCTTAGCTGCAGCCCAAGTGCTGCGCCTAAGGTAAAAAAATCCTACCGAGTGAAGAGCAAACCTCTCACTCGGGGCTTAGCTACAGCCCGTGCTGCCTAAGGTAAAAGAAATCCTACAGAGTGAAGAGCAAACCTCTCACTCGGGAGCTTAGCTGCAGCCAGTGCTCGCCTAAGGAATAAGTCATTGCGGTGGGCATCTTGTCATTAACTTGCAAAGGAGCAATTCAAGCCAAAAGCAATCATATTCAAAACATCCAATCCAAATTTAGGTCGATACCTAAAGGAACCAAGAGTGCTCGGCGCTAAGCTGTTAAGGTTTATCGGTTACAACTCCACTCGGCATACCGAGGCAAATTTAAGGTCAAGGAAAGTTTTTACCCCTCACATGGAGGGCTGGATGGAAACAACGAATTCGTCATGGTCAATCCCGTCGCAATCCGCGTAGCAGCAGCAATGAAAGTCTCCATGAAGGCCACGAAGTCGTGCTTTTGGTGTTGGCCACTCGGAGCCGCCACTTATCCTCTCGGGCATCCTTGCAATGGACTCGAGCGGACACAAGGCAACATCCGCGCCACATCGGTGAAGACTTCTTCCACTCTTGCACTCGGTCGGGGACAGCGTTCGATCGAGTCACCAACGACTTCGAGGTCATTTTGGAGTGTTTCCACTGGGCGAGGCGTCGAGTCGATGCGGGATGTAGCAACCTTCGATCTTGCGAGATAATCCACGACAGCAAACACGGGACTCGGTCGGAAGATGTTCATGGCGGTTTCATCATTCACGGAGAGTTGGCGAGGTCAAGGTTAGTCTCGGTGGCTGGTTTCTTCTTCGAGTTGCGACGAGAACTCTGCAAAGACAAAATCCGGAATTAAGAAAAGCGATCGAATGGGAACATAACAGTTGGGAGAATTGGTCGAGTGAAGAAGATTACCTTCAAGCATAAGGAACAATTTTTAGCAAGAGCACCCAAGAAGCCTTCCATTCGTTCTTCTTCCCACCATCTGGTTGATCTTCTCGGTCGAGTAGTCTTGTCGACCTTGATCGTTCAACATCCTTGGTGGCAATGGCGAGCAGCCTTGATTGGTGTTGTCTGTTCGAGCTTGGTGGCGAGGCCAGCTTTTCATCGTGAGCTTGATCTTCTCGAGACAGCTCAAGCTCCTTCTTCCTCTGGGCCTCCTTCACCTTGCACATAAATTACAGCAAAGTCAGGTTTGAAGCAAATGAGGGGAGAAAAGAGTCGTCGAAATCTCACCAAACATACCTTTGGTCTCCTCCTTTGCCTTCGTCGATTCTCTGCACTAGCTTCAAGTCCAACTCGAGCTGAATATGCTTCTGCTCCGATTCGATATAAGCGCCGCAAGATCGCGAGGATTTCTCTGAAGAGTCAATTGCAAAAATATCGAGAGATAATCTACTTCGAGTGAATAAAGAAAAAGCGATGCGTTTCTAAGATTACGATCGAATGCAAGCATTCGGCCGTAATCTCGAGGACTACCCGGTGGGTGCACTCAGCGTGCCCCCAATGGGTCTTATTCAAACAGTCGACCGATCGACCAGCAAAAAAAAAAAGAAGCGAGTCGACCGATCGACGAAACTTCTTTAGGCGTAATCAATCGCGTGATCGACCACGATCTCGGGGACTACACCGATGGGTGCACTCAGCGTTCCCCCACCGATCTCGAAAACCATTCGTTCCATTGGTGATGATCAATATCTACTTAGTAAGCCTAAGACCATTGCCGAGTCGACCTTAGCCTTAGGGACTACACCGGCGGTGCACTCAGCGTGCCCCGCTAACACGGAGTTTCTACCAACACACCCGGTGGGTGACTGCTATAATTCGAGAAAGAAAAGTTTTGATAATATATCCCTAACGAGCAGGTGGTGGTCGACCGACTGAACATTACTCACGAAGGCGGAGTCTGGCGTCGTAAGTGCTTGGCTCGCATCGAGCGATCTTCACCGCTCCATCATGATTTCGCTTGACGGATAGCCTCCTTAGCACGTTAGCTTTGGTCCTCGGGGCGTGGTGCGTGGCGAAGATCGATGGCTGCCCAGCACTTTCGGCGAAGTGGGTCGAGCACTCGTCAACGGCACCATGAATGACACGGTGTGTCGAGTGCCGACCTCCCCTTCTGTCGCAATGGTCTCGGCGCCACCACACCTTGGGCTGCATGGCGATGATGCCTTCTGCTCCGCCTAGCCCTCAATGGTTCCTCATCCTCATCATAAATGCGTCGGAAGGGTGATAATGACATTGGTTGGAGCTTGAGGAAAAAGTCAAAGTCGAAATTATGCATCGGTCGACCGAGAACAAGATGTAAAGTTGCGATGCAGGATTTGAAGTCGCGCGTCCTCCATCTCATGGTCCTCGGCCTTGCACGAGGTTTGGAATCATAACCGCTGAAATGGTGGGGATGGCTACCTTCATTTTAGCAGAGGCTTGGTCGTCCTCGGCGGAGCCACTTCGATTGCTTGGCGCCTTCTCGATCGGCACCGGAGAAGCGGTCCGAGGCGTTTGGTCGATCAGGAGGCGATCGCCACTCCCTTGCCGCGTTCGATCAAAGGGTCGTGCACAAGTTTTGACCGCCTTTCGGCGGCGGTGCCTCCTCCTCCTCTTCGTCCTCGTCGTCATCATCCTCGTCATCATCATCGTCGTCATCGTCATCTTCTGCGGCGTCTGAATCCCTCTTCTGGCTCTACTTCCCGCTGTCTTCTCCCTCCTCGATCGGAGTTTGGCGCCATTGGGCATCAGTATAGCTCGGTAAGGGCACTGAAACATCAAAACAGAACTTCGATCGACCAAATTACGAAAACACATTCGACGAAGATACAATGGAAAACGAGCAAATGTACCTTTTGGAGCGTTGTTGTGGTCAAGTGGGAAATCCTCCGGGATCCGCGAGGTTGTACTTGTTTCGATGATCGCAGCCATCCATCTTTCCACTATGGCATCGTCGGCGCCTCCGGGTGGGCCAGCGAGTCTCGTCTTGATGCCACTGTACAGCCACATGCGATGGCTCCGGGCTGAAGAGGCTGGATTCGCCTCGAAGAAAAACCTCCGGAGGTCCATGCCGATCCACGCCATCCCGAACCAGCTGCACCACGCGGTCCATCAACATCTTCACCTCAGTTCTCTCCTCCGAACTACCTTGAGAGAAGAGGGTGCATTCACTCGACTCATGGTGAATGCGGGAAGACCAATCGATTGCCCGGCGTCGTCTCATTCCGGCAATAGAACCAGGTCATTGCCAGCCTGACCAACTCGGGAAAAGACATAGCTGGGAAGGTACTTTTATTCCTCACCGGACCCTAAGCCACCACACATTTCAACTACACAGGTCTTCTCGTCACGGGGCTTGCCTTCTTCACGGTCGAGGCGACATGTGAAGATGTATGAACAAACCCGGTCGGCGGTCGACAGCCCGGAAGTTTTAGCACATAGACACAAACGCAGCAAGATATGCGATGGAGTTTGGAGTAAAATGGTGGAGCTGGGCTCGAAGAAATTCAGAAAACCCGAAAGAAGACACTCGGCGGCGAAAAACCTCGGTCGACATGGGTGGCGAAGCACGCACTCACCCTCTTACGGTGAGGCTGCCATTCTCGGCCGGGAAGCCTCGCGGCACCATGGGGATCAACCCGTCGTTGGCCATGTCGAGGAGATCCTTCTCCACGATGGTCGTTGGATCAATCTCCTGGACCCAGCCCTTGACAAGTTGGATCTCGACGAGGAACCGCCATGGCGGTAGATCTCCCTTCGCCCTCTCGGCCGCCTTGACGCCTTCTCCGCCCGACACCTTCTTCGCGGCTCCAACACCGCCGTCTTCTCTTTGCCCATGGTGGCGGCGGAATCTTGCAGAGAGGAGGTAGCGAGGAGCAGCGGCGATTCGGGCGGAGGCGAAGAGAGCGGAGGAAGAAGGACGGTCTTGTGCGAAGCCCCGAGTTGCATTTATAGCATCCTTCCGAGTGGATGGCAGGTGGACCGAACAATCAATCATATCCCGAACAGTTCGCTGCGATCGTGGCGGAAAAAGCGGCGCTGAAATCGGCGTTCTGTTATGTCCCATCCGAGCGCCGCGATCCGTTCCGCCAAGCGTTCCCCAAATTTCATATCCGCGAGATCCGCGAGAGCAGATCGGTCATCAGCGCGAGATTTCCTCGATCCGTCGCTCGGGAATAGCAAAGTAAAGAAGGTCACTCGACCAAAGAACAAGAATGGATCAAGTCGATGAAGAAAAGTTGCTTGTTATCAACAGGAAGATCTTGATCCAAGACAACACGTAGCCAAGATGCGCAAAAAGACAATCGAAAACAACGTCAACTCCTCCTTCACTCAAGCCTCAATCCATTCGGGGCTAATGATGGTTTCATATACCTAGGGTAGGGTCATAGGCACGACCTAAGCGTCCTACCAAGGACACTCTCGAAGAGATCATCTTCGATCGACCAAGAGGAACCCACTCGACCGACTGAAGGACTTCGACCATGGAAGACTCACTTTCGACCATGAAGACTCACTCGACCACGGAAGGTCGAAGGCACTCCAGACAACGGCTTGCTATTGAATAGACTTAATGATAGTTAAGACACTTTATGAGGCGTTACGATGCGCCCAGGACTTAATGTACTTTAACCTCTCAATCATGGGCTGGCTGGGGTCTGGCGCACTCTATATAAGCCACCCTCCTCCACGGTAGGGGGTTCGCATTCTTGTAATACTCATATCTATAATTCACTCGACCGCCTCGGGGCTCAGGGCGTGGGGCTGTTACTTCCTCCGAGAAGGGCCTGAACTCGTACATCACTTGTCTTCACAACTACTCCATAGCTAGGACATCGCCTCCCCTTACCTACCCCTACTTCTACTGTCAGACTTAGAACCACGACATGGAGAACTTCCCCAACCCATCCAGGGGGGAGAGAGTATGCCTCGCTTCCTACTTACTGAGGGGCATCGGATTTCCAATCCATCCATTCCTCCGCGGGCTGAGTTCTACGGCCTCCAGCTGCACAACTTCACACCTACCTCCATCCTGCATATCGCAGGCTACGTCGCTCTTTGTGAGCTATTTCTGGGTTGCGATACCCATTTTGAGCTATGGAAGAAGCTATTCTGCCCCGTCCCCCATAATCAAGGGGGATCAATATTCCAAGTGGGCACAGCCGAGATATGGCGCATCTTCGGGACTGGATACCCATCTGACACACCGAAGAAGGCACCCGAAGAGTGGCCCTCCGAGTGGTTTTATATTGAGGATGTCTTCCTTCCCGACCCAATCCGAATGGGTCTCCATGAGTTTACAAACGCTCCGCTAGAAAAACACCTTGACTGGCGTCCCCAGAGCCCCAGAGAGGAAGATAGCAGGGAGGTCCTTCAATTGATGAGCAAGATAAGAATACTCGGTCAGTCCGGATTGTCAATAGTCGAGGTTATGGCGATATCCATAATGCGTGGGGTTCAGCCACTCCAATACCGAGGGCATCCCATGTGGCACTTCAATGGAGAAGACGACGCCACCCGCTGTGGTCGAAAGGGTCTGGACTCCACCACCGCTCTAGTGGAAATACTGTCCGATTTATACAAGGGGGAAAGAGAGGAATTCACCCACATTAAGCCACGGGATGGATTTTCCATGTACAACCCTCCCAGCTGGGTGAGCTGCCATCCATTGCTCTACTCTATTCATTCCATGAGCCTTTGTTTTCATAAATATTTACTCCGTCTACTTATAATAGGAAAGTTCCATAGCCCGGCACCACAGCCAGAGGACCGTAATCGAGCCCTTGACCCCGTATTTGAAGAGGACCTGGACATATTCGTGGAGCTCGCGGAAGGGGTGTTTCACCAGGCGAGCTGTGACGGCACAGAGGTGGCCATCATTGCTGGCTATCCCGGCCTCCTCCCTGTATCACATGTAAGTAAACAAGAGACTTATCTTCCGGAAAAGATTTATTCCTTCCGTCTTACCCACCGCGCAATTCTTACGCTCTAAAGGGAAGACGATCGGCGCGCCAAGCCGAACCCGAGGCGACTCGCCAACAAGGGGCGCCCATGTCGGGTAGGCCTTTAAAAAGAAAGGAGAACAAAAATATGGCGGAGCCGTCCACAAGGAGGTATGGTTTTAAATATGCTCCGCGGTTCGTCATCTTAAAGTATGACACTATCCGTTGTGTGTTTAGCAGAAAGAACATCCGCTGAACTATGTCCGGGGATCCTACCAACCGTGCCTCCACTAGCTGGATTCTAGGCCGGGTCTCGGGGACGGAGGCCAACACGGGAGTGACACCGTACTGTCCTCAAACAGAGGATTCAGACAGAATGTCCATTACAAATTCTGAAGTGGAGAGCACCATGAATCATCGGCGCCGGCGGGCCGCACTCAATGACCCTGGTTTTTCAGATGAGGCTTTTAATGCCTTCAACTCGGGTGATGTGTACATCCGAGCCGCTCAGGATGGGCTTGCTAGAGCCACGGACCAGTATTTGAAAGATATACCGGTAAATATAAAAATCTGATAATTATGTATATCAGTAGCCCCTGAGACTTAAAGCAGTTGGTACAACTGATTTAAGGATCATTGTACATGTAGGTTCTCTCAGAGAAGAACAACCTGTTGTCTCAAGAGCTGGAAGAGTGTCGAACCCAGCTAACGGCCGGTATGGCCAAGCTGTCAAGATCCGAAGAGGCATCGACTGGTGTGTATTCCTGAATTGAGAAAAAACAATATTGTATTTATAAACCAGTAATGCTAACAATATCTGATGATCAAAATCCTCAGATAATCCGGAATAGAATCCGGGAACCCCAGAAGAGGGTGAGCAAGATGCATAAAGGCAAGCAGCCGCCGGCGAGCGTGTACTTACACGGGTCATACAGAAGAATAATAAGCTCCAAGATGCTAATACCCAGCTGGGTGAAGAATTGAAAGATGTTCGGGCCCAGCTGGCTGACTCCTTGAAGGAAAATAAGAGGCTTCAGCACGACATTTTTAGTATGTTCTCAAACGAACATTTATGTAGTTTGATAAAGACAGGAACTAACAGAGTTATGTCTGTAGGTATGTTGATGGGTCGTCCCGAAGAGGAGATGCCCGGATCTTCAGGCGATCTACTACAAGAGCTTTTGCAACTGCATGAGCAAGTTCGGAAGGTCATGCGGAGCATTGCCAAGGCCTGTGGCCATCCGCCTTCCTACTAGGAAGTATGGGGGAGCTTGCTCAACTTTTCAAGGGAGCGCGGCGGCGTTTCCGACTATGGAAGATATCTGTCTGTCGAGAAGGGGCGAGAGAGGCTTGGGCCATGGTGAAAACACGGTATACCAAGCTTGATTTGAATCATATGGCCCGGGTCGGACCTGTAGGGTCAGATGGGAAAGAAATTCCCGTTAGTCTGGTATATGACCAGGTGGAATTAGCTGCAAAATATTCCCAACAGGATTGCAGGCTAGGCAACCTGTTGGGTGGCATAGAAGAAGAAGCATTTGAGTCTAAATGACTATGTACTTCAGTTGACATATTTGTCCCTAGCCGGATTGTAAAACATTTGTCATGGCAGATTGAAAGTGCAACTATCCCTAGGTGGTTTTGGTAATTCATAACAACATATAGCTCATTGAGCTAATGCTATTCCAAGACTACTATTTCAGGAAAGCTCAATGAATGGCATGGCATGGATGATGAAAGTGGATCCCTCAAAATACTAAGGACAAAGGATTGGCTCAAGCTCAAATGCTCAAGACTCTTCATTTTATATTTTAGTGATCCAAGATCACATTGAGTCTATAGGAAAAGCCAATACTATCAAGGAGGGATGAGGTGTTGCTTAATGAGCCTCTTGCTTCATGTGCTTTGTGATATGCTCCAAAACCCTCAGCTACTTTCCCACATCCACAAATGACCTAAACCCAAAGCCAAAATCAGTCACACCGATTCTTCCTATCCGCGCCACCGATTCCAAAAGTCATAGCCACTGCCACAAACCCTAAGCAAATCGGTCTTACCGATAGGGATCTCGTTCTCACCGAGATGGGATTGTAATCTCTCTTTTCCTTCGTAACATTTCGGTCTAACCAAGTGAGCGTCGATCCCACCGAGATTGCAATGTAAACTCTCTGTTTCCTTTTGTAACATTTCGGTCTCACCGAAAAGAGCAAATCGGTCCCACCGAGTTTACGACCAACTCTCTAGAAAGCTTATTACCAAATCGGTCTCACCGAGTTTGTGTGATCGGTCTTACCGAGATTATGTTATGCCCTAACCCTAACCGAATCGGTTCACCGAGATGCATGCCAGTCCCACCAAAAATCACTAACGGTCACTAGGTTTACTAAATCGGTCCGACCGAGTCTATTGAATCGGTCCCACCGAGTTTGGTAAATTGTGTGTAACGGTTAGATTTTTTGTGGAGGCTATATATACCCCTCCACCTCCTCTTCATTCGTGGAGAGAGCCATCAGAACGAACCTACACTTCCAACTTACCATTTCTAAGGGAGAACCACCTACTCATGTGTTGAGGCCAAGATATTCCATTCCTACCATATGAATCTTGATCTCTAGCCTTCCCCAAGTTGCTTTCCACTCAAATCTTCTTTCCACCAGATCCAAAATCTATGAGAGAGAGTTGAGTGTTGGGGAGACTATCATTTGAAGCACAAGAGCAAGGAGTTCATCATCAACGCACCATTTGTTACTTATTGGAGAGTGGTGTCTCCTAGATTGGCTAGGTGTCACTTGGGAGCCTCCGACAAGATTGTGGAGTTGAACCAAGGAGTTTGTAAGGGCAAGGAGATCGCCTACTTCGTGAAGATCTACCGCTAGTGAGGCAAGTCCTTCGTGGGCGACGGCCATGGTGGGATAGACAAGGTTGCTTCTTCGTGGACCCTTCGTGAGTGGAGCCCTCCGTGGACTTGCGCAGCCGTTACCCTTCATGGGTTGAAGTCTCCATCAACGTGGATGTACGATAGCACCACCTATCGAAACCACGCCAAAAACATCCGTGTCTCCAATTGCGTTTGAATCCTCCAAACCCTTCCCTTTACTTTCTTGCAAGTTGCATGCTTTAATTTCCGCTGCCTATATACTCTTTGCATGCTTGCTTGAATAGTGTGATGATTGCTTGACTTGTCCCAAAGTAGCTAAAATCTGCCAAACTCTAAAATTGGGAAAAGGTTAAGTTTTTATTGGTCAAGTAGTCTAATCACCCCCCCTCTAGACATACTTCAAGGTCCTACAAGTGGTATCATAGCTTTGGTCTCCATTTGCTTTGATTTCCATAGCTTTTGGTGGTCATAGCCTTGGTTTCACAACCTAGGAGAGTATGGCGTCTAGCGAGGGAAATTATCACCGTAGAGGTCCTTACTTTGATGGTACTAATTTTGCTAGTTGGAAGCATAAGATGAAAATGCATATTCTTGGACATAACCCCGCCGTTTGGGCAATTATTTGTATTGGCTTGCAAGGTGAATTCTTTGATGGGAGAGAACCAAACCGTGAAGCGAATGCGGAAGAATTGAAGATGCTGCAATACAACGCTCAAGCTTGTGATATCATCTTCAGCGGATTGTGCCCCGAAGAATTCAACAAAATCAGCCGTCTTGAGAATGCAAAGGAAATTTGGGATACTTTGATTGATATGCATGAAGGTACCGAATCATCAAGGAATCCAAGTTGGATGTGCTCCAAAGTCAACTTGACAAGTTCAAAATGAAGGATGGTGAAGGTGTCATTGAAATGTACTCTAGGCTTGCTCTTATCACAAATGAGATTGCCGGCTTAGGGAGTGAAGAGATGACCGACAAATTCATCATCAAGAAGATCCTAAGAGCATTGGATGGAAAGTATGATACCGTGTGCACATTGATTCAAATGATGCCAAACTACAAAGATCTCAAGCCAACGGAAGTCATTGGAAGAATTGTTGCTCATGAGATGTCACTCAAGGATAAGGAGGAACTTCACAACAAGTCAAGTGGTGCTTACAAAGCCTCAAGTGAAGCCCCCACATCATCAAGTGAGAAATAAACCTTCAATGAAGAATTGAGCTTAATGGTGAAGAACTTCAACAAATTCTACAATAGTAGAAGCAAAGAAAGAAGCTCCAAGTCAAGGTCTTACAATGGCAAAAGGTCTTCTAGTCGTGAGCGCAATTGCTACAATTGTGGGAGACCTGGACACTATTGCAATGAGTGTACGACACCCTACAAAAGAAGAGAAGACTCTCCAAGAAGAAGAAGCAAAAGAGAAGAATCACCACCAAGAGAGAGGAGGAGTAGAGATGATCGTTATGAACGAAGACCCTCATGGAGAAGCAAGGATTCGAAAAGGAAGGACAAGTCATCAAGGAGCTACACAAAACGAAGACATCAAGCTCATGTTGGTGAATGGGTATCCGGCTCCGACTCCGACAATCACTCCGAGAGAAGCTATCACTCCGACTCCGAATATACTCAAGATGAAGGTGTTGCCGGTCTAGCACTTGTGTCAACCAACTCCTACGACATATTTGATTCACCAAATGAAGGTGTTGGAATATGCTTCATGGCCAAAGGTCCAAAGGTAACACATTCTGAGTATGTTGATTTCAATAGTGATGAAGATGACTTGCTTGTGGATGATGATCTACTTGTTGACAACTCTAGTGATGAATACTATGATGAATACTCTAATCATGCTAATCAAGATAAAATGAATGACAATGATAAGGAGAAGATTGAGCTTCTAACTAAAGAACTAAACACTCTTAAGTTGGCTCATGAAACTATCTTCGAAGATCATCGAGAACTTTTAAGGGCTCATGAGAAGTTACGCTTTGAAAAGCTCAATCTTGAGCAAGAGCATGAGTTCTTAAAAGCAATCAATGATGATCTCCGTAAGAAAAGTTCTTCTTACATTGCCAAGCGTTTACTCTTATCTACTTACATGCCTCAAGTCAAGTCTAGTAACAAGTACAAGAAAGATACTTCCTCTAGTAGTAACAATAATTATGTCAAATCCAATATTGTTGCTTCTAGTAGTTCTCTTGATTCCACTAATGATTCTCTTAGCCAAGTTACACTTGAGCAAGAAAATAGCTTATTGAAGGAATTATAGAAAGGTGTTTACAAGAGCCTTGCGGGAGTAAGCAATTCGAGGAAATTGTATGCAAGCAAGGAAGGCACCGGAAGAATCAAGGTGTTGGTTTTGAACGAAAGTTCAATGCCAATGGAGTTGAGTGGGAAGATGATCAATACCCCAAGGCGAAGTTTGTTCCTCAACAAGAGAAGTATGATCCTACTTCCTTCAAGGAACACAAGCTCAAGATGATCTTCCACCACAAGACCACAAGAACAAAGGCAAGGACAAGCTTCAAGAAGAGATTGATGCATTTGAAGAAGCACCTAAAGCCTCGTTCAAGTGGGTCCCTAAGACTACATCAAGTTCTACTTCATCAAGTACAACTACAACTCCAAGGATTCCCATCAAGATGATGTGGATCCCGAAGAAGAAGAACTAGAGAGTTCTTGAGGGTGACTCCGCCAACATTCTTCACTCATATCACTATGGCAAGAACAAGTGCAATCAACTTCCACATCTTGCACTAGTTCAAGGAGTCACAAACCCTCATGTTGGTAAGGCAAGGGACAAGGTAACCTAATGATTTCATGGACATCATCTTGTGTGTGCATCACTCTATGTCTATGGATATTCTTGTTTGTTCCTAGTGGGACTAACCCATGTAGGTAAGTTGAAAGTGCAACTCACTCCAAAGGATTGCTCTAAATGATCTACATCAACTTTGAGCATCCACATCTTCAACACCTACATGAAGTCATCATCGACAAAACCCAAGGTTAGTTCATCCCTCTAAGGGGGGAACTCACATCTAGGGGGAGCTTAACTCTAAGAATTGAGTCAAAGCAACTCTAATGGTGTGAACACATCAAAGCATTATGTAAAAGTGGTAACCCCACTTGAGCTTAAACGATGAGTATGACTTATGATCAAATGTTTTCATTTGACTCCTAAGTCAATATACTCATATATAGATGACCTAGTCATCGCCAATTGTTTGATAGATGTTAGAATTGGTTGTGCATGCTTTGCCACATATTTCATTTGCCATTTTATTGTGTGAGCATGTTGGTGCATATTTTACTCATTCAAGGACATCCACTTGTTGTTTTGATTGTTTGGTCTCTTTTCTTTTTGCCAAGTGGATGGAAAGGAATGCCTAAGAACCTTCTTTAGCTATCTATGCTTTTCTCGTCTCAAACTCTATTCATGCTACATCACAAAATTTGATCAAGTCAGATTCGAACCACTCTGTGTGAGGAGCACTCGGAGTCCCCGATTCGTCATAGACTTAAACTTCCAAAACCTCTTTGTTACTCTTGGTCTGACCGATTCCTCCATTTCGGTCCTACAGAGATCAGTAAGTTGATCTGATTTTTCAATCTCAGTGCAACTGATTTGAACTTTTCTGTCACACCGATTTGCTGTAACTATACACAGTTATGCATCTCGGTGCCACCGAGTTGTTCCACTCAGTCACACCGACAGGGTCGGGCTATATATAGTCACGGGCAAAATTTTGGAAATTTCTCCGAAACCCTTCGCCCGCGCAATAGCTCGCTCTGCCATCGAAGGTCTCCGGATCGTTTCCTTGTCGCCAGCAGCCTCCTGTCGCTGGTCTCTGCCGCTGTCAACGAATTTCGCCCCCGCCGTTGCCGCCGTAGCGAGTCCACCGCCAAGCTAGGGTATGGACTCAATCTTTGTGCTATCCTCGTCTGATTCCTAGCACATTGTATTCTTATTAAATCTTGCCATGATTGAAACACTCCTATCCAGCCAAAGTAGTCCGTAGATTAGATGAGATTCAAACTTTTAGGGTTAGGTTTCCGCCGAAACCATCTCGGACCCACCGAGTTGAAAAACTCGGTCTCACCAATTTGGCTTATGCCATTGCACTAGTGACTCTCGGTCTGACCGAGAATTACTAATCGGTGCGACCGATTTGAGGATTATGTGAAACCCTAGCAGTCTCGGTGCCACCGAACTGTGACTCGGTCCAACCGAGTTCATCAGTTTAGGTTCCAAAACTACTTCGGTATCACCGAGTTTGAAAATCGGTTGATCCGAAATGCTTTCTGTGGAAAACTAAAACTGAATTTTTGAATCATTCTTTTGCAAAAATCTCTGCATTTTGTGATGCTCATCCATTCTATCTCATCTATAACTCTTCACGAGGTCGTGATCGACTTTTTGCAGCATGTCGGACTGGAGTGACAGCGAATAGGTCGAAGTGCAGATGGACTTGAGTGAGGGCACTAGTCCCTCAACTACAGATGAAGGGAGCAGAAGCACTCCTAGCAACCTGCCTAAGGCTGCTACCAGGCAAAGAAGGAGAAGGCTGCCAGGATGCCAACTCAAGAGGAGGCATCTGAATATTTCTTGAAGAACAAGCAGGAGCAGCTTGGTTACTTGATAGCATCTACACTGAGGATTGAGAAGGGACTGGCCACCCTCACTTAGAATCAGGAGAGTCTGGAACGAATCATGGAACTCAAATTCCATGACCTTGATGTCAAAGTAACTGAGATACAGTCAGTTGTGGAGCAGCTGCAGGATGATATGCAGGAGAGGGAGGGCAAGACTACCACAAATGTGTTTGCCAGAGTGCCCAGAGCCCAGAGGTCAGTTGTAGTGCCCGTGACAGACACCAGAGCAACAACATCTGCACCAGCTACAGCCCCTTCAGCTCCAGTGCAACCAGCTCCAGCATCCACTCCAGCACCCTCTACTTCAACTGAAGCCTTCGTCCAAGGAGTTATCAGGACACCACCACCAGAAGATCAAGCCTGAGAGTCGATCTAGCACTATGCATTTTCTATGAACTTTTTGGTAACTTGTTGCCAAAGGGGAGAAACAATGTGTAGATCATAGGCTTCGAGAGAGAGAGTGTTGCTTTTGTTCTCTCTTGCTTTATTTGGTGGTTTCTAAACTTGTTGCTTTTGATTGCTTGTGATACTATGCTTGTGAGAAATTGATGATCATGTGTTTGATCATAAGCTACACTTATGCATATTTGATGATATTATCCTATCTATCTTATGTGATCATTCACTTTGCTAGGTGATGAGTGCATGTATTCAATGTTTATTATTTTGAGCGCTCCACCAAGATGTATGTGACATGGAAGAGTAACCCATGAGCCTAATTCGTTGTGCATTTGCAGTCCACAGCAAATCTTAAAATATGCACAAATTTAGGGGGAGCTTTTGCTTATCACATACTTCTCAAAGCGACGATGTTATTCAATCTTATTATCATTTGTCGAAGCTTTGATCTATATGTTGTCATCAATTACCAAAAAGGGGGAGATTGAAAGTGCAACTATCCCTAGGTGGTTTTGGTAATTCATAACAACATATAGCTCATTGAGCTAATGCTATTTGTAGGATCGGAAGTATGTCTAGAGGGGGGGTGATTAGACTACTTGACAACTTAAAATTTTTGCCTTTTGATTGGAGTAGTTTCTTAGCAAGTTCACAATGACAACCAAGTCAAGTATCACCCTACACATGCAATTCTAGAGTTGTGGCAGCGGAAAGTAAATTGCATTATAGTAAATGAGAGGTGGAGAAGAGCAAGCGCAAGTTGGAGACACGGAGATTTTTCTCGTGGTTCCGATAGGTGGTGCTATCGTCAATCCACGTTGATGGAGACTTCAACCCACGGAGGGTAGCAGCTGCCTTGAGTCCACGGAGGCTCCACCCACGAAGGGTCCACGAAGAAGCAACCTTGTCTATGCCATCATGGCCTCGTCCACGGAGGACTAGCCTTACTCGGGTAGATCTTCACAGTAGGCGATCTCCTTGCCCTTACAAACTCCTTGGTTCAACTCCACATCATGGCGGAGGCTCCCAAGCGACACCTAACCAATCTAGGAGGCACCACCCTCCAAAAGGTAATAGATGGGGTTGGTGATGATGAACTCCTTGCTCTTGTGCTTCAAATGATAATCTCCCCAACACTCAACTCTCCTCACTGATTTGGCTGTGGTGGAGGAAGGATTGAGTGGAAAGCAACTTGGGAAGGCTAGAAATCAAGTTTCATATGGTGGGAGTGGAGCAACTTGATCTCAACACAAGGGTAGGTAGTTTTCTTCTCGAAAATGTAAGGTAGGAGTGGTAGTTCTTTCGATGGCTCTCTCCACGAATGAAGAGGAGGTGGAGGGTATTTATAGCCTCCACACAAAATCCAACCGTTACACATTTGACCAATCTCGGTCGGACCGAAGTTGACAACTCGGTGAGACCGAAAGTTCAAATCTTGTGAGCGTTGGGATTTTCGATGGGACCGAAAATACAATCTCGGTTAGTCCGATTCTTCCAAAGTCTAGGGTTTGCCAATTTCGGTGGGACCGACTTTCTCATCTCGGTGACACCGATTTGAGTCTGAAGGTTCTGAAGCTTGGCAACACCAATTCGAATGACCGAGTTTGGAATCGGAAAATCCGAGATTCTTAGGGTTTGGGTATATGGTGAGGTGGTTCATCTCGGTGTGGTGAGTTTGGAATCGGTGGGACCGAGATTACTTATGAGTTTATGTTGGAATGAAAGATTGCGATAGTTTGAGAGATAAATCACTAAGCACTTAGAGCAACGGATCATCATCATAACCTCACCCCTTTTAATAGTATTGGCTTTCCTATGGACTCAATGTGATCTTGGATCACTAAACCAAAAATGGAGTCTTGAGCTTTTGCCAATGTTTTCCTTAGCATTTTGAGGGTCCACATCATCGGTCATTGCCATACCCATATCAATGAACTTTACGAAATATTCTCAAGAAATGATTAGTTCAATGATATATATGTTGTTATTAATTACCAAAACCACACAGGATTAGTTGCACTTTCAATCTCCCCTTTTGGTAATTGATGACAACATATAGATCAAAACCGACAAATGATATAATCAATGAATAACATAAATAAGCTTTGAGAAGTATGTGATAAGCAAGAGCTCCCCCTAAATTTGTGCATTATTTAAGATTTGCGTTTGAATGCAAATGCACAATCGATTAGGATCATGGGTTACTCTTCCATGTCACATACATCTTGGTGGAGCGCACAAAAATGATAAGAATGAATAACATGCACCCAATCACCAAGACATGAGTAAATGATCATACAAGATATGAATGGAATATGATAGGCATCAAGCACACATTAAGCACAGTATGATCAAGCACTCATCAAGATAGAAACAAGCGTAGTATCAAACACACGAAGTATCTCAAAGAACTCAAAAGTATCTCAAGGAAAACCGCAAACGAAAGAGCAAAAAACGAGCACTCTCTCTCTCGAAGCCCTATGATCTATACAATTTCTCCCCCTTTGGCAACAAGTTACCAAAAAGTTCGAAAGGTATAGAGCTAATCGTCACTCGGGACTCTGCTGGCGGCTCCTGTCTGCGTCGATGGAGTGGAGATAGCTGCATCTGCGAAAGCTTCTGCTGAAGTCTGTGGAGCTGGAGGAGTGGATCTTGGTGGTCTTTGGGCCGATGGAGCTGTAGGAGGTCTTGATGTAGTAGCCACAGGGTCGACCTTTGGAATAGCGGTGATCTGGGCTTTGTGGAGCCTTTGGGCGCAGGCTGCTCATAGTCATCTGGACCATATCACCTTCCATCTCTCTCATGAGTTCTGCCTTCTCCCTCTTAGCTTCCTCGATGTCGCCTCAAGCTTGTTGGCGGTGACTGCACTTGATCGACAGCGTCGAGCATGGAACTTATCTTCAACTATCCTCTCAAGGCTCTCCACGAGGCGCACTATCTTGGCAGGCGTAGCTCAATTCTCTGAGTGGCTTCAAGAAGTTGTTACGCAGCGCTCTTGGGCTTCTTGTTGCTTCCTTCTCGGCTTTAGCTTGTTTGGCAACTTCAGACTTAGCATGTCCTTCTACGGATGTGGGAGCATCCTCGGTCATCACAACCTCGTTATCCTCATGTTAGGGCTGCGGTGGCAAGTGGGGTCTATCCAACAGGTAGGTGTCCGTGCCAAACTTGGCATTAATAAGCATCTGAATATGCGGAGCAAACCCACACGACCTCTTACAGTGCTGCTGCTGTCCTCTTGATAGTCTCAACTATCGGGTCCATCACCTTAAAAGGTGTCTTGATCTAGAATGTGCAGCATGTTGATAGAGTACCCTCTTATCATGCGGTGGTCCCTGACTTAGGCATCAAAGTATGCCTCGAGAATGGTGTTGGTGGTTGGGAGACCTGCTGAAGATAATAGATGAACCAAGCTTCCATATCTCAACATCCTTCTCCTTTACCTCATTGTACATGTTCTTCATTGACTCGTGATTTTTCTTGAATGCCATACACATCAACATCATCATCCCTTGATCTGGTGCATTCAGCAATGCTCTCCATTCTTCAACGGTAGAATGGAATCTACGCCTATACATCATCCATACAATTACGCCATCTGGATAGAAGTGTGCGGTGGCATAGAAGCGCATGATCATCTCATCGTTCCAAGCAGTCAATTTCTGACCAACGAACTCTGCAATCCCACAAGCAGTGAAGCTTTCATGCACATGTGGGAAGTAGTCTCTGTGCTCTTCACTGTCGATGTAATCCCAGTCTACATATCTGGTGTCAGCAACAATTGGCTTCTTGTCCATGAGCACTGTCTCATAAAAGTCTTGTTGCTCTCTTGTGTGGAATCTTGAGTCAACTGCTGTTCTTCTCCTGGTGGCATATGGATCAACTTGCCTCCATAGCCTGAGACCTTTGTCCTTCCTCTCTTTCATATTTTCAGCTCGAGGATGAGCTTCATTATGAGCTGGCGGTTTACATGCGAGCTTGAGCAAAACATGAGCCTCATCATCGATTCTGCGGTGGCACATTGTCCTTCTTCTTCTCTGAAGCGGTATGTTCCTCACAGTCTTCTTTGGCTTGGCAGCTGGTTTGGCTTGGGCTGCCTTTCTTGGAGCTAATTGCTTAGCTTTTGTGGGTGCTCCTGCTTACGATGGCATCACCCATCAACCACGCTTCGAGGAGGCTGAGGTGCTTCCTCATCGAAATCATCATCATCGACTTCTTCATGAACTTTCCTCTTCCTCTTGGAAGTCTTCTTGATCTTCTTTGGAGGTTTCTTCCATCTTGAGCTTCGTGCAACAGAGGATTTTGTCACTTTGCTTGTGCCTTTCTTTGTTGTTGCCCTTGATAGCTCTTGGCAACCACTTGCCTTTTGGCTTAGAAGTTATCTCCTCATCTGCAACAAAGTCTGAATCCTCCTCATCGAATTTCTCTTCCTCCACAGCCAGTAGCAGTGCAGGCGATCCACTTGGAGTGCTTCTCTCTCCATCATCTGAAAAACTGCTTGCTACGGACTTGTAGCTGCCTCTGGAATCTCAATCGGCATCTCGGACCTGTTACATTGTCACTTCCATCGGACATGACCGACAACTTTGTGAATAGAATAGGTATAGGCGAGAATAGAAGAGTTATCACAAACTGCAGAGGATTTTGCAAAAGAATGAGTTCAAACTTTAGTTTTAGGTTTTCACAGAATACATGTCGGTCGACCGAGTCTATCAATTCGGTGAAACCGAAGTGTCTAAACAGACCACATACACCACTTTCGGTTGGACGAAATGGGTTTCGTCTAGCCGAGACTACTAGGGTTTCACTGAATCTTCACTTCGGTCTTACCGATTTGCACAACTTCGGTTTCACGAAAAGTGCGGTCAATGGCGAGAGGCCAAATCGGTCGATCCGAAAATGTCGAATCGGTCACACCGAGATGTGTTCGCGAAACCTAACCTAAAATTTTCACTCGAAATTTGTTCTATGACCTAAGCGGCTGGATAGGAGATCTCAATCTTGGCAAGAAACTTGGCAGCGCCTAACGTGCATTGAATCAGCGGTTGGAGCACGAGAGGATGAAACTCACCCAATGCGGTGGAGCTTCACTCACGGCAGCAGCGGCGCGATGAGAAGGACCGTTGGCGGCGATGGAGACCATGGCGGGGCGCTGAGCGACGGCGGAGGCGATCCGGAGACCAAAGCGACGGCGTGAAGGGTTTGAGGCGAAGCGTTTGAAGAAGTAATCAACGCGCTCGTCCTCGGTATATATACCCCGGTGTCGGTGGGACCGAGTTTGAAAACTTCGGTGGGACCGAGATGGTTAGCTGCGTGCGATTACACACCAGTCACGCCGAAATTTGAAACTTCGGTTTCACCGAGGTGAAAACCTAGATCAATCAAGTGATTTGATCATCGATTTGAGTATATCGGTTTGACGAAAGTACTAGAAGGTTTTGGAAGTTAGGCTTTTGACGGATCGGTGGCTCAGAGTGCTCCTCACTCGATGCATCCGAAAAAGTCTTGTTCAAAGTTTGTGATATAAGCATGAATAGAGTTTGAGACAAGAAAGCATAGATAGCTAGGGGAGGAACTTAGGCATTCTTGTCCATCCATTTGGTCAAAAAAAAGAAACCAAAAGACCAAAGCAACAAATGGATGTCCTCGAATGGATAAAATCATGCATCCAACATGCTCACACAATAAGATAGCAAATGAAATATGTGTCAAACATGCACAAACAAAACACTAACAGCTAGCACACAATTTGGCGATGACTAGGTCATCTATATATGAGTATATTGACTTAGGAGTCAAATGAGAACATTTGATCATAGGTCATACTCATCGTTTAAGCACAAGTGGGGTTACCACTTTTCCATAAAGCATTGATGTGTTCACATCATTAGAAGATGCTTTAGCTCATTTCTTTAGAGCAAAGCTCCCCCTTGATGTGAGAACCCCTTTTAAAGGGTCAAACTAACCTTGGGTTGTCGTTGAAGACTTCATGTAGATGTTGAAGATGTGGATGCTCAATGTTGATGAAGATCATCAAGAGTTGGGAGCAATCCTTTGGATTCGGGCACTTTCAATACCTACATGGGTTAGTCCCACAAGGAACAAACAAGAATATCCATGGACATAGATTGAAGTTCACAATAGATGATGTCCATGAAAGCAATGATTACCTTGTCCCTTGACTTACCAACATGAGGGTTTGTGACTCCATGAACTAGTGCAAGATGTGGAAGTTGATTGCACAAGTCCTTGCCAAAATGAATGTGAGTGAAGTATATTGGCGGAGTCACCCTCAAGAACTCTCTAGTTCTTCTTCTTGGGATCCACATCATCTTGATGGGAATCCTTGGGGTAGTAGTTGAGCTTGTCAAGTAGAACTTGAAGTTGCCTTGGGAACCCACTTGACCATGGCCTTGGGTGCTTCAATGAATGCATCAATCTCCTCTTGAAGCTTGTCCTTGCCTTTTAGCTTGTGGTCTTGTGGTGGAAGGTCATCTTGAGCTTGTTCCTCATTGGAAGAAGTAGGATCATACTTCTCCTCTTGAGAGCGAACTTTGGAGTGGGATATTGACCTTCTTCCCATTCAACACCTTCGGCGTTGAACTTTCGCTCAAAACCAATTCCTTGATTCTTCGGTGTCTTCCTTGTTTGCGAACAATTTCCTCAAAGCTTTTGCTTCGGCAAGACTCTTGTAGACACCTTTCTCTATAATCCTTTTCAATAGACTATTTTCTTGCTCAAGTGAAACTTGGCTTGAAACATTGTTAGTGGAATCAAGAGAATTACTAGAAGTAACAACATTTGATTTAGCATGATTATTGTTACTACTAGATGAAGAATTTTTCTTATGCTTGTCATGCTTAGTTTTGATAGGTGGCAAGAAATTAGACAAGAGAAGTCGTTTGGCAAGATATGAAGAACTCTTCTTTGAAGATCGTCATTGATAGCTTTTAGAAACTCATGTTCTTGCTCTAGATTGAGCTTCTCGAGCGTAGCTTCTCATGAGATCTTAGGAGCTCTCTATGATCTTCTTGAGTTGTTTCATGAGCTAACTTAAGAGTGTTTAGTTCTTTAGTTAGGCGCTCAATCTCCTTCATAGCATTGTCATTCGACTCTTCTCGACTATAAAGACTACTAGCATGTTCATCATTACTAAGCTCACTAGATTTATCATGTAAAGCTCATCTTCACCAAGCAAGTCATCCTCATCACTATCAAAGTCAATAAACTCAGGATGTGATACCTTGGGGCCTTTTGCCATGAAGCATCTTCCAATTCCCTCATTTGGTGAATCAAATATGTCATAGGAGTTGGAGTTGGAGGACACGAGAGCAAGACCGCAACACCTTCATCTTGGCTGTATTCGGAGTTGGAGTGATAGCTTCTTTGGAGTGATTGTCGAGTCGGGCGGAAACCCATTCACCAACATGAGCTTGATGTTTTCTTCTTGTGTAGCTCCTTGATGACTTGTCTTTCCTTTCCGAATCCTTGCTTCTCAGAGGATCTTCGTTCATAACGATCATCTCTACTCCTTCTCTCTTTTAGGCGACTCTTCTCTTGAGCTTCTTCTTCTTGGAGATTCTTCTCTTCTCTTGTGGGAGTCGAACACTCATTTGAGTAGTGTCGGGTCTTCCACAATTATAGCAGTTTCGATCACGACTAGAAGATCTCTTTTCATCATATGATCTAGACTTTGAGCTTCTTTCCTTGCTTCTACTCTTGTAGAATTTGTTGAAGTTCTTCACCATTAGGCTTATTTCTTCATTGGAAACTAGCTTGTCACTTGAGGATGTGGGAGCTTCAACTGCAGCTTTGTAAGCACCACTTGACTTGTTGTGAAGCTCTTCCTTATCTTTAAGTGTCATCTCATGAGCAACAATCCTTCCAATGACTTGGTAGGCTTGAGATCTTTGTAGTTTGGCATCATTTGGATCAAAGTGCACACGGTGTCATACTTTCCATCCAAAGCTCGAGAATCTTCTTGATGATGAATCGGTCGGTCATTTCTTCGCTTCCTAAGCCTGCCATCTCATTGGTGATGAGAGCAAGCCTAGAATACATTTCAGCGACCCTTCACCTTCCTTCATCTTGAACTTGTCAAGTGACCTTGAAGAACATCTAGCTTTGATTCCTTCACGGACTCGGTGCCTTCGTGCATTTCGACCAAAGTATCCCAAATCTCTTTTGCATTCTCAAGGCGGCTGATCTTGTTGAACTCCTCGGGACACAAAGCATTGAAGAGAATGTCACAAGCTTGAGCATTGTTACGTAACATCCGCAACTCATCTGCGGTAGCTTCACGATCCGGAACTTTTCCTTCTTGAAGAACTCACCTTGCAAGCCAACACAAATAATGCCCCATGCGGCGGGGTTATGTCCAAGAATATGCATTTTCATTTTATGCTTCCAACTAGCAAAGTTTGAACCATCAAAGTAAGGACCTCTCTGAAAATTACCCTCACTAGGCGCCATACTCTCCTAGGTTGTGAAACCAAGCTTATGGAGTCAATGCAATGAAACCAATCCAATGGAGACCAAAGCTCGATACCACTTGTAGGATCGGAAGTATGTCTAGAGGGGGTGATTAGACTACTTGACAACTTAAAATTTTGCCTTTTGATTGGAGTAGTTTCTTAGCAAGTTCACAATGACAACCAAGTCAAGTATCACCCTACACATGCAATTCTAGAGTTGTGGCAGCGGAAAGTAAATTGCACGATAGTAAATGAGAGGTGGAGAAGAGCAAGCGCAAGTTGGAGACACGGAGATTTTTCTCGTGGTTCCGATAGGTGGTGCTATCGTCAATCCACGTTGATGGAGACTTCAACCCACGGAGGGTAGCAGCTGCTTGAGTCCACGGAGGCTCCACCCACGAAGGGTCCACGAAGAAGCAACCTTGTCTATGCCATCATGGCCTCGTCCACGGAGGACTAGCCTTACTCGGGGTAGATCTTCACGAAGTAGGCGATCTCCTTGCCCTTACAAACTCCTTGGTTCAACTCCACATCATGACGGAGGCTCCCAAGCGACACCTAACCAATCTAGGAGGCACCACCCTCCAAAAGGTAATAGATGGGGTTGGTGATGATGAACTCCTTGCTCTTGTGCTTCAAATGATAATCTCCCCAACACTCAACTCTCCTCACTGATTTGGCTGTGGTGGAGGAAGGATTGAGTGGAAAGCAACTTGGGAAGGCTAGAAATCAAGTTTCATATGGTGGGAGTGGAGCAACTTGATCTCAACACAAGGGTAGGTAGTTTTCTTCTCGAAATGTAAGGTAGGAGTGGTAGTTCTTTCGATGGCTCTCTCCACGAATGAAGAGGAGGTGGAGGGTATTTATAGCCTCCACACAAAATCCAACCGTTACACACATTTGACCAATCTCGGTCGGACCGAAGTTGACAACTCGGTGAGACCGAAAGTTCAAATCTTGTGAGCGTTGGGATTTTCAGTGGGACCGAAAATACAATCTCGGTTAGTCCGATTCTTCCAAAGTCTAGGGTTTGCCAATTTCGGTGGGACCGACTTTCTCATCTCGGTGACACCGATTTGAGTCTGAAGGTTCTGAAGCTTGGCAACACCAATTTCGAATGACCGAGTTTGGAATCGGAAAATCCGAGATTCTTAGGGTTTGGGTATATGGTGAGGTGGTTCATCTCGGTGTGGTGAGTTTGGAATCGGTGGGACCGAGATTACTTATGAGTTTATGTTGGAATGAAAGATTGCGATAGTTTGAGAGATAAATCACTAAGCACTTAGAGCAACGGATCATCATCATAACCTCACCCCTTTTAATAGTATTGGCTTTCCTATGGACTCAATGTGATCTTGGATCACTAAACCAAAAATGGAGTCTTGAGCTTTTGCCAATGTTTTCCTTAGCATTTTGAGGGGTCCACATCATCAGTCATTGCCATACCCATATCACTGAACTTTCTGAAATATTCTCAAGAAATGATTAGTTCAATGATATATATGTTGTTATTAATTACCAAAACCACCTGGGGATTAGTTGCACTTTCACTATTCCAAGACTATTATTTCAGGAAAGCTCAATGAATGGCATGTCATGGATGATGAAAGTGGATCCCTCAAAATACTAAGGACAAAGGATTGACTCAAGCTCAAATGCTCAAGACTCTTCATTTTATATTTTAGTGATCCAAGATCACATTGAGTCTATAGGAAAAGCCAATACTATCAAGGAGGGATGAGGTGTTGCTTAATGAGTTTGTGATATGCTCCAAAACCCTTAGATACTTTCCCACATCCACAAATGACCTAAACTCAAAGCCAAAATGGTCATACTGATTCTTCCTATCCGGCGCCACCGATTCCAAAAGTCATAGCCACTGCCACAAACCCTAAGCAAATCAGTCTTACCGATAGGGATCTCGGTCTCACCGAGATGGGATTGTAATCTCTCTGTTTCCCTTCGTAACGTTTCGGTCTAACCGAAGTGAGCGATCGGTCCCACCGAGATTGCAATGTAAACTCTCTGTTTCCTTTTTGTAACATTTCGGTCTCACCGAAAATAGCAAATCGGTCCCACCGAGTTTACCTGACCAACTCTCTAGAAAGCTTATTACCAAATCGGTCTCACCGAGTTTGTGTAATCGGTCTTACCGAGATTACGTTATGCCCTAACCCTAACCGAATCGGTCTCACCGAGATGCATGTCAGTCCCACCGAAAATCACTAACGGTCACTAGGTTTACTAAATCGGTCCGACCGAGTCTGTTGAATCGGTCCCACCGAGTTTGGTAAATTGTGTGTAACAGTTAGATTTTGTGTGGAGGCTATATATACCCCTCCACCTCCTCTTCATTCGTGGAGAGAGCCATCAGAACGAACCTACACTTCCAACTTACCATTTCTGAGAGAGAACCACCTACTCATGTGTTGAGGCCAAGATATTCCATTCCTACCATATGAATCTTGATCTCTAGCCTTCCCCAAGTTGCTTTCCACTCAAATCTTCTTTCCACCAGATCCAAAACCTATGAGAGAGAGTTGAGTGTTGGGGAGACTATCATTTGAAGCACAAGAGCAAGGAGTTCATCATCAACGCACCATTTGTTACTTCTTGGAGAGTGGTGTCTCCTAGATTGGCTAGGTGTCACTTGGGAGCCTCCGACAAGATTGTGGAGTTGAACCAAGGAGTTTGTAAGGGCAAGGAGATCGCCTACTTCATGAACATCTACCACTAGTGAGGCAAGTCCTTCGTGGGCGACGGCCATGGTGGGATAGACAAGGTTGCTTCTTCGTGGACCCTTCGTGGGTAGAGCCCTCCGTGGACTCGCGCAGTCGTTACCCTTCGTGGGTTGAAGTCTCCATCAACGTGGATGTACGATAGCACCACCTATCGGAACCATGCCAAAAACATCCGTGTCTCCAATTGCGTTTGAATCCTCCAAACCCTTCCCTTTACTTTCTTGCAAGTTGCATGCTTTAATTTCCGCTGCCTGTATACTCTTTGCATGCTTGCTTGAATAGTGTGATGATTGCTTGACTTGTCCCAAAGTAGCTAATATCTGGCAAACTCTAAAATTGGGAAAAGGTTAAGTTTTTATTGGTCAAGTAGTCTAATCACCCCCCCCCCCCTCTAGACATACTTCAAGGTCCTACACGGACCTTTTTGCTTCAGCCTCTAGACCCAACAGTCCGGAATGTTTCCGAATACCCGCTCGGTAATATAAACCGGGGTACGCATGGAAACCAGGCGTAGGGGTCATAGTTGCTTGAACAGACAAGTAACCAACTAGCTATGTTATATTACATGGTTAGTAAGAAACATCTTCCAGAGAGAATAGTTTCGTTAAGGGTTCCTTTCCCTGGGTACGCATGCATTAACATGCATGTCTGAACTGCGATCGAAAGGCACAGGATGTGTAACTTCTGGGGGTTTGTATTGTGATAGGTAAAAACATCTTTAGTCCACCGACCGAATATTCCCTTAAGAACGCTAGCTTTCGGCTTCACCCAGTCTGAGGTACACATCCGGTGTACCCGTCAGTAACAATCGCAGAGGTGCTCCCTTTATGCCCTAGCCAAACTAACGGGAACGTAGGGCATAAGCATAGGAGCCAGGCAACCCAGCTTGGCCAAAACTTAAGTCACATCGATGCATATAATGGCGAAGAAAAGATGCATATGGAAAAAGGACGCATATGCAGTGGGCTTGATGCCCGAAAGATAATTGTATTAAGCTTCTGTATAAGAAGCCCCCAGGTATAATGAGCGCACATACTTGAAGATTAGTGCGGTACAACTGTGTAGTCTAGCCACAATAGAGCTGTAGAGATTTTTAAAAAGGAAATGCGAGAAGAGAGCTAAAAAGTAAATGAAAAGCAATAGAGGGAAGGAGATGAACATGGAGTTCAGCGCTAGGCGTAGAATCGTCGAAGTCCGGCTGCATCCCATGGGTTTGTCTCGAGGCAGTTGTTGGATGCCTCTCGCAGTCGATACGCTCCTCCGGTGAGAACTTTGTCAATAATGAAGGGACCCTCACACTTGGGCTTGAGTTTGTCCTTTTTCTTCTCCGGTAGACGTAGAACGAGTTTGCCAATATTATAGGTCATGGCCCGTACTTCTTTGCTTTGATACCGACGAGCCTGTTGTTGATAGAATGCGGAACGGGCTTTTGTGACACCGCGCTCGTCTTCTAGGGCATCTAAACTGTCCTGTCGATTGAGCTCGGCCTCTCTCTCTCTCTTCGTACATGCACACTCGAGGTGAGTTATGAATAATATCACAGGGCAGCACAGCCTCTACGCCGTACACCATGAAGAAGGGTGTGTATCCGGTAGTGCGATTTGGCATGGTCCGCAGCCCCCAGAGTACGGAGTCGAGCTCCTCAACCCAGTGCATGTCTGATTCTTTTAAGGATCGCACTAGTCTAGGTTTAATGCCGCTCATAATAAGACCATTGGCTCATTCGACTTGACTGTTTGTTTGAGGGTGATAGACGAAGGCATAATCGAGCTTGATGCGCATCTTGCCGCACCAAGTTTTCACCTCATCGGTAGTGAAATTGGAGCCATTGTCGGTGATGATGCTGTGGGGGACACCATAACGGTGTACTATGCCTGATATGAAGTCTATCATGGGTCCAGATTCAGCCGTTTTAACTGGCTTGGCCTCTATCCATTTGGTGAATTTGTCCACCATGACCAACAAGTATCTTTTCTTATGGCTTCCTCCTTTAAGGGGTCCAACCATATCAAGCCCCCAGACCACAAAACGCCAAGTTATGGGGATTGTTTGTAGGGCGGTGGGTGGCATATGGCTTTGGTTGGCGAAAAGTTGGCATCCGACGCAATGTTGGACAAGGTCTTGTGCGTTTGCTCGCGCTGTTGGCCAGTAAAAACCTGTACGTAAGGCCTTGCTTACAAGGGCCCGAGCTGCGGCGTGGTGACCGCCGAGGCCGGCATGAATTTCAGCCAAGATCTGCTGCCCTTCCTCCTCGGAGATACATCTTTGAGGTACCCTGGTGGCGCTTTTCTTATAAAGGTCTCCCTCATGGACCTTGTAGTCTTTAGAGCGCCACACAATGCAGCGTGCCTCATTTTGATCCTCGGGGAGTTCGTGCCTATTAAGGTAGGCCAAAAAGGGTTTGGTCCATGGGGCAATAACAGCCATGATGAGATGGGCCGAAGGTGTTATTTCGGTGGCAGAGCCCCCGATTATGTCCGTGTGTTCAGAATCTGGGGTTGTGGTCAGATCCGGACTGATGTTGCCGGTCTCCCCTTCCCACACCACGGATGGCTTGAAAAGCCTTTCCAAAAAGATGTTAGGTGGGACAAGGTCGCGCTTAGCGCCGATTCGGGTGAGGATATCCGCCGCTTGATTGTTTTCTCGAACCACGTGATGAAATTCGAGCCCCTCTAACCGAGCTGACATCTTAAGGACGACATTACGATAGGCCGCCATTTTTGGATCTTTGGCATCGAAGTCCCCATTTATTTGAGATATTGCGAGGTTTGAATCCCCTCGCATTTCTAGGCATTGAATGCCCATCGAGACAGCCATCCGAAGATCATGCAACAGGGCCTCGTATTCGGCTGCATTGTTAGAGTCTGTGTATAATATTTGGAGTACATATTGGATTGTATCTCCCATGGGGGATGTTAAGAGAGCACCTGCCCCGAGACCTGCCAGCATTTTAGAGTCGTCGAAGTGCATGATCCAGTTGGATTATGCGCCGTACTCTTTACACCGCGTTTGGATGTATGTATTGCACCCTCGAATTGGATTTGGTATTCCCGAACTGCCAATTCAGCTGTTTGGATGCGCACTGAAACATCGAATGGAAATGAGGCCGAATACAGCGCCGTTTTCGCTCTCACGCACGCTCCCCTCCCACAATACAGACCCCTCCGGCTCCAATTTTGCTGGATTTGCACTCACCTGCAAAACATACCGCTTCGACCCCTCTCTTACCCCAGCGAAAAAGAAAACAGAGGCGGAGCGAAGAAGCTCTAGCGGCACCATGTCATGCTCCTCTGTGCATGGCTACTCCCGCATCCCGGTGACGTAGCAGCAACCGCGGCATTCCTCGCGGCGGTGGCGTCTGGATCCTCTCCATAGAGCGTGGCCGACCTTCTCAGCCATTGCTTCCGGCGGTGGCGGCGACGGCGGCCCAGAGCCAGCACGCGGGCGGAGATTCTTCCCACGGCCGGCGTCTGGATCCGCGCCCATGGATCCATGCCCGACCTTCTCCTCACAGCCTGAGATCCGCGCCATCAGGCGGCGTCCGCATCCGTCGGTGCGGGCGGAGATGCTTCTGACGGCAGGTTGAGCGGCTGGCACGCGGCATAGAGAGGAGAACGACCGCGCACGGAATTAGATCCAGCCCCTCTGCGGGGTTTGCTTCGTCCTTTGATCCTAGCTAGCTAAGTCTGCTTCATCCTCTGAACTTCTCCCCATTCACTAGGAAGCAACACTTTCAATTTGTTGTAGCCAAGGCACACGATGGATGGTCCAGATCGAGTTTGCTTCTTCCTCTGAATTTCTCCTCGTTCACTAGCTAGCTGTATTGTGATTCCAAAAAAATGTATGGTGATATGAAACTTGTGATTTGTGAAGTAAACAATACATGATAGCTTTCACTCCAATTTGTTGTGCAAATTTCATTTTGATACACGAAGAGCAAAGCATAAGCCACAGACTGTATATTTTTTTGTCATTTTTATTGCTATATAATCATTTTTATTCTAGATTGTATTAAAAATTGAGTCATAAAGAACAAAGCATAATCTTCATACTCATGTAAATATACAATTCCATAGTTTGTCATCCAAACAAGATTTGGTATTGAAACCTCTATGAGATTCCATGAGCCAATTCGGTGAACAACCAAACAAGCGAATTCGTATTCATTCTCATTTCAGTTTCCTTGCTGAATTGGTATTGCAACCAATTCAATATGGAGCCCTTCAATACAGACATCCAAACATAGCATTAGGGAGTTCGGCCTCTGTCCATTCGGCAACGAAATCCGCCAGTACTTGAGATTTAATTGCTCACCATAGTTTATATGTGATGTTGAATGGGAGTAGCTCAATGGCCCACTTGGCAATCCGGCCCATGGCATCGCGGTTGTTTATTATGTCGTTGAGTGGTACGTCAGAGGCCACCGTGATTGAACACTCTTGAAAGTAGTGTCTTAGTTTCCGGGATGCCATGAAGACCACGTATGCTATTTTTTGATAATATGGGTACCGGGATTTGCATGGTGAGAGGACAGTGGATACGTAGTATACCGGCTTCTGAACCAGGAATTTGTGTCCGTCCTCCTCTCGTTCGACGACGAGCACCGCACTCACAACTTGGTGTGTTGCAGCTATGTATAACAACATGGGTTTGCCAACGTTCGGCGCGACCAGGATTGGGTTGCTCGCTAAAAGAGCCTTTATTTCCTCTAGTTCGGCCGTCGCCGCGTCCGTCCACTCGAAGTGTTCGGTTCACCGAAGTAGGCGATAAAGTGGCAATGCCTTTTCTCCTAATCTGGAGATAAAGCGATTACAGCTGCTATGCATCCAGTTAGCTTCTGGATTTGTTTGAGATCTGTTGGGGTATCCAACTGTGACAAAGCTCAGATTTTAGCTGGGTTTGCTTCAATTCCTATATTGGAAACAATGAAGCCTAGCAGCTTTCCGACGGGAACGCCGAAAACACATTTTTCAGGATTGAGCTTAATGTCATATGTTTGGAGGTTATCGAACGTGAGCCTTAGATTGTCTATTAAAGACTCGGCGTGTCTGGTCTTGATGACTACGTTGTCAATGTATGCTTCAACTGTTTTGCCGATTTGTTTCTCTAGGCATGTTTGAATCATGCGTTGGTAGGAGGCACCAACGTTTTTGAGCCCGAAAGGCATAGTGTTGAAGTAGAAAGGCCCGTATGGGGTTATAAATGCCATTGCAGCTTGATCGGACTCCGCCATCTTGATTTGATGGTATCCGGAGTATGCATCGAGGAAACACAGTGAGTTATGTCCCGCGGAAGCATCGATAATCTGATTGATGCGTGGGAGAGGGAAGGGATCCTTAGGGCAGGCCTTATTGACGTCCTTGAAATCGACACATAGGCGCCAAGATTTATCCTTCTTTGGTACCATCACCAAGTTTGCTAGCCAATCCAGGTGTTTTATTTCTCTGATGAATCCGGCCTCGAGTAACTTGGCTAGTTCCTCTCCCATAGCTTGTCGTTTGGGTTCTGAAATGCGTCGTAGTGTTTGCTTGACCGGCTTGTATCCCTTTAGTATGTTAAGGCTGTGATCGGCCAGCCTGCGTGGGATCCCCGGCATATCAGAAGCGTGCCAGGCGAAGATATCCCAGTTCTCGCATAGGAACGCCCGCAGTGTGGCATCGATTGTGGGGTCCAGTTGTGCCCCAATGGATGTTGTCTTTGAGGAGTCCGTTAGTAACAAGAAGTAAGGGACACAGATGTTTACCCAGGTTCGGGCCCTCTCGATGGAGGTAAAACCCTACTTCCTGCTTGATTAATATTGATGATATGGGTAGTACAAGAGTAGATCTACCACGAGATCGTAGAGGCTAAACCCTAAGAGCTAACCTATGATGGTATGAATATAATTGTGATCGGCCTTCTAAGGACCAACCTCTCTGGTTTATATAGACACCGGAGAGGGCTAGGGTTTACATGGAGTCGGTTACAAGGAAGGAAATATAATATCCGGATCGCCAAGCTTGCCTTCCACGCCAAGGAAAGTCCCATCCGGACACGGGCCGAAGTCTTGAGTCTTGTATCTTCACGCTTCAATAGTCCGGACGTTATACACGGTCCGGCTATCCGGATACCCCCTAATCCAGGACTCCCTCAGTAGCCCCTGAACCAGGCTTCAATGATGATGAGTCCGGCACGCAGTATTGTCTTCGGCATTGCAAGGCGGGTTCCTCCTCCGAATACTCCAAAGTGGTTATCGAACACGTAGACCGTGTCCGGATCTGCAAGATGGTCTTTGTATGGTACAGATCTGATTTGCTGGCAATCTTCGTGCGGCGTGCCCCTGCATCGTGGCTTGGTCCAACGTGAACCGACGTTTTTGCATCCCACCTTTCTTCTTCAACAATTATCGGTTAGTATAGGCTAAGCCTAAGTTTTTGCTTCTTCACATGAGTTGTGCTATCCTTCCAATGTCATTTTATTTTGTTTTGCTTGTTGTTTGAATAAAATACCAAGATCTGAAATTCTTAAATGAGAGAGAGTCTTCACATAGTTACATAATTATTTAACTACTCATTGATCTTCACTTATATCTTTTTGGAGTAGTTTTTCATTTACTCGTGTGCTTCACTTATATCCTATGAGTAAATGGTTGAATGAGTTGAATGTCATAAATCTGAAATTCTATATGTTCAATTTGCTTATTCCATGGGTAGTAATGACCTCACATCTAATAAGTAGAGGTGGTAATTTATTGAAGGTTAGCAAGCATTGTATTGGTCACTTGAACAATTCATGAAATAATATTGAAGGAAGAGAGATTTCACATATAAATATACTATCTTAGACATCTTCTATGATTGTGAGCCCCATTAATTATTTTCAAACCTGAGAAAATTAGTTGAAATTGGACAAGGAAGACAACGTAATGAGTTATGCTTGGGTGTATTTGTATAGAAGTTATATTGTTACAGATCCTCCAACATGCGGTGCTTGCTTTTTAGAATCCTTTGCTAGCCAAAATATCTTTACTAAGCGGGAATACTACTTGTGCATCCAAATCTCTTGAACCAAGTTTCTTCCATGAGTGTCCACCATACCTACCTATATGCGGTATTTACCTGCCGTTCCAAGTAAATTTGCATGTGCCAAACTTTAAACCTTCAAATAATAATCTGTTTTGTATGCCTGAATCGCTCATGTAGCGACTAGGGGCTGTCAGTATCTTCCATGCTAGGTGGGTTATTCTCAAGATGAGTGGACTCTGCTCATCATGCACGAGAAAAATGGCTGGTAACCGGGATGCCCATTGCCATGATCAAAAAGATCAAAGCAAAACAAAATAATTAAAACAAAACTCCCCTAGGACTGTTGTTGGTATGGACGGTACCCCGTTGTTTCGGATGGCCGTGGAGTGTGATTGTTGGTGGAGGGGGAGTAAAAACTTTACCATTTTGTTTGGGAACCGCCTATAATGTATGTAGTATGGAAGATATTGAGAACTCTTGGTTGTTATGTTGACAATGAAAGCATACCTCTCAAAGTTATTTTCATCTCTATTTCAAAATCGAGCTCTGGCATCTCTGCAAATCCCTGCTTCCCTCTGCGAAGGGCCTATCTTTTACTTTTATGCAAGAGTCAGTAGTGTTCCTTCTCATTCCTACCCACTCTTTAGTTGGCAAGCATCGTGTGTTGGGGAAAGATCTAAGCATATATGGCCATGCAAATATATTTGATCATGAATTATTATTGTTGACAATTATCTATATGATAAGTGAGTTGGGAGGTGAAACACTAAGCTCCTATCTTTCACTGTGTTTGATGGATGCTATTTGTTCTAAGAATATGCTTTGAGTGGTAGCAATCATGGAAGACTATATGATAGTTGAGTATGTGGAGTTTGCTAAATCAAAGCTCTGACATAGACCCTTCCTGAAAATAAGATGAATTGTAATTGTTTGATGACTGAGAATGAAGTTTGCTAGTTTTCAAGAAAGTTTATGGTCTATGCTTTAACATGTGAATAGCTTGTTACTTGATCTTGAGAAGTTTTATGAGATGAACTACTGTTATGACATATAATCATGCTAGAAAAGGTGATTGAAATTATCATTGATCAAACTTGTGCACCTTCTAGCATTCACACTTCATAAATTCTTTCTTTTATCATTTACCTACTCGAGGACGAGCATGAATTAAGCTTGGGGATGCTGATACATCTCCAACGTATCTATAATTTATGAAGCATTCATGCTATTATATTATTTGTTTTGGATGTTTATGGGCTTGATTATACACTTTTATATTATTTTTGGGACTAACCTATTAACCGGAGGCCCAGCCCATATTGTTGTTTTCTTGCCTACTTCAGTGTTTCAAAGAAAAGGAATATCAAACGGAGTCCAAACGGAATGAAACCTTCGGGAGAGTTATTTTTGGAACGGAAGCAATCCAGGGGACTTGGAGTGCAAGTCGGGGAAGCTTCGAGGAGGCCACGATACAGGGTGGCACACCCACCCCCTGGACACGCCCTCCACCCTCATGGACCCCTCGTGGCTCCCCTGATCGACTTCTTTCGCCTATATATTCCCATATACCCTAAAAACATCAAGGACAACAATAGATCAGGAGTTTCGCCGCTGCAAGCCTCTGTAGCCACCAAAAACCTCTTAGGGGCCCGTTCTGGCACCCTGCCGGAGGGGAAATCCATCACCGGTGTCCATCTTCATCATCGTGGTGCTCTCCATGACGAGGAGGGAGTAGTTCACCCTCGGGGCTGAGGGTATGTACCAGTAGCTATGTGTTTGATCTCTCTCTCTCTCTCTCGTGTTCTTGAGGTGATACGATCTTGATGTATCGCGAGCTTTGCTATTATAGTTGGATCTTATGATGTTTCTCCCCCTCTACTCTCTTGTAATGGATTGAGTTTTCCCTTTGAAGTTATCTTGTCGGATTGAGTCTTTAAGGATTTGAGAACAGTTGATGTATGTCTTGCCGTGCTTATCTGTGGTGACAATGGGATATTCACGCGATCTACTTGATGTATGTTTTGGTGATCAACTTGCGGGTTCAATGAACTTATGCATAGGGGTTGGCACATGTTTTCGTCTTGACTCTCCGGTAGAAACTTTGGGGCACTCTTTGAAGTACTTTGTGTTGGTTGAATATCTGAATCTGAGATTGTGTGATGCATATCATATAATCATGCCCACGGATACTTGAGGTGACAATGGAGTATCTAGGTGACATTAGGGTTTTGGTCAATTTGTGTCTTAAGGTGTTATTCTAGTATGAACTCTATGATAGATTGAACGGAAAGAATAGCTTCATGCTATTTTACTACGGACTCTTGAATAGATAGAACAGAAAGGATAACTTTGAGATGGTTTCATACCCTACCATAATCTCTTCATTTGTTCTCTGCTATTGGTGACTTTGGAGTGACACTTTGTTGCATGTTGAGGGATAGTTATATGATCCAATTATGTTATTATTGTTGAGAGAACTTGCACTAGTGAAAGTATGAACCCTAGGCCCTGTTTCCTACCATTGCAATACCGTTTACGCTCACTTTTATCATTAGTTACCTTGCTGTTTTTATATTTTCAGATTACAAAAACTACCATCCATATTGCACTTGTATCACCATCTCTTCGCCAAACTAGTGCACCTATACAATTTACCATTGTATTGGGTGTGTTGGGGACACAAGAGACTCTTTGTTATTTGGTTGCAGGGTTGCTTGAGAGAGACCATCTTCATCCTACGCCTCCCACGGATTGATAAACCTTAGGTCATCCACTTGAGGGAAATTTTCTACTGTCCTACAAACCTCTGCACTTGGAGGCCCAACAACGTCTACAAGAAGAAGGTTGTGTAGTAGACATCACCTAGCTTGGTGAACAAGGAAGAAGATGGACGCAGCAGTTTACCCAGGTTCGGGCCACCTTGCTGTGTAAGACCCTATTCTTGCTTTGTGGTGGATTAGCCTCACGAGCGGTTGAGGATGAACTAGTACAAGGGAAGAACGACCTCATGAGGTTTGTTCTAGTGTGGATGTGAGGTGAGGATTCGACCGGATCCCCCTTCTACGGTGGTGGCTAACCTATATTTATAGTGGCCCTGGTCCTCTTCCCCCAAAGCGTAGGCGGGAAGGGATCCCACAGTGGCCAATTTGAAAGGGGACAAGTAGTACATCTTATCCTGACGAAAGGTGGTCTTCGAATGCAAAGCTCCTGGCCATGACGCTATGGTGGGCTCGGCGATGACATTCATCATGTCGTCCTAGTGGTCTTGGTCTCATTGCACGGGAATGGAAACTTTTGGGTGATTCCTTGGGACCCCGCGCCTGCGCTTGCCCCCTTAGCACCAAAGAGGAAACTTGCTGCTCTGCGCCCGCTGGTGTCAGCCTGACCTTGGTCATCATGGCTTGTGTCACCTCAACCTCATGAGGTGGGTGCCTGCATAGAAATCTCCGCTCCTTGGGAGCCAGCCTGGGGAGGACGCTCCCTCTGGAGGTCTTGATGTCACCCGCCTCACGAGGGTTGGCCCCTCGCGAGGGTCTTGTCTTGAAGGTGTTATAGATGGGCCGTACTAGGCCATCGATGGAGCCACGTCGTGGGCTGCAAGCAGGCAAGTCTAGGCACCCTGGTTCCCAGAACACTGACACGGACCTAGTTCGTGTAATTTCTATCATCATCGTTCAACTTAGCTTTCTCTAGGAACACATTTAAATTCAAGGGGCGGTAGCACGGGCCATTGATCGACAACATAGATTTGCAAAGACTATTAGGACTAAGTTCATGATAAATTTTAGTTCAAATAATCAAATTACTAATCAACACCCACCTAAATCAACATCCCTCAAGTTGTCTAAGGGATACATGATCCAAATCAATTAACCCATGTCCGATCATTACGTGTGATGGGGTAGTCTTCAATGGTGAACATCTCCATGTTGATCATATCTACTATACGAATCATGTTCGACCTTTCGGTCTCCAGTGTTCCGAAACCCATGTCTGTACATGCTAGGCTCATCAAGTTTAACCCAAGTATTCTGCATGTGCAAAACTGGCTTACACCCGTTATATGTGAACGTATAGTCTATCACACCCGATCATCACGAGGTGCTTCAAACGATGAACTTTAGCAATGGTGCATACTCGAGGAGAACACTTTTATCTTGGAATTAAGTGAAGGGATCATCTTATAATGCTATCATCGTTCTCAGCAAAATAAGATGCATAAAGGATAAACATCACATGCAATCAAAATATGTGATATGATATGGCCATCATCATCTTGTACTTTCGATCTCCATCTCCAAAGCAACGACATGATCTCCATTGTCACCGGCGCGACACCTTGATCTCCATCGTTGCATCGGAGTCGTCTTGCCAACTATTGCTTCTACAACTATTGCTAACGCATAGCAATAAAGTAAAGCAATTACAGTTGGGGAACACAGTAATTTCAAAAGAAATCCTACAATCACGCAAGATCTATCTAGGTGATGCATATCAACGAGATGGGAGAATGTGTCCACGTACCCTCATAGACCGAAAGCGGAAGCGTTAAGTAATGCGGTTGATGTAATCGAACGTCTTCGTGATCCAACCGATCAAGTACCGAACGCACGGCACCTCCGCGATCTGCACACGTTCATCTCGGTGACGTCCCTCAAACTCTAGATCCAGCTGAGGCCGAGGGAGAGTTCCGTCAGCATGACGGCGTGGTGACGGTGATGATGAAGTTACCGGCGCAGGGCTTCATCTAAGCACTACGATGATATGACCGAGGTGGAAAACTGTGGAGGGGGCACCGCACACGGCTAAAGATCAACTTGTGTCTATGGGGTGCCCCCTCCCCGGTATATAAAGGAGGAGAGGAGGGGGGCCAGCCGGCCACAAGGGGCGCGCCCAAGGGGGGAATCCTACTCGAAGTAGGAGTAGGTTCCCCCTTTTCCTAGTCCAACTAGGAGGAGAAGAGAGGAAAGGGAGAGGGAAAGAGGGGCTGCGCCCTCTTTTCCTAGTCCTATTCAGACTCTCCTTGGGGGGAGGGACGGGCGCCACCTCCTGGTGCGGCCCTCTCTCCCCCTATAGGCCCACTAAGGCCCATTACTTCTCAGGGGGTTCCGGTAACCCTCCGGCACTCCGGTTTTATCCGAAACTATCCGGAACACTTCTGGTGTCCGAACAACATGGTCCAGTATATCAATATTTATGTCTCGACCATTTCGAGACTCCTCGTCATGTCCATGATCTCATCCGGGACTCCGAACAACCTTCGGTACATCAAATCACATAAACTCATAATACCAATTGTCATCGAACGTTAAGCGTGCAGACCCTACGGGTTCGAGAACTATGTAGATATGACCGAGACACATCTCTGGTCAACAACCAATAGCGGAAAATGGATGCTCATATTGGCTCCTATATATTTTACGAAGATCTTTATCGGTCAAACTGCATAACAACATACGTTGTTCCCTTTGTCATCGGTATGTTACTTGCCCAAAATTCAATCATCAGTATCATCATACCTAGTTCAATCTTGTTACCAACAAGTCTATTTACTCGTTCTGTAATACTTCATCCCGCAGATAACTCATTAGTCACAATTCTTGCAAGGCTTATAGTGATGGGTATTACCGAGAGAGCCCAGAGATACCTCTCTGAAACACGGAGTGAAAAATCCTAATCTCAATCTATGCCAACCCAACAAACACCTTCGGAGACACCTGTAGAGCACCTTTATAATCACCCATTTACGTTGTGATGTTTGGTAGCACACAAAGTGTTCCTCCGGTATTCGGGAGTTGCATAATCTCATAGTCTAAGGAACATGTATAAGTCATGAAGAGAGCAGTAGCCATGAAACTGTAATGATCGTAATGCTAGGCTAACGGATGGGTCATGTCCATCACATCATTCTCCTAATGATGTGATCCTGTTCATCAAATGACAACACATGTCTATGGTTAGGAAACATAACTATCTTTGATTAACGAGCTAGTCTAGTAGAGGCATACTAGGGACAATATGTTTTGTCTATGTATTCACACATGTACTAAGTTTCCGGTTAATACAATTCTAGCATGAATAATAAACATTTATCATGAAATAAGGAAATAAATAATAACTTTACTATTGCCTCTAGGGCATATTTCCTTCAGTCTCCCACTTGCGCTAGAGTCAATAATCTAGATTACATAGTAACGATTATAACACCCATGGAGCTTTGGTGTTGATCATGTTTTGCTCGTGAAAGAGGCTTAGTCAACGGGTCTGTCACATTCAGAGCCGTATGTATTTTGCAAATATTCTATGTCTACAATGCTCTGCATGGAGCTACTCCAGCTAATTGCTCTCACTTTCAATATGTATCCAGGTTGAGACTTAGAGTCATCTGGATCGGTGTAAAAGCTTGCATCGACGTAACTCTTTACGACGAACTCTTTATCACCCCCATAACCGAGAAAAATTTCCTTAGTTCTCGCTAAGGATAACTTTGACCGTTGTCCAGTGATCTACTCCTATATCACTATTGTACCCCTTTGCCAAACTCATGGCAAGGTACACAACTGGTCTGGTACACCGCATAGCATACTTTATAGAACATATGGCTGAGGCATAGGGAATGCCTTTCATTCTCTTTCTATTTTCTGTTGTGGTCGGGTTTTGAGCCTTACTCAACTTTGCACCTTGTTATATAGACAAGAACTCCTTTGACTGATCTGTTTTGAACTCTTTCAAAAACTTGCCAAGGTATGTACTCATTGAAAAATCTTTATCAGGCATCTTGATCTATCTCTATAGATCATGATGCCCAATATGTAAGCAGCTTCGAATTCACCGAGGTCTTTCTTTGAAACTCTCCTTTATGATTTCGAGAAAATTCTACATCATTTCCGATCAACAATATGTCATTGATACGTCTTCGTCGTATCTACTTTTCCAAACACTTTTGCCCTTGTGTTGGACTCTAACTTGTATGATTTGAATGGAACTAACCCGGACTGACGCTGTTTTCAGCAGAATTTCCATGGTGTTGTTTTATGGGCCAATTCCATTTCTGCCCTTAACTTGATCCCACTACTCAAATTTGCCCCTAATTCCGAAGTGTGCTCAAATTTGCCCCTCCGCCGTCATGTGGCCTTATAGAAATGCCCTTCCGTGCCGTTTCCGTTGAGTCAAAGCGCTTTGACCTGTAACTCGCCGTCTTTTAGACATTTCTGCCCCTGGTGCTTACATGTGGGACCTATTTGAATTGTTCTCTCACTCTCACTCTCCTTTGTTTCTTCAACCTCCCGACGCGCACACTGGATCTGAGCACACGCACTTCACCTTGGCGATTGGCACCAGACAAAGCTGGAATCAGCAGATGAGTGTGATGTGCATGTCGGGCCTGGCTTCATCGAGCTCATCGGCAGTCGGCGAGGTAAGTATTGCTTATCAATTTGGGGATTTTGCAAAATTAGGGTTCGTTCATCCAAAGTGGGGATTTTGTTGTTGTTGTTTAGGTTGATGGTGTAGGCATAGTTCAGTGGTCATCTGAGTTCTTCCTCCCCGATCCAACATTATGTGGACTTGAGGAGCGCACGAAGCACTGCTGCCCGGGGCATGGACTTGTTCCTGCTCGCCGTGTCGCCTGGGGAGGAGCTAGTACAGGGAGGCGATTTTTGGGCTGCCAACTTGATGTAATTGATTGGGAACTTAAATTGTGTTATTTAGATTTGTATCAAGCTATAATTTTGGGCCTGATTTTGGTTTGATTTTGCAGCTGCCCGATGAATGCGAGTGGATTGTTTGGATTGACCCGCCTCCGTTAGATCGTGTTGGTCGTGCCTTCGAGGAGATGCATGCCGGGCTAGAAGCAAGCTGGCTTAAAGCTCATCGTTTGGATAGGAGGGTGATGCATTTAACTGAGAGAAACAAGCAATTGAAGATGAAGTTGAAGAAGAACAAGGATTTGCACTAGTGGATTTCTCATAGTTCTAGTTGTAGTTGTTTTGGCCACTATAGTTTCAATGTGGTCTAAGAATTCATATTGATGTAGTTCTTTTGGCTGTTGTGGATTGTTGTTTGTGAACTAGTTATGTTGCTTGTGAACTAGTCGTTGTTGTGTCCTGGTGACAAAATGGGAATAAAATTGTTGTTGTGACATGCCAACATACACAATGGGGCAACATAAATGCCAAATTGATCATTCAAAACAACATTTGCACAGATATATTGTAGTGTGAACAAGCACACAACATCAAGCACAGATAACATGTTTTCACACCAAACTTGCATATAGTGCACACACCAAACTTGCATATAGTGCACACCAGCACTAATAACTAGCAGTTCACACCAACTTCACATAGTTAAGAACAGAATAAACTATCAGTTTGAGAACTACATAGAACACAATAAACACCAACACTATCAGTTTCACTGCAACTTGGCTCTCTTGCTCCTGGTGTTGCAAGCTGGGTTTGTAGATAGCCTAGAACTGATCCTCCTGTTGTTGATAATTTTATTCAGTTCCTTTTGAGGAGGAACTATTTTGCTGAGCTGGTTGCTACATGTAACAGAGCCAATTATGGTCTCTTTAGAAAATGAAAGCTTCTTCTTCTTTGCTGGTGATGCTCCTCTCATAGCTGGTTTCTTATAATTTTTTCTTGGGCTGTCAAGGTAAAGAAAATGATAGTTAGCAAGCATAAAGAACATGTTCTTCAGAATTTAGCATGACATGTTGCCCCACATATTATACCTGACTGCACTAGCCACTGTAGTTGCAGCAGTTGTTGGTTCTGGTACATGATCAGTTGCATCAGTTGTTGGTTCTGGTACAGGATCAGTTGCATCAATTGTTGGTTCTGGTATAGGATCAATTGTTCTTGGGCTTTAATTGCTGGATGATGATTTTCTCCCCCTACATTCACTGCTTCTACCTCTAGAGCTGCTAGGTTGTGACCTCCTTCCTGCACTGCTTGTTTCTCCCCTTTTTCTTTGAATGACATTAATTTCTAATTGGACATACTTGGAATCAGCATTTGTCCCAAACATTAATGCTAACTCATCATCACACTGAACTGGGACCCAAATAGAATTAGCAATGTCCCAGTACCTAAACTCCACTGCATCATATATTCCCCATGGATATTTTTCGCAGATTGCAGCCCTAAATTGAATAAATGATGATCTATTGTCCACAACAAGAGGAAATGTGAAGCTAGTACCAGATCCCTTTGTACCAGAGCTTCCTAAAAGTGTGGTTTCCATTCTACAGTTCAGAGAAAACGAAATACTCGGATCCGGATCCATCCTACCAACAAATCGCACAAAACAACAAAGAAAGGGGAGAGGAACATGAGCACTACGAGCATAGGCAGTACATAATCGAACTACACAGCGAACAAAGAACATAGAGGAAAGGGAAAGAGAGATACCGGGCCGGTGATGTGTTCCCATTTGTGTCGCCGCCGTCGCCGCCTTCACGCTCGTGCGCCATCCCGTGTGGACTCCGCCTACAACCCCACCGCACCAATGCTCTAAGAGGGTTCAGATCTACAACTTCTCACCAGCAGCCGCTCGATCTGTAGCCGCCATGGCAACAAATCAATGAGTTTTAGGGTTAGGGTTCATGCGATTTGGGGAGAGAGTGAGACTGTGAAGCGAGCGTGGAGAGAGGAATAGATAGGATAAGTGAGTGGATGAGGGCCCACATGTAAGCACCAGGGGCAGAAATGTCTAAAAGACGGCGAGTTACCGGTCAAAGCGCTTTGACTCGACGGAAACGGCACGGAAGGGCATTTCTATAAGGCCACATGACGGCGGAGGGGCAAATTTGAGCACACTTCGGAATTAGGGGCAAATTTGAGTAGTGGGATCAAGTTAAGGGCAGAAATGCAATTGTCCCTTGTTTTATGTGCAGAAAACAAAAGTTCTCGAAATGACCTGAAACTCCACGGAATATCTTAGAAAAAATAATAAAAAATGCTCGCCAAAGATGAAGACCAGGGGGCCCACACCCTGTTCACGAGGGTGGGGGCGCGCCCCTCCCCCCTGCGCGCACCCCCTACCTCGTGGGCCCCCTGGTCGCCCTCCGACGCCAACTCCAACTCCATATATTGGCTTTCGGGGAGAAAAAAATCGAAGAGAAAGTTTCATCGTTTTTTACGATACGGAGCCGCCGCCAAGCCCTAGTCTCTCTCGGGAGGGCTGATCTAGAGTCCGTTCGGGGCTCCGGAGAGGGGGATTCGCCGCCTTCATCATCATCAACCATCCTCCATCACCAATTTCATGATGCTCACCGCCGTGCGTGAGTAATTGCATCGTAGGCTTGCTGGACGGTGATGGGTTGGATGAGATTTATCATGTAATCGAGTTAGTTTTGTTAGGGTTTGATCCCTAGTATCCACTATGTTCTGAGATTGATGTTGCTATGACTTTGCTATGCTTAATGCTTGTCACTAGGGCCCGAGTGCCATGATTTTAGATCTGAACCTATTATGTTTTCATGAATATGTGTGTGTTCTAGATCCTATCTTGCAAGTCTATAGTCACCTACTATGTGTTATGATCCGGCAACCCCGAAGTGACAATAATCGGGACCACTCCTGGTGATGACCATACTTTGAGGAGTTCATGTATTCACTATGTGCTAATGCTTTGTTCCAGTTCTCTATTAAAAGGAGGCCTTAATATCCCTTAGTTTCCATTAGGACCCCGCTGCCACGGGAGGGTAGGACAAAAGATGTCATGCAAGTTCTTTTCCATAAGCACGTATGACTATATTCGGAATACATGCCTACATTACATTGATGAATTGGAGCTAGTTCTGTGTCACCCTATGTTATGATTACATGATGAACCGCATCCGCATAATTATCCATCACCGATCCGGTGCCTCCGAAGTTTTCCATATCTTGGTTTACGCTTATTTACTTTTCTCATTGCTCTTGTTACAATCACTACAAAAATACCAAAAACATTACTTTTGTTGTCTTTACTTTGTTACCATTACCACCACTATCATATTACTTTGCTACTAAACACTTTACTGCAGATATTAAGTTTCCAGGTGTGGTTGAATTGACAACTCAGCTGCTATTACTGTAGAATATTCTTTGGCTCCCCTTGTGTCGAATCAACAAATTTGGGTTGAATACTCTACCCTCGAAAATTGTTGTGATCCCCTATACTTGTGGGTTATCAAGACCTTTTTCTGGCGCCGTTGCCGGGGAGCATAGCTCTATTCTTTGAGTCACTTGGGATTTATATCTGCTGGACACTATGAAGAACTTGAAAGATGATCGAACTACTATTTTGCCCTCAACTACGAGGGGAGGTAAGGGATTGCCATCTAGCCTTGCACTAGATTCTCCTTCTGTTATGAGTAAGTTTGCGACACCTAAACCTACTACTGCTATTGATTCTGATATGTCGCATGTTATTGATGATGCCACTTCTGCTATGCATGATACTTATGATGAAACTACTTCTATGCTTGATACTACTGTGCCCCTTGGTGAATTTCTAGATGAACAAATTTCTAGGTCTAGAGAAAGAGAAATTATAGAAACTGAACATGATGATGTTAGTGATGATGAAAATATGCCTGCTATTCCTGAGGGTTATCTTTTTAATGCAGAATCTATTGAAGTTGTTCTTGCTTGCCAGGATAGTCTTGAACGTAAGAGGTTGCTAGTTAAGTGGAGTAAAGAATCTTTTAGAGATAGGACGAGACCCGACCCTGATTTTGCTACTTCACCTATCTGTGTTCCTGATCAGGATTATTATGATTTTTCCGGTCTTACCTACGCATCAAAACCACAACGATTTTTCGTCAAGTGTGCTATTTTAACCTTCAACAAGGACCGGGTGTAGCCACACTTGATTCAACTAAAGCTGGAGAAACAAACACCCACTAGCCACCTGTGTGCAAAGCACGTCGGTAGTACCAGTCTCATGAACGCGGTCATGTAATGTCGGTCTGGGCCGCTTCATCCAATAATACCGCTGAATCAAAGTATGACATGCTGGTAAGTAGTATGACTATTATCGCCCACAACTCTTTGTGTTCTACTCGTGCATATAACATCTACGAATAGACCTGGCTCAGATGCCACTGTTGGGGAATGCGGTAATTTCAAAAAAATTCCTATGATCACACAAGATCTATCTAGGTGATGCATATCAACGAGAGGGGAGAGTGTGTCCACGTACCCTCGTAGACCGAAAGCGGAAGCGTTAAGTAACGCGGTTGATGTAGTCGAACGTCTTTGCGGTCCAACCGATCAAGTACCGAATGCACGGCACCTCCGTGATCGGCACACGTTCAGCTCGGTGACGTCCCTCGAACCTAGATCCAGCTGAGGTCGAGGGAGATTTCCGTCAGCACGATGGTGTGGTGACGGTGATGATGAAGTTACCGGCGCAGGGCTTTGCCTAAGCACTACGACAATATGACCGAGGTGGAAAACTGTGGAGGGGGGCACCGCACATGGCTAAAGATCAACTTGTGTCTATGGGGTGCCCCCTCCCCCGTATATAAAGGAGGACAGGAGGGGGCTGGCCGGCCACAAGGGGCGTGCCCAAGGGGGGAATCCTACTCCAAGTAGGAGTAGGTTCCCACCTTTCCTAGTCCAACTAGGAGGAGAAGGAAGGAGAGGGAGAGGGAGAGGGAAAGAGGGGTCGCGCCCCTTCCCCTTGTCCTATTCGGACTCCCCTTGGGGGGGGAGCACCACCTCCTGGTGCGGCCCTCTCTCTCTTCCCTATAGGCCCACTAAGGCCCATTAATTCCCGAGGGGGGTTCCGGTAACCCTTCGGCACTCCGGTTTTGTCCGAAACTATCCAGAACACTTCTGGTGTCCGAACAACATGGTATATCAATATTTATGTCTTGACCATTTCGAGACTCCTCGTCATGTCTGTGATCTCATCCGGGACTCCAAACAACCTTCGGTATATCAAATCACATAAACTCATAATACCAATCGTCATCGAACGTTAAGCGTGCGGACCCTACAAGTTCGAGAACTATGTAGACATGACCGAGATTCATCTCCGTTCAATAACAAATAGCGGAACCTGGATGCTCATATTGGCTCCTACATAATCTACGAAGATATTTATCGGTCAAACCGCATAACAACATGCGTTGTTCCCTTTGTCATCGGTATGTTACTTGCCCGAGATTCGATCGTCGGTATCATCATACCTAGTTCAATCTTTTTACCGGCAAGTCTCTTTACTCGTTCCGTAATACATTATCCCGCAACTAACTCATTAGTCACAATGCTTGCAAGGCTTTTAGTGATGATTATTTTCGAGAGGGCCCAGAGATACCTCTCCGAAACACGGAGTGACAAATCCTAATCTCGATCTATGCCAACCCAACAAACACCTTCGGAGACACCTGTAGAGCACCTTTATAATCACCCATTTACGTTGTGATGTTTGGTAGCACACAAAGTGTTCCTCCGGTATTCGGGAGTTGCATAATCTCATAGTCTAAGGAACATGTATAAGTCATGAAGAGAGCAGTAGCAATGAAACTGTAACGATCATAATGCTAAGCTAAAGGATGAGTCATGTCCATCACATCATTCTCCTAATGATGTGATCCCGTTCATCAAATGACAACACATTTCTATGGTTAGGAAACATAACCATCTTTGATTAACGAGCTAGTCTAGTAGAGGCATACTAGGGACAATATGTTTTGTCTATGTATTCACACATGTACTAAGTTTCCGGTTAATACAATTCTAGCATGAATAATAAACATTTATCATGAAATAAGGAAATAAATAATAACTTTATTATTGCCTCTAGGGCATATTTCCTTCAATTACATGGCGCTTAGTGATTGACACGCGGGTCATACAATAATTAAAGACAACCCTAAGGCTCCTGCCGGTTGTCGTACTCATCAGCATGCAAGTCGTGAACTTATTATAAAACATGATCATCTCATACATCAACATATATTATATCACGTCTTGACCATATCACATCACAACATACCCCGCAAAAACAAGTTAAACATCATCTACTTTGTTGTTGCAAGTTTTACGTGGCTGCTACGGGCAACTAGAAAGAACCGTTCTTACCTATGCAAAACCACAACGGTGATTATCAAGTTGCTATTTAACCTTCTGCAAGGACTGCCGTAGTCAAATTGGATTCGACTAAAGTGGGAGAAACAGACACCCGCCAGCCACCTTTATGCAAAACAAGTTGCATGTCAGTCGGTGGAACCGGTCTCATGTACGTGGACATGTAAGGTTGGTCTGAGCCACTTCATCCCACAATACCACCGAATCAAAATAAGACATAGGTGGTAAGCAATATGAACATCATTGCCCACAACTCCTTTGTGTCCTACTCGTGCATATCATCTACGCATAGACCTGACACTGGTACCACTGTTGGGAAACGTTGCATGGAAAACAAAAAAAATTCTATGCACACGCAAGATCTATCCATGGAGATGCATATCTACGAGAGGGGGAGAGCATTTACAAACACTTGTAGATCACTAAATGGAAGCGTTTATCAACGTGGTTGATGTAGTTGTACACCTTCATGATCCATTTCGATCAAGCACCGAACGTATGACACCTCCGCGTTCAACACATGTTCAGCTCGATGATGACCTCGCCTTCTTGATCCGGCAAGAGGGGCGAAGTAGTAGATGAGTTTCGGCAGCACGACGGCGTGGTGACGGTGATGGTGAAACTATTCCCGCGGGGCTAGCCAAGCACAACAGATTTAGAACAGAGGATGAACTAGAGGGAGGAGATTAGAACCACACTAGACTTCTAATTATGAGGATTAGAGGTAGTTAGGGCTAGCCCTAATTAGTCAACTAGGACCAACTAGAACTATAACTATATCAACTAGAGGAGGCTCAAAAACTTGTGTTCTAGGGGCTAGCCCTGCTCCTCTATTTATATGTTGAGCCCTGGGGTCATTACTTGGGGGGAGGCGTCCCCAAAGTCGGTTTGGAACGCAAGGAAGAGCCCTCGGATTCCAGCCAGACGCCAGGGTCCCTGGCGTCTGGTCCCCGACCTCCGCAAAACTTCCTTTTGCACCGACCTAAAGCCCCGTGGGCCTTACCCCTTTGGCCCAACCATCATCCTATATATCAATATTTACCTTCGGACCATTCCGGAGCTCCTCGTCATGTCTGTGATCTCATCCGGGACTCCGAACAACATTCGGTCACCAACATACATGTCATATAATACTATATCATCAACGAACGTTAAGCGTGCGGACCCTACGGGTTCGAGAATGATGTAGACATGATCGATACGCTTCTTCCGTCAATAACCAATAGCGGGACCTGGATGCCCATATTGGTTCCTACATATTCTACGAAGATCTTTATCGGCCAAACCTTTATGACAACATACGTAGTTCCCCTTTGTCCGCCGGTATGTTACTTGCCCCAGATTTGATCGTCGGTATCTCCACCTAGTTCAATATCGTTATCGGCAAGTCTCTTTACTCGTTCTGTAACACATCATCTTGTAACTAACTCCTTAGTCACTTTGCTTGCAAGCTTCTTGTGATGTTGTATTACCGAGAGGGCCCAGAGATACCTTTCCATCATACAGAATGACAAATCCCAATCTCGATCTATGCCAACTCAACAGACACCTTCGGAGATACCTGTAGAGCACCTTTATGATCACCCAGTTACGAAGTGATGTTTGATACACACAAGGCATTCCTCCGGAGTCTGAGAGTTGCATGATCTCATGGTCGAAGGAACATGTATTTGACATTAAGAAAACAGTAGCAATAAACGAACAATCATATGCTATGCTAACGAATGTGTCTTGTCCATCACATCATTCTCTTAATGATGTGATCCCGTTATCAAACGACAACTTATGTCTATGGTCAAGAAACCTTAACCATCTTTTGATCAACGAGCTAGTCTAGTAGAGGTTTACTAGGGACTTGGTATTTGTTTATGTATCCACACATATATTTAAGTTTTCGATCAATACAATTATAGAATGAATAATAAACCTTTATCATGATTAAGGAAATATAATAATAAGCACTTTATTATTGCCTCTAAGGCATATTTCCAACAGTACATTCCGCCCCTGTCAACATTGTTCATGACGGTCACCATGCCCGGTAGGTGTTCAGTCAAATGCCATTGAGCTTATTTTCGAACGCCATGTCTTATTTTAGAGTACGAAGGATGGTGGGGGTTCTCGACCATGGGGGATGAGTTGTTGTGTGATGCGTGGTTGGCCGTGTCCGCGGATTTTGTATGTAGGAGCAGAGGGGGCATGTTCTGGCAGCGCGTGCGTGATTCGTTTCACGCGTGAAAGCACATTGCCCTACGACATGCACATCATCCATGATAGCAACGTCAGGTCGTTATCGTATCGATGTTACGCCATCCAGACCAGCATCACCGAGTTTTGTGGCACGACTGATATGCTGGAGGCAAGGTGACCATTGCGCTCGGCAGCCGAAGAGATCGTAAGTTTTGCTTATTCTTGCTCAACTTGTCGATTGAATCATTCATTCACTTAATGTTGCTCTACACATTGTGTAGTCCGTATGCGTTGCAGGCATGCACCGTAGGATAGAGGGACAACTATTTAGGTACATACACTGTTGGATGAAGCTGAAGGGGTTGTATTTGTGAAACGACATGGTCCATTCATGAAAAACTTGTTCAACATCCGGTTAATCTCGTTGAATTTGAACTATTGTTGTACTAGACTTATTTGCGTGCTATGTATGGATGATTTGTGTTATTTTCTATCCGAACTTTGATGAACTCCCCGTGTTTGCATGAATTACGTCCGGTTAGTTCAAACAACGATTGAAATGTATGCGGGCAGTGTTGGATGGCGGTTCCTGCACCCATGTTCTCAGGCTGGTCCTTCGTGTCCACGGACGGACGCTCGAGTAAATTTACGGGTGATGGAGACTGCCCTTATCCTCACGTCTATGTTTAGAAGTCGGAAGAAAAAGTAACTGGCATCTGTCTGTTAAGCTGGCCTAGGATGGAGTAGAAACAAATCAAACATCGAAAGTTCATCCCAGATCAGAGCATCTCCCCACCCCATTCGGCACCGAAATTCCAAACCCCGCCCCTCACTCCACCCACCCATCGGGCGGTGCGCATTGGCCAACCCGACCCGACTCGACTCAACTCAGCTCGTCCGCCCACCGTCAGCAGGGACGCACGCACCAACCGGAGGGTTGCACGGCTCTCCCCGTAGATTTGTTTGCGCTTAATTCCGCGCGACCTCCTCCGCCCTCCTCGTCTCGTGACCCGCTGCCCCTGGAGAGAGAGAGGGAAGAGAGGAGGGAGCGAGCGAGCGGTAGTCTCACCACCACCAGCACCACCCCCCACCCCACACCACCCCCCACGACACGCCACAACACCAACACCAACCGTCGCCGGCCACATTTAATCTCGCACCACCACCACCGCCGCCGCGCGCCCCGGCGACTGATCCCCACGGACGGAGCGCGATCCCGCCGAACGCCAGGCCGGAGGAGGAGGAAGGGATAGGCAGACACGCAGATTGAGAGAGAGGGGGCGGGGCGCGGGGCGCGGGGCGCGATGATGGAGACCAAGCCGCCGTCGCCGGGGAGCGGGGGGGCATCGCCGGGGGTGCACCACCACAGGCGGTGGGCGGCGCCGCTGCTGGCGTCCGTGCTGCTCTCGTCGCTCCTCATCTCGGCCTCCCTCTTCTTCTCCTCCTCGCGGGCGCTGCTCCTCTCCTTCTCCCCGCTCCCGACCGCGGCCTCCGCGGAGCCGCTCTTCGTCGAGGCCAAGCTGCGGCAGCAGCAGCAGGAGGCGCACGCCCGCCCGCATCGCGCCGTGCCCAGGATCGCCTACCTCGTGTCCGGCTCCGCCGGGGACGGGGTCGCGCTGCGCCGGACGCTCAGGGCGCTCTACCACCCGGCCAACCGCTACGTCCTGCACCTCGACCTCGAGGCGCCCGCCGCCGAGCGCGCCGAGCTGGCCGCCGCCGTGCGCGCCGACCCCGTCTACTCCCGCTTCCGCAACGTCAAGGTCGTCACGCGCGCCAACCTCGTCACCTACCGGGGCCCGACCATGGTGGCCAACACGCTGCACGCCGCCGCCATCCTCCTGCGCGACGGCGGCGATTGGGACTGGTTCATCAACCTCTCCGCCTCCGACTACCCCCTCGTCTCGCAGGACGGTAAGCGCAGGCAGATGCGATCTACACCCCCCACCTCAATTCCGCGATTGGATCGCACTAATACACCACCTCCGATCCGAATTTCGCGGTTCCACGCGCGATCTCTGCGCAACCTCGTGCCGATTTCGGCGAGATCGAATCCATGTTGCGGGTCACTGGAGGCTACTAGTAGGACTCTAATTTTCAAACTGGACGCCGGTGGTTATGTCGAACTGTTGGGGAAAAAGACGCGATCTTTATATATACGCTTATTAATTGAAGTGCCTTGTCTAGGTTAATTTATGCACAGTTGCTTCCACTGGTTTGGGGATTTCGTTAGATTTGATCACTTCTGTCCGCTCTAGGTGGTATATGGGGGAACCCAGCCACATCTTTGGGCGTTTCTTTCTTTATATGGATGCTTCTGCTGGTCTATTCTCCTGAACCCAATCCTGCTTCTCCTTTCCCGTGTCGATCTACTCCTGTATTGGATTGTTCTGGATTGTTCTGCTTGTTCATGGGAATAAAGTGGGCCGTGCCAAATTAGGTATCTGCCCTGTGCTCGTCTTCCTTTCTGCTGCGGTGCCAACTTTGCTGCTATGCCTACCATCCCACTTGGATTTAATTATCAGGATTTGTCTTTTAGGAATCAGGGAGTTATATAGGATTAACATAACACAGCTCTCTGTTTATCTGAATCTGACTTCTCTTGAATTATTTGCAGATCTGTTGTATGTGCTCTCTGGCTTGCCAAGGGAGCTTAACTTCATCGAGCATACCAGTGACATCGGATGGAAGGAGTAAGCATGGAACTTTGCTGAAAGTGCTGTTATTTGTTCACATACAAGTTGGGTGGTGGCTAAATGTCTCTGTGTAGGTATCAGAGGGCAAAGCCTGTGATCGTCGACCCCGGCCTATATAGCCTGCAGAAGTCTGATGTTTTCTGGATTACGGAGAAAAGAAGTGTGCCAACCGCATTCAAGCTCTTCACTGGTAAATGTTTCCTCCCTGACGGCTAACGCAATATATGAGCTATGTTGTTTGTGTCCTTTGTTTTTCTGCACTTGCGCCACCTCGTGTATTTTCTCATTTTAGTTGTTGATTACCATGCATTTGCATTCTTGTGTTATTTACATTTAAGTATTATTTCTTAGTGAAATTATGTTCTACTATTACTTAAGACCTCATCCTATTGTTGCTTATTGAATATGCTTGAGAGGCTTGCATAAGGAACACTTCTATTTTACCCCCTCCGTCCCACAATATAAGAAGTTTTTGCAAGCTAACATAGCTTGCAAAAACGTCTTATATTGTGGTTGTGGGACGGTACATCTTTGTGTTAAATACTTACTCTTTTTGGTAAGCACCAGCCCTGATATCAATTCTTATACGATAATGTTCTCATGTTTTAATAGTTCAGTGATTAGAACATTTAGTGCCTACTTGAAACCTAATTTTACTAGTTTAATGTCCAATCATTTAATGCTAATAATCGCTAGTACCTAGTATTTTGGAAACTTGTATTTTAATAAATACAGTACGGGTATATTCCTGTCCGTGAGCAGTGTGCCAAGAAATGATTAGTAATTACTCCCTCTGTAAAGAAATATAAAACCTTTTAGGTCAAGTAGCCTTTTAGATCACTACTTGATCTAAAAGGTTTTATATTTCTTTACAGAGGGAGTAGTTTGGAAGCAAATGGTACACCATAGTGTGTGCACTTTGTTCCCTACATCCAGAAAGAGGAAATATCCTTAGAAGATAGCACTTGAGGTTGAGGTGGCGCTGAATAGCTTTCATTGTAGTTCTTAAGTGTGCCGCGCAATGCTGTTATGTAGTTCCTCAGGCATAAAAGGCTGCTTTTAAGTGAACTATATTTAGAATTTCAAGGCCTCAGGCATAAAAAGCCTGCTTTTAAGTGTACTATATTTAGAATTTCAAGGCCGGCGTTATGTTTTTCCTCCTCTGATGTTTTCAGAGGGATTTTTTTCTCTATAGAGATAGACTAACTTTGTTTGAACCAAAGATGACACAAGTGATAGCTATCTTGATTCCTTTTAAGTAAGCAGCATCATGAACCAATCGATCATTTTAGAACATTTATTTTTTTGTTTAGTAATCTGATTCAATGGGAATTCTATTTCTACAAGTTGAGTTTATGTGAACATTTGTATCATGCATCAAAACTATATACTGCACTTGGGGTTGATCGATAGCAATGCAATCATCAATTGTTGTGAACCTAGAGTCACAGCAGAATAACTACGTGCTCAAGAAAGCGACGTGTCATAGCTGAGGAGATTAGGTACATATGAAATGAGAAAATATGTTGGTTCTTCTTTGCTTGAATCATTATCGAATGCATGCCATCCATACTGTGGATGTTTGGCCTTGGGGCTTAGGCTTTTCCCAACACAAAATACAACTCCTGACAGATTAGGTTCCTACTTCCCTGACAATGCTGATCCAATACTATTCTGTAAAATAGCCATCATCTTTCTCTGTCTGGACTCCTTGCTGCTAGTCCTGGTCAATGGTCAGACTCTTCCCCCTTTCACCCCCTGCTGTGGCTGTGGTAGAATGGCACTCTCCTCAGTGCTCGTCTCCGTACCTGTGCCTCTATCACCTTGGGCAGTTATCGTGTTGCATTGGTGAAATTGACGTTCTCGCTTCTCTTCATCTAAAAATGTAATGTTGCTAGTGGGCATGGCAATCCCCATTTCACAAGTCATAGCTTTAAAAGTGACTAAGATTGTGTTTGCCCATACCATGATATGCTTCTCCATAAGTCTTACTATTGTTATTTAATTATCTTGTACAACATGATAATTACTTAATTAGGCATCAGCTTTACATGGTGCTCATTATTTCTTTAATCGTCCTTGTATTTTACTCCCTCCGTCCCATTATATAAGAGCGTTTTTGACACTACACTCTTATATTATGGACGGAGGGAGTAGTTTGTAGTACTTCTAGTGGATCAGACTACAGACCCTGTATGGCACCGCTACTAGTTCTTGCACAAGTCTGTTGTACTACACGTGGTATTCGTATTTCTTTATTTTTCTCTCCACTTTGTTGTGTAATGTTACATGTTTTGCTCCATTTATCATATTTCAGGCTCTGCATGGATGATGCTTACTCATCGGTTTATTGAATACTGCATATGGGGATGGGACAATCTTCCGAGGACTGTCCTGATGTATTATGCGAATTTCCTCTCTTCGCCAGAGGGTTACTTCCACACAGTCATCTGCAATGTCCCCGAGTTCCGGAACACCACAGTCAACCATGATCTACATTTCATTTCCTGGGATAACCCACCAAAGCAACATCCTCATTACCTCACCCTCAATGACTTTGACGGTATGCTTGACAGCAATGCTCCCTTTGCAAGGAAGTTTGGAAGAGAGGATCCTGTCCTAGACAAGATTGATCAGGAAATACTGGGCCGTCAACCCGATGGGTTTGTGCCCGGTGGATGGTTGGATATTTTGAATACAACAGTGAAAGGGAAACACTTCAACGTCGAGCGTGTGCAAGATCTCCGCCCGGGGCCTGGTGCGGACAGGATAAAGAAACTCGTCACAGGCCTGCTCACCGAGGAAGGCTTCGACGACAAGCATTGCGTATAAAAAGCTTGATGATTCCAGGGTAGGTTACTTTGGTCAAAATCTGAGGGGTTGAGCCACTAGCTAGTCATTCTACTAGCCGAAGAAGCGGCACATAGTGTCGACGATCCGCACGGATGGAGTGATCTGATAGGTGTTCCTTATAGACTACCACTTTGAGTTGAGTTACCGTACAGCAGGAGACCACGGCCGCCGTAGCAGGCAGAGTTTATACACCACTAATAGCTCATTAGGTTATGTTAGAAGATTATATCAGCCCAACCATTATTAATAATATCGGAATTTTTCGGTCTCTCGGCGCTGCTAGCTGTCGTCGAAGGTGGTCCGTTCTTCCTGTAGAAACCACAGGGCCCGAGCCATCAGCTCATGAGATTTCGTTGTATTAATTGTGGATTCCTCCGGGCAAACTTCTACGTTTTTGGTTGCGTACATGTATTCTTTGATTTCTTTTCCTTCTCCCACGGCTGAGTATACAAAATTGTCTTATGCACTGTTTCCTCTCTTCCTTTGGTAAATATGCATGCTATAAGTTTTTGCTGGAGCTTAAATGGTACTCCGTCTATTCACAATTATAAGATGTTCTACTCCCACGGCTGAGTAGTTCTTTTTTTCTGAATCAGATGTTTATAGATGTGTTTTAGTGTGTTTGTTCAATCATTTCAGTCCGTATGTAGTCCATATTGAAATATACAAAAGCATGTTATAATTATGAACGAAGGGAGTAGGGGATATGTGCTGTTGATAATTGGAATATCTGATGTTTGCATTGCTGTATCAAACATCTCCTGGGTGTCAATTAACAGACCTGACTACTGGTTATCAAACAGGTGCGCTGCTAGATTAGATTTGCTGATTTCCATTTTTGAATATTCGTGGTTTTATAAACAAAACTTGGAAGTTACGTAATCAAATTTCAAATTTCAATAGGGGGTCATGTCCATTATCAATTATGAATAAACACTCGGCTCAACAGAACAACCTGCATTTCAGTATTCCACTCCCCACAGTACACACAACCTGCAGTGGATCTGTGGAAGTGACATGATTCATCCTATGCCAGCTTGACGAGCTTCTTGCCGATATTCTCGCCGCGGTAGAGCGCGACGAAGGCCGACGGGACGCTCTCCAGCCCGTCGGAGACGTCCTCGATGACCTGGACCTTGCCCTCGTCGATCCAGCCGCCGATGATGGCGGTGAACTCGTGGAACCTGGCGATGAAGTCCCAGGCGAAGAAGCCCCGGAGGGTGATGCGCTTGTAGATCACCTCCAGCAGGTCCGGCACGGCGCGCCGCCCCGGGTCGGTGTACTCGGCGATGACGCCGCAGACGGCCACCCGGCCGTAGGTGTTCATGTTGGCCAGCGCCGCCTCCAGCATCTCGCCGCCCACGTTCTCGAAGTAGATGTCGATGCCGTCGGGGAAGCGCCGCTTGAGCGCGGCCTTCAGGTCCGGCTCGTCCTTGTAGTTGAAGGCGTCGTCGAACCCCAGCTTGTCCTTGAGCAGGTCCACCTTGGCCTGGGTGCCGGCGCAGCCGACCACGTAGCAGCCGGCGAGCTTGGCGAACTGGCCGACGAGGCTGCCGATGGAGCCTGACGCCGCCGACACGAACACCTTCTCGCCGGCCTGCGGCTTGCACACCTCGTAGAACCCGCCGTACGCCGTCATGCCGCTCGTCCCTAGCACGCCCAGCTGGTAGGACAAGGGGAAGCCGGAGGAGGCGTCGACCTTGGACATGAGGACGGCGGTCGCCGGCCGGAACACGCTGTACTCCTCCCAGGCGAGCATGCCGGCGACCACGTCGCCTTCCTTATACTCCTCGCAAGCCGACGCCACCACCTCGCCGGCTCCGTACGACGCGATCCTCTGCACACAGACACAACCACAGAACGCAGCCGCATTAATCACGGCCGCCTCGCCGTCCGTCGGCCGCCGATGGACTACGAGATTACCTCGCCGGGCACGATGACGTCGACGGAGTGGTGGGAGGCGCTCTGGCGCTTCATGCGGTTGAGCTGGTAGGGGTCGATGGAGACGTACATGTTCCTGACCAGGACCTCGCCGGACTCGGGCGTCCACCGCACGGCCTCCGTCTTCACCTCGAAGTCGTCCACCGACGGGGACCCCTCGACGTGGTGCCTGACGGCGACGTACCGGTTCTCCACCTCCATGATCGATCGATCGATGGATCTATCGGCCGACAGCAGCGCACCGGGGAAGAAGGTACAGCAATGTGTGTGATCGGCGGCAAGAGCAAGCGGTCGATAATATAGAGTGAGAAGCTTAGTTGGCGGGGTGTCGGGGATAATGCTATGTTTGGATGCTGTTCGTTGAGCCCGAGGACGAGGACAAGAAATGGGGGTTCGGTTAGATGCTGTGGTGGGCGTTCGGGTGCAGATGCTTTCCTAGAAAATTTGTACGCGTCCATCAGACCATCACTATACTACGTAGTACTACAACCGGACATGGGAACAAAAACACAAAGGAACAACTAGGAATTAATCCGATGTGACATGGGAGCTTTTTCTTTTTGCGGGGAAAAAATAATTTCATTACTCAAGGAGGCCTCTCGGCCTTAACAAAGTTTACAAGAAAGTCAGACTGCCGTACCTGGGGTGCTACGGCCATATGCGGCCAACTCATGACTCGCGGTATTCTGCCAACGGCTACCCTGCATGAATACAAGCTCTCTAGCATGACGGCGTGCTAAGCTGCTAATCTCTTCGACGAGAGAGCGGTGCTGTGACCTGTCTGTCGTTGGTGCTTTGAGCATCGCCACTGCCTCCGCGCTATCTAACTCCACGATGATAGGCAACATGGACCTGTGTAGAGCAAGGTCTATGCCTTCTCTACAAGCTGAGAGCTCCGCCTCCAGCGCACTATCACATGTGCGGATTTCTCTGCATGCGTTGAAGATGATATATCCTCTGTCATCTCGAAGGATCATACCTTCGCCCGCTGCTCATGTGACTGCAAACAAGACTGCCATCCGTGTTAAGCTTGGCCCATCCCGAGGGGGGATCCAGCGTGCCGCACCCTATCCATATTGCTGGGCTCCACGTGCTGCGGGGTGGCGCATACGACCATCTTCCCCTTCTCCATGTTATCCGCCGGGTGTTGCTGAATACATAGCAGGGAATTAATGTACCACTGTAAGAACCGACGAGAGGCCTCGGCAGGGGGTGGTGGTTTGTCATGGTAATCTCATTACGAACATGCCACACTCTCCACATGATCATGAGTACCACTAGCCTCGCCGTCTCATCCAGGGGTTCCAACAGAGCGAAAAGCCACTCTGGCCCCGTGCAACGGTTAGTCTCCACCTTGGGGATGTTCCAGTCCAACGCCATGATTCTCCAAAGCTCCCTTGCCAGTGGGCACCTGCATAGCACGTGGAATCCATCCTCGCGTTCAACACCACACAAGGGGGGACATGTCAGTAACCTCGAGGTGTCGTGAGGCTTTGTTAGCCCAGGTAGCAAGGGAATTTGTGACGACCCTCCATGCAAACACGCGTACCTTTGGGGGAGCAGGGCACCCCCATATGATCTTCCAGATGGCGCGACGACCACCCGGCGCCCTGCTCGTGGCGGTGGCCAATGGACGCTCGAGCTCGTCCATTGCCAGGCGATACACGGATCGAACGGTGAAGATACCATTTTTCTCCTGTGCCCAGGCGATGATATCATCGGTGACGCGTGGGGAAGTCCTAATGGTGGTGATGACGGCGACATCCGTCGGCAGGAAGTATCGTTGTAGTAGATTGGTGCACCAAGACCCCCCTCCATCGAGGAGCTCAGCCACCCTCCTCAAGCGGCAAGTGCCTTGCTGAGTGATGGGCTGGCGCGAGGGCTCCCGCGGTTCCCGCCATATGCGAATGTCCTGCCCGTTCCCAACATGCCAAATGATGCCCTTTTTAGGATCTCAAGGCCATGTTGGATAGCCTGCCAGGTCGGGACGCGTTCCCCGAAAACACCGTGTCCTCCAGGCGACCATCATGATAGTATCGGGCCTTTAAAACCTGCGCACACAAACTGGTTAGTTTAGTAAGCAACCGCCAGGTCTGTCTCGCTAGGAGAGCCTGGTTAAAAAGACGGAAATCTCTGAAGCCTAGACCACCCTTGCTTTTTTGAGCCTGGATCTTCAGCCAGGCCAACCAACGTGTCTTCCTCTTTCCCTTAGAGGCACCCCACCAGAAATTGCGAACCATTCTATTCAGGTCATCACACACTTACAATGCGAGCTTAAAAACACCCATAATATAAGTGGGAATAGCTTGAGCAACTGGTTTAATCATGGTTTCCCTACCCGCCGGAGAGAGGGTGTCACCCCATGCAATAATCCTCTTCAATAACCGAGATTGTAAATTCTGAAATTTTCCTCGTGACATGGAGGACGGGTTATTCACATTTAATTTGATGGTCAGACGCAAATTGAAAGCTAAGCAGTGGTAATTAAGACCCCCGGGGAAAATAGGGATGTCTCCTACGTTACCCATAACATGTGGAAGTATCGACGTAGTTTCATAGAGTCATTCAATCTGAATGCTACATGAAGAACATAAGCTAGATGACGGAACACAGAGACCTAGGATGTAGAAGATCATAACATGAGCGATTCGGCAGACCTTCGGGCGTTGGGAGTCCCAAATATTTCTCCTCGAATGTAACAACGCCTATGTTGAGAGTTGTTCTCATCGCTTCCTGTTTGTCCAAGGCACATGCAGCACCGAACATGGCACTACATTTGGCTGGATTAATAAATTGTCCAGTGGCATTAACTGTGATAGCCTGGCTTATTAGGGATAATAGACTATTCATATCAATAAGGAATTCCTTCTTTTCTAGGAGCCCATTCGGACAGAACTCCAAAGTTAAGCGTGCTCATCTTGGAGTAGTTTCAGGATGGGTGACCGACCGGGAAGTTGCTCCCAGGTGCGCATGAGTGAGGACAAAGTGCGCAGAAAAGACTAGTATTGATCTGTGGGGCCAGTCTAGATCCCGCACGGAGTAACGACCACCGACGGGTGTGTCCGGGGCATGACAAGTTGGTATCAGAGCCGACTCTCGCGTTTACATGGATGTTTGCGGACAGGTGCGCGGTCATGTTGTCCATGACGTTTGTGACCCGTCGTGGCACACGTCATGGCACATGTACCGGACTGGATGCACAGACGTATGTGCCAAGAGGGAACGTTTCTGTGGCCCGACAAGGACGTCGGTTCCTCTGAGTGGGGGTGTATGTGATAGCCGGCTTATTAGGGATGATAGACTACTCATATCAATAAGGAATTCCTTCTTTTCGGGAGCCCATTCGACGTAACTCCAAAGTTAAGCGTGCTCAACTTGGAGTAGTTTGGATGGGTGACCGACCGAAGTTGCTCCAAAAGCATGAGTGAGGACAAAGTGCGCAGAAAAGACTAGTATTGATTTGTGGGGCCAGTCTAGATCCTGCAAGGAGTAACGACCATTGGCGGGTGTCCGGGGCGTGACATTAACATATGTGTTTAGCACTTCCTGAACCTTTCGGGCTTCTTCCTCCACTGCTTTAAAAAATAGTAAAGTATCGTCTACAAACAAAAGATGAGAGATACCCAGAGCTCTGCGGCACACTCTAAGCGGTGTGTAGTCGCCATTTCCTCTCCTTCTTTCAAGAGAGGAGATAGACCATTAGCCACAAAAGGAAAGAAGAACGGGGACAAAGGATCACCTTGCCGCAACCCACGTGACATTGCGAACGATTCCAAAAGGGTTCCATTGAATTTAACTATATATCTCACCGAGGTGATGCAAGCCATAATCCAGTCCACCCACCGGCGAGCGAAACCCATCTTAATCATCATTCGCTCCAAGAAGATATAGTCCACCCTATCATAAGCTTTGGAGAGGTCCAGCTTATATGCACAGAAACTTTTACTTGGGTCTTTCTCCTTCTGAATAGAATGAAAGCACTCAAACGCAATAAAAGCATTATCAGTGATCATACGTCCAGGAACAAAGGCACTCTGCTCAGGAGAGATACTATCATCCAGAATAGGCCTCAACCGGTTTACCAGACATTTTGCCACCACTTTGTAGATGACGTTTCATAAGTTGATTGGGCGAAACTCCGTAAGCCTCTCAGAGTTATCCACCTTCGGGGTGAGAACAATAGAAGTGTTGTTCACCCCCTTAGGCATAATCCTTGTCCGAAAAACTCCATGACCCCCGCAATTACCTGCTCTCTCATCACATCCCAATTGCGCTGGAAAACGGGCGGGGAAGCCATCCGAACCCGGCGCCTTGAGCGGACCAATCTGAAACAGAGCATCAACAATTTCCTTGTCTGAAAAATCTGCACACAGTCCATCATTCATGCAGTCACACACACGAGGTTTAATTAGATCAATTACTAGGTCTGCACAAAGAGAGGGGATAGCAGTAAAAAGTTTGGCAAAGTAAGCTATTGCCATGGCCACCATGGACCCGTGGTCCTGATGCGCGACAACGTCATCATCAATGAGAATTTTAATGCGATTTTTGCGTGCACGCCAAACAACCTTTCGATGAAAGAACTGGGTGTTGCGGTCCCCTTCCCGCAGCCATACAATATGGGAGCGCTGCATCCATAACATCTCCTCTCTGTAGAGCAGCTCGTTCATCCGATCTGTTGCCTCCTATATCTCCTTTCTATCTGCGTTCATAGACATAAGCTCCTCGAGACGAGAGTGTGATTTGTTAATTTCCTTAATAACACTGCCAAATTTTTTACGGCTCCACTCTTGTAACTTTTTCGTCATATTTCCTAATCTAGAGGCAATATCACCAAGATTCAACATAGAACCCAACTCAGTCCAAGTGTTCATAATTACGTCAGGGAGGGAGGGGTCCCCTTCTCACATAATCTCTGTTGGGGAACGTAGCAGAAATTCAAAATTTTCTACGCATCACCAAGATCAATCTATGGAGTAACTAGCAACGAGAGAGAGGGGAGTGCATCTTAATACCCTTGAAGATCGCAATGCGGAAGCGTTGCAAGAATGCGGTTAGTGGAGTCGTACACGAAGCGATTCAGATCACGGCCGAATCCGATCTAAGCACCGAACAACGGTGCCTCCGCGTTCAACACACGTACAGCCCGGGGACGTATCCTCCTTCTTGATCCAGCAAGGGGAGAGGAGAAGTTGAGGGAGAAATCCAGCAGCACGACGGCGTGGTGGTGGAGCTTGCAGTTCTCCGGCAGGGCTTCGCCAAGCACTACTGAGGAGGAGGTGGAGTTGGAGAGGGGGAGGGCTGCGCTAGGGGCAAGGGTGAAGCTCCCATGTGCCTCCCCACTATAGATGTGGAGGGGGCTGGTTTCTTGCCCTCCAAGTCCATTGGGGCGTTGGCAAAGGTGGGAGGAAAGAAATCCCATCATTTCCTTCCCCATCGATTGTTATCCCCCCTTTTTAGGATCTTGATCTTATCCTTCGGATATGATATTATTCCTTCTAAGGGGGATCTTGGTGCGCTTGACCAGGGGTGTGGGGCCTTGCCCCACTACCCACGTTCATGTGGGTCCCCCATGCAGGTGGGCCCCACTCCGAACCTTCTAGAACCTTCCGGTACAATACCGAAAAATCCGAACATTTTTCTATGGCCAAAATAGGACCTCCCATATATAAATCCTTACCTCCGGACCATTCCGAACTCCTCGTGACGTCCGGGATCTCATCTGGACTCAACAACATTCGTAACTGCACACTAGTTCCCATAACAACTCTAGCATCACCGAACCTTATGTGTAGACCCTACGGGTTCGGGAATCATGCGATATGATCGAGACAGCTCTCGCCAATAACCAACAGCGGATTTGATACCCATGTTGGCTCCTACATGTTCCACGATGATCTCATCGGATGAACCATGATGTCAAGGATTCAAGCAATCCCGTATACAATTCCCTTTGTCAATCGATGACGTTATTTGCCCGAGGTTCGATCGTCGGTATCCCAATACCTCGTTCAATCTCGTTACCGGCAAGTCACTTTACTCGTTCCGTAATGCCTGATCCCATGACTAACTACTTAGTCACATTGAGCTCATTATGATGATGCATTACCGAGTGGGCCCAGCGATACCTCTCCGTCACACGGAGTGACAAATCCCAGTCTTGATTCGTGCCAACCCAACAGACACTTTCGGAGATACTCATAGTGCACCTTTATATCCACCCAGTTACGTTGTGACGTTTGGCACACCCAAAGCATTCCTACGGTACCCGGAAGTTGCACAATCTCATGGTCTAAGGAATACTTGACATTAGAAAAGCTTTTAGCAAACGAACTAGACGATCTTGTGCTATGCTTAGGATTGGGTCTTGTCCATCACATCATTCTCCTAATGATGTGATCCCATTATCAATGACATCCAATCCATAGTCAGGAAACCATAACCATCTATTGATCAACGAGCTAGTCAACTAGAGGCTCACTAGGGACATGTTGTGGTCTTTGTATTCACACATGTATTACGGTTTCCAGTTAATACAATTATAGCATGAACAATAGACAATTATCATGAAGGAAATATAATAATAACCATTTTATTATTGCCTCTAGGGCATATTTCTAACAGTCTCCCACTTGCACTAGAGTCAATAATCTAGTTCACATCACTATGTGATCGTAATGAATCCAACACCCATGGGGTTTGATCATATCTCGCTTGTGAGAGAAGTTATTAGTCAATGGGTCTGAACCTTTCAGATCCATGTGTGCTTTACAAATCTCTACATCATCTTGTAGATGCAGCTACCACGCACTATTTGGAACTATTCCAAATAACTGTTCTACTATATGAATCCGGTTTACTATTCAGAGTCATCCAGATTAGTGTCAAAGTTTGCATCGATGTAACCCTTTACGACGAACTATTTTACCACCTCCATAATCGAGAAAAATTCCTTAGTCCACTAGTCACTAAGGATAACTTTGACCGCTGTCCTATGATCCATTTCGATCACTCTTGTACCCTTGACCGACTCATGGCAAGGCACACTTCAGTGCGATACACAAAGATAGCATATCAGTAGAGCCTACGCCTAAAGCATAGGGACGACCTTCGTCCTTTCTCTCTCTTCACCGTGGTCGTCTTGAGTCTTACTCAATACTCACACCTTATAACACAGCCAAGAACTCCTTCTTTGCCGATCTATTTTGAACTCCTTCAAAATCTTGTCATGGTGCGTATTCATTTGAAAGTACTATCAAGCGATTTTGATCTATCCTTATAGATCTTGATGCTCAATGTTCAAGTATGTTAATCCGGTTTTCCATTGAAAACACTTTTCAAATAACCCTATATGCTTTCCGAAATTCTACATCATTTCCGATCAACAATATGTCAACAACATATACCGATCGAAAATGCTATAGTGCTCCCACTCACTTCTTTGGAAATACAAGTTTCCAATAAACTTCGTATAAACCCAAAATCTTTGATCATCTCATCAAAGCATATATTCCAACTCCAAGATGCTTACTCCAGTCCTTAGAAGGATTGCTGGAGATTTGCATACTTGTTAGCATCTTTTAGGATTGACAAAACCTTCTGGTTGTATCACATACAACCTTTCCTCAAGAAAATCGTTAAGGAAACAATGTTTTGACATCCTATCTGCAAGATTTCATAAATAATGCAGGAACTGCTAATATAATTTCAACAAACTCTTAGCATCGCTACGAGTGAGAAAGTCTCATCATAGTCAATTCCTTGAACTTGTCGGAAAACATCTTAATGACAAGTTGAGCTTTCTTAATGGTGATACTTACCATCATTGTCCGTCTTCCTTTTAAAATACATCTGTACCCAACAGCCTTACGACCATCAAGTAGTTCTTCCAAAGTCTATACTTTGGTTTCATACATGGATCCTCTCTCGGATTTTATGGCCTCGAGCCATTCGTTGGAATCCAGGCCCACCATCGCTTCTCTATAGCTCGTAGGTTCATTGTTGTCACATGACCTTCAAGACAGGAGTACCGCACCACTCTGAAGCAGTACGCGTCCTTGTCGACCTACGAGGTTTGGTAGTGACTTGATCCGAAGTTTCATGATCACTATCATCAGCTTCCACTTCAACTGGTGTAGGCGCCACAAGAACAACTTCCTGTGCCCTGCTACACACTAGTTGAAGTGATGGTTCAATAACCTCATCAAGTCTCCACCATCCTCCCACTCAATTCTTTCGCGAGAAACTTTTCCTCGAGAAAGGACCCGATTCTGGAAACAATCCCTTTTGCTTCCGGATCTGAGACAAGAGGTATACCCAACTATTTTTGGGTGTCCTATGAAGATGCGTTTATCCGCTTTGGGTTCGAGCTTATCAGCCTGAAACTTTTTCACATAAGCGTCACAGCCCCAAACTTTATAAGAAATGACAGCTTAGGTTTCTCTAAACCATAGTTCATACGGTGTCATCTTAATGGAATTGTGTGGTGCCCTATTAAAGTGAATGCAGTTGTATCTAATGCCTAACCCATAAACGATAGTGTTAATTCGATAAGAGACATCATGGTATGCACCATATCCAATAGGGTGCAGTTACGATGTTTGGACACACCATCACACTATGGTGTTACAGGCGATATTAGTTGTGAAACAATTTCCACAATGTCTTAATTGTGTGCCAAACTCGTAACTCAGATATTTATCTCTAGGATCATATCATAGACATTTTATCCTCTTGTCACGACGATCTTCAACTTCACTCTGAAATTACTTGAACCTTTCAATAATTCAGATTTGTGTTTCATCAAGTAAATACACTAAGAATCTACTCAAATCATCTGTGAATTAAGAGCATAACGATATTCACTGCGTGCCTCAGCACTCATTGGATTGCACACATCAAATCTATTACTTCCAACAAGTTGCTCTCTTGTTCCATCTCACTGAAAACGAGGCCTTTTAGTCATCTTGCCCATGTGGTATGATTTGCATGTCTCAAGTGATTCTAAAACAAGTGAGTTCAAATGATCCATCTGCATGGAGTTTCTTCATGCGTATATACCAATAGACGTGGTTCGCATGTCTCAATCTTTTCAAAAACGAGTGAGTCCAAAGACCATCAATATGGAGCTTCTTCATGCATTTTATACCAATATGACTTAAGTGGCAGTGCCACAAGTATGTGGTACTATCATTACTATCTTATATCTTTTGGCACGAACATGTGTATCACTACGATCGAGATTCAATAAACCATTCATTTTAGGTGCAAGACCGTTGAAGGTATTATTCAAATAAACAGAGTAACCATTATTCTCCTTAAATGAATAATTGTATTGCGATAAACATAATCCAATCATGTTTATGCTGAACGCAAACACCAAATAACAATTATTTAGGTTTAACACCAATCTCGATGGTAGAGGGAGCAGGCGATGCTTGATCACATCAACCTTGGAAACACTTCCAACACACATCGTCATCTCACCTTTAGCTAGTCTCCGTTTATTCCGTAGCTCTTTTATTTCGAGTTACTAACACTTAGCAACCGAACCGGTATCTGAACACCCTGGTGCTACTAGGAGTACTAGTAAAGTACACATTTAATACAATGTATATCCAATATACTTCATCAACCTTGCCACCTTCTCATCTACCAAGTATCTAGGGTAGTTCGCTTCAAAGGACTGCCCTCATTACGTAAGCACTTAGTCTCGGGTTTGGGTTCAACCTCGGTTTCTTCACTAGAGCAAAGAATCGATTTGTCGCCTCATGAAGTATCCCTTCTTTCCTTGCCCTTCTTGAAACTAGTGGTTTTACTAACCATCAGCAATTGATGCTCCTACTCGATTTCTACTTTCGCGGTGTCAAACATCGCGAATTGCTCAAGGGTCATCATGTCTATCCCTGATATGTTATAGTTCATCACGAAGCTCTAATAGCTTGGTGGCAGTGACTATGGAGAACTATCACTATCTCTTCTGGAAGATTAACTCCCACTCGATTCAAGTGATTGTAGTACTCAGACAATCTGAGCACATGCTCAATGATTGAGCTTTTCTCCCTTAGTTTGCAGGTTAAGAAACTTGTCGGAGGTCTCATACCTCTTGACGTGGGCACGAGCCTGAAATCCTAATTTCAGCTCTTGGAACATCTCATATGTTCTGCGGCATTTCAAAAAATGTCTTCGCTGCCTCAATTCTAAACCATTTAACATTACACACTGAACTATCACGTAGTCATCAAAACGTGTATGTCAGATGTTCGCAACATCCACAAACGACGCCGAGGTTCAAAGACACCGAGCGGTGCATTAAGGACATAAGCCTTCATGCAAAGAATGAGGACAATCTCAAGATACGGACCCAATCCGCATAATTGCTACTATCAACTTTCAACTAAAATTTTATCTAGGAACATATCTTAAACAGTAGAACTAAAGCGCAAGCTACGACATAATTTGCAAAGTCCTTTTGACTATGTTCATGATAATTAAGTTCATCTGATTATTTAATAAACTCCCACATAGATAGACATCCCTCTAGTCATCCAAGTGATACATGATCCGAGTCAACTAGGCCATGTCCGATCATCACGTGAGATGGACTAGTCATCATCGATGAACATCTTCATGTTGATCGTATCTGCTATACGACTCATGTTCGACCTTTCGGTCTCTTGTCTTCCGAGGCCATGTCTGTACATGCTAGGCTCGTCAAGTCAACCTAAGTGTTTTGCTTGTGTAAATCTGGCTTACACCAGTTGTATTTGAACGTTAGAATCTATCACACCCGATCATCACGTGGTGCTTCGAAACAACGAACCTTCGCAACGGTGCACAGTTAGGGGGAACACTTTCTTGAAATTTTAGCGAGGGATCATCTTATTTATGCTACTGTCGTTCTAAGCAAATAAGATGTAAAAACATGATAAACATCACATGCAATCAAATAGTGACATGATATGGCCAACATCATTTTGCTCCTTTTGATCTCCATCTTCGGGGCGTCATGATCATCATCGTCACCGGCATGATGATACGTCTCCAATGTATCTATAATTTTTGATTGCTCCATGCTATATTATCTACTGTTTCGAACAATATTGGGCTTTATTTTCCACTTTTATATTATTTTTGGGACTAACCTATTAACCGGAGGCCCAGCCCAGAATTACTGTTTTTAGCCTATTTCAGTGTTTCGAGGAAAAGGAATATCAGACGGAGTCAAAACGGAACGAATCAACTGGAGAAGTTATTTTTGGAAGGAAAGCAACCCAGGGAACTTTGAGTGCACGTCAGGGGAGATACGGGCTGCCCACGAGGGTGGGGGGCGCGCCCACCCCCCCGGGCGCGCCGCCCTGCCTCGTGGGGCCCCTGTAGCTCCTTCGACGTACCTCCTGCACCCATATATACTCTGGTACCCTAAAACTTCCAGAAGGGAGATTAGATCAGAAGTTCCGCTGCCGCAAGCCTCTGTAGCCACGAAAAACCAATCGGGGCCCTCTCCGGCACCCTTCCGGAGGGGGCCATCATCACCCGTGGCCATGGAGGAGTATCCCGGAGGGGCTTCATCACCATGAAGGCCAAGGACCAGAAGGTGGAGGCCATGGAGGAGGAAGCACAAGGGGGCGAACCTCTCCTCCTCTCTTTCGGTGGCGCCGGAGTGCCATCGGGAGGGGAATCATCGCCACGGTGATCATCTTCATCAACATCACCATCATCATCACCATCCTCATCTCTTTTACGCGGTCCACTCTCCCGCACCCCGCTGTAATCCCTACTTGAACATGGTGCTTTATGCCACATATTATGATCCAATGATGTGTTGCCATCCTATGATGTTTTGAGTAGATATCTTTTGTCTTTGGGTTGATTGATGATCTAGATTGGTATGAGTTGTATGTTTTACTTTGGTGCTGTCCTATGATGCCCTCCGTGTCGCGCAAGCGTGAGGGGTTCCCGCTGTAGGGTGTTGCAATACGTTCATGATTCGCTTATAGTGGGTTGGTGAGTGAACAGAAGCACAAACCCGAGTAAGAGGAATTGTTGCGTATGGGAATAAAGAGGACTTGATGCTTTAATGCTATGGTTGGGTTTTACCTTAATGATCTTTAGTAGTTGCGGATGCTTGCTAGAGTTCCAATCATAAGTGCATATGATCCAAGTAGAGAAAGTATGTTAGCTTATGCCTCTCCCTCATATGGAACTGCAATAGTGATTACCGGTCATGTTAACAATTGCCTAGGACAATTCCGCACACCGATCTACCATTATTCCACACTCGCTATTTATATTATTTAGTATTATTTTCTAACTTTATGATAACAGCACCTACTTTTATATTTTATTTCTCCGATACCATGCAAAGTTATCCTCTTCATACCCACAACGTAGTTTTATTTCTCGTTGCTAGTTGGAAGCAAACGTTCGGTACACGTAGAGTCGTATCAGTGGCAGATAGGGCTTGAGAGAATATTGATCTTACCTTTAGCTCCTTGTGGGTTCGACACTCCATACTTATCACTTCCATCTTTGGAAAGTGCTACGATGATTTCTTGAACTTGGGGATTATCAAGCTCTTTTCTGGCGCCGTTGCCGGGGAGCAATAGCGTGGGGTTGATATTCTCGTGTGTGCTTGTTTGCTTTCTTCATTAAGTAGATTTTGTTTTTCCTTTTTTGTTCTGTTTAGTTGTGGGTGAAACATACAAAAAAAATTTAAAAATGAAAATACAAAAAATTTATTACTTGCCTCTCATGCCTAAAAAGTTTTTCAAAAAGAGAAGCGATTGGAAGGTTTTGCATTGAAGAAGTGAGGGTCGACCTTGAGCACTTGTGCTCATGCTCACGGAAACAATGTAGAATTTTTCATGGAAGTTTCTCTGTAAATAATTATCCCATTGTATATATTCATTGTATTATAAAAATAATGTGCCAAGCCTTGGTTTTAGGATGATTAGATTGCTTGTTTGCGATGTGCAAAACAAAAACATAAACTTTGGCTGTAGTGCATGAATTTACATTTTTAACTGGAAAATCAAATGGAAGATTCTTTTTGCATGTTACTTATGTAAAAAAATTTCACATTTTAAAATTTAGTTTATAATTTTGGGAGTTACAGAAGTTTGCCAAACTTCCAGATTACTACAGACTGTTCTGTTTTTAACAGATTCTGTTTTGCATGTGTTGTTTGCTTATTTTGATGAATCTATGGCTAGTATTGTTGGGTATGAACCATAGAGAACTTGGAATACAGTAGTTTTAACACCCATACAAATAAAGAATAAGTTCATTACAGTACCTAAAGGTAGTGATTTGTTTTATTACACTAACGGATCTCACAAGTTTTTGTTTAAGTTTTTTGTGAATGAAGTGTTTGAAGAACGAGGAGTTACCAATGTGAGAAGAATAAAGAGAGGCAAGAGTTCAAGCTTGGGGATGCCCAAGGCACCCCAAGTAAATATTTCAAAGGGTACTCAAGCATCTAAGCTTGGGGATGCCCCGGTTGGCATCCCATCTTTCTTCTTCAACGATTATCGGTATACCTCGGTTTTTGTTTTGTTCACATGATTTGTGTCCTTTGTGTTTTTGTTTTTCCTTTAAGATCCATGCTAGCATGAGTTTTCCCTTCAATGATTTATAGAATACTTCATGTGCTTCACTTATACATTTTGAGCTTGGATATTGGTCAGTTGTAGAATGCTCCATGAACTTCACTTATACCTTTTGGAGTATGAATAATACTATCATTTAAAGTGGGTTTGGAAGAGTGTCAACTTTAGGAATTAGTGATCCCACTATTTTGGAGGATGTTGAATCTTAGTGTGATATTTATGAAAGTGGATTCGAAAGAGTGTCAACTTTAGCTAGTAATGATTCCACTATTTCGGAAGAGGTTCCAATTGAGTATGAGAACAAAGTTGCTATCCATGATACTACTGAAAATTATTATGAGGGAGGAATACACGCTTGTAGGAGTTGCAATAATATTAAGTTTCCTCTCTATGTGCTTAAAGTATTGAAGTTATACTTATTTTGCCTTCCTATGCTAGTTGATTCCTGTTCCCATAAGTTGTGTGCTCACAAAATCCCTAGGCATAGGAAGTGTGTTAGATTTAAATATGCTAGTCATATTCTTCAAGATGCTCTCTTTGTGTTTCAATTCCTATCTTTAAAGTGAGCATCATTGAAATCATCATGCCTAGCTAAAAGGCATTAAAGAAAAGCGCTTGTTGGGAGACAACCCAATATTTACCCTTACTGTTTTTGTGTGTCTACATGATTAAGCTACTGTAGTAATCATGTTTTATAGCTTTTGTTTCAATAAAGTGCCAAGTAAGACCTTTGGGAAGACTTGGGTGAAGATTAAAGTGATCTTGCTGTAAAAAACAGAAACTTTGCGCTCACGAGAATATATGTCATTTTTTTTACAGAAGAGTGCTTTTGAGTTGATTCTTTTTGCAGGAGATTAATAGACAAATTCCTCACGTACACCAATTTATTTCATATTTTTTGGAGTAGCAGAAGTATGGTTATTGTTCAGATCATTACAGACTGTTCTGTTTCTGACAGATTCTGTTTTCATTGCATAGTTTGCTTGTTTTCTAGTTTCTATGACTTATATTTCTCAATATAAGTTGTAGAAATGATATGGTACAGTAGACATTGTGTGAGAACAATTATGAACCTTGTCTTTGACAGTACCCAAGTGCATGGTTTACTCTTTATCATACTAACCTATCTCACGATGTTTGGATGAGTTTCGTGTGATTGAAGTTTTCATGTTTTGGGTGAGATATCGATATGAGGAGAATAAGGAGTGGAAGGACCCTAAGCTTGGGGATGCCCGAGGCACCCCAAGGTAATATTCAAGAAAGACTCAAGCGCCTAAGCTTGGGGATGCCCCGGAAGGCATCCCCTCTTTCGTCTTCAAAACTATCGGTACACCTTACTCGGAGCTATATTTTTATTCGTCACATGATATGTGTTTTACTTGGAGCGTCATTTTATTTTATTAGTATTAGCTATCTTCTATTTAGAATAGTGTTTTGCATCTTTATTTTCAATAAAAATGTCAAGGCTAGCCTTTACCATGCTTATTTTTCTAGTATACATGTTGCTGTTTGAAAACAGAAAGTTTACCGCTGTTGCAAAAATTCCCTAGAAAATTCAGAGCATGATATAATGTTGAAACTTTTTGCATAATGAGCTATGATAAATATACTACAGTGGGAATTTTCTCTCATAATTTTTGGAGTTAGTTAAGTATTGATACTCTTGCATTCTTTACAGGCTGTACTGTTTTGACAGATTGCTGTTATGTTTGCATTGTTTGCATGTGTTTGCTTGTTTAATGATTCTATTTGAGGATAGGAGTATTAAATATGTAGATGCATTTAGTATGCAATGTTGAATAATAATTCTAGTGATTTGTTACAGTAGAAAATGATAAGGTTTTGCATTGGTTTATACTAACCCATCTCACGAGTTCTTGTTGAGTTTGTTGTGGATGAAGCTTTTGATAAAAAGAGAAACCGTGATATGAGATGAATTAAGGGGACACAAAAGTTCAAGCTTGGGGATGCCCATGGCACCCCAAGATAAATATTTCAAGAAGTCTCAAGCATTTAAGCTTGGGGATGCCCCGTTAGGCATCCCACCTTTCTTCTTCGACAACTATCGGTTAGTATCGGTTGAGCCTAAGTTTTTGCTTCATCACATGAGTCGTGCTATCCTTGCAATATCATTTTATTTTGTTTACTTGATGTTTGAATAAAATGATTGGATCTGAAATTTTGAATAGAAAAGGAACCCTCCCATGGCTAGTTAATTATTTGCCTACCCAGTGTCCTTCACTCATATCTTTTGGAGTAGTTTGTCATTTACTCTCGTGCTTCATGTATATCCTATGAGTAAATGGGGGAATGAATTGAATGTCATAAATCTGAATTTTTATATGTTTCATATGCTTATAACATGGTTAGTGATGACTTCACACATAGAAAGTATGAGGCATAAAAGTTATTGAGAGTTGGCAAACGTAGTTTTGGTCATCGTTGCAATTAATAGGAAGTAATAAGGAAAGAGAGGTTCACATACAAATATATTATCTTGGACATCTTTTATGATTGTGAAGCACTCATTAAGTATGACATGCTAAAAAAGTTGACGTTGGACAAGGAAGACAACGTAATGGTTTATGTTTTCCGACATCTCAGTTAAAGTATATTGTCATTGACCTTCCAAACATGTTGAGCTTGCCTTTCTCCCTCATGCTAGCCAAATCCCTTGCACCAAGTAGAGATACTACTTGTGCTTCCAAATACCCCTAAGCCAAGTTTTGCCATGAGAGTCCACTATACCTACCTATGGATTGAGTAAGATCTTTCAAGTAAGTTGTCATCGGTGCAAGCAATAAAAAATTGCTCTCTAAATATGCATGACTTATTAGTGCAGAGAAAATAAACTTTGTACGAACTTGTTGTGGAAGTAATAAAAGCGATGGACTGCATAATAAAGGTCCACATACAAGGGGCAATATAAAGTGACGTTCTTTTGCATTAAGGTTTTGTGCATCAACCCTAAACGCGCATGACAACCTCGGCTTCCCTCTGCGAAGGGCCTATCTTTTACTTTATGTTTTTACTTTATGCTTGAGTCAAGGTGATCCTCACCATTCCCTTTTCACTTTATCCTTTGGCAAGCTCCTTGTGTTTGAAAGATCATGATATATATATCCAATTGGATGTAAGTTAGCATGGGATATTATTGTTGACATCACCTAAAGGTGAATACGTTGGGAGGCAACACAATAAGCCCCTATCTTTCTCGAAGGTCCCATTGAAACTCCATAACCACAAGTATTGCGTGAGTGTTAGCAATTGTAGAAGACTATATGATAGTTGAGTATGTGGACTTGCTGAAAAGCTCTATTCTTGACTCTTTCTGATGTTATGATAAATTGCAATTGCTTCAATGACTGAGATTATAGTTTGTTAGTTCTCAATGAAGTTTCTGAACCATGCTTGACATTGTGAATAGATTGTTACGTGATCATGAAAAGTTTTATGAGATAAGCTGCTATTATGACACGTATTGATGCTAGAAAAAGTGATTGGAATTATCATTGATCAAACTTAAGCACTTACTAGCATTCCGCATCAAAAATTATCTTTTTATCATTTACCTACTCGAGGACGAGCAGGAATTAAACTTGGGGATGCCTGATACGTCTCCAACGTATCTATAATTTTTGATTGCTCCATGCTATATTATCTACTGTTTCGAACAATATTGGGCTTTATTTTCCACCTTTATATTATTTTTGGGACTAACCTATTAACCGGAGGCCCAGCCTAGAATTGCTGTTTTTAGCCTATTTCAGTGTTTCGAGGAAAAGGAATATCAGACGGAGTCAAAACGGAACGAAATCAACTGGAGAAGTTATTTTTGGAAGGAAAGCAACCCAGGGAACTTGGAGTGCATGTTAGGGGAGATACAGTCTGCCCACGAGGGTGGGGGGCGCGCCCACCCCCCGGGTGTGCCCCCTGCCTCGTGGGGCCCCCATAGCTCCTCCGACGTACCCCCTGCACCCATATATACTCTGGTACCCTAAAACTTCCAGAAGGGAGATTAGATCAGAAGTTCCGCCGCCGCAAGCCTCTGTAGCCACGAAAAACCAATCGGGACCCTCTCCGGCACCCTTCCGGAGGGGGCCATCATCACCGGTGGCCATGGAGGAGTATCCCGGAGGGGTCTTCATCACCATGAAGGCCAAGGACCAGAAGGTGGAGGCCATGGAGGAGGAAGCACAAGGGGGCGAACCTCTCCTCCTCTCTTCCGGTGGCGCCGGAGTGCCATCGGGAGGGGAATCATCGCCACGGTGATCGTCTTCATCAACATCATCATCACCATCCTCATCTCTTTTACGCGGTCCACTCTCCCGCACCCCGCTGTAATCCCTACTTGAACATGGTGCTTTATGCCACATATTATGATCCAATGATGTGTTGCCATCCTATGATGTTTTGAGTAGATATCTTTTGTCTTTGGGTTGATTGATGATCTAGATTGGTATGAGTTGTATGTTTTACTTTGGTGCTGTCCTATGGTGGCCCTCCGTGTCGCGCAAGCGTGAGGGGTTCCCGCTGTATGGTGTTGCAATACGTTCATGATTCGCTTATAGTGGGCTGGTGAGTGAACAGAAGCACAAACCCGAGTAAGAGGGATTGTTGTGTATGGGAATAAAGAGGACCTGATGCTTTAATGCTATGGTTGGGTTTTACCTTAATGATCTTTAGTAGTTGCGGATGCTTGCTAGAGTTCCAATCATAAGTGCATATGATCCAAGTAGAGAAAGTATGTTAGCTTATGCCTCTCCCTCATATGGAACCGCAATAGTGATTACCGGTCATGTTAACAATTGCCTAGGACAATTCCGCACACCGATCCACCATTATTCCACACTCGCTATTTATATTATTTAGTACTATATTCTAACTTTATGATAACAACACCTACTTTTATATTTTAGCTCTCCGATACCATGCAAAGTTATCCTCTTCATACCCACAACGTAGTTTATTTCTCGTTGCTAGTTGGAAGCAAACGTTAGGTACACGTAGAGTCGTATCAGTGGCAGATAGGGCTTGAGAGAATATTGATCTTACCTTTAGCTCCTTGTGGGTTCGACACTCCATACTTATCACTTCCATCTTTGGAAAGTGCTACGATGATTCCTTGCACTTGGGGATTATCACATGACACCATGATCTCCATCATCATGATCTCCATCATCGTGTCTTCATGAAGTTGTCTCGCCAACTATTACTTCTACTACTATGGCTAATGGTTTAGCAATAAAGTAAAGTAATTACATGGCGTTATTCAATGACACGCAGGTCATACAATAAATTAAGACAACTCCTATGGCTCCTGCCGGTTGTCATACTCATCGACATGCAAGTCGTGATTCCTATTACAAGAACATGATCCATCTCATACATCACATATATTTCATTCATCGCATCCTTTGGCCATATCACATCACACAGCATATGCTGCAAAAACAAGTTAGACATCCTCTAATTGTTGTTGCAAGTTTTTTACGTGGCTGCTATAGGTTTCTAGCAAGAACATTTCTTACCTACGCCAAAACCACAACATGATATGCCAATTGCTATTTACCCTTCATAAGGACCATTTTCATCGAATCCAATCCGACTAAAGTGGGAGAGACAGACACCCGCTAGCCACCTTATGCAACTAGTGCATGTCAGTCGGTGGAACCTGTCTCACGTAAGCGTACGTGTAAGGTCGGTCCAGGCCGCTTCATCCCACGATGCCACCGAATCAAGATAAGACTAGTAGTGGCAAGTAAATTGACAAAATCGATGCCCACAACAACTTGTGTTCTACTCGTGCATAGAAACTATGCATAGACCTAGCTCATGATGCCACTGTTGGGGAACATAGCAGAAATTGAAAATTTTCTACGCATCACCAAGATCAATCTATGGAGTAACTAGCAACGAGAGAGAGGGGAGTGCATCTTCATACCCTTGAAGATCGCGATGCGGAAGCGTTGCAAGAATGCGGTCGGTGGAGTCGTACACGAAGCGATTCAGATCGCGGCCGAATCCGATCTAAGCACCGAACAACGGTGCCTCCGCGTTCAACACACGTACAGCCCGGGGACGTCTCCTCCTTCTTGATCAAGCAAGGGTAGAGGAGAAGTTGAGGGAGAGCTCCGGCAGCACGACGGCGTGGTGGTGGAGCTTGCAGTTCTCCGGCAGGGCTTCGCCAAGCACTACTGAGGAGGAGGTGGAGTTGGAGAGGGGGAGGGCTGCACCAGGGGAAAGGGTGAAGCTCCCATGCGCCTCCCCACTATATATAGGGGTGGAGGGGGCTGGTTTCTTGCCCTCCAAGTCCATTGGGGTGTTGGCAAAGGTGGGAGGAAAGAAATCCCATCATTTCCTTCCCCACCGATTGTTATCCCCCCTTTTTAGGGATCTTGATCTTATCCCTTCGGGATATGATATTATTCCTTCTAAGGGGGATCTTGGTGCGCTTGACCAGGGGTGTGGGGCCTTGCCCCACTACCCACGTTCATATGGGTCCCCCATGCAGGTGGGCCCCACTCCGAACCTTCTAGAACCTTCCGGTACAATACCGAAAAATCCCGAACATTTTCCGGTGGCCAAAATAGGACTTCACATATATAAATCCATACCTCCGGACCATTCCGAACTCCTCGTGACGTCCGGGATCTCATCCGGACTCAACAACATTCGTAATCGCACACTAATTCCCATAACAACTCTAGCATCACCGAACCTTATGTGTAGACCCTACGGGTTCGGGAATCATGCGAATATGACCGAGACAGCTCTCGGCCAATAACCAACAGTGGGATCTGGATACCCATGTTGGTTCCCACATGTTCCACGATGATCTCATCGGATGAACCACGATGTCAAGGATTCAAGCAATCCCGTATACAATTCCCTTTGTCAATCGGTACGTTACTTGCCCGAGTTTCGATCGTCGGTATCCCAATACCTCGTTCAATCTCGTTACCAGCAAGTCACTTTATTCGTTCCGTAATGCATGATCCCATGACTAACTACTTAGTCACATTGAGCTCATATGATGATGCATTACCGAGTGGGCCCAGAGATACCTCTCCGTCACACGGAGTGACAAATCCCAGTCTCGATTCGTGCCAACCCAATAGACACTTTCGGAGATACCCGTAGTGCACCTTTATAGCCACCCAGTTATGTTGTGACGTTTGGCACACCCAAAGCATTCCTACGGTATCCGGGAGTTGCACAATCTCATGGTCTAAGGAAATGATACTTGACATTAGAAAAGCTTTTAGCAAACGAACTAGACGATCTTGTGCTATGCTTAGGATTGGGTCTTGTCCATCACATCATTCTCCTAATGATGTGATCCCGTTATCAATGACATCCAATGTCCATGGTCAGGAAACCATAACCATCTATTGATCAACGAGCTAGTCAACTAGAGGCTCACTAGGGACATGTTGTGGTCTATGTATTCACACATGTATTACGGTTTCCAGTTAATACAATTATAGCATGAACAATAGACAATTATCATGAAAAAGGAAATATAATAATAACCATTTTATTATTGCCTCTAGGGCATATTTCCAACAATCTCATACTGCATGCACCTCCTGCCCCCTGTTGGCGCGGCTCCTCCATCGCGCACTTGAGGAGGATGGCCAGGTGGTCGGAGCTCGGTGCCACCAAATGCTCCAGCATTGCATGGGCGAAAACCTCTCTCCAAGCATTATTCGCCACCGCACGATCAAGGCGAACCTTGACGTTAGCTCGGCCTCCTCAACTATCATCGGCCTGCAAAACCGAGATCGCCCAAACCACATACTTCAAGGACATCTCGAAAGTCAAGCATCTGACCTGCAGAGCGCGGTGTGTCGGAGAAGTGCTCAAAAGTCCACATCGCTTCGTTGAAATCTCCCACCACGACCCACGGCATACTGGCCTGTTGGTGGAGATTACGAAGCATTGCCCACATACGATGACGATCCTTTGTCCGAGGCTCACCGTAGACGCAAGTAAGCCACCAGGGTGGCTCACTCGCTACACCATTCACATACACACCAATGTATAGTTCATTTATTTCTTTGACATCAAGACTCACTAACTCATGCCAATACAAGGCAAGACCACCACTAAGACCATTACAATCAAAAGCATCAAAACCTCTTGAACCTAAACGAGCACGAAGTCTCTTCATTTTATTTTTTTTGACTGACTAGGTTCACAAAGGAAGACAATAGAGCCTGCACCAAGCTCACAAGGTCACGAACTATCTGAGGGTTCCCCCCTCGGCAGTTCCAACTAAGGACATTCATTGCTCCTGACGGGGCTCCATCGGCCCCGTCAGTTCATCGGCGTCCCGTGGGCCGACTGCCTCTGGTGTGTGGGATCCGTCCTCCATCTACTGGTCACGTGTCCCCTCGCCATGCTAAGTCTGCTGCCCGTCTAGCGACCCCGATGTCCTACGTTTTTTTGGAGTACCTGAAAGCACACACTCGGCAGGGTTTGACGTGTTATTGAAAACAAGCAGAGCCTTTCCAACATCCTCGCCTCCTACCAACAATCGGGTCCCCAACTGCTTCTCTTTTGCCCAAGGCAGACACCCCCTCTGATTGGTCCGTTTCATCCATACTAACCCCTGAGATAAGTGACATGGGAGCTTTGGAACCATGGGTGGAAGGTTTTTCCTTCCCACTCTACCAAATTGCTTGTAGATCATTTATTAGCATATTCTCGTTTTCCCAAAAGCAACAGTCGTGGGAAAGCCCTATGAACCATTGGATCGCTGGCACGAATCTTGGCACATTGATCCTTGCCAAGTCATATTTTTCATTCGTTCGTTGCAAAGACATGTCGGCACGAAAACCTTATCATTTCCTCCCTACAACAAGTGCAAGGTCGAGTCTTCTTCCCAATTATGTCATTTATCTTCGAGAGAGGGTAAGGCGGAGATGGCCGAGCCACTCTTGACCAGGGATGCCATCGTCTTCATGCGGGCCGTCTCTTCACTACTGTACACTAAGATGAACCCCTCCTCCTTGAGCACAGGATATTCGAGGGGGGCTGGCAACTTTTTTGTTCTTTTTTGACTTTGTGTGCAACTTCATTGTGTAATAGTATGGTTGCTACTAGCTTTCATGGCAAATAAGCTAACTAAATGTGAACCGTATGGGAAATTTTGTCTCACAACCCATGACAAAATCCTGCTTCACACAACATCATGTCAAAATACACAATATTTTGTTGTTATGGCAAATTTGCACACACTCTTGCGTTAATGTCTTTTTTAGTACAGTGTCAAATAGTTCATACCCATCATGGCATTTTCTACACGGCATAAACAATTTCTTTTTTAAATTGTAGATCAAGGCACATTTCATTCTTTGCTACATGCCAAATTTTTTGTGGGAGCATGGCAAGTGTGCTTTATGGGCCACGGCAAAATTACTTTATGGATTATGGCAAAAACAAATTGGCCCATGCCAACTTTACTTTCTACCATGAAAAAATTACTTTTTAACCATGGCAAATTTATACCTGGATCATGCAATTTATTTTTTGGGGACCATGGAAATTTATATTTTTACCATGGCAAATATTATATTTGGACCACTGCAATTATATATTTGGAACACGGCAAAATTCTTTTCTTTTGGATCATGCAAAATTTATTTATTTTACCATGGTTAATTTTATATTTGGATCATGCCAAATTTATTTTCTTTCGAACCATGGAAAAATTTATATTTGGACAATGGCAATTATATATTTGGATCATGGCAAATTTCTTTTCTTTAGGACCATGGAAAATTTATTTATTTTACCATGGAAATTTTTATATTTGCACCATGGGAATTACATATCTGGACCATCACAAATTTATATTTGGACAATGGAAACTTTAATTTTTGTACCATGGATTTTTTACTTGTTATACCATAATCAAAAAAATTGGAACATGGTAATCTTTGTATTACATACCATGGCAAATTCATTTTTGGTACACATTTTTTGTTGAACAGGTGAATTCATTTAGTACACCATGGCAAATTAATTCTTGAGCATACCATGGACAAAATATGTTTTCAAACACTATTTCATAGTTTTTCTATTTTCCAGTTTTGCACGTCAAGTTATGAAACAACGGTAACTTAGGTTCAAACATAAATACTAAGTTTTTCTTTTGTTTTCTTTCTTAGGCATGACAGATTTAGTTTCTCATAAATGTCAATTTTGTTAATATTCATGATCATTTTTTGTTTGCAATGGGTTTCTTTGTTCTTTTTTCATTTTTAAATGTTATTTGGTTTTGGACTGCTCTTTTTTGCTGAAGCAATGGCTTTTTGGGAGGAGGCCCGTCAAAGCATCTGATGCTTCGTGATTGGGGTGTGTGTGTGTGTGGGGGGGGGGACGAGAACATTCGATCGATCAAACCTCCTAGATAGAACAATTTGTTGGGTGACTACTCCCATATCGAACGGCAATTTTATATAAGGGTTCCTCTTTGTTTGATCAATGTGATTCTCTTTCTTTACCATTTCTTATGTTAATCTCTTTCTTTAACTTTTCTTTTGAGGCAAATCTCTTTCTTTAACTGGTCGGTGTGTGTGTGTGCGCGCGTGTGTGAAGTGAGATGCCAGGAGGGAGGGAGGGGGAGCTGCAAGGTGCATGGCACGCTCGCCTATAATGCATCTCAAATGGTCCAGGCCCACGTTTTCACTACAAGACACCAGTATGAACGGTACAACAGATCGTGCATGTGTTTTTCCCTTTATAAAAATATTTCTAAATACATTTATACCAAAGCTCAATTTACTTCAAAAAAATAAAAACCATGAATTTAAAAAAATGCTAACACAGCGTAAAAGTTTTGTTAGTGCATTTGAAAAACTGGTGATAAGATTAAAAAAATGTGACAATTAGAAAATGTTTTCATGTTTTAAAAAATGTACGTGAGATTGTCTAAAAATATTCGTACAATGTAAAAAATATCCAAACAATTAAAAATATCTCAAACCATTCAAAAATGTGCATGACATTTTAAAAACAAGTTTCACTTATTTCAAAAATATTTTCATGGAATTTTAAAAATATACAATGAAATAGTCGTGTATTTAAAAAATCATACATTAGAAAATGTATGTTACATTTATTGAAATTCACGAATTTCAAAAATAGTTTCATGTCATTTAAGATAACTTTTGTTGAGTGACTACTCCCATATCGAACGGCAATTTTATATAAGGGTTCCTCTTTGTTTGATCAATGTGATTCTCTTTCTTTACCATTTCTTATGTTAATCTCTTTCTTTAACTTTTCTTTTGAGGCAAATCTCTTTCTTTAACTGGTCGGTGTGTGTGTGCGCGCGCGCGCGTGTGAAGTGAGATGCCTGGAGGGAGGGAGGGGGAGCTGCAAGGTGCGTGGGATGCTCGCCTACAATGCATCTCAAATGATCCAGGCCCACGTTTTCACTACAAGACACCAGTATGAACGGTACAACAGATCGTGCATGTGTTTTTCCATTTTTAAAAATATTTCTAAATACATTTATACCAAAGCTCAATTTACTTCAAAAAAAATTAAAACCATGAATTTAAAAAAAATGCTAACACAACGTAAAAGTTTTGTTAGTGCATTTGAAAAACTGGTGATAAGATTAAAAAATGTGACAATTAGAAAATGTTTTCGTGTTTTAAAAAATGTACTTGAGATTTTCTAAAAATATTCATACAATGTAAAAAATATCCACACAACTAAAAAATATCTCAAACCATTCAAAAAATGTGCATGACATTTTAAAAACAATTTTCACTTATTTCAAAAATATTTTCATGGCATTTAAAAAATATACAATGAAATACTCGTGTATTTAAAAAAATCATACATTAAAAATGTATGTTACATTTATTGAAATTCACGAATTTCAAAAATAGTTTCATGACATTTAAGATAACTTTTATATATTGTAGAAAAAGGCTCTCATAGTTTTAAAAAAATGTTTTCAGGTCTATTTGAATTTTTTTAACACATATTAAGAAATGTTCAAAAGATGTATTTGAAAAAATCAGTCTTGTACTTGGAAAATTCCCAATGTCTATCAAAAAATATTTTAGATGTATAATAAGAATATAGAAAGTGTATTAAAAAAATGAAAAAAATGAATAAATAAATAAAAGGAAAATAGGAGAAAACCAACAAAAAATAAAATAAAAGGAGAAAAACACGCGGAAGATTCTAAAACCGATGTGAACCACTCATAGAAGCTTCCCGATACCAGTCTACTGGGCCGGCCCACTAAGGTGAGCCAGAGCCGAGCGCTAGAGGAGAGGCTATCATATCTCTGAGTATGGGCGAGAAATAACTCCCACGTGTGTACTCTTAGAAAAGGGTGTTCTGAGTGCGGCGAATTTGCACCCGGGCTCAGCTGCACCCGCGCTCACGGGAAAAAATCAAAAAAATACTAGAAAAATTCAAAAAGTTCCAATTTTTTTGTGTGGTAGATAATTTGATGCGTGAGGTCCGCTCCAAATTTTAACTCATTTGGACATTTTAGGAGCTCTGGGCAAAAAAGACAAAATCGGGGTCTATAAAACAGTTTACTGTTTTGACCCGATTTGTCTTTTTTGCCCAGAACTGCTCAGATGTCCAAACGAGTTGAAATTTGGAGCGGACCTCACACATCAAATTATCTACCACACACAAAAAAATTGGATTTTTTTATATTTCTAGTATTTTTTTGATTTTTTTCTGAGCGGGTGCAGCTTAGCCCGTGCTCAGATGCAGATTTTCGATTCTTGTTTCCATGCGTTTATTCGATTCCGTTGGTTTCGCTACAACGTTGTACCATATACTCCCTCCGTTCCTAAATATAAGAGTATCTACAGTCGCGGACATCTAATTTGACCCCTATACGTCCGCGGACGCCTCCGGGCGCGTCTGCTGAAGGTGACCGGTCGGAGCTCATTTCTTCTGTTCCACAGCCGCATCCCTCGTTTATCTTACCCCAGATCCATACAGAACCATGCAAACAATGTTTCTACGTACTTGAGCATAGAACATAGCAATCCGGCATAGATAACATAGTCCGACAGTCCAGTACAAACTTACAATACTAAAAATCTACTAAAACCGGCAGGGGAGGAGATTTCACCACTTCCTCCATGCCGGACGCTTCCTCTTGGGGTCTCGACGGCTGGACTCGGCGTAGCTGTAAGCTGCTCCGGGCGCGTCATCGTCGTCGCTGTCTGAAGTGGAGGATGAGGAGGACGAGATGATGATGATGATGCCCACCATGCAACGGGATTCGCGGTACTGCTCCTCCCGGAGCCGTGCGGCTCTCTTCGTCGTTGTCGGTTGCCTCGCCAACCGCTCCGACTCCTCCAGCGCCACATGGAGCGTCTTTGCATCTTTGAGGCGGTGACGATAGCCGTCCGTCTCCGCGGATGTGTACGAGCGGCGGATGGCGGTGCAGATGTCCTCGTCGTCGTCGCTGGCTGGGAGAAGTGGCTGTGGTGTGGATCTGCTCGATCCTTCCTTGGATCCGCGGCCGTTGGCCACCTCCGCTGCCCGCTTCTTTGCGAATCGATACACGCGCCTGTGGACTTTAGCTACGGTTCGCGGCAACAAGATTTCCAATGGCGCCCGGAGGGGCAAAGGGTGTTGTCTTTGGTGCCGCTGGCAGGGCGGAAGGAGCATGTCGGACGAGCGTGGGGCGCCGCAGAGCTACTGCTTCCCACCAAGCCAGTCGTCGACACCCTGGAAGAGGAGTTGCCGCCCCGATTCAGCAGCAATCGGCAGAGGGCAATGCAGAGCGCTAGCTCCTCCTCGTCGAGTGCCGACGAGCCATCGGAATCCCCGACGACCTTGAGCCACTCCGGTAGGTTGGATTCACTATCGGACATGGCGTGCGGGGGAAGACAAAGTGGATTTGGGGGAGAAGTGGAGAGGTCAATGAGTACGGACTGAGTTTGACTAGGGTTTGCTCGTCGGTCGTCATGAATTTGTGGGGGCAGGAGTGGGGTCATTGCAGGCCGTAGCAGGCCAGGCCGATGTGGCGGGCGTGCCCGGGCACCCCCATATCCGCCCCATATTTGGGTTGGATATGAGGGGTGCCGGTTAGTTGGGGCGTTTGAGGCCCATTTGAGGCATCCATCCGAGTCAATTTTTCGTGACCGATGAGTGAATGGGCGGGCCGCCCGGACGTTTGAGGAGGGTTTGGGGCATCCGACTGTAGATGCTCTAAGTCTTTGTACAGATTCTACTATGGACTACATACGAAGCAAAATGAGTGAATCTGCACACTAAAATGTATCTGTATACATCTGTATGTGGTCCATAGTGGAATCTCTACAAAGACATATATTTAGGAATGAAGGAGTATCAAATAAAAGGGATAATTGCATTTTTACCCCTAGTTGGTCCCTACCCACGGGTTTTGCCCTTACTTTTCGAGCTTGCTCAGTTTTGCCCTTACTTTTTCCATTGAGATCCCTCGAATGCCCTTTGACCGTTTGACCAAAACTTTGAAAATTCATAACCAATTCATATGAACTTAGAAAAATGCAAATAAGATATCAAAATGTTCAGATAAACATTACCTTTATGGGCATATCATTTGCATTCAGGACAAAAGCATCATTTAAACTACCCGAGGTAATTAATGTTATTAACATTATTGAAAATAAATAGGTATAAACAATATTTTTTTCGTGAATAAAAATTATATGCAAATGTAGGTGATGTTTTGTGAACATCTTGATACCTTATTTGCATTTTCCTGAGTTCGTATCAACTTGTTATGAAGTTTCCAAATAATGGTCAAAGTCGTCAAAACATACATAACAAGTTCACACAAACTCAGAAAAATGCAAATAAGTTATCAGGATGTTCAGAAAACATCACCTACATTTGCATGTAATTTTTATTCATGATTTTTTTTGTTTATACCTATTTATTTTTAATAATGTTAATAACATTAATTACCTTGGGTAGTTTAAATGATGCTTTTGTCCTAAATGCAAATGATATGCCCATAAAGATATTGTTTATCTGAACATTTTTATATCTTATTTGCATTTTCTGAGTTCATATGAATTAGTTATGAATTTTCAAAGTTTTGGTCAAACGGTCAAAGGGCATTTGAGGGACCTCAATGGGAAAAGTAAGGGCAAAACTGAGCAAGCTCGAAAAGTAAGGGCAAACCCCGTGGGTAGGAACCAAACGAGGGGTAAAAATGCAATTGTCCCTAAATAAAATTAGCCCTTACAAAAACTTACGTACATGAATAAGAACTTACAAACAAGTCCTCAAAGAAATCAGTTTTGCCATCTTTCTACATTCACTGACGACGTGCCGTGAACAAAGCTCATTGCCGACTCTATGCATCTGTCGCACTGAAGTCGCCGACATAGACTGAAAAGATAGCATCGAGGAGAGCCAAACAATAATACCAACTCCAAATAGAGGGAGGGGGCACAAATCTCACAAGTTCTCCGATAAAGTTATATCTAGCTAAGCTTCATCAGGCGAAGATAGAACTGGACATCAGAAACACGTCGCAACCTCCTAGACAAACACAGACTGGACTCGACCATGCAAATGTCTTCACCGTGGACAAACACGAATCACTACTTTTTTTAGAGAAAGGCGCCGCCGAGCCTGAGACGAGCCTGAACCTAGCCCGACTTTGAATTAACAAAGCCATCAACTGGCCAGGATTACAAGGGCATCACTTACAAAGGGGATGAATGAAAATCAAAGAAGAAAGAAGATACAAGTGATAACCCACAAGTGTAGGGAATCGCAACAATTTTCGAGGGTAGAGTATGTTGGGGAACACTGCATGAAAACAAAAAATTTCTATGGACACGCAAGATCTATCCATGGAGATGCATAGCAATGAGAGGGGAGAGTGAGTCTACGTACCCTCGTAGACTGTAAGTGGAAGCGTTTATTAACGCTGTTGATGTAGTCAAACTTCTTCGCAATCCAACCGATCAAGTACCGAACATACGACACCTCCGCGTTCAGAACACGTTCAGCTCGGTGATGTCCTCGCCTTCTTGATCCAGCAAGATGGCCGAAGTAATAGATCAGTTCCGGCAGCGCGACAGCATGGTGACGGTGGTGATGCAACTATCTCTGCAGGGCTTCGCCGAGTACTAGGAAAATATGACCGTGGACGAACTAGAGGGAGAGGGGTGCCGCACACGGCTAGGGAATCGTGGTGTGTGTTGCCCCTCTCCCTCCTCTCATATATATAGGTGGAGGGGGAGGGGAGGCAGCTCCTAGGGTGCCCCAAGTGGCCGGCGGCTGCCCTAGGGCGCCTGCCCTGGTCGAGTCCCCCCTTATTTGTGCATGGGGGAAGGAAAGGGGGCTGGCTACCTTTGGGGCGCCTCCCCTTTCCTTCCCTCCCGCTTTGGTGTGTGAGCAAGGGGTGGAGGGGCGCACCAGCCCCCTTATGGGCTGGTGTGCTTCCCCCCTTTGGCCCATAAGGCCCACCGCTTGCCGATGGCCTCCCGGAACCCCTTCCAGCACTCCAATAAAATACCCAGTACTTCCGAAACTTTTCCGGTGACCAAATACTATCGTCCTATATATCAATCTTTACCTTCGGACCATTCTAGAGCTCCTTGTCATGTCTGTGATCTCATCCGGGACTCCGAACAACATTCGGTCATCAACTCATATAAGTCATACAATACTATATCGTCAATGAACGTTAAGCGTGCGGACCCTACGGGTTCGAGAACTATGTAGACATGACCGAGACACCTCTCCGGACAATAACCAATAGCGGAACCTGGATGACCATATTGATTCCTACATATTCTACGAAGATCTTTATGCCAACATACGTAATTCCCTTTGTCTATCGGTATGTTACTTGCCCGAGATTCGATCGTCGGTACTGCTACCTCTTGAGCTTGCGTTGGTTTTCTCTTGAAGAGGAAAGGGTGATGCAGCAAAGTAGCATAAGTACTTCCCTCAGTTTTGAGAACCAAGGTATCAATCCAGTAGGAGACAACGCACAAGTCACCGAATACCTACACAAACAATCAAGAACTTGCAACCAACGCGATATAGGGGTTGTCAATCCCTTCACGATCACTCGCAAAAGTGAGATCTGATAGAGATAGATAAACGGTAAAGTAAATATTTTTGGTATTTTTGGTTTATAGATTGGAAATTAAAGATTACAAAATAATAGACCGGAAACTAGCAAGATGTAAACGAGATTCAATATAATGGAAAAGAGACCCGGGGGCCATAGCTTTCACTAGTGGCTTCTCTCGAGATAGCATATATTATGGTGGGTGAACGAATTACTGCCGATCAATTGATAGGGAAGCGCATAATTATGATGACATCTAAGGCAATGATCATGAACATAGGCATCATGTCCGTGTCAGGTAGACCGACTCCTGCCTGCATCTACTACTATTACTCCACACATCGACCGCTAACCAACATGCATCTAGAGTATTAAGTTCATAAAGAATGGAGTAACGCATTAAGCAAGATGACATGATGTAGAGGAATTAACTCAAGCAATATGATTGAAACCCCATCTTGTTATCCTTGATGGCAACAATACAATACGTGCCATGCTGCCCCTACTGTCACTGGGAAAGGACACCGCAAGATTGAACCCAAAGCTAAGCACTTCTCCCATTGCAAGAAAGATCAATCTAGTAGGCCAAACTAAACCGATAATTCGAAGAGACTTGCAAAGATATCAAATCATGCATATAAGAATTCGGAGAAGAACTAAATAATATTCATAGATAATCTTGTTCATAAATCCACAATTCATCGGATCTCGGAAAGCACACTGCAAAAGAGTATTACATCAAATAGGTCTCTAAGAACATCGAGGAGAACATGGTATTGAGAATCAAAGAGAGAGAAGAAGCCATCTAGCTAATAACTATGGACCCGAAGGTCTGTGGTAAACTAGTCATGCTTCATCCGAGAGGGAATGTTGTTGATGTAGAAGCCCTCCGTGATTGAAGCCCCCTCCGGCAGATCGCCGAAAAAGGCCCCAAGATGGGATCTCACGTGTACAGAAGGTTGCGGCAGTGGAAAAGTGGTTTTGCGGCTCCCCCTGATGTTTTTAGCGTATAAGAGTATATATAGGCGAAGGAACTAGGTCAGAGGAGCTACGTGGGGCCCACGAGGGTGGGGGTGCGCCTACCCCCCTGGGTGCGCTCTCCTGCCTCATGGCTTCCTCGTTGCGTCTCCAACTCCATCTCCAAGTCTTCTGGTTTGCTTTCGGTCCAAGAAAGATCATCACGAAGGTTTCATTTCGTTTGGACTCCCTTTGGTATTCCTTTTCTGCAAAACTCTAAAATAGGACAAAAAAATAGAAACTGGTAGTGGGCCCTCGGTTAATAGGTTAGTCCCAAAAATAATATAAAATAGCATATTAAAGCCCATTAAACATCCAAAATAGATAATATAATAGCATGGAACAATCAAAAATTATAGATACGTTGGAGACTTATCAAGCATCCCCAAGCTTAATTCCTGCTCGTCCTCAAGTAGGTAAATGATAAAAACAGAATTTTTGATGTGGAATGCTACCTAACATATTTATGCATGTAATTTTCTTTATTGTGGCATGAATGTTCAGATCCAAAAGATTCAAGACAAAACTCTAATATTGACATAAAAACAATAATACTTCAAGCATACTAAAAAAGCAATCATGTCTTCTCAAATAACATGGCCAAAGAAAGCTATCCCTACAAAATCATATGGTCTAGCTATGCTCTATCTTCATCACACAAAATACTTAAATCATGCACAACTCGGATGACAAGCCAAGGAATTGTTTCATACTTTTGATGTTCTCAAACCTTTTAAATCTTCACGCAATACATGAGCGTGAGCCATGGACATAGCACTATAGGTGGAATAGAAGGGTGGTTGTGGAGAAGACAAAAAGGAGAAGACAGTCTCACATCAACTAGGCGTATCGACGGGCTATGGAGATGCCCATAAATAGATATCAATGTGAGTGAGTAGGGATTGCCATGCAACGGATGCACTAGAGCTATAAGTGTATGAAAGCTCAAAAAGAAACTAAGTGACTGTGCATCCAACTTGCTTGCTCACGAAGACCTATGGCACTTTGAGGAAGCCCATCATTGGAATATACAAGCCAAGTTCTATAATAAAAAATTCCCACTAGTATATGAAAGTGACAACATAGGAGACTCTCTATCATGAAGGTCATGGTGCTACTTTGAAGCACAAGCGTGGAAAAAGGATAGTAACATTGCCCCTTCTATCTTTTTCTCTCATTTTTTATTTGGGCCTTCTCTTTTTTATGGCCTTTTTTTTAACTTTTATTTTTTGTCTGGAGTCTCATCCCGACTTGTGGGGGAATCATAGTCTCCATCATCCTTTCCTCACATGGGACAATGCTCTAATAATGAAGATCATCACACTTTTATTTACTTACAACTCAAGAATTACAACTCAATACTTAGAACAAAATATGACTCTTTGTGAATGCCTCCGGCGGTGTACCGGTATGTGCAATGATTCAAGAGTGACATTATGAAAAAAAATATGAACGGTGGATTTGCCACAAATACGATGTCAACTACATGATCATGCAAAGCAATGACTTCTTCAACAACATCATGCGCACCTTCGGCTTCCTTCTTTTGGATCTCACGCCGAATGCCATGGCGTGCCTGGCTTTCTTTCCCCACCTCTGTGAAGGCTTCGCTGGGGTGCTTCCCAGCACGACGCTCTTCCACCACTACTTCTACCCTCGCCTCCAACCAGGGGGCTCCCTCTCCGGGAGCATCTCCTGGATCCCGAGGCTCCAAGAAAAAGGCACGTATCCGGAGGGTGCCCAGAAGGAGAGGTGGGAGGAGTGGTAGGGCCAGTGGTGCTGGATCGTGGAGAAGAACCCGCCGGAGTTCTGCTGGGTTCGTCAGAGCCCGCCGACCCACCGCGGGGTTTGGAGTGACCTTGATTCTGACGACGGGAAGCTATCGATCACCACCAGGATCCATCGCCTCACCACGGTCAGGCTCACCCTTCAGATAATCGGGGTGGATTTCATCCGCCACCGAATCGCCCCGCTGCATAACAAGGGGAGGACGGCCTGGGACTTCTTGTAGGATCGAAAGTATGTCTAGAGGGGGGGTGATTAGACTACTTGACAATATAAAAATTATGCCTTTTGACAAAGAACAGTTTTTGGCAGATTCACAATTATGATCAAGTCAAGCATCACCCTACACATGCAATTCTAGAGTATAGGCAGCGGAAAGTAAATTGCACATGTAGTAAAGAGAGGTGGAGAAGAGCAAACGCAATTTTGGAGACGCGGAGATTTTTCTCGTGGTTCCGATAGGTGGTGCTATCGCATTTCCACGCTGATGGAGACTTCAACCCACGAGGGTAACTGCCATGAGAGTCCACGGAGGGCTCCACCCACGAAGGGTCCACGAAGAAGCAACCTTGTCTATTCCATCATGGCTCACGCCCACGGAGGGCTAGCCTTACTCGGGTAGATCTTCATGAAGTAGGCGATCTCCTTGCCCTTACAAACTTCTTGGTTCAACTCCACATCTCGACGGAGGCTCCCAAGCGACACCTAACCAATCTAGGAGGCACCACCCTCCAAAAGGTAATAGATGGTATGATGATGAACTCCTTGCTCTTGTGCTTCAAATGATAATCTCCCCAACACTCAACTCTCCTCACTGATTTGGCTGTGGTGGAAGAAAGGGTTGAGTGGAAAGCAACTTGGGAAGGCTAGAGATCAAGCTTCATATGGTGGGAGTGGAGCAACTTGATCTCAACACAAGGGTAGGTAGTTCTCTTCTCGTAAATGTAAGGTAGGAGTGGTAGTTCTTTCGATGGCTCTCTCCACGAATGAAGAGGGGTGGAGGGTATTTATAGCCTCCACACAAAATCCAACTGCTACACACATTTGACCAATCTCGGTGGGACCGAAGTTGACAACTCGGTGAGACCGAAAGTTCAAATCATGTGAACGTTGGGATTTTCGTGGGACCGAAAATACAATCTCGGTTAGTCCGATTCGTGCAAAGACAAGAGCTTGCCAATCTCGGTGGGACCGACTTCATCATCTTGGTGACACCGATTTGATGAAGTATCTGAAGCTTGGCAACTCAAGTTTCGTGAGACCGAGTTCGAATCGGAAAATCCGAAGTTTTCTAGGGTTTGGCTTTATGGTGAGGTGGTTCATCTCGGTGTGGTGAAGTTTGGAATATCGGTGGGACCGAGATTACTTATGAGTGTATATGGCGTTGAAAGTTGCCGATAGTTTAGGAGATGTATCACTAAGCACTTTGAGCAACCAGATCATCATCATAACCTCATCCCTTTTAATAGTATTGGCTTTCCTATGGACTCAATGTGATCTTGGATCACTAAACCAAAAATGGAGTCTTGAGCTTTTGCCAATGCTTGCCTTAGCATTTTGAGGGGTCCACTTCTTGATCCCTTGCCATACCCATATCAATGAACTTTCTGAAATGATTCTCAAGTAACTATTAGTTCAATGATATATATGTTGTTATTGATTACCAAAACCACCCGGGGATTAGTTGCACTTTCACTTCAGGAATGCGGCTGACATCATGAGGCTCTGCCCCGGCCTGAACTATAACCTCACGGTGATGGGGCACACCTATTTCTGCCAAAGTCTTTTCCAGCTCGACGTGTACAACGACGGCAAGGTGGAGAGGACCAGCAGGGCCGCGAAGGCCGGCAAGGCCATCAAGGGGCCCCTGTTTGGGTTGCCGGGGGGAGTGGTCCCGCTGAGCAACAACTCTTTCCAGTCCGCCATCCTCGACATGATGCCGGTCTTCAACGCGCACGGCCTCGACCCATCCTGGGTTGAGCCCCTAATACGTCTCCAACGTATCTATAATTTTTGATTGTTCCATGCTATTATATTACCCGTTTTTGATGTTTATGGGCTTTACTTTACACAATTATATCATTTTTGGGACTAACCTACTAACCAGAGGCCCAACCCGTATTGCTGTTTTTTTGCCTATTTCAGTGTTTTGAAGAAAAGGAATATCAAACGGAGTCCAAACGGAATGAAACCTTCGGGAGCGATCTCTTTGGAACAAACGTGATCCAGAGGACTTGGAGTGGAAGTCAAGAAACAACCGAGGCAGCCATGAGGGTGCCGGCGCCCTCTAGGGTCGGGCGCGCCTCACCCTCATGGGCCCCTCAAGGCCCACCGACCTTCTTCTTCCTCCTATATATACCCATGTACCCCGAAAACATCAGAAGCGACCACGAAAAACTATTTCCACCGCCATAACCTTCTGTATCCGTGAGATCCCATCTTGGAGCCTTCGCCAGCGCTCCACCGGAGAGGGAATCGACCATGGAGGGCTTGTACATCAACACCATAGCCTCTCCGATGAGTTGTGAGTAGTTTACCACAGACCTTCGGGTCCATAGTTATTAGCTACATGGCTTCTTCTCTCTCTTTGAATCTCAATACAAAGTTCTCCTCGATCTTCTTGGAGATCTATTCGATGTAACTCTTTTTGCGGTGTCTTTGTCGAGATCCGATGAATTGTGTGTTTATGATCAAGTTTATCTATGAGAAATATTTGAATCTCCTCTGAATTCTTCTATGCGTGATTAAGTTTTCTTTGCAAGTCTCTTCGAATTATCAGTTTGGTTTGGCCTACTAGATTGATCTTTCTTGCAACGGGAGAAGTGCTTAGCTTTGGGTTCAATCTTGCGTGTCCTTTCCCAAAGGATGTTAGGGCAGCAAGGCACGTATTGTATTGTTGCCATCGAGGATAAAAAGATGAGGTTTATATCATATCATATTGCATGAGTTTATCCCTCTACATCATGTCATCTTTCTTAATGCGCTACTCTGTTCTTATGAACTTAATACTCTAGATGCATGTTGGATAGCGGTCGATGTGTGGAGTAATAGTAGTAGATGCAGGCAGGAGTCAATCTACTTGTCACGGATGTGATGCCTATATACATGATCATGCCTAGATAATCTCATAACTATGTGCTTTTCTATCAATTGCTCGACAGTAATTTTTTCACCCACCATAATACTTATGCTATCTTGAGAGAAGCCACTAGTGAAACCTATGGTCCCCGGGTCTATCTCTTATCATATAAGCTTTCAATCTATTTTTATTTGCATCTTTACTTTTCCAATCTGTATTATAAAATACCAAAAATATATTTATCTTATCATATTATCTCTATCAGATCTCACTTTCGCAAGTGGCCTTGAAGGGATTGACAACCCCTTTATTGCGTTGGTTGCGAGTTCTTGTTTGTTTGTGTAGGTGCGTGAGACTTTTGAGGAGCCTCCTACTGGATTGATACCTTGGTTCTCGAAAACTAAGGGAAATACTTACGCTACTATTGTTGCATCACCCTTTTCCTCTTCAAGGAAAACCAACACAAGCTCAAGATGTAGCAAGAAGGATTTCTGGCACCGTTGCCGGGGAGGTCCAAGTACCCATCACAAACTCATCTCCCTCGCACTTACATTATTTGCCATTTCCTCTCGTTTTCCTCTCCCCCACTTCACCCTTGCCGTTTTATTCGCCCTCCCTTTCCCAACCTCCTCTCTCTCACTTGCCCCCTTCTTCCTCCTCGCTTGTGTTTGCCGTTATGTATGAAATTGGGGAGATTATCATCGATATGGACAATAATGATAACGTGGAAATTCTGATGCTCCTGCTGAAGAACCCCCTATCTTGCATACTAAAAAGTTTCGAATCGGTAGTGGTAATATTATTGGAAAAGGGGTCATTCAAGACTTCTTTACTTGTGCCTGTGCTTTACCTTCTATGGGTGGTTCTATTCTTCATAGAACTAGTAGTCTTGTGGATGCTATCGCTATGCTTGTAGTTGAGCTTGAAAGACAATTTATGCATATGCATCCTTGCATACAAAGAATTTTCCTGGAATTTTCTAATATTGAGCATTCTTCTCTTAAGCGTGCCACTACTATCTTTTTGGCACATGAGTTTAGATTTATAATAAAAGAGGCCAAAGAAATCTTTGCGCACTATAGGGTGGACGCCGGCCGTCCTCCCATAGAGGCGATCCTCTTTGATCAAGAGGAAATTAGGCGTTTTCAATCTTTGGACTATGTTGCTTTTAATGAAAACCTCAGGAAAAAGGTTCCTACCAATGTCCTAGTTGATAGAATTTCCGAACTTAATAATGATTTTGCTCTTCGAAACAATGAGCTAGGATACTCTCTTGAGTATAGGCTCATGAAATTCTGCCAAAAGAATGCTTATAATGATGAATTAGTTGTGCAATATGAAGGACCAAAGGAGGAACCCATACCTCCTGAGATTGATCTTGGGGACTTTTCTCCCATTAAATTTAGCCCTTTTGATTACTTTTGCTTGCCTCAAATAAAACTTGCTGCTGAACGTAGAGAATATGAGATGAGTTTTTGTGATCTATCTTATTATTATGGCACCACTTAGATCTATCCTCGCTTTTATGCCTAGCTAGGGGCGTTAAACGATAGCGCTAGTTGGGAGGCAACCCAATTTTATTTGTGTTTTTTGTTTTTGTTTATGTTTAGTAATAAATTTATCATGTACCTTCTGTTTAGATGTGTTTTCATGTTTTAGTTAGTGTTTGTGCCAAGTAGAACCTATAGGATAACCTATGGTGATAGTTAATTTGATTCTCACTGAAAATGTAAACTTTGCACACAAAAATAATTTTAGTAATTCACGTAAACGTGCTTTTGCATTGATTCTTTTTTGTAGATAAATAGGAAAATTTCGCAGGACTTCCTATTTTGGTAGGATTTTAGAGTTCCGTATATTCTAGAGTTATAGATTGCTACTGATCGCTCTGCTTTTTGATGATTCTGCTTTTGTGTGTTGTTTGCTTATTTTGATGCATCTATGGCTAGTATGTAGGGGTATGAACCATAGAGAAGTTGTAATACAGTAGGTTTAACACCAATATAAATAAATAATGAGTTCATTACAGTACCTTATGTGGTGGTTTTTCTTTCTTTCACTAACGGAGCTTGAGATTTCATGTTGAGTTTTGTGTTGTGAAGTTTTCAAGTTTTGGGTAAAGATTTGATGGATTATGGAATAAGGAGTGGCAAGAGCCTAATCTTGGGGATGACCATGGAACCCCAAGATATTCAATGATAACCAAAAGCCTAAGCTTGGGGGTGCCCCGAAAGGCATCCCCTCTTTTGTCCTTGTCTATCGGTAACTTTACTTGGAGCTATATTTTTATTCGCCACATGATATGTGTTTTGCTTAGAGCATCTTGTATGATATTAGTGTTTGATTTTTAGTTTTCCACAATCATACTTGCTGTACACACCTTTTGGGAGAAGCCCACTTGATTAGAATTTATTAGAATACTCTATGCGCTTCACTTATATCTTTTGAGCTAGAAATTTTTTGCTCTAGTGTTTCACTTATATCTTTTAGAGCACGGTGGTGGCTTAATTTTGAAGAAATTGTTGATCTCTCATGCTTCACTTATATTATTTTTATAGTCTCTTAGAACAACATGGTATTTTCTATGGTTATAAAATTGGTCCTAGAATGATGAGGCATCCAAGTTGGGTATAATAAAACTATCATAGAAAGTGAATTGAATGCTACAATCAATTTGATGCTTGATAATTGTTTTGAGATATTAGGATCGTGATATTAGAGTCATGCTAGTTCGGTGATTATGAATTTAAAGAATATTTGTGTTGAAGTTCGTGATTCCCATAGCATGCATGTATGGTGAACCGCTTTGTGATGAAGTTGGGGCACAATTTTATTTATTGATTGTCTTCCTTATGAGTGGCGGCTCGAGTCTTTTCCTACCAATCTATCCCCCTAGGAGCATGCGCGTAATACTTTGTTTTTATGACTTGTAGATTTTTGCAATAAGTATATGAGTTCTTTATGACTAATGTTGATTCCATGGATTATACGCACTCTCACCCTTCCACCATTGCTAGCCTCTCTTGTGCTTGCAAACTTTCACGGCACCATACACCCACCATGTACCTTCCTCAAAACAGCCACCATACCTACCTATTATGGCATTTCCGTAGCCATTCCGAGATATATTGCCATGCAACTTTCCACCGTTCCGTTTATTATGAAACGCATCATCATTGTCACATTGATCTTTGCATGATCATGTAGTTGACATCGTATTTGTGGCAAGGCCACCTTCATAATTTTCATACATGTCACTCTTGATTCATTGCATATCCCGGTACACCGCCGGAGGCATTCATATAGAGTCATATCTTGTTTAAGTATTGAGTTGTAAATCAATAAAAGTGTGATGATCTTCATTATTAGAGCATTGTCCCAGTGAGGAAAGGATGATGGAGACTATGATTCCCCCACAAGTCGGGATGAGACTTCGGACTTTATATGAAAAAAAAGAGGCCAAAGAGCCCACCAAAAAAAGAAAGAAAAAAATAGAAAAAAAGGAAAAAAAAAGGGGGGAAAAGAAAAGAAAAAAGAGAAAGAAAAGAAAAAAAATGAAATGACAGAAAAAGAGAGAAGGGACAATGCTACTATCGTTTTTACCACACTTGTGCTTCAAAGTAGCACCATGATCTTCATGATAGAGAGTCTCCTATGTGGTCACTTTCATTTACTAGTGGGAATTTTTCATTATAGAACTTGGCTTGTATATTCCAATGATGGGCTCCCTCAAAGTGCCCTAGGTCTTCGTGAGCAAGCGAGTTGGATGCACACCCACTTAGTTTCTTTTGATGAGCTTTCATACATTTATAGCTCTAGTGCATCCGTTGCATGGCAATCCCTACTCACTCACATTGATATCTATTAATGGGCATCTCCATAGCCCGTTGATACGCCTAGTTGATGTGAGACTATCTTCTCCTTTTTGTCTTCTCCACAACCACCATTCTATTCCACATATAGTGCTATGTCCATGGCTCATGCTCATGTATTGCGTGAAAGTTGAAAAAGTTTGAGATTACTAAAGTATGAAACAATTGCTTGGCTTGTCATCGGGGTTGTGCATGATTAAATACTTTGTGTGATGAAGATAGAGCAACAACCAGACTATATGATTTTGTAGGGATAACTTTCTTTAGCCATGATATTTTGAGAAGACATGATTGCTTTGATTAGTATGCTTGAAGTATTACTATTTTTTATGTCAATATGAACTTCTATTTTGAATCATTTGGATCTGAACATTCATGCCACAATAAAGAAAATTACATTGAGAATTATGCTAGGTAGCATTCCACATAAAAAATTCTGTTTTTATCATTTACCTACTCAAGGACGAGCATGAATTAAGCTTGGGGATGATTGATACATCTCCAACGTATCTATAATTTTTGATGGTTCCATGCTATTATATTACCCGTTTAAATGTTTATGGGCTTTACTTTACACAACTATATCATTTTTGGGACTAACCTCTTCGACCGGAGGCCCAAATTCTTTGCTTTTTTTTCCTATTTCAATGTTTCGAAGAAAAGGAATATCATACGGAGTCCAAACGGAATGAAACCTTCGGGAGCGATCTTTTTGGAATAAACGTGATCCAGAGGAATTGGAGTGGAAGTCAAGAAACAACCGAGGCAGCCACGAGGGCGCCTGCCGCCTCTAGGGTGGGGCGCGCCCCACCCTCGTGGGCCCCTCGGGCGCCCACCGACCTACTTCTTCCTCCTATATATACCCATGTACCCCGAAAACATCAGAAGCGACCACGAAAAACTATTTCCTCCGCCGTAACCTTCTGTATCCGCAAGATCCCATCTTGGATCCTTCGCCGGTGCTCCACCGGAGGGGGACTCGACCACGGAGGGTGTAGCGACCCGACCTCAAACGGTCAAGTCTCTATGCTTAAGTGTCATCCCTGGATCGGTATGCTGACACACACAGTACTCGAGGATTTATAACAGAGGTCAATCACATGTATAAAGTAACGTAAGTACTGTTACCTCAATCCATAAAGCGGAAGAAACAACAAGGTTGTGGATTCCCATCAACACCAACGTTGTTGTGGATTCCCATCAACACCAACGGCAAAGTTGAGTGTAGAAATCGTAACCCTAACGTATCACTTACTCGTCGTGAGAAATCCTGCAACATGAGACGTTGCAGCCACAAAGGGTCAGTACGTTGAATGTACTGGCAAATTCACACCATAGGATAATGACGAATAATAGCTATCACTACATGCATATTTGGCTGGTGGAAAGCTCTAAGTTTATTTTTGCATAAAGCTAGTTTTTCCCTACAACAAAGGAATATATTTTTATTTAACTATCATGGTGGTTGTTAAACATTGAGAAGGTTCACCCAACTCAATCCCAAATTAATAATCATTAGCCCAACAAATTATTTAAGTAATGTGATGAGATCAACATGATAATCCAAGAACCAGATACTCAAGATGTCCATAACCGGGGACACGGCTAATCATGATTAGCTTATACACTCTGCAGAGGTTTGCGCACTTTTCCCCACAAGACCTGATCTCGTCAGTTGTATTTCTCGCACTACATGGTGTTTGAGAAATGGATGAGCGAGACACGGTCTTTTAGAAGCGTTAGCACCTTACGACGGGTAGACAGTTACACCTACTTTCTCCTACATCTGCTAGTCTACCACTGTAAGAGTTCACACGACTTAATCAACTATGCTAGAGCCCATAATAGCTTGTGGCTACACATGGAAATTTCTAGCATGAATAATCTTATGATCCCTTTGAGCTTGGGTGGCGGTCCACAGAATAATCACACGGTACCCCGGGATTTCCAAAAATACAGACAACACTGGGTTCCCTAGGTGCCTCAATTCCACCCAGATGTGTATTAAAGTAGCCACCTTAAGTTGAACCATTAATTAACAATCTCACATTGGTCATGGATACACTCAAACCCAATCCACGTCTACGAGCATAGCATAGCAGTATAAGCATAACGTAGAAGTAACTCCCAAGGTTTGAATGCAGGACAGTAGGTACTACCTCATCTACTTCCCAAAACCCACATATTAATCAATTCCTAACCATGCAATGTTTGAGGGTGAAAATAATGCATAAAAACTGGGTATTTAAGGGATATGATCAAAGTGTGAACTTGCCTGTACTGTTGATGAAGAACCTTCGCACTCTCAACTCCTGATAGTTCTATTCGTCACACTCCGTTCAATCTATCGTAAGCAAGCAATAGTAACCACACATAAGCAATCACTCAAAAGATCGGAGAGAACGAAGAAAACAATTCGGAAAACATCAAAACCAAGCAAATAACTCTTGCAGCATAAAGAATTTCTAACAGTACCAAAACTATGTGAATTTGGCCTTATCAGAATGTTTAGGTCAAGAGCTTCGATCTGCAAAAAGAATCAACTAAATTGGAGTTATAAAACTCGAGTTACGATCAAACGAAGTTTAAGTACAAATCTGTTTGAATTCAAATTTTAAACTTTCAAAAACATGTTTAAGTTGTTTTACTGGATAGAGGGAATCATAAGAAAGAGGTGGGCGTTGGTTTCATCGAATTCCGACCAACGAGCAAAAAGTAGTGATCGTTTTAAGACTAGGGACTAATCTGTGAAAACTTTAAACCCAGACGGGTCCCTGGCAGAAATAAAATAAAACAAAAAGGCTATTTAACGAACGTTCGCTAATGAACGCTAATGAACAGATCCGTTCGCTGTGAATACCTAGCCAGTGAAAGTTCAGTAATTAACTTAACCTAGATAATAAACCGTTCTAATAAAACCAGACGAGTTTAGCGGTTTCGTACCGGTTCGGAAATTAAACCGGCGGCGGCGGTTTCCAGCGACGGGACGGCGGCGGCGGCTCGGGTCCGGCCGGGGCGGTGGCTCCGGTGGCCCTCCGGCTCAGCGGAGTGAACGGAGGGGTGCGGCGCGGGACGGCGGTGAGGTGGGTGGTAGCTGCGGGGGTCAGGAAGGTGTGGGGCGACGGCGAGGAGGCTTGGCGGCGGTGACAACTCCGGCGCGGCGGCGACAGATGCAGCGGTGGCGGCGCGTGACGTGAGGAGGAGAGGAACGGGGCCTAGGGCCTCGGGTTTTATAGGTGGGGAGGGGCGACGTGGCGTGGAGGAGGGGCAGAGGAGAGGTGGCGTCCGGGAGCAGAGTCCCGAACGGGAACGACGGCGGAGGCGTGCGAGATCTGGCCTCCGGCTCGAGGTCGGGGACGGCCCGACAGTGGGCTGGACCACGACAGCGGTCGGGCCTTGGGCCGGCCCAGTCGGCGGTAGGAAAGGAGAGAGAGAGAGAGCAGTGCTGGGCTTCGGCCTGGCACTGTTCGAAGAGTTTTTTTAACACACAACTAAAAATAAGACAATACCAATAAAATCTCTACCTAATAATAAAGCAAATAAGGTTTCTGGTCGTACGTCGTTGTCATCTTTGCAAAAAAAGTCCCTCCGTTTCTGAGAAATTAACCCGCGGTCCTCATCATAAGTCACGCCGAACCGGTATACGGGCGAGAAAAGGTAAACAGCCCATCCAGCCGCACGACTCTGCCTCACGCCCCCACCTCCTGCCCGCCCGCCTCACCGTGCGCCGCCGGCCACCCCCCGCTGTCGAGCACCGCCACCGGCTACCCTCCTCCCATCGGGATCCCCGAGCGCCCGACCCGGCCTTCGTTCGTCGCCAGCACCTGCGGATCCGGCCGCCCTCGCCTTCCCCGTCGGTTGCACCTCCCAGCGCTGCCGCCCCTGCCAAGCTCCGCCGTCTGGATCCACATCCCCACGGCCGGAACGAGTCCTCCTCGAGGAGCCGCGCATCCTCTACCTGCTCCAACTGCGCACGTCCTCTGCTAGGTCGACTTCCTGCTAGGTCAGATCTGCTCCAACTTGAGCGCCCCCCCCCCAATCTTTTCTTCCCCGATCCAGTGGGATTTCCATGAGTGTCATGCAACAAATCGGGAAGCAGCAGGGCCCGTCTGGCTGGTGCTAGAGTGATGAATTTGTTGAACTAGGTAAAGCTGTAGATGTCAAACATGCTCTGAACTTTACTGCACAAGCATTCGACAGCATGGTTCTATTAGTGACCGAGGGATTTGGAGGTACAGGTACTGAAGGGTAATGGATTTGAAGGTTGCTATATCTTGAGTTGTCCCATTGTCTTACTAAATTCAGGATTCAACTTAGGAGAGTGTACAGAATATGCAGGTTTGTATTGTTTCCGGTGTATGTTGGTCATGCATCGGATGTCACTCAGTTTCTAGGAAATTCAAGATGGCATGTAAGCTTCTCCTATTTGATGTATTTTTACTTTCTCAAAATCTCTTTATTAATACCAATGATGATTTTATTTCTGCCTGATGACTTGCTGTCATATTGTTTAGCAAAGAAACAGACAAACAAGGAGAGAAAACTTAAACAAGAGAGATGTATGAGGATGTCAGCGTCTCATCAAACATGTATTGTGTGAGGACACCCTTCGTCCGACCTAATCTTGACGATCATCTGTAGGTACACACATACATGTTCTTCCCGGCCGCCTCTTGGTTTAGTTCACATGTCTTGAATTACTTTGATCCTTTTGGTAACATCAAACTGGGTTGCATAGAAGTAACTGCTACTGGGTTTGACCTTTGTGAGGAATCTACAGCAGCACTTCGAAACTCCCAGGCTGTTTTCATCAGCAAGCTTACAGCTGACCACATGATGGAACTCGATAATACTACACTGTACGATGTACTTGAGATTCCAATGAATACGCGTCGAAGCGATGTGGTCATCAGCATGTATGCTCTCAATCTCCTGCTAGGGTATTTTCTCTTAAACGATGCTACTGTCACATGATGCATATCATGGTTTTGTTGCGTGGTAATTTGACCTGCACAACACTTGTTGCTATTATCCTTTCGAGGATGCAGAATGATTCTTCAATTTGGGGTGCCAACTATGCTAGCTTTATATTGCTGAATGTAGGAGCTTATTTTTTCTTGTTAGTTATTCAATGATATTGGGCAGGGCATCTCAATGAACTATTCTTTCTAATTCCTGGAGTTACATGTGTGATTGCTTAGACTCTTCTAATAGTGTCATAGTCTGGTTGGTTGCTTGGCTGAAATAGTTTCTTACGGGCCTCGTTCTGGACCTGTTCCCACGTATATAGAATATATTTTCTACTGCTTTCATCAAACAAAAAAGTCATAAACATTAAATATTTAAAGTTTTGTCTCGTTCATACTTTCTAGAATCTGAAACTGTACTGAAATCATCATAGAAATTCCGCAAGAATATTAAAGGCACCCGTGTCATTCATCCCTACTAGATGATGATGCTATTGCTAATTTTTTTCTCAAAGATGCCTCATTTTCATGAAGAAGAAAGCTCAGTAGACCAAAATTCCATATCATTTCTTCTTTCTTAAGGAAAACTGACTGCAGGCAGCAATCACAGATGTTCAGCCTATTTTCAGTTGACAATATACTGAATAATTTGGCAGTGAACAAGTACAGAAAACTCTGTTAAGAAGCGATAGTTTTGAACCTGAGTTTATAAAAGAAAATGTACCAATTCGTGTTGAAAATATCTTAGGCATCAAGTCCACCAGGTTTGAGATGTTCACAGAAACATGTCAGTTTCAGGCAACTACAATTCAGAATTGTTTGCCACACTGTAACGTTTCAGGAAATCAGAAACATTTCCCATGATGTTAATATGTTGACTAGGGGCCTTTTGTAGCTACTTTAATGAAAATTGTAGTACCACAGTGTCCTGCTGCATATATTAAATTGCAAAGGGAAAGTAATAAAACTTAGGACTTGGTTGTCTATCTGATCCATCAGTAAGCAAGCAGGGGCCATGTTGTCAAGGAACAGAGTTCAAAAACCACCAATCTCAGGAACACTCTGACCATGTATTTGATTCTGTTAAAGACCCAATATATGATAAGATGCTATTTTCATTTGCTAGGCAACCATGAAAACGTTTCTGTCCAATTCATAATTTAAATTAGTCATGTGTGTTCTTTTATCCAGTTATTACAATTTTACTCATGTGCTTCTTTTATTTAGTTCTGTGAGGAAGAAGGGATTACATCGATGTGTAATATGTTCTTTGTTCTACAACCATACCTACATGGGATTATAGTTCAGTTAGAAATCTGAGATTATTTTCCTCTAGAAATGAGCATTAGCCCTCAGAACAGAAACGAACTGCACAACTATGCTCCTACTTAATTACGTACTCCCTCCTTCCCAAAATATAAGGCGCGATTGACTTTTTACGGTCTTTGATGCACGACTTTGACCACTAATATATATCAAAGTAAATGGATTGTACATGTATAAATGGCATCGTCGTATTTGTCTTGCAAAACAATTTTATTTCATATGTATGTATACTAATTTTATAGACATATAATACATGAAAATCATAGTCAAAGTTGTGTAACAAAGACCAAAAAAGTCAAAATGCGCCTTATATTTTGGGAAGGAGGGAGTATTAATCAATATGTTCATTATTACAGTAAGGTTAGAAACTGCATTTGTGTATTTGTACCAAGCTTCCTTGCTCATCTCATTCTGTGCCTACCATGTTGTATGTCGGAAAGCAGTGGTTTTGATATAGAGCTATAGTTCATCTATATGTTTCTGCTGCCTATATATTATTGATGTGTTTCCCTCACCTGCTATTTGAATGACATAATCCTTCAGATCTTTCCCAAATTTTGTGTTAAAGCTAACAAGACCCCCCCTTCCTGTAAATACAACTTTGAACGAAGGAAAGCAATACAGGGCCGCCTTTATATCTTGGGTCACTCCATAGCAGGGAGCAAGAGTGGGCACATCTGAGTTCAGATATTCAGTCACTGTTTTCCAATCCATCTCAAGCTTCACAGGTCCTTTGGAAACTTTTGCCAGAGCAGCCAAACCAGGGCTATCCGGGCTTCAGCTTCCTCCACACTGTCGGAAACTGGTAACTCACAGTATGTCGACAGATACACTTAGCCTCTAATGACTATTCCAAAGGGACGCTGCATGTTCCTAGATGCATAGATTTTCATTACACTGAGATTTTTTTAGGTATAAAAATGGGATTTAAGATATACAATTTTTTTCTGTAGAATTCTATGAAATCCGAATAAACCATACCTTCAAAGGCCAACATAGTGGCACTTAAAATAAATGCTAATCTGCACTCACGCTGCAATATGGTGCCCATTCTTCTGGTGATTTGGTCAAAGCTACAACCAAGCAAAGAAATTTTACATGCTATAAGAACTAAGTTATGGATTTTGTGTTCCCAGGTCTATAATATGCATGCTTTGCCGGTTCCCTACAAGCACTTTCGGCCATGACCTCAAGTTCTGCAGCTAGGCCGTGAATGTTTTGATCCTTCTCACCGTCCACCGATGATGGCCCGACAGAAATCAGGGAAGGAGAAAAGGATGTTGTTGTCATGGTCGTCGGAGCGACTTGCCGTGGATGCAGTCATGCACTGGATGACATCAACGGCTAGCCATGGACGAGCACCTCGCCGCCTCCACAAAATATGGATGCACGGGATTCTGCTACTAACATTTCAGTGTGTTCTGTTGCGGTGCTGTGACATATACACCTTCAGCGCGCATGTAATGTTTGTCAGCTACTACTTTAGATAAATAACCACTGTATTCTATTGTATGTGTAATTGAAATGTTCATATGTGTTTAACCATCTGGCAAAGAGGGTCACTGGATGTTTCTTATAATATTCTATCTGTAATAGACATGTACGTACGCATGTATTTAACCATCTGGCAAAGAGGCTCATTGGATGTTTCAAAGTTTACCTTTCTAGAACACCATTTCTTTTCTTCTGAACCAAGAGGTTCCAAGCCAATATGTTGCCAAACCATTCACTGTGTGGGCAAACTTTTACTTTCGAAGGAAGCTCTGACTATTGCCACTCCTTCCCATCACTTTGCAATCAATTCTTGAAGGGAACCATGCAGCCTAGCTGTGCCATCCGTGTGTGTTAAATTAGTTAATTTCTCCCCTGGCTGGATCGTGCCGAACTCCGCATGTAAAACATTTCCCGTCTAATATATTTTGCACAGAGCTCACATACACAGTTCTAAAAACATGATCTTGATGCATCTGAAGTTGTATTAATTTGTGCAGGAGAACAATATGTGCTTTCTGAATGTTTGCCTGCACACAACCAAGTTCTCTAGATGAGTGTGTGCAGAACTCTACAATCTGAAGAATTAGCTCCTGCAAAATAGATCATCCCCGTGGTTGTTGTGAATGTTTGTGGCACAATCCAAAATTCATAATGCACCAAAGTTATTGTGGTGATGATTTGATCTAATGCTTTTAAATAATGGATTGTACAATCAGCATTCGAATTTGTACTCAAGGTCGTGATTCATCCCCAGGGATGCTCCGTGTATACTTGCACAATATTGTCTTTCATTTCACTTTTCTGAGTACTGCACAAGCCTAAGATTGACGGATGTGATTGACAGCTGAGATTCTTGTGTTATATAGTAGGATTTCTAACTATCCGCCCGTCACAGCCCTCGCCTTGCGTGTGCATGGTTTTCGATGTCTCACCTAAGATCCCGCATGGAAAAAAAGTAGAAATGAAAATCGGGGAAACTGACCCACCCACGCAAACGAGCCGATGAAAAAGTCCTGACAACCAACAAAAGACTCCCGAGCCCACGTGCCCACATATAAAAGTAGAAAAGGAAAAACATGTCACCCCAATCCAATCGTTCCATGACCATTGCCTCCATGGCGCTCCAAGTGTTTTAGGCTGAGCCTGCCATCGATCCTCCGTTCTGGCCTCGGGTGTGCCCTCAAGCGCGCCAAGGTCGGCGAGGAGGCACCAGCAAAAGAGGATCATGCATGTGGCCGAGACTACAGTGGGAATCTTGGATAACAAAAATAATAATCAAAGATCTGATTCATGGGGAAAATTACATGCTAAAGACTTCTCTTATGTCCATAAGCCAAAACATGGAATAAACTTTGTTCTCTCTTGTTGTAACGCACGGGCATATTTGCTATATATATATATCTATATTTATATCTATACCTGCTAATAAAGTATCGATTGCTTCTGCCCGTTCATTGTTAGCATTTTTATAGAAAAGACCATGCAGTTCTGGGTAATTACCCCGCAATACTGTTTTAAGTTAAAAACTTTTCGTCTTGGTTCGTTTTTCTTTCTTCTCTCCCGACTTTTTAACAGGAGCTGTGTGGCGCTACGCACGAGACAAGCGGCCGACGGCGGTTGCGGGGCGTGCAGGCAAGGTGCGGGAACACGCGGACAGATTGGGCCTGACGCGAAGCGTGGCAGCAGAGCACGTGCCGTGGAGAGGTCGCGAAGAGGTAGGTGACGTTGAGCTCGTCGGAGAGAGCCTTGGGGCGGTAATAGCCAGCACGCTGGAGGCGGTTGAGGCATGCGTGGCTGGGGTGGCGTCGGGTGCGCGCTCGCATAGGAGCATGGATGTAAGAGGGGCCACATGAAGGTGGTCGTCGGTGTGCGAAGACGCTTTGCCATGGCGAAGCAGAGGTTGTTGAGGACGTCGGCAACGACAGGAGTGCCTGCTCGCTTTAGGGACCCCGGCGGTAGGGAAGCAGAGTCGCGGGAGCCAGTGAGGTCAACGGAAAGGACGAGGAAGAAATGAGAAGAGGTGGGGAAGGGAACTAGCAGAGGCGCCGGAGCGGGGCAAGTAGGCTCGGGGGCCGCGCTAGGTTGGGATCGATGGGAAGACTGCGTGTGGTTGTGAGCATGTCCATCACAGCGAAAATGTTTGCAAATAGTTTAAAATGTTAATGAATTCAAAAAATGTTCTTGATTTTAGAAAATGTTCAAGAATTTGTAAAAGTGCTTATCAATTTAAAAAATGTTCGCGAGTTTAAAAAAATGTTCATAATTTCACGAAATTGAGAGCTATATTGTATCTCGATGATGCAACATAATGTGATCATGTCTATTGGAGTTATGATTTTTTTTTCTTCCGTTGCAACGCACGGGCCCTTTTCCTAGTAAAAATACAACATAGGCATATAATATATCGAAATTTTCAGAATAATATTTCCTACAAGATGAACATTATTCTAGCTTCAAATAAAATACACAAAAATTCAAGTAAAGCAAACAGTGCTACCGCTCTAATAAAATCCAATAAAAATCATTTTAAAAATACGAAAATGATTCAAATTTATTTCTCTCCATTTTTCTATTGTAGGGAATCATTTTACCCTAATTTCCATATATTTTTATTTTTGGAGAAAAATAATTTGAATAAAACGCAAATAACTCCATTTTGAAAATAATTTCCAAAAGGACTTTAAAAGTGATTTCTTTTAAACTCCCAACTCATATTTCATATGTTTTGAAGAAGTCATTTTATCTTCTCTCATGAAAATCATTGAGTTGCTTAAAGTTTCTGAATTTGAAATAGTTCCATATGGAATTCAAATCTTTTCAAAACCCTTTTCATTTATTGAAATGGAAGAAGTCATGTCATCTTCTCTCTAGGGTTTTGTATTTGAAAAGAATTTGAATTCAAGGAGATCAGAAAGCAAAGATAAAAGTTCGGAAAAACATATTACTCCCTCTCATTTAACTTTCAAAAAGTTTCAAGTTTCACTCAACTTCACACAATCAATCAAACAATCAATCGTAACTATCTATTTAATATAACATTCCAAAATTTGAATTTTGGGATGTTACAGAGGGCTTCTACATCAACACCATAGCCTCTCCGATCAGTTGTGAGTAGTTTACCATAGACCTTCGGGTCCATAGCTAGTAGCTAGATGACTTCTTCTCTCTCTTTGAATCTCAATACAAAGTTCTCCTCGATCTTCTTGGAGATCTATTCGATGTAATTCCTTTTGCTGTGTGTTTGTCGAGATCCAATGAATTGTGGGTTTATGATCAAGTTTATCTATGATAAATATTTGAATCTCCTCTGAATTATTTTATGTGTGATTAAGTTATCTTTGCAAGTCTCTTCGAATTATCAGTTTGGTTTGGCCTACTAGATTGATCTTTCTTGCAATGGGAGAAGTGCTTAGCTTTGGGTTCAATCTTGCGGTGTCCTTTCCCGATGTTAGGGCAAAGCAAGGCACGTATTGTACTGTTGCCATCGAGGATAAAAAGATGGTGTTTATATCATATTGCATGAGTTTATCCCTCTGTTGGGGAACGTAGTAATTTCAAAAATTTCCTACGCACACGCAAGATCATGGTGATGCATAGCAACGAGAGGGGAGAGTGTGTCCACGTACCCTCGTAGACTGAAAGCGGAAGCGTTAGCACAACGCGGTTGATGTAGTCGTACGTCTTCACGATCGGACCGATCAAGTACCGAACGCACGGCACCTCCGAGTTTAGCACACGTTCAACTCGATGACGTCCCTCGAACTCCGATCCAGCCGAGCTTTGAGGGAGTGTTCTGTCAGCATGACGGCGTGGTGACGATGATGATGTTCTATCAACGCAGGGCTTCGTCTAAGCACTGCTACGATATTATCGAGGTGGATTATGGTGGAGGGGGGCACCGAACATGGCTAAGAGATCCAAGGGATCAATTGTTGTGTCTATGGGGTGCCCCCCTCCTTCGTATATAAAGGAGGGGTGGAGAGGGCTGGCCAGGAGGAGGAGGCGCGCCCAAGGGGGGAGTCCTACTCCCACCGGGAGTAGGACTCCTCCTTTTCCTATTTGGAGAGAGAGAGGGAAGGAAGAGGAAGAAGGGAGGAAGGAAAGGGGGGCCGGCCCCCCTCCCAATTCGGATTGGGCTTGGGGGGGGGGGGGCGGTGTGCCCCCTCCCTTGCTCCGTTCCCCTCCTTTCCACTAAAGGCCCTTAAGGCCCATATACCTCCCGGGGGGTTCCGATAACCTCCCGATGCTCCGGTATTATCCCGATCTCACCCGGAACCATTCCGGTGTCCAAATATAGTCGTCCAATATATCGATCTTCATGTCTCGACCATTTCGAGACTCCTCGTCATGTCCGTGATCACATCCGGGACTCCGAACTACCTTCGTTGCATCAAAACACATAAACTGATAATATAACCGTCATCGAACATTAAGCTTGCGGACCCTACTGGTTCGAGAATTATGTAGACATGACCGAGACACGTCTCCGGTCAATAACCAATAGCGGAAGCTGGATGCTCATATTGGCTCCCACATATTCTACGAAGATCTTTATCGGTCAAACCGCATAACAACATACGTTGTTCCCTTTGTCATCGGTATGTTACTTGCCCGAGATTCGATCGCCGGAATCTCAATACCTAGTTCAATCTTGTTACCGGCAAGTCTCTTTACTCATTACATAACGCATCATCCCGTAACTAACTCATTATCTACATTGCTTGCAAGGCTTATAGTGATGTGCATTACTGAGAGGGCCCAGAGATACCTCTCCGACAATCGGAGTGACAAATCCTAATCTCGAAATACGTCAACTCTACAAGTACCTTCGGAGACACCTGTAGAGCACCTTTATAATCACCCAGTTACATTGTGACGTTTGGTACCACATAAAGTGTTCCTTCGGTAAGCGGGAGTTACATAATCTCAGTCATAGGAACATGTACAAGTCATGAAGAAAGCAATAGCAACATACTAAACGATCAAGTGCTAAGCTAACGAAATGGGTCAAGTCAATCACAACATTCTTCTAATGATGTGATCCCACTGATCAAATGATTACTCATATCCATGGTTAGGAAACTCAACCATCTTTGATCAATGAGCTAGTCAAGTAGAGGCATACTAGTGACACTATGTTTGTCTATGTATTCACACATGTATTATGTTTCTGGTTAATACAATTCTAGCATGAATAATAATCATTTATCATGATATGAGGAAATAAATAATAACTTTATTATTGCCTCTAGGGCATATTTCCTTCAGTCTCCCACTTGCACTAGAGTCAATAATCTAGATTACACAGTAATGATTCTAACACCCATGGAGCCTTGGTGCTGATCATGTTTTGCTTGTGGAAGAGGCTTAGTCAACGGGTATGCAACATTCAGATCCTTATGTATCTTGCAAATCTCTATGTCTCCCACCTAGACTTGGTCCCAGATGGAATTGAGGCGTCTCTTGATGTGCTTGGTTGTCTTGTAAAATCCGGATTCCTTTGCCAAGGCAATTGCACCAGTATTGTCACAAAAGATTTTCATTGGACCCGACGCACTAGGTATGACACCTAGATCAGATATGAACTCCTTCATCCAGACTCCTTCATTTGCTGCTTCCGAAGCAGCTATGTACTCCGCTTCACATGTAGATCCCACCATGACGCTTTGTTTAGAACTGCACCAACTGACAGCTCCACCGTTCAATATAAACACATATTCGGTTTGCGATCTAGAATTGTCTGGATCAGTGTCAAAGCTTGCATCGACGTAACCATTTACGACTAGCTCTTTGTCACCTCCATAAACGAGAAACATATCCTTAGTCCTTTTCAGGTATTTCAGGATGTTCTTGACCGCTGTCCAGATGATCCACTCTGGATTACTTTGGTACCTCCTGCTAAACTAATAGCAAGGCACACATCGTGTCCGTACACAACATTGTATACATGATAGAGCCTATGGCTGAAGCATAGGGAACATCTTTCATTTTCTCTCTATCTTCTGCAGTGGTCGGGCATTGAGTCTGACTCAATTTCACACCTTGTATTACAGGCAAGACCCTTTCTTTGCTTGATCCATTTTGAACTTTTTCAAAACTTTATCAAGGTATGTACTTTGTGAAAGTCCAATTAAGCGTCTTGAGCTATCTCTATAGATCTTGATGCCCAATATATAAGCAGCTTCACCGAGGTCTTTCATTGAAAAACTTTTATTCAAGTATCCTTTTATGCTATCCGGAAATTCTATATCATTTCCAATCAACAATACGTCGTCCACATATAATATTAGAAATGCTACAGAGCTCCCACTCACTTTCTTGTAAATACAAAGCTTCTCCAAAAGTCTCAGATAAAACCATATGCTTTGATCACACTATCAAAGCGTTTATTCCAACTCCAAGAGGCTTGCACCAGTCCATAAATGGATCGCTGGAGCTTGCACACTTTGTTCGCACCTTTTGGATCGACAAAACCTTCTGGTTGCATCATATACAACTCTTCTTCCGTAAATCCATTCAGAATGCGCTTTGACATCCATTTGCCAAATTTCATAATCGTAAATGCGACAATTGCTAACATAATTTGGACAGACTTAAGCATCGCCACGGGTGAGAAAGTCTCATCGTAGTCAACCCCTTGAACTTGTCGAAAACCTTTCGCAACAAGTCGAGCTTTGTAGACGATAACATTACCATCGCCCGCCTTCTTCTTGAAGATCCATTTATTCTCGATGGCTTGCCGATCATCGGGCAAGTCAACCAAAGTCCATACTTTGTTCTCATACATGGATCCGATCTCAGATTTCATGGCCTCAAGCCATTTTGCGGAATCTGGGCTCATCATCGCTTCCTCATAGTTCATAGGTTCACCATGGTCAAGTAACATGACCTTCAGAATAGGATTACCGTACCACTCTGGTGCGGATCTTACTCTGGTTGACCTATGAGGTTCGGTAGTAACTTGATCTGAAGTTTCATGATCAATATCATTAGCTTCCTCACTAATTGGTGTAGCCATCACAGGAACCGGTTTCTGTGATGAACTATTTTCCAATAAGGGAGCAGGTACAGTTACCTCATCAAGTTCTACTTTTCTCCCACTCACTTCTTTCGAGAGAAACTCCTTCTCTAGAAAGGATCCATTCTTGGCAATGAATGTCTTGCCTTCGGATCTTTGATAGAAGGGGTACCCAACAGTTTCCTTTGTGTATCCTATGAAGACACATTTCTCCGATTTGGGTTTGAGCTTATTAGGTTGTAGCTTTTTCACATAAGCATCGCAGCCCCAAACTTTAAGAAATGACAACTTTGGTTTCTTGCCAAACCACAGTTCATAAGGCGTCGTCTAATTGTATTTTGATGGTGCCCTATTTAACGTGAATGCAGCCGTCTCTAAAGCATAACCCCAAAATGATAGCGGTAAATCAGTAAGAGACATCATAGACCGCACCATATTGTAGCGACCAGACCTCAAATACCGATCTCGTGCATCGTTGTCATCCTCGGATCAAGAATCTTGACACACACACAGTACTTGAAGGATTTATAACAGAGTAGCAATCACACACTTATTACATCGAATGTCTCAAAAGAGAACTTATTACAATAAATATGGCTTAAGGCCATCTAATAACGATAACAGCGGAAGGCTTGGAAGATAAAATGAGTCCATCAACTCCAACGGCAACACTGAGTATAGAACCACGACCTAAGGCACCTTACTCGTCATCTGAAAAGTCTGCAACATGAATGTTGCAGCCCGAAAACGGGTCAGCACATGGAATATGCTGGCAATGTAACACATAGAGTAAGAGTAAAGCTATACTACATGCATGTATGGCTTGGTGGAAAAGCTCTATGGTTACAGTTTTGCGTAAAGCCATTTTCCCAACTTCAAAGGAATAAATTTTATTTAACTATCATGGTGGTTGTTAAACATTGAGAATGGTTGACAGCATTCTCAATCCCAATTAAAAATATAATCATTAAACAAACCCAACAATATTAATTAAAGTAACATGATGAGATTCACATGATAATCCAAGTACTAGATACTCAAGATGTCCATAACCGGGGACACGGCTAACCATGATTAGTTTATACACTCTGTAGAGGTTTGCGCATTTTTCCCCACAAGACTCGATTTCCTCCGTTGGGATTCTCGCACTACATGGTGTTTGAGAAATGGATGACCGGGACATAGTCTTTCAGAAGCGCTAGCACCTTACGATCGGGTAGACAGTACCAACCTACATCCCCTACATCTGCTAGTCTACCACTTTAAGAGTTCAATAATCTCATGATCCCTTTGGGCCTGGGTGGCGGTCCATAAAGAAAAACAACAGGCAATCCTGGAATACCCAGGTACCTCAATCCACCCAGATGTGTGTTTAAGTTGCCACCTTAAATAAACCATTAAATTAACAATCTCACATCTGTCATGGATACATTCACCCAATCCATGTCTACTAGCATAGCATGGCATAATAAGCAAACGTAGAAGTAACTCCCAAGGGTTTGATAATAAAACAGGTAATAGGTACTACCTCATCTACTTCCTGAAAACCGACATATTAATCAGATCCTAATCATGCAATTGTTTGAGGGTTGATCTAATGCAATAAAATTGGGTAGTAAAAGGGTATGATCAAAGTGTTACTTGCCTTGCTGATGATCCGCGAAACCTAGAGATTCGAAGTAGCAAGCGGCGCACTCCGGGTACTCTATCGCAAACAAACAAGCATACAATAAGTACTCATCTAATGCACAGGTAACACTCAAATAAGTGATCTAACCAGAAAGTTCAACTTAACAACTCCGGTTTGCAAAAAAAATCAAATCAAACGAAGCAACGAAAAACAAACGGCGAAAGCAACAAGCTTCGTTTACTAATCTGGACCTAAGTCAAATTTTACAGTAGCAAAAACTTGTTTGAGTTCATTAAAAGGAAAGAGGGTTTCCAGACGAAACTCTAGGCGCTTGAATCGCCTGATTCCGATAAACGAGCAAAAAGTTATACTAAAACAAAAATCGGATCAGAAATCACAATCAGAAATAATCGCGGAAAATCCGATAAAAAGAAAAACTTACGAACATGCTAACGAACGAACGTTCGCTGTCTACGAAAAAAACAAAAAGTGTTCGTTAAAACGAATGAACGAACGGGCGTTCGCTAAATAACTAATCCGGGAAAAAAATAAATGAAAAACTGATCTAATAAAATAAAAAAACAACTGCGTTTTTTTAAAAAACCGAACGGTTAACCGACGAAAAACCGGCGGCGGCAGTGGCGGCTACCTCGTGCGTCGGGTGGCGGGTCGGCGCTGGCCCGGCGGGCGGGCTGGCGGCGGCGGCGGCGAGGAGGTGGCGGCGGGCGTTCGGGCGGCGGGCGGCGGGCGGCGGCGGATCCGGCGCGGGGCGGGCGGGCGGCGGGAGCGGCAGCAGCGCAGGCGCGCTTAGGTTCGGGCGGGCTGGCTGGGCGGCTCGGCTCCTCGGGCTTTAAAGGCCGGTCGGGTCGGAGTCCCGGACGGACACGACCCGGTAGGTCAGTTCGTTTTTTTTAAACATTACACGCAGAAAAACAAATAAAAGAAATACTAAACGGACTCCAAAAATCCCGAAATAAATTTTCCCCGCCTTCTAAATCAAGACGGTTTAGATGAACATTTATTTGGGGCCTAAATGCAATTTCAAAAAAAGCGCATAGTTCCTAAATTCAAATAAAATAGCAATAAAATCCAAAATAAATCTTATTTGATTTTTTATTAAATCCTCAATTTTTCTTTATTTTGGGGAAGTCATTTTATTCCCTCTCTCATATTTTTATATCTGAAATAATTGAAGATAAAATAAATAAAATCAAATGATCCTATTTTCAAAATTTAAGAAAACTCGAATATGAAAATAACGAAATCCCCAACTCTCCCCGTGGGTCCTTGAGTTGCGTAGATTTTCTAGGATCGAGCCAAAATGCAATAAATATGATATGCAATAATGATCTATTGTATAACATTCCAAATTGAAAATTTGGGATGTTACAAACCTACGCCCCTTAAGATGAATCTCGCCCTCGAGATTCGGGTTGGCTAGAAAATATGTGAGGGTCGTCCTTCCGTAGGTCTTCCTCTCGCTCCCAGGTGGCTTCGTCCTCGGTATGGTGGCTCCACTGTACTTTGCAGAACTTGATAACCTTGCTGCGTGTGACTCGGCTGGCAAACTCGAGGATCTTTACTGGTTTCTCCTCATAGGTCAAATCGCTATCCAACTGAATCGCTTCCAGTGGCATTGTATCTCTCAGAGGTATATCAGCCATCTCTGCGTGGCACTTGTTCAACTGGGAAACATGGAACACATCATGAACTCAAGACAATCCTTCGGGCAATTCCAACTTGTAAGCAACTTCTCCCATACGTTCCAAAACTTTGTATGGTCCCACAAAACATGGCGCTAACTTTCCCTTAACTCCAAAACGCTTAACTCCTCGAAGTGGAGACACTCAAAGATAAACTCTGTCTCCGACTTCGTAAACTGTCTCCAGCATTTAGAATCCGCATAGGTCTCCTGCCTGGACTGGGCTACCTTGAGTCTATCGCGAATCAGCTTAACCTTCTCTTCACACTCCTTAATCAAATATGGTCCAAACAACTGACAGTCTCCAACTTCATCCCACAACAACGGTGTACAACACCTCCTTCTGTACAAAGCTTCGAAAGGGGCCATCTTCAAACTGGATTGATAACTGTTGTTGTAAGAGAACTCTGCATATGTTAAATTGTCGTCCCAACTAGATCCATAATCTAGCACACAAGCTCTCAACATGTCCTCCGAATCTGATTGACTCTTTCACCGTCCATCCATCTGTCTGTGGATGAAAGGCATCTTCAACTCTAGCTCGGTACCCAAAGTTTCGTGTAACCGATTCCGAACTTTGAGGTAAACCGGGTTCCTCTATCTCGATACAATGGTCCTCGACTCCATGCGGACATATACGATCCTGGTCATGTATATCTTTGCCAACTTAGCACTAGTATAAGTGGTCTTCACTGGGATGAAATGAGCTACCTTCGTCAAACGATCGACTACAACCCATATCGAGTCATAGCCTGAACCAGTCTTGGGCAATCCCGTGATAAAATCCATGCCTAGCTTATCCCACTTCCATTCGGGTATCGGCAATGGCTATAGCAATCCTGCTAGCTTCTGATGCTCTTCCTTCACTCTTTGACATACATCACAAACTGCTACAAACTCTACAATATCTTTCTTCATTCTGGTCCACCAGAAACTGTCCTTCCAATCCAGATACATCTTGGTATTTCCTGGGTGAATCGAATACGGCGAATCATGGGCCTCCTGCAAAATCAACTTCCTTATCTCCGGGTCATTAGGCACATAAACGCGGTCCTCAAACTTTGGTGAGGGTGGTCCTTCAGCAGATTTTCCTCTCTCTCCCAGGTGGCTTCATCCTCGGTGTGATGGCTCCACTGAACTTTGCAAAACTTGATAACCTTGCTGCGGGTGACTCGGCTGGCATACTCAAGAATCTTAACTGGTTTCTCTTCATAGGTCAAATCACTGTCCAACTGGATCGCCTCTAGCGGCACTGTATCTCTCAGCGGTATATCAGCCATCTCTGTGTGGCACCTCTTCACCTGGGAAACGTGGAATACATCATGAATTGCTGACAACCCTTCGGGCAATTCCAATTTGTAGGCAACTTCTCCCATACGCTCCAAAACTTTGCATGGTCTCACAAAACGTGGCGCTAACTTTCCCTTAACTCCAAAGCGCTTAACTCCTCGAAGTGGAGATACACGAAGATAAACTCTATCTCCGACTTTGTAAACAGTCTCCTTGCATTTAGAATCCGCATAGCTCTTCTGCCTGGACTGGGCTACCTTGAGCCTATCGCGAATCAACTTCACTTTCTGTTCGAACTCCTTAATCAAATCCTGTTCAAACAACTAGCGGTCTCCAACTTCATCCCACGATAACGGGGTCCTGCACCTCCTTCCGTATAAGGCTTCGAAAGGGGCCATCCTTAAACTGGATTGATAACTGTTGTTGTAAGAGAACTCTGCATATGGCAAATTGTCGTCCCAACTAGACCCATAATCTAGCGCACAAGCTCTCAGCATATCCTCCAAAATCTGATTGACTCTCTCGGTCTGTCCATCTGTCTGGATGAAAAGTTGTACCAAACTCTAGCCTGGTACCCAAAGTTTCATGCAACTGATTCCAGAACTTTGAGGTAAACTGGGTTCCTCTATCTGATACAATGCTCCTTGAAACTCCATGCAGACATACGATCCTGGTCATGTATATCTTTGCCAACTTAGCACTGGTGTAAGTGGTCTTTACTGGAATGAAATGAGCTACCTTCGTCAAACGATCAACTACAACCCAAATCGAGTCATAGCCTGAACGAGTCCTGGGCAATCCCGTAATGAAATCCATGCCTAGCTTATCCCACTTCCATTCGGGTATTGGCAATGCTTGTTACAATCCCACTGGCTTCTGATGCTCTGCCTTTCCTCTCTGACATACATCACAAACTGCTACATATTCCGCAATATCTTTTTTCATTCCGGTCCACCAGAAAGTGTCCTTCAAATCCAAATACATCTTGGTATTTCCTGGGTGAATCGAATACAGCGAATCATGGGCCTCTTGCAGAATCAACTTCCCGATCTCCGGGTCATTAGGCACATAAACACGGTCTTCAAACCATAGGGTATCGTGCTCATCCTCACGAAATCCCTTAGCTTTACCTTTGCTCATCTTCTCCTTTATGGCGGTAATTTCCTTGTCGGTCTTCTGAGCTTCTCTGATCTTATCCATCAAAGTCGACTGAATCTCCAGTGCTGCTACATAGCCTCTCGGAACTATCTCTAAACATAGCTCGCGAAGGTCCTCGGCTAACTCCTTCGGTAACTCTCCGGTCATGAGCGTATTGACATGGCTCTTACGGCTCAACGCGTCGGCTACTACGTTAGCCTTTCCGGGGTGATAGTGCAACCTCATATCATAATCCTTGATGAGCTCCAACCATCTCCTTTGCCTGAGGTTCAACTCCTTCTGCGTGAAAATGTACTTCAAACTCTTGTGATCCGTGTACACCTCACAATGATTTCCGATAAGAAAATGTCTCCATCTCTTCAATGCATGCACTACGGCTGCTAACTCCAAATCATGTGTGGCATAATTCAACTCATGAGGTTTAAGCTGTCGTGAATCATATGAAACAACTCTCCCCTTCTGCATAAGCACTGCTCCAAGTCCTCGATGTGAAGCGTCGCAATACACCTCGTAATCCTTGCTCTGATCTGGCAGAATCAACACTGGCGAGGTAACCAAACGTTTCTTCAACTCCTGGAAACTAGCCTCACATTCCTTAGTCCATTTGAACTTGGTATCCTTCTTCAACAACTCCATCATAGGTTTTGCAATCTTTGAGAAGTTCTCAATAAATCTCCGGTAGTATCTTGCTAGTCCAAGAAAACTCTGGATCTCTCCAACTATTGTTGGTGCTACCCAAGTGGTCACAGTGACAACTTTGGTGGGATCTACTGCTATTCCTTCTCCGAATATAACATGTCCGAGGAATCCAACCTCCTTCAACCAAAACTCACATTTGCTGAACTTGGCATATAACTGATGTTCACTGAGCTTCTCAAGTACCAAAGGCAAATGCTCCTTATGCTCCTCTTCGTTCTTCGAGTAGACCAAAATATCATCAATGAACACCAAGACGAACTTATCCAGAAACTCCATAAATACCTTGTTCATCATGTTCATGAAATAGGCAGGTGCGTTAGTCAGACCAAATGACATAACGGTATACTCGTACAGCCTGTACCTGGTGGTAAAAGCCGTCTTAGGTATATCCTGCTCTCGAATCCTCAACTGATGGTATCCTGATCGCAGATCGATCTTGGAAAATACCTTTGCTCCCTGCAATCGGTCAAACAAATCATTGATCATCGGCAGTTGGTACTTGTTCTTGATTGTTACTACATCCAATCCTCGATAATCAACAACCATCCTCAATGATCCGTCCTTCTTCTCCACTAGAAGTACGGGCGATTCCCCAGGCGAAGAACTTGGGCGAATGTAGCCTTTATCCAGTAACTCCTTAATCTGCTTCTTAATCTCCTCCAAATCTTTTGCGGGCATCCTGTATGGTCTCTTAGATATCGACCCTATGCCTGGCAAAAGCTCAATCAAAAATTCAATGTCTCTATCCGGTGGCATGCCTGGCAACTCTTCTGGAAATACATCAGGGAAATCCTTCACCACTGGTACTTCCTCCTGCACAACTCCTGATAAGGAATTTACTTGAGTCCTCTTCTGCACATGCTGGGATACATACTTGATCCTTCTTCCTTCTGGCGTTGTAAGCAAAATCTTCTTACCGGCGCATTCAATGTTCCCTCCATGCTTTGATAACCAATGCATGCCTAATATCACGTGCAGTCCTTGTGATTCCAATACTATTAGGTCCAAGGGAAACACGTAGTTACCAATCCTTAATGGTAACCGATCACACCATAAACAAGCCATATACTTTGCTCCAGGCGAGGTTACTAACATGGGTGACCTAAGGGCTTGGGTTGGCAGTTTATACTTACCCACAAATCCCCTTGATTTGTATGAATGCATTGCACTAGTATAAAAAAGAACGAGTGCAGCAAATGACTTAAGGTTCTTACCTATTACTGCATCGGGCTGGGCTTCAACCTCCTCCACGCTAACGTGGTTCACCTGTCCTCTGTTGAAAGGGTTTGGCTTCTTCCCAGAGCTCCCATTGCCATTTCCATTCTGACCTTCAGGACATTCATTGGCGTAATGTCCAGTCTTCTGGCACTTAAAGCAGGTGACTTGACTAAGATCTCTCTTGGCTGGTGTTGAGGGGTTGGTACAGTTCTGGCCATTGCTTCCTCCATTCCTGTTACCATTCTTGGGACCATTATGGTTGTGTGAGCTACCACCTCCATGGGTATGCTGGAACTGTCCTCCCGATTTCGGGGTAAAACGTGGCTTCTGCTGAGCTCCAGAATTGTATTTCCCTTGTCCATACTTCCTCTTGCGATTCTCAATCTGTTGCTGCTTCCCTTTAACCATGAGAGCTCTGTCTACCAACTCCTGGTAGTTATTGAAACTTGCTACCATCAATTGCATGCTCAGCTCATCATTCAGTCCTTCCAGAAACTTCTCTTGCTTAGCTGCATCCGTAGCAACGTCATCTGGGGCATAACATGCTAGCTTACTAAAGTCATCCACATACTGGCCAACTATACGTCCTCCCTGGCGTAAGTTTCGAAACTCACGCTTCTTCATGGCCATTGCTCCTGCTGAAACATGGGCAGTACGGAAAGCCTGCTGAAACTGGTCCCATGTGACAGTGTCTACTGGATAAGTGGCTGTGAAATTCTCCCACCATGATGCTGCGGGTCCTTCAAGCTGATGTGCGGCAAATCGCACCTTCTCCGCATCTATGCATCCTGCAGTGGTCAACTCCCTGGCTGTCTTGCGAAGCCAATCATTGGCAACAATCGGCTCGGTGCTACTGGAGAACACCGGCGTATTCAGCCTAAGAAAATGGGTTAAGTGATCAACAGGTGGTGGTGGTGGTGGTGGGTTGTTGTTGTTGTTGTTGTAGTAGTAGTAGTAGTAGTAGTAGTAGTAGTAGTAGTAGTAGTAGTAGTAGTAGTAGTAGTAGTAGTAGTAGTTGTTGTTCCCCTGATTCTGATTATGGACTAGTATCTGCATCAATGCATTCTGCTGCTGGATCAACTGAGTGAGCTCCGGTGGGAAAGCAAATCCATTCTCACGTCTCGGAGGCATCTGAGGGTTTAGAAAAGATGAGAATACAGAATAGAATGAGGTATAGAGGGAAAACACTACCCATATGCACATGAGACAAATTGCAATCAAAACCACTTCAATCAATTCAAACAAGGGCATACAACAGTCTAACTATCGTTACAAAAGTGCTCGGACTATACTAGATACATGGGGGGATACTACTACTGTTATGGTGGTCAACTAGAAAAACTGCTCCGATGAAGACTCCATGATATCTGCTCCAGCTTCATCAACATAGTCATCATCGCTATCATCTGGGTCTGAGTCGGTGTCGTCGATGATGATGTAGTTCTCTAGACAAGTGCAATCTTCATCTTCTCTAGTTGCGGGAAATCCCATAAACACTCTTAGCTTTTTTTCCAGATCATCATTCTTCTCTACTAGCGTTGCTATTCCTCCTCATATCCATCGCGCGTAGACTTGGGTTCTTCCTCCAGTTCCGTGATCTTGGTCATGGACTTCTTCAGATCCATCATGCCTGTGCACATTTGGTTCTCCTGGCATCGAATGTGCTGGTTTAACTCTTGGATGAAAGCTGCAATTGATCTGTCCTTCCTGGTGCTGATCATCTCCCATTGCTCATCTCGGCACCCACAAATCTGGTAGATAGTATCCTTAAGCTCCTTGTGGTAAACTTCTCCAATACGTCCCATGGTGATGTGGGCTGCCATGCTCTTTCCTAGACTACAGGTTGGTGCATCGAAGGAAAACTCTATGGGCTCAGTGACGGGCATGAACGTCCTCCCTGGAACTTGAACTTGAATCATCCAGCGCTCCTCTTCAGGTAAAGTGGCGTTGTAGGTCCCGGTGAAGCTTGGTACTCCGATGTTTAGGTACTTGGTAACTTCCTTCAGGTGTCGTCCAAAGGGTGTTTCTTCATCCGGTTGCGTGAACTTGTTCCTTGCATCCGCCATCCTAAAAGAGTAGAAAAGATGAGGAGTCAGAAGTGAGAAGAGAGAGTAGTGATCTAGGTCTTTAGCTTAGTGGTCGTGTCCTACAGTCAGCGTGTGCTCTGATACCATCTTGTAGCGACCAGACCTCAAATAGTCTGATCTCTGTGCATCAGTGTCATCCCTGGATCAGTACTGTTGACACGCACAATACTTGAAGGATTTATAACAGAGTACCAATCACACACTTATTACATCGAATGTCTCAAAAGAGAACTTATTACAATAAATATGGCTTAAGGCCATCTAATAACGATAACATCGGAAGGCTTGGAAGATAAAGTGAGTCCACCAACTCCAACGACATCACTGAGTATAGAATCACGACCTAAGGCACCTTACTCGTCGTCTGGAAAGTCTGCAACATGAACGTTGCAGCCCGAAAACGGGTCAGCACATGGAATATGCTGGCATTGTAACACATAGAGAGTAATGAAAGAGTACATGCATGTATGGCTTGGTGGAAAAGCTCTATGGTTGCGTAAACCCAAATTTTCCCTACTTCAAAGGAATAAATTTTATTTAACTATCATGGTGGTCGTTAAACATTGAGAATGGTTGACAGTATTCTCAATCCCAATTAAAAATATCATCATTAAACAAACCCAACAATATTAATTAAAGTAACATGATGAGATTCACATGATAATCCAAGTACTAGATACTCAAGATGTCCATAACCGGGGACACGGCTAACCATGATTAGTTTATACACTCTCCAGAGGTTTGCGCACTTTTCCCCACAAGACTCGATCTCCTCCGTTGGGATTCTCGCACTACATGGTGTTTGAGGATGACCGAGACATAGTCTTTCAGAAGCGCTAGCACCTTACGATCGGGTAGACAGTACCAATCTACATCCCCTACATCTGCTAGTCTACCACTGTAAGAGTTCGCATGACTTAGTCAACTATGCTAGAGCCCATAGTAGCTTGTGGCCGCACACGAAATTTTCTAGCATGAATAATCTCATGATCCCTTTGGGCCTGGGTGGCGGTCCATAAAGAAAAACAACAGGCAATCCTGGAATACCCAGGTACCTCAATCCACTCAGATGCGTGTTTAAGTTGCCACCTTAAATAAATCATTAAATTAACAATCTCACATCTGTCATGGATACACTCACCCAATCAACGTCTACTAGCATAGGATGGCATAATAAGCAAACGTAGAGGTAACTCCCAAGGGTTTGATAATAAAACAGGTAATAGGTACTACCTCATCTACTTCCCAAAAGCCCACAAATTAATCAGATCCTAATCATGCATTTGTTTGAGGGTTGATCTAATGCAATAAAACTGGGTAGTAAAGGGGTTTGATCAAAGTGTTACTTGCCTTGCTGATGATCCGCGAAACCTAGAGATTCAAAGTAGCAAGCGGCGCACTCCGGATACTCTATCGCAAACAAACAAGCATACAATAAGTACTCATCTAATGCACAGGTAAAACTCAAATACGTGATCTAACCAGAAAGTTCAACTTAAGAACTCCGGTTTGCAAAAAAAATCAAATCAAACGAAGCAACGAAAAACAAACGGCGAAAGAAACAAGCTTCGTTTACTAATCTGGACCTAAGTCAAACTTTACAGTAGCAAAAACTTGTTTGAGTTGGTTAAACGGAAATAGGGTTTCAAGACGAAACTCTAGGCGCTTGAATCGCCTGATTCTGATAAACGAGCGAAAAGTTATACTAAAACGGAAATCGGATCAGAAATCGCGATCAGAAATAATCGCAGAAAATCCGATAAAAAGAAAAACTGACGAACAGGCTAACGAACGAACGTTCGCTGTCTGCGAAAAAAAATGAAAATTGTTCGTTAAAACGAACGAACGAACAGGCGTTTGCTAAATAACTAAACTGGAAAAAATAAAATAAAAAACGAGCTAATAAAATAAAAGAAAAACCGCAGTTTTTTTTTAAAAAAACCGAACGGTTAACCGGTGAAATACCGGCGGCGGCGGCGACGGCTACCTCGGGCATTGGGCAGCGGGGTAGGCGATGGCTCGGGACGGCGGCAATGAGGGGAGGCGGCGGGCGGGCGGTCGGGCAATGGGCGTTGGCGGCAATGGGGGATCCGGCGGCGGGCGCGGCAATGATGGCGGGCGGGACACGGCGGTGGCGGCGGAGGCGGCGGCGGTGTTAGGGTTCGGCAAGGGGCGGCTGGGCTGGGCGGCTCGGATCCTCGGGCTTTAAAGGCCGGCCGGGTCGGAGTCCCGTACGGACACGACCCGGTAGGTCGGTTCTTTTTTTAAACATTACTTGCAGAAAAATAAATGAAAGAAATACTAAATGGACTCCAAAAATCCCGAAATAAAATTTCCCCGACTTCTAAAATCAAGCCGGTTTAGATGAATATTTATTTGGGGCCTAAATGCAATTTTGAAAAACGCGCATTTTTCCTAAATTCAAATAAAATAGCAATAAAATCCAAAATAAAATCTTATTTGATTTTTTTTTAAATCCTCAATTTTTCTTTTTTTGGGAAAGTCATTTTATTCCTTCTCTCATATTTTATAACTGAATTAATTGAAGATAAAATAAATAAAATCAAATGATCCAATTTTCAAAATTTGAGAAAACTCAAATATGAAAATAACGAAATCCCCAACTCTTCCCATTGGTCCTTGAGTTGCGTAGAATTTCTAGGATCGAGCCAAAATGCAATAAATATGATATGCAATAATGATCTATTGTATAACATTCCAAATTGAAAATTTGGGATGTTACACATATCTTGTAAAGTACGATTACGATGTTCGGACACACCATTACGCTGTGGTGTTCCGGGTGGCATGAGTTGCGAAACTATTCCGCATTGTTTCAAATGTAGACCAAACTCGTAACTCAAATATTCTCCTCCACGATCAGATGATAGAAACTTTATTTTCTTGTTATGATGATTTTCAACTTCACTCTGAAATTCTTTGAACTTTTCAAATGTTTCAGACTTATGTTTCATTAAGTAGATATACCTACATCTGCTTAAATCATCTGTGAAGGTGAGAAAATAATGATACCCGCCGCGAGCCTCAATATTCATTGGGCCACATACATCAGTATGTATGATCTCCAAAAAATCAATTGCTCGCTCCATAGTTCCGGATAACGGCGTTTTAGTCATCTTGCCCATGAGGCATGGTTTGCAAGTACCAAGTGATTCATAATAAAGTGATTCCAAAAGTCCATCAGTATGGAGTTTCTTCATGCGCTTTACACCAATATGACCCAAACGGCAGTGCCACAAATAAGTTGCACTATCATTATCAACTCTGCATTTTTTGGCTTCAACATTATGAATATGTGTATCACTACTATCGAGATTCATCAAAAGTAGACCACTCTTCAAGGGTGCATGACTATAAAAGAGATTACTCATATAAATAGAACAACCATTATTCTCATATTTAAATGAATAACCGTCTCGCATCAAACAAGATCCAGATATAATGTTCATGTTGAACGCTGGCACCAAATAACAATTATTTAGGTCTAAAACTAATCCTGGAGGTAGATGTAGAGGTAGCGTGCCGACGGTGATCACATCGACTTTGGAACCATTTCCCACGCGAATCGTCACCTCGTCCTTAGCCAGTGTTCGCTTAATCCGTAGTCCCTGTTTTGAGTTGCATATATTAGCAATGTAACCATTATCAAATACCTGTGCTATCATGCGAGCTCGTAAGGTACACATCAATAACATGTATATCACATATACCTTTATTCACCTTGCCATCCTTCTTATCCGCCAAATACTTGGGGCAGTTCCGCTTCTAGTGACCACCGCTTGCGAGAAGCACTCGGCCTCGTGCTTAGGTCCAGACTTGGGTTTCTTCTCTTGAGCAGCAACTTGTTTGCTGTTCTTTTTGAAGTTCCCCTTCTTCTTCCCTTTGCCTTTTTTCTTGAAACTGCTGGTCTTATTAACCATCAACACTTGATGCTCCTTCTTGATTTCTACCTCCGCAGCCTTTAGCATTGCGAAGAGCTCGGGAATTGTCTTATCCATCCCATGCATGTTATAGTTCATCATGAAGCTATTGTAGCTTGGTGGCAGTGATTGAAGAATTCTGTCAATGACGTTATCATCCGGAAGATTAACTCCCAGTTGAATCAAGTGATTGTTATACCCAGACATTTTGAGTATATGCTCACTGACAGAACTATTCTCCTCCATCTTGCAGCTGTAGAACTTATTGGAGACTTCATATCTCTCAATCCGGGCATTTGCTTGAAATATTAACTTCAACTCCTGGAACATCTCATATGCTCCATGACATTTAGAACGTCGTTGAAGTCCCGGTTCTAAGACGTAAAGTATGGCACACTGAACTATCGAGTATTCATCAGCTTTGGTTTGCCAGACGTTCTTAATGTCGTCAGTTGCATCTGTAGCAGGCCTGGCACCCAGCAGTGCTTCCAGGACGTAATTCTTCTATGTAGCAATGAGGATAATCCTCAAGTTACGGACCCAGTCCGTGTAATTGCTACCATCATCTTTCAACTTTGCTTTCTCAAGGAACGCATTAAAATTCAACAGAACAACAACACGAGCCATCTATATACAACAACATAGACATGCAAAATACTATCAGGTACTAAGTTCATGATAAATTTAAGTTTAATTAATCATATTACTTAAGAACTCCCACTTAGATAGACATCCCTATAATCATCTAAGTGATCACGTGATCCAAATCAACTAAACCTTAACCAATCATCATGTGAAATGGAGTAGTTTTCAATGGTGAACATCACTATGTTATTCATATCTACTATATGATTCACGCTCTATCTTTTGGTCTCGGTGTTCCGAGGCCATATCTGTATATGCTAGGCTTGTCAAGTTTAACCTGAGTATTCTGCGTGTGCAAAACTGGCTTGCACCCGTTGTAGATGGACGTAGAGCTTATCACACCCGATCATCACGTGGTGTCTAGGCACGACGAACTTTGGCAACGATGCATACTTAGGGAAAACACTTTTATCTTGAAATTTAGTGAGAGATCATCTTATAATGCTACCATCAATCAAAGCAAGATAAGATGTATAAAAGATAAACATCACATGCAATCAATATAAGTGATATGATATGGCCATCATCATCTTGTGCTTGTGATCTCCATCTCCGAAGCATCGTCATGATCACCATCGTCACCGGCGCGACACCTTGATCTCCATCGTAGCATCATTGTCGTCTCGCCAACTATTGCTTCTACGACTATTGGTACCGCTTAGTGATAAAGTAAAGCAATTACAGGGCGATTGCATTGCATACAATAAAGCGACAACCATATGGCTCCTACCAGTTGCCGATAACTTTGTTACAAAACATGATCATCTCATACAATAAAACTTAGCATCATGTCTTGACCATATCACATCACAACATGCCCTACAAAAAACAAGTTAGACGTCCTCTAATTTGTTGTTGCAAGTTTTACGTGGCTGCTACGGGCTGAGCAAGAACCGTTCTTACCTACGCATCAAAACCACAACGATAGTTCATCAAGTTAGTGCTGTTTTAACCTTCTCAAGGACCGGCGTAGCCACACGGGTTCAACTAAAGTTGGAGAAACCGACACCGCTAGTCACCGTGTGCAAAGCACGGCGGTAAAACCAGTCTCGCGTAAGCGCACGCTGCGTAATGTCGGTCCGGCCGCTTCATCCAACAATACCGCCAACCAAAGTGTGACATGCTTTGTAAGCAAGATGGCTTGTATCGCCCACAACTCACTTGTGTTCTACTCGTGCATATAACATCTACGCATAAAACCTGGCTCGGATGCCACTGTTGGGGAACGTAGTAATTTCAAAAAAATTCCTATGCACACGCAAGTCCATGGTGATGCATAGCAATGAGAGGGGAGAGTGTGTCCACGTACCCTCGTAGACCAAAAGCGGAAGCGTTAGCACAACGCGTTTGATGTGGTCGTACGTCTTCACGATCTGACCGATCAAGTACCGAACGCACGGCACCTCCGAGTTTAGCACATGTTCAACTTGATGACGTCCCTCGAACTCCGATCGAGCCGAGCTTTGAGGGAGAGTTCTGTCAGCACGACGGCGTGGTGACGATGATGATGTTCTACCGACGCAGGGCTTCGCCTAAGCACTGCTATGATATTATCGTGGTGGATTATGGTGGAGGGGGCACCGCACACGGCTAAGAGATCCAAGGGATCAATTGTTGTGTCTATGGGGTGCCCCCCTCCTCCGTATATAAAGGAGGGGAGGAGAGGGCCGGCCAGGAGGAGGAGGCGCGCCCAAGGAGGGAGTCCTACTCCCACCGGGAGTAGGACTCCTCCTTTTCCTATTTGGAGAGGGAGAGGGAAGGAAGAGGAAGGAGGAAGGAAAGGGGGGTTGCCCCCCTCCCAATTCGGATTGGGCTTGGCGGGGGTGCGCCCCCTCCCTTGTTCCTTTCCCCTCCTTTCCACTAAAGCCCATTAAGGCCCATATACCTCCCGGGGTTCCGATAACCTTCCGGTGCTCCGGTATTATCCTGATCTCCCCGGAACCATTCCGGTGTCCAAATATAGTCGTACAATATATTGATCTTCATGTCTCGACCATTTCGAGACTCCTCGTCATGTCTGTGATCACATCCGGGACTCCGAACTACCTTCGGTACATCAAAACACATAAACTCATAATATAACCATCATCGAACTTTACGCGTGCGGACCCTACGGGTTCGAGAACTATGTAGGCATGACCGAGACACGTCTCCGGTCAATAACCAATAGCGGAACCGAGATGCTCATATTGGCTCCCACATATTCTATGAAGATCTTTATCGGTCAAGCCGCATAAAAACATACGTTGTTCCCTTTGTCATCGGTATGTTACTTGCCCGAGATTCGATCGTTGGTATCTCAATACCTAGTTCAATCTCGTTACCGGCAAGTATCTTTACTCGTTACGTAATGCATCATCCCGTAACTAACTCAGTAGCTACATTGCTTGCAAGGCTTATAGTGATGTGCATTACCGAGAGGGCCCAGAGATACCTCTCCGACAATCGGAGTGACAAATCCTAATCTCGAAATACGTCAACTCAACAAGTACCTTCGGAGTTCGGAGACACCTGTAGAGCACCTTTATAATCATCCAGTTATGCTGTGACGTTTGGTAGCACATAAAGTGTTCCTCCGGTAAGCGGGAGTTACATAATCTCATAGTCATAGGAACATGTATAAGTCATGAAGAAAGCAATAGCAACATACTAAACGATCAAGTGCTAAGCTAACGAAATGGGTCAAGTCAATCACATCATTCTTCTAATGATGTGATCCCACTAATCAAATGATAACTCATATCCATGGTTAGGAAACTCAACCATCTTTGATCAATGAGCTAGTCAATTAGAGGCATACTAGTGACACTATGTTTGTCTATGTATTCACACATGTATTATGTTTCCGGTTAATAAAATTCTGGCATGAATAATAAACATTTATCATGATATGAGGAAATAAATAATAACTTTATTATTGCCTCTAGGGCATATTTCCTTCATCCTCTACATCATGTCATCTTTCTTAATGCGTTACTTTGTTCTTATGAACTTAATACTCTAGATGCATGCTGGATAGTGGTCCATGTGTGGAGTAATAGTAGTAGATGCAGGCAGGAGTCGGTCTACTTGTCACGGACGTGATGCCTATATACATGATCATGCCTACATAATCTCATAACTATGCGCCTTTCTATCAATTGCTCGACAGTAATTTGGTCACCCACCGCAATACTTATGCTATCTTGAGAGAAGCCACTAGTGAAACCTATGGCCCCCGGGTCTACCTCTTATCATATAAGCTTTCAATCTACTTTTATTTGCATCTTTACTTTTCAAATCTATATTATAAAAAAACCAAAAATATATTTATCTTATCATATTATCTCTATAAGATCTCACTTTCGCAAGTGGCCTTGAAGGGATTGACAACCCCTTTATTGCGTTGGTTGCAAGTTCTTGTTTGTTTGTGTAGGTGCATGGGACTTTTGAGGAGCCTCCTACTAGATTGATACCTTGGTTCTCAAAAACTGAGGGAAATACTTATGCTACTACTGTTGCATCACCCTTTCCTCTTCAAGGAAAACCAACGCAAGCTCAAGATGTAGCAGCCCCTGGCACGCGAAGTGAAGGAGTTCTTCGACCACTTGTCGAATGGCTATGACTAGGAAAAGCCGCTGCTCATCCAGGACACCACCCAGGCGAAGCTGGACTACATCTCCAGGGAGGCCGGCAGCGCTGGCAGCATGGAGGACGAGGCCGACGCGGCTCCGGAGGTGAAGGAACTCGCCCAGTGGGCGGGGTCTGCCAGGGAGGCCAGCAGTGTCAACACCGAGGCTCCCCTTATGGAGGACGTGGCCGAGGAGTCAAACGAGGAAGAGGCCGAGGCTGACAACCCTCTGGCCATGGAAAAAAGGTGCGTCCTGCAGTGAGCCAACTCTGGCGAGCGGTCTGGCCCGACAGGACCGAACCGCGGCAAGAGGCCCAGGGGGAGTCCACGCACCAGACGAGGGCCGCGGCGGCGAAGAAGGCGGCGAAGACCGCGGTGGCAAAGATGAAAGCGACTGCCTCTTCTTTGTCCAAGCGTTGCTAGACTCCATCCCCTTCCCCTCCTCCTGCAGATGCCGACACGGAAGTCTTCCTCGATTTTGGGTCTCTCAGCCCAAGGAGGAAAAGGAAGGCAGCGGGAGAGGAGGCGGAGGACGAGTAAGTATCTGCCCTTCGTTATCTCCATCCTTTCAGACCGCGCCACTTTTATTGACTTGTTTTCATCTTTGCAAGGACAGGAAGACGCTGGCCCAGAGGGTGGCAAAGAGGGCCAAGGCCTCGACGTGCGATCAGCCCCTGGCAGGCGCTTCACGCACGCCAGTGGTGGAGATCAGCCCTGACAGCAGCCCCCGTCTTAGCCCCCAGTGTGCGTTCTCCATTCACTCCTCATCAACGTGTGTTGGGGCACGATCCTTTGGTATTGACCTTGTCGTGGCATGCAGGAGGAGGATGGCAGCAGGAGGAGCCATCGAGCTTCACCCCCAACACGCCACCCCCATCAACCACGCCGCCCCGAGGGGCGTCCCCGGCAAGGGCGCCAAGCACTGAGCCCATGCGCACGGAGGAGGAGGAGGTGAACTTGGGCGCTGGCGGCTCCTTCCCGGCGATGGATATTGGCGGGGAGGGGGCCACTTCTTCCCAGCTCGACACGTGTAAGTTACTTGCTTTTCTGTCCATGTTTCTTCTTCTTCTTTTTTGAGCCTTGGTCTCGTCTTTGCCTCATTCCCCTTCTCGGTATCCAAATCCTTCCCTGGTGGACCGGGAGGACATCAACGCCGTCATCGAGGAGGTTGCCAGGGATGTTGTGGCCGAGGCCGACAAGATTGCAGCCAAGGAGGCCGCCGAGACCACCACTGAGGATGCCGCCAAGGGGCCCATCAGAGAGACCGGTAAGGCTGCTGCCGAGGAGGCCAGCAAGGGCACCGCCGAGGAGGCCGACAAGGGGCCTGTCGGGGAGGCCGGCAAGGGCACCGCCGAGGAGGGGGTGGTCGACGATCAACCCTCCTCCTCCGCTGCCTCTGGCTCGGGCAGGTACTTGAAGGTGGGCAACAACCTGTTCGTCCACCTTCCAGGGACGGCGGGCATCAGGGCGCCGGCCGATGGGGAGGTTTTTGACGACGAGGCGCTCGCCGCCACCGGGCTCGAGGTTCTCGACGAACCGAGTGCCGGTGGTGGCGGTTCCCAAGAGGAGCAGCTTCTTTGGGCCATGGGCGCCAGCTTCTGGAAGCTCCAGGCGCTCCATTGCGCCCGTTTGGACAAGGTGAAGTCCAGGGTGGCGGCGGCGGACAAGGCGGAGGCGGATCTCGAGGAGCGCGTCTCCAAGGCGCATGCCTGGTTCCGTCGGGTCCACGAAGAGCTGAAGGCTGCCCAATATCAGCTGGCCGAGTGCAAGCAGGAGTTCATCTTGAAGCAGGCCGACGTCGAGAAGGCCCAGGAGAGGGTGAGGGAACAGGCCGCCAGGGTTGAGGCCGCCTGGCACCAGCACCAGGCCGAGCTGAACTCCCAGGAAGAGGACCTTGCGGCTCGCGAGGCGGCGCTCGCCGCCACACTCCGCGGCAAGGATGAGCCAGTCGAGAAGCTCATCGCGCAGCGGACCCGGGAGCTGGAGCAGAGGCACAAGGAGGCACTCGATGCTCAAGCACTGGTCCACAATGTCAAGGTGAAGGAGCTGGAGGCGGAGCGGGACGACCTGAAGAACAAGGCCCTGGAGCTGATGAAGGAGAAGGACACGCTCAACGGCGCCTTGACGGAGGCGCAAGCCAAAGTCCTCGGCAAGACCAAGCTACTCTCCCAAGACAACAGCTCCATCAAAGACCTGAAGCTGAAGATGGAGGGCCTTGAGGGGATGCTTTCGGAGGTCAGGGCTCGGGAGAAGACCCTGACCAAGAATCTAGAGAAGGAGAGGCAGCTGCGGAAGAATGACGCTGCCAACCACGAGGATTTTGTGAAGGGCGAAAACCTCTGGGTCAGCCGCCTCGCCGACGTTGCCGGCAGGATCACCAAGAAGCTGGCTGCCATGGGGATGGCAAACGTGAGGTACGCTCCAGATCCAAATGTGAGCCCCAACACCAAGCTGACCATGTTCTCGAGGGCATCCTTGGAGCCTTGGAGAAGTTTCGCTCTAACAGAGCAAGCTCTCTGGCCAATGATGCCCGGCAGCTTTGCCGGGGTGCCCCGACCAAGTCCTCACCAAGGTGGCATACTAGAACCCCAACCTCGACTTCGACGCCGCGCTGGAGAGCTTGCCAGAGGATGTGGACCTCACGCCGCTCGAGGAGCGTATCAAGCCCATCATCAGCCGTGTCGACGGGATTGAGAGGATCGAAGGCCAGCGCCGGGACTAGGCACCATGTTTCTCATCGCCGCTGCAGGTTCACAACCAAGAATTCTTTTATCTTTAGTTAGAACCGCAGCAACAATTGATGTAATATAACTATGCAGTACTTTGAAATGATGCATGTTATTTTCCAATTTGATCTCTCTCTGTATGTCCACCCTACTTAATTGGGTAGGCTTGCTGGCGCGTAAACCCAAGCCGTGGTGCCTGAGGACGGATCCCCAATAGCCTGCCGGGTGTGCTTGCTGCCAGGCGAACCACCTTACCATTCTCAGTGCGGCCGCTCGGACTGTCGAGAAGACTCGAGACAGAACGAGAGCGTTGCCAATAGCGGGAGGCAACCCTACCGTTCTCGACGCAGCCGCTCGAACTGTTGAGCGGACTCGAAACAGAACAAGGGCGTTGCCAATAGTGAAAGGGCCCCATTGCGTGCAGGTTTCTCATACAGAGGAAAGGATCTTCAGGGAGAATAATCTTATATAAAAAGAATTGCTCAAAGTTTTGCGTGACTTAGCTTTTTTTTGTCGCTGCGCGAGCGTTCGCTGCACCCGCAAGTGATGCCGCCCATTCAGTCGCCTTCTTCCTAGGAAGCCATGGCGACGAAGAACTGCTAGACTAGCTGCTAGACTGGATTTTCACAACTGGGCCCCCTACCTAGCGCGCCAAAGATGTCGGTGGAAACGACACCAATGGGATCACTGAAATCCCTACTACAGTCGGCGGGCGCGAGGTTGTGGAAAGAGCGGGTCTAGGAGCCAGCACAAGGATCGTTTACCCAGGTTCGGGCCGCGAGGACGCGTAATAGCCTAGTCCTGCTTTGGTGTGTATTTGAGTGTTCTTGTGTTCTTGAACTAGCTACGGTGCATGCGTAGTTCGAAAAGTCGAATCCTTCTCTCGTATGCCTTGGGCCTCCTTTTATAGGAGAAAGGGGATGCCACAGTGGCACACAGGAGTGGAAAGTGCATACGGTGGTTGAGTCTATCCCCTGGCACCATCGAACAAACGCATTTAATGCACTACCGACGTGCCCTTCTTGCTGTCGCCGCTTCACCTTGCTTCGTCACACGTCCAGGCTAGCGCGTCGTGCAGTGCCATGTAGGCTGGCAGGCTGCTGAGCTGGTGCGGTGGCAGGGTCTTCACGAAGATCAGCATGCCACCACGTAGGTGCTTGCTGAGTTGGTCTACAGGATGCACGTTGCCACGCAGGTGCTTGCCTAACTGGCTGGGCTGGCAGCTGCACGGGAACGACGGTGGAGTCTGGGCAGGCGCGGGCCTGGCCACGGCCCCGCTGATGTCCTCGGTAAGGGTCTTGCCGGGGGCCCGACAAGGGTCTTGCCGGGGCACCGTGGTCATCCCTGGCAAGGATCTTGCTGGAGGTCTCATGGATTTCCTTGGCAAGGATCTTGCCGAGGGTCGTCGTCTTCTGGTTCTCATCTGATCTGGTGTGTTCATGATCGTCACGAAGATCTGCATGCCACCATGGAGGTGCCTCCCGAGCCTTGGTCCCAATGTGGTTGATGGCGTTGGAACCCTTGGGCTCAAGGGTGGCGCGCTCTACTGGCGTTGGTCAAGTTGCCCCGGGAAGGCTCTTGCCAGGGCTGCGGAGGCTGCCCCGGCAAGGATCTTGTCGGGGGAGTCCACCTTGCTCTCTTTCTCTTTGCGTTTCTGGTCTTGGCATTGCCTTGATTGTCTTGTGGCCTTGGCTTCCCTCCTCTGCCCTACTAGGTGTGGTCGCGGGCGCAGCTCTGACTCCCCGTGCACAAGTAAAGGGGTAGAAAAGAGTGCCCCTATTTCTGTACACCGACACGTAGGCTGGCTGAACACAGCCTAAACATAATTAAGGGGTTTAAACCCGTGAAGCAGACACTGCAGTAATTTTCTGAACCCAAGCGTCATGCCATGGGAGAAGAGCTAGCCAAACTGCTAGAAGCCGGGTTTATTAGGGAAATTAAACATCCGGATTGGTTAGCCAACTTGGTCATGGTACCAAAGAAGGACAAATCCTGGTGCCATTGCGTCGACTTCAAAGTCCTCAATAAGGCATGCCCTAAAGATCCTTTCCAATTGCCCTGCATTGACCAGATCATTGATGCGACTGCAGGACACGATTTATTGTGTTTCCTCGACGCCTATTCCGGATATCATCGGATCAGGCTGCAACGACGTTTATCACCCCGTATGGCCCTTTCTGTTTCAACACCATGCCCTTTGGGCTCAAAAACGTTGGGGCCACTTACCAACGTATGGTTCAAACATGCTTGGAAAAACAAATCGGCAAAACAGTCGAAGCATATGTGGACGACGTGGTCATCAAAACAAAACACGTTGACACACTGGTGGATGATCTTCGCCTCACATTCGACAACCTCTGGACATACGACATACGGCTCAATCCAGAAAAATGTGTCTTCAGAGCTCCAGTCAGAAAATTACTAGGGTTCATTATTTCCCATAGAGGAATTAAAGCATACCCAGCTACGATCCGAGCTTTGTCACAATTGGCAATACCAACAGACCTAACGCAAGTCCAAAAACCAGCAGGGTGCGTCGCGGCCTTAAGCCGCTTCATCTCCAGATTAGGAGAAAAAGCATTACCACTTTACAAGACACTAAGATGCACTAATAGCTTTGAATGGACGGATGCTGCCACTTCCAGATTGGAAGAAATCAAGGCCCTACTCGCAAGCAACCCAATCCTAGCTGCCCCAGGTGTTGGCGAGCCTATATTGCTGTATATCTCGACAACTAACCAGGTAGTTAGTGCCGTACTTGTCGTCGAGCGAGGGGAAGAGGGACATAAATTCCCCACCCAAAAACCAGTTTATTATGTATCGGAGGTCCTCACACCATGCAAATCCCGATACCCCCACTACCAAAAGGTAGCCTATACGGTCTTCATGGCATCTCGAAAACTATGACACTATTTTCAAGAGTGTTCAATCACAGTGGCATCGGAAGTACCACTTAACGACATTATCAACAACAGGGACGCCACTGGCCGCATAGCCAAATGGGCCATCGAACTTCTACCATTTGAAATAACATACAAGCCACGCCGGGCTATTAAATCTCAAGTACTGGCCGACTTTGTCGCTGAATGGACGGAAGCTGAACTCCCTAAAGAGTATAGTTCATACTCCAACTGGATTATGTACTTTGACGGCTCCAAAATGCTAGCCGGACTGGGGGCTGGCGTCATTTTGACATCCTCCACCGGGGACACAGTCCACTATGTGTTACAAATCATGTATACAGACTCCAATAATGCAGCCGAATACGAGGCGCTTCTACATGGTCTTCGCATGACAGTCTCCATGGGTATACAACGCCTTGAGGTGCACGGCGATTCAAACCTTGCAATATCCCAGGTCAAGGGAGAGTTCGATGCAAAAGGTCCAAAAGTGGTGGCATATCGAAATGCTGTATTAAAAATATCAGCTCAGTCCGAGGGACTTGAATTCCATCATGTCGCTCGAGACAGTAACCAGGCAGCCGACATCCTCGCTCGCATGGGCGCTAAGCACGACCATGCCCCACCTAACACCTTTGTGGAAAGGCTTTTCAAGCCATCCGTAGTATGGCAGGGTGAGAGCAGAGAATCTAGTATAGACTTGGTCACACCCCAGCAGCCGAACACAATGCAGATACCGCCAGGGGATAGGATATAGAAATAACACCCTCTGCTCATCAGATCATGGATGTTATCGCTCGATGGACCGAACCCTTCCTAGCCTACCTTAATAGGCAGGAGCTTCCCGACGATCAGAATGAAGCCCGTTGCATAGTTCGGCGCTCTAAAGCTTACATAGTGCATGAGGGTGAACTGTACAAAAAGAGCACTATCGGAGCCCTCCAAAGGTGCATCTCCGAAGAGGAGGGACGACTACTCTTGGTAGAAATACATGCTGGTCTGGGCGGTCATCATGCCACAGCTCGGGCCATCGTAAGCAAAGCTTTCAGGACAGGTTTTTCTAGCCAACGGCCCGAGCAGATGCATAAGACCTTGTCCAACTTTGTGTGGGCTGTCAGCTTTTCGCCAACCAAAGTCATATGCCTCCCACTGCCTTAAGAACAATCCCCATCACCTGGCCCTTTGCGGTCTGGGGGCTTGATATGGTCGGTCCCCTTAAAGGGGGCAGCCACAAAAAGAAATATTTACTGGTGATGGTAGATAAATTCACTAAATGGAAAGAAGCCAAACCAGTAAAAACAGCTGAAGCAGGGCCAATGATTGACTTTATATCCAGCGTGGTACACTGTTATGGTGTCCCGCACAGTATTATCACTGATAATGGCTCCAATTTTGCAGCTGATGAGGTGAAAACCTAGTGAGCCAAGTTGGCATTAAACTCGCCTATGCATCCGTATGCCATCCTCAAACAAACAACCAAGTTGAACGCGCCAATGGTCTGATCATGAGTGGCATTAAGCCCAGACTGGTGCGTTCCTTATGAGAATCAGATAAGCACTGGGTTGAGGAACTAGATTCCATACTCTGGGGCTGCAGACCACGCCCAATCGAACGACCGGATACACACCCTTCTTTATGGTGTACGACGGAAAAGCTGTATTTCCCTGCAACATTATTCATGACTCACCTTGAGTGCGCATGTACGAAGAGCAAGAAGCCGAACTAGATCGGTAGGATGACCTAGACGGACTCGAAGAGGAGCACGACGTTGCAAATGCTCATTCTGCATTTTATCAACAACAGGCCAGGCGATATCAAAGCAGAGAAGTGCGGGCTAAGACATACAATGTCGGAGAACTTGTTTTACGCCTCCTGGAAAAGAAAAAGTACAAGCTCAAACCAAAATAGGAGGGCCCCTTCATCATAGATGAAGTCCTTACAGGAGGAGCCTATCGCCTTCGCAATGCAGCGGATAATTACCTTGAGCCGAACCCATGGAACGCCGCGCGGCCCCGAAGATTTTACGCATAGTTCGGCCTCTTAATGTTTTACTTTGACTAGGTTTTCCCCTTCTCCTCTCCTTTTTTGTTTTCCTTCTTATATCCCAGGGTATGTTTGGATCTACCGCACTATTAGGGGTCACATCTTTAAATGTATACACCCCACTATGCCTGGGGGCTTCTCTAACGAAGCTTATTATTTAAAGCTTATAGCTTACATTGTCTATGTCGATTGTTTTATACATCTTTTGCCATTATATGCACCTCTATGACTTAAGTTTTTGCCAAGCTGAGTTGCCTCGCTCCTGTGCTTATACCCTACATTCCCAATTATTCGGCTAGGGTGTAAAGGGAGTACCTCTGCGATTGTTACAACTGGGTTATCCAGATCTGTACCTTAGACGGGTAAAGTTGAAAGCTAGCGTTCTTAAGGGAATAATTGGTCGACAAACAACGATGGACTGTTTTGCGTTAGCAACAAATACGGAATAGGCTGCCCGTTATTCGGATACAAGCCTAGGCATGCATAATTCAGCATGTCGACCCAGGGAAAGGAACCCCTAATGAAACTATTTTCCTTGGAAGATGTTTCTTACGTTAAGCAGTAATATAACATAACTCCCCGAACACATTTTGTCTGTTTGAGCAATACGACCGGATTGCCTGGTTTTCGAACATACTAAATGTTTCTTATTCAACATAGTATTCGTAAACACTCCAACTTCTTGGTTTGGAGGTTAAAGCTGAAGGCATGCAATGACAAATTTTTACAAGTTCAGCCGGAGATAAAGTTTGATGATAAAGTAAAATTATTACATAGAATCGAACGCCTACTCTTTTTCTACACCATCTATAAGGCTATCTAGCTTACGCCTTCTTGCGAATATTTCACCGCTATCATCACTTGGTCATATACCAAGTTTATAGGAATTTCTTTTCCATCTGGTCCCTGAGGTCCAACTCGGGCCATATGATTCGGATCGAGTCTGGTGTAGCGCGTCTTTACCATTGCCCATGCCTCTCGCGCACCTTCCCGGCATGCGGACATCTTCCATAACTCAAAACGACACCGAGCACCCTTGAACAAGTCCGCCAACCCCTCCATACTTTCGGGAGGGGTATCCGATGGCCATAGGGCTTTGACCATACTCTCCATGGCTTTACGGGCCCGCTCGTGCACTTTTGACTGTTCTTTTAGAACGTCGCCTTGGAACCCGGACACTTCTTCCTGGTGACGGTCGGTTAACAGACCTACAAGAAAAACATTATAACATTCCGTATTATAAGTTTATATAAAGTCCTCCGGATGGTTCAAGAGTCATACTTAATATGCCTCCCTTCAACTTTTGGTTCTCTTTCTGCGCATTCAAGAGTTGAGACTTTAAGCTCCTTATCTCTTCGGCTTGCTTAATCACTTCCTCCTCTAGTTTTTTCTTTTTTCCCTGTGCTACCTCGTGAGCACTGCGTTGGTTTTCCCTTGAAGAGGAAAGGGTGATGCAACAAAGTAGCGTAAGTATTTCCCTCAGTTTTTGAGAACCAAGGTATCAATCCAGTAGGAAGCTACACGCAAGTCCCTCGTACCTACACAAATAAACAAGAACCTCGCAACCAACGCGATAAAGGGTTTGTCAATCCCTTCACGACCACTTGCGAAAGTGAGATCTAATAGAGATAATAAGATAAGATAAATATTTTTGGTATTTTTATGATATAGATTGGAAAGTAAAGATTGCAAAATAAAGTAGATCGGAAACTTATATGATGGAAAATAGACCCGGGGGCCATAGGTTTCACTAGTGGCTTCTCTCAAGATAGCATAAGTATTACGGTGGGTGAACAAATTACTGTCGAGCAATTGATAGAAAAGTGCATAGTTATGAGAATATCTAGGGATGATCATGTATATAGGCATCACGTCCGCGACAAGTAGATCGAAACGATTCTGCATCTACTATTATTACTCCACACATCGACCGCTATCCTGCATGCATCTAGAGTATTAAGTTCATAAGAATAGAGTAACACATTAGGCAAGATTACATGATGTAGAGGGATAAACTCAAGCAATATGATATAAACCCCATCTTTTTATCCTTGATGGCAACAATACAATACGTGCCTTGCTGCCCCTCACTACTAGGGAAAAGCCTATACACAGAATCTTAGCAGCAGCGCGGCTCAAAAAGGAGCGCTGCTGCTAACTAGTAGTAGCGCGTGTGCTGGAAACTCGCTGCTGATAAGGATTTAGCAGTAGCGCGCTCGGCGTAAAACGCGCTGCTACAAATATCGACCGGCGGTGTTCACCTAACTCTAATTAGCAGTAGCGCGGTCGCGTGAACCGCGCTACTGCTAAGTATGTAGTAGTAGCGCGCTTTTTCTGAGATCGCTGCTGCTAAATTTCAAATTGCCACACTTTTTTGTCCCAGCTAGCAGTAGCGCCGTATCCCAAAGCGCCGATGTTGCTAATTCCTTAGCAGCAGCTGCTTTAGATCCCGCCTCTCGCTAACCCACACCAACCCACCACCTTTCCCCACCCGTCCCTCCCTTCCCCCTCCTCTCTTTCCCTTCCCCTACCTCCCCCTCCCCCTCCTCTCTTCCCTTCCCCCTACCTCCACCACATGATCCCACTCTCACTCTTCTTCTTCCTCAATACTTCTCCCCCATTACTCTCTCTCTTCTATCCACCTTCCTCTCTCTTCATTACTCCTACCTAACTACACCACCTCCATTGATGCATCTCCTTTCTCTTTTTCCTTCCCCCTCCACTAGTTGAAGTTGTCTCCTCCCAAATTAGGTAGCTAGGTAGATGTAGGATTTAGTTAAGGACCTATTTGCCCCTAACTAGATCTATCTTTGTCAAGAAGAGCTTTGTGCACTTTTGATCTCCCTACAACATCATCTCCACCGTGTGCTCGATCTCGATCGAGATAGAGGTGATGAAAATTTCATGCTTTTGCAAAATGGAAATATGTTTATGTGTGTGTGATATGTTTGTCGAAATTGTGTGTGTGGCATGAGTTGACGCCGCCAAATTGTGCTTTTGAGTTGCCTATGTTTTGCCGAAATGTCGATTTATTTCTGTTTCGGCGAATTTCGGGCAAACTCTAGATCCATATATGTCCTATTTTTAGGGAAGGTCATGCCAAATTTTTTTATGACTTTGATGCATGCATGCATTTTTATAATCAATTTGTTTATTATTACCGTGCAGAGTTGACGATGTTCAGTGGAACGATGGTGGACAGGTGGTTGCGGTCGGCGGTGCAGGACATGAAAGAAAATAACCGGACAGAGGTTTTATGTTCGTGTCGAAAATGCAAAGGAATAGTTTGGCTCGACCCCCATGACGATAGTCATGTCGAAGCACACCTGCTCAACTGGTTTCATGGATGGCTATACTCGGTGGATAATTGAAGATGAGGATGATGATGTTGAGGATGCCGACGGGGCAGGCAATGATGACACGGGGCAAGACGAAGAGATGATCGACAATGGCGGCGGGGAAGAGGCCGGACATGGCGGAGGAGAAGGGGCCGAACATGGCGGAGGAGAAGGGGCCGGACATGGCGGCGGAGAGAACGACATGGACTCCACGCAGCAGAGTTAGTCGGTACTAAGTTCAATTGTGCGGGACCCTCATGTTCAAGCATTGCTTCGCAAGGAGACGAGTACTGAGAGCTGCTTCTAGAGAGGAGGCTAAGCTGGAGCAACTGGTGGTAGACTCGAACACTCCATTGTATGATGGTTGCAATCTGAGGTGACCCACTTGAGTTTCACGCCCAACTCCTCAAGACGAAGGCTAAAACAAATGGACCAACACTAGCCTCGATGAGCATCTCAAGTACCTAAAGGATGTTCTTCCCGGGTAATCTATGTCCTACTAGTGTTGACGAGGCCAAGAAGATCGTGTGCCCTCTTGATCGCCACACGTTAGATACCATGCATGCATCAACGATAGCATAATTTATCGGAAGGAGCACGCGGAAAAAACAAGCTGTCCGGTGTGCAATGCTTCTCGATACAAGAAGGCCGGGAAGAAATGTCCCCAGAAAGTTGTATGGTACTTACCGATCACTCCCCGTCTCCAGAGGTATTTTGTAGATCCCAAGGAAGTTGCTAATGCGCCACGCCGGAGAGGAAGAAGCCCGACGATGGAGATGATCCGAAGCTGAGACACGTGAAGGATGGAAGCTAGTGGAGAGCGTTGAACAGCTTCTATCGGTATTTTGAATGTGATGCAAGGAACATCGTGCTCGGCGTGTGTACCGATGGCATGAATCCGTTTGGCAACCAGAACACCAACCATAGCACATGGCCCGTGTTTGTATGGATGTACAACCTCCCCCCTGGTTGTGCATGAAATCGAAGTACATTCACATCAGCATGCTTATTCAAGGGCGAAACAACCAGAAATAATATTAATTTGTATCCGGGCTACTTCAAGAGGAGTTAGACACGTTATGGAAAACACCGCCAAGACATGGGACGCCAAAGAAAGGTGAGTATTTCAACATGAGAGCGCTGATCACGATAAAGGCAGACTATCTCGATTACGGATATGTGGCAGGCCGGTGTGCCATGGATATTGCGGATGCACGCGGTGCATGGATGATACGACGCCTCAGCAGCTAACGTCAAGGAAAGATGGCGGTCAGGAAAATCGTGTACATGGGGCATCGAAGATGGCTTGAACATGATGACCCGTGGAGAAACCGTGGAGATCTATTCAATGGTCACGCTGAGCATCGAGGACCTCCACGTAAGCGGAGCAAAGGCCAAATCGATGAGCTGTTGAAAAAGCGGAAGGAGTGCCCCACGCCGAAAGACGATGAGAAAGGCGCCGAGCCGCTGCTGAAGGTATGGAAGACGAGGTCTGTGTTCTGGGACTTGGAGTGCTGGCACAAACTCGATACACCTCATTGCCTTGATCAAATGCATATCTGTAAGAATGTCCTTGAGAGCTTGCTCGCAACACTGATGAACATGCCGAATAAGACCAAGGATGGGCCGAAGGCAAGAAAAGACTTGCAAGATTTGAAAATCAGGGAAGATCTGCACATGCCGCCCCGTAAAATGTCAGTCGAGACAGAGACGGAGACAGAGGCACGGGAGAAGAAGGGCAAGAAAATAAAGAAAGAGGATTATTGCCCCCCTTCTTGCTTCACCTTAAGTCAGGTTGAGATCAATCAATTCTTTAAGTGCCTTATCAGAGTCAAAGTTAGTTCCAGTTACTGTGGCAAGATAAGCAGATATCTAGACACGGACAAGAAAAGGTTCAGCGGGATGAAGTCACATGACTGTCATGTGATGATGACGCAGATACTACCTGTTGCCCTTAGAGGGATAATGGACAAGCACGTCCGTGACACGCTTATTGGTCTCTGCAACTTTTTCGACGTCATCTCTTGAAAGTCGATTAGTGTGAAGCAGCTCCAAAGGCTACAGTGTCACGCCCAATATGCGACCCTATCCAAAAGGAACTCGAAGGTCCCACCAAGGATAGACCCGCATATTGGAACGCTTTTGCAAGGTGGATATCATTACATCAACATTACATAATAGTGGGGATACATCCAATACATACAATGTCACATGAATACAACAATACAACATACAAGAACAACATCCGACTACGGATGAATCATAAACAGAAACTCAAACAATATCCACCACTGCTAGCCCAGGCTGCCGACCGAACCTATCCCCGATCGAAGAAGAAGCGTAAGAAGAACTCCAAACAAGTAAACATCGCTCTCGCGTCAAGATCATCGCATAACCTGTACCGCAACGGTTGTTGTAGTAATCAGGAGCCACGAGGACTCAAAGAATCCCATTACCATGGGTATCAAGACTAGCAAAGCTTAATGGGAAAGGAAGGGGTAAAGTGGTGAGGTTGCAGCAGCGACTAAGCATGATATGGTGGCTAACCAACGCAAATAAGAGCGAGAAGAGAAGCAAAGGAACGGTCGTCAACTAGTAATGATCAAGAGGTGATCCTGTACTCCTACTTATGTCAATCATAACACAGAAACCGTGTTCACTTCCCGGACTCCGCCGAGAAGAGACCATCACGGCTACACACGCGGTTGATGCATTTTAATTCGGATCAGGTGTCAAGTTATCTACAACCGGACATTAACAAATTCCCATCTGCCACATAACCGCGGGCACGGCTCTCGAAAGTTTATACCCTGCAGGGGTGTCCCAACTTAGCCCATGACAAGCTCTCGCGATCAACGAAGGAATAGACCTTCTCCCAGGAAGACCCGATCAGTCTCGGAATCCCGGTTTACAAGACATTTCAACAATGGTAAAACAAGACCAGCAAGACCGCCCGCTGTGCCGACAATCCCGATAGGAGCTGCACATATCTCGTTCTCAGGGCACACCGGATGAGCCAGACGTAGGGTTGGGATAGACCCTGGTTGCCCAGGGGGCGCCGGACATCGCTCGGTTCGGACCAACACTTAGACAAGCATTGGCCCGGGGGGGCTAAAATAAAGATGACCCTTGGGTTAATTACTCCCAAGGGAAAGGTAGGTGGTGGTGAGGCAAATGGTAAAACCAAGGTTGGGCCTTGTTGGAGGAGTTTTATTCAAAGCGAACTGTCAGGGGGGTCCCATAAATCACCCGACCGCGTTAGGAACGCAAAATCCGGGAACATAACACCGGTATGACGGAAACCGTAGGCGGCAAGAGTGGAACAAAACACTGGCATAAGGCCAAGCCTTCCACCCTTTACCAAATATATAGATGCATTAATAATATAAGAGATATTGTGATATCCCAACATAACCCTGTCCACCATGGAGAAACCTTCAACTTCACCTGCAACTAGCAACGCTATAAGAAGGGCTGAGCAAAGCGGTAACATAGCCAAACAGTGGTTTGCATAGGAAAGGTGTCAAGGGTTAGAGGTTCGTGGCAATATGGGATGGCTTGATGAACAAGTGATAGGTAGCGCAGCATAGTGATAGAACGAAGCAACTAGCATAGCAATGATAGTAGTGAGATACAGGGTAGCGGTCATCTTGCCTGAAATCCCGCTAGGAAGAAGAACGAGTCCATGAAGAAGAAGAAGCCACGAAGATTTAACCACACGTGAGCGAACGCATCCTCACGATCGCAACGAAAACAGTAACTAACAAGAAGAAGCACACAACATGGTAAAAACACCACACATAACAAGACATGATGCGCAACAAGCATGATGCATGACAAGGCTACATGAAGCTACTCATGGCAAGAGATGATGCATACAAGATCAACACATCAAAGCAAGTTTAAATGAGGCCGGGAACAACATATAACAATTCCGGTAAGTCCTCATATGCATATTTCGAAATTGGTCCAGAACTGAATAAACCTTATATTCAAGTAGTTAAACAGCAAGTTAATATGAACCAAGATGATCTACACAAAATTCTAGTCAAGTTACATATAAAGTTCATTAGATTCGGAGCTACGGCCTAGAAGATATGAGCAAAACAAGTTAAACATGGCATTGATGCAAAATGCATACAAACATCACGCAAACACACCAAAACAAGGATGCAACATGATAATATGGAACTACATGCAAAGTCAAGCAAGTTTCATATAGAGCACACTCAAAACGGAGCAACGGTTCAACACACGCACACTATACAAGTCATAACAACAATCTGTCCAAAACAGCAACTAGGCATATTGCAAGCATCAAAACAACATGCTACAGCACCCCAACATAATAACAAAAGGCATGGGTATGAATTATAGGTAAAGCATAACAAAGCATGAACACTGAGCTATCTCCAGAAATCACTAGAACATGCTCCAAAGCACATGGTAAGATTGCAAATAATAACAGTTTCAGACTTTAGCAGAAATAACATCAGGTTGCAATGTTTAGAGCTATTAAAAAACATGTTACAGGAACATATCATGGCAAACAAAGGCATGGAATGATACTACTAAATGCATAGAACAACAGTCCCTTACTGACCATGAGCCAAAAAGGCATAGAAAATATGATGGCACCCATGTAAACATGGCAAGTTATATAACAGATTCATACATGGCAGGAACAACAATAAGTAGGCATCTTCGTGAGCTTGAACCACTCACCACAAAGCAACACATGGCATGGCAAGGCAACCAACAGTAAGAAGATATGTTTATGAAGCTAAGTATGGCAAGAGCAAGTTCATAGGGTGCATGGATCACTAGGAAACAATCATGGAAACATTGAACTTCATGTTAACAGGCTGACAACAACATTTTTTAGCAACTTTAGAGCAAGATTACAAGAAGCTACAGCAAGCTATAAATGCAACCAGGGGTATGGATGGATAGGGCATAACATGTAGATCAAAACATGTTTATAGAACATCTCCAGATTATGCTTAGAATCATTAGTAGCAACATGTTTACATAGCAACAAAATATAACAGAATCTGCCTAGCAAAACAGCAACAGCAAGTACACTACTTAACAAGCTCGATGCACTCACTACAAGCATCACACAAATACATGGTTGGCAACCCTGGAAAGATGGCATAGCATAGATCAAGACACATGTAGACATCAACCTCATAGGATGCACACATCAAACATGGCAAAAATGATAAATGAGCAAGTTATAACAGTTTCAGCAGATTAACATCAACATGCACTCTTCCAACAGCATTTCGGGCATCAACATGAGCTCAAATGAAAATGATGCAATGCAATGAAATAAAGTACTCGTCGAGACGAACAATTTGACATATTACACGCACGAAACGGAGCTACGGATGCAGAGATACAGCATGATGAACATGGCATGATAATGACAGAAATCTGGGACTTAGTCGTTTTTCAGGAAAAAACGGAGTGAGCACGATTTAGTAAATAACGCATGGGTGGGGATCTGTGGGTTGCTCACCACATGGGCTCGGCCCGGGAAGGAGGAGGAGGCAGGCCGGCTTGGGCTGGGCCTTGGGGAGGCCGGCTGGGCCGTGGGAGGCTGCGGGGCCCACGGGGCGACGGCGCGCGAGGCACGAGCGGGCGGCGCGCTTCAGCGAGCCCACGGCGACGAGGGCCACTCCGTGAGGGGAGGAGGTCCGGCGAGGCGCGGGGAGCCGGGGCACGGATCCGTCGGCCCGACTCGATCCGGCCGGATCCGTGACGGCCGGCGGCAAGCTCGGCGGGCAAGAGCGGGACGCGAGGCGGCGGCGGACCTCGTGGCGGCGGCGGCAGAGATGGAGGCGCGGATCCAGCGGCGGTGCGGTCTTGGCGACGGGCGGGGCGCGGCGGCGGCAACAGCGGACCGGCGACGATGGCAGAGGCAGCGGCGACGGGTCGGGCGTCTGTGGCGGCGGCGAGACGAGGCTTCGCCGGCGACGGTAGCGTGGAAGCCGAGGTGGCGGCGGCGGCGGCGGCGGGGTTCCGATGGCGGAGATGGACGCTTGCGGGCGGAGGACGCCTGGCGAAGGCGGCGCATGCTGGCAGGCGCGGGCTTCCAGCGAACTGGCGGCAGCGGCGCAGGGACGACGGGCGGACACGTGTCGAGGCCTGATTCGCCGGGCGCGGCGGCGACATGTCCAGCCGATCCGGACGTGTCCGGCGGCGCGGAGAGGAGCGGGGCTAGGGTTTGGGGATCCGGAAATTCGGGGGAGTGCACATATTTATTGGTAGAGGGAGCTAGGAGAGTCCAAATGAGGTGAGGTTTTCGGCCACGCGATCGTGATCGAACGACCGAGAGCATGGAGGAGAGTTAGATGGGTTTTGGGCCAGGTTGGAAGGGGTGTTGGGCTGCAAAGATAAAGGGGCTTTTGCGGTTACCCGGTTAACCGTTAGAGTATCAAACGACCTCCAAATGGCACGAAACTTGACAGGCGGTCTACCGGTGCTATACCAAGGCCGCTTGGCAAACCTCGGGCCATTCCGAGAAAGTTTAACACCCGCTCACAATAGGAGACAAAAGGGGGACGCTGGAGGACATAGGAGTGCCGGATCGCAAAACGGACAACGGGGAAAATGCTCGGATGCATGAGACGAACACGTATGCGAATGCAATGCACATGATGACATGATATGAAATGCATATGATGACATGGCAAAGTGCAACACGCAAGCAAATGACATGGCAACGACGGCGAATAACTGGCAGACACCTGGCGCATCGAATCCGGGGCGTTACATACAGGAAGAGATCGTTGTGATACTGAATGAGCTTGAGATCTACTTCCCGCCCGCGTTCTTCGACGTAATGGTGCATCTGTGTGTCCATATTGTGGATGACATAATAGACCTGGGGCCGTCATTTCTGCGCAACATGATGCCGTTTGAGAGGATGAATGGGATCATCAAAGGATTCGTTCGTAACATGTCCCGTCCGGATGGAAGCATCGTCCAGGGCTATTTGGCACAAGAGTGCATCTCTTTCTGTGAGAATTTTCTATATGGCGTAGACCAGCCTCCTGGCATTAGTGTTGGTTTGCCCGTTAACAAGCACGGTGGGAGGCTCGAAGGAGATGGTCACTGCAACGGTCGCAGGGAACTACATGTGGCATACTCAGATCGACGCATCGACTTTGACAGAGCAAACTTGGTAGTGCTACAACACCTAGACGAGGTAGATCCTTTCGTGGCACTACACAAAGAAATTATCGCAAAGAAGTATCGTGACCGGGGGGTATGCAGGATGACGCTTGAAGTTACTAGAGAGCACAACTCCACTTTCTGCATTGGTTCAAAGAGCATATTATTGCTAATCCCGGAGGAGGGCTCTAAGGACGGATTGCTCATATCGCCTTAGCACATGGCCCTCGCCCAACCTCGTAACCTATCGGCGTATGATATCAACGGATACACGTTCTACACGGAGGCCAAAGATATGGACAAGTGATGATCGTAACTTCGGGGTGACGATGGAATGCATGACCGGCAGCGACAACGGCAAGAATCGAGCGATTTTATGGAAGGGTCGAGGAGATCAGGGAGCTTGACTACTCGGACTGCACAACACGACGATGTTCCATGTCGGATGGGCTAAGAATGTCGAAAGAAAGCGGATGTTCACTACCATGACTATACCCGGCGCCAAGAGTGCTACCATGAACGCTATCGCAAAAAACGAGCCATGGGTACACGCTAAGCACGTGACACAATGCTTCTTCATAACTCGACCAGCAAATCCCAGCCGTGTTGTCGTGAGGAGAGGCAAAAGGAACATCATTGGAATGGATGGAGTCGCCAGCGAGGAAGACTATGATCGAGACGGCAACCCAATGAGGGAAGATGACGATGATGATGAAGTATCGTCAAAAGAAGAATCAATACTACATTACCTAAGAAAATCATACTCCATGGAAAAGGCAAAGTCACAATGAGGGGCTCAATTATTCTTGACGAACAAGAAGGGAAAGAAGCTGACTCAAAAACGAAAACGTCAAGACGAGGAAGCGTATGTTATCGATCCAACAATGCGTAATATATATATATATATATATATATATATATATATATATATTCCTATTTTGTATGCACACTTAGCCATTATTATGCATGGGTCCAATGATGTGTAATATATATGTTCCTATTTTGCATACATATTTAACCGTCAATGATGCAATATATATCGCCTCCCTTCGTTCACCGCCTCGAAATAAAAGTGGGATAAAATAAAGGAAAAGAAAAAGGAGAACTGGCGATGGCAGACGGTAGTAGCAGCGTTTTCCATAAACCGCTGCAGCTATTGAATTTAGTAGTAGCGAATTTTGCCTAAACCGCTGCAGCTCTCGAAGTTAGTAGCAGCGCTTTGACATAATCTTCCATCGCTACGTCCACTTAACCCAAAATTCTCACTCGCCTCGCTTCATCCGCCTTTTCCCCAAAATCCCCACTCTCCCCCTCCCGTCGCCTTCTGCCGCCTCGACCCGCCCCGACTCCGCCTCGACTCCGGCACCGGCGCTAGCCCCCGACCCGTGAATTTTAGGCGCTCGATATGTCCATTTTTAGCAAAGGTCATGCCGAAATTTCCCGTGAATAAAGGCATGATTTGTGCTACATAGTTGGCATATCAAGTGCTGGCACATAGATTTCTTTTTATATCATTTCTCATTTATTCATACTTTTAGAAATAAATGAGGACACTTAATCATAGGAAACATGTCGAACAACGAAGAAACTGGGCCTTCTGACCAAGATGCAGATGAGATGGATTATGAGGGTGAACAAGAGTACCTCGACTATTTGATTGCTAAGCAAGGTTTGTAGGTCGGCCTCGATGATGGTACTGACGCCGACATCGATACCGACGGCGCCGGCACCGAAACCGGTGGGGAAGGTACCGGCGGAGAAGGTACCGGCCGCGATGCCGCTACCGAAAAGAGTAAGCATAAGAAGCAGAGGATACGAAAACCTAACAAACTAGGGATTGGACGACTTGTGATCACAAAGATGGCACCTGGCAAGTTTGAGCCGTTAGAGCCGGAAGAACCTCGCAAGTGCTATGGGAACCAAGTAGGATGCATCCTACGGGAATGCGCAAGCATCAACGACGATGACTTAAGGGGTAAAGAAACATTGACGGCAGTTGCTCCTAACGAAGTTGCACAAGAGATTCAAGTTCCCCGACCGGGATGATAACATAGAACAACCGTGGGATGATCCGAAGATGAAAAAGATTAACAATCACACCATGGGCATGTTCAGCAATGATTTGGCCTCCTGGAAAGGGAGGGTGAAACGAGCTATTGGGCTGATGAACCCCTGTCCAAGATTCTGGAGGAAAATCCGACACTTACAGAAGAGGAGTTCGAAAAGTTCAAGGACACTTGCGCTACCGAGGCAGCCAAGGCTAAGGCTGCGAAATTCAAAAGCCTTCAGCAAAGGAACATAGGGAAACATCGCCTCGGAAGCCGTGGCTACCTCGGTAAAAGGCCCATATGGGATAAGGAGGACGCGGAACGTGAAGCCGCGGGTCTCCCAGACCCCTTCGCGAAGTTCACCAACCCCTTGGAGCAAGGAGAAAAAGGTTTTTTACACGGACAAGATCACGAGGAAATTGATTAGACTACTGGAGAAGCAACACTGGCTTGCAGCCGAAAGCCCTACTTCTCCGATGAGGCCCAAGTGGGACACCCCTCTCAACCGGGCCTTGAACGAACTTAAGGGACTCCCTTTGGACCAGCGGCCGCAATATGGTCGTGTGCACGGCGCCGAGACGGCGCCACGTGGAAGGTGTTTACAACGACGGCCCAAGGCCAAGAAGCGAAAAAGAAGTTTAGTCAGCGGACATCGGCGCAAAGGTGAAGCTTGTGGTCGAGAAAAAGCAGCCGAGGACGCGAAAAAAGCAGCCGAGGACAAATATGAGTTACTACAAGAAGCGATCAATGCAGCTGTAATTACTGCAGAAATGATTTCGCTACTAACTTGGTTCGATTATCATCAACCGGCGAAGGAAAATCCGCACAAGGCGGTACATGATTTCCCGATGCCCGCCTTAAATGCGAGCAATTCCATGAACAACAACACCATCACACCATCACTTGCTCAAGCAACCGGGCCTCCTCGACAGCCGCTCCGCTCATAGCAGCCCGTCCTCGCCTCGAGCGCTAGGTGGGCCTTCGTCTTTAGCTGAGCTCGACGCCGTCCACGGTAATTACATGTCGCACCAACATATATATATATATAGATAATATTCCATTTTGTTGCCTTTCGGTTGTTTTACGCCACGTACATATGTGTTTGCGGTGAAAGAAACCCGTGCACCATACTCTACTTGATCAAAGGCGGAAGGTGGGCGTGGGAAAGGGGATGATAATGGACCCCTCTCAATGCATCGTTCCACAACCAGCCGATCTCACTGGGCACTTCAGGTTAGCTTGACCAGGTGTGAAATCGGGCACGAGTTTGCCTCCTCTAGTACAGAGATGTGGGAGCAGACGATGAGACCCCGCCATGATTGAAGCTGCAAGAATTGGGTGCTGTTATGGCGAAGAATCTTATTAAATGCCCGAGCCGCCGAGAGCACACCAATAACTACCACACATCAACAAGCATGTGCGGAGACCACCACCCCACCCACGCAATTACCAGCTCTGTAGTGCGGGTGAGGCGGTGGGCGACATGATGAAGGGGTGCAATAATCTTGGCTGATGTAATTTCTCCCAGAGAACAAAGAATGGATGATGAGGCGGAGGTCGACCCTATGGATTACCTCAATACAAGCGGGTATGGTGTGACATAGATATGATGAGTCAACCATATGACGAATCGGGCTATCCGCTTACTAATGAGGATATGGATGATATGCTGGGCAGGGTCGTACCATGGATTGCAAAAGTCTCTTCATGAAATCCTCACAGACACGCCCAAGATGCCGCCTCAACACAGGCTCAACTAGCCGGGCGCGAGGGTCGTCTGATGATTTAGCCCGGAACACTGGGGCAGGGGTTAAGGAAGGGTCTGGAAGGTGTGCCCAAGAAAAAGGAGAGGAAGAGATCGGGGAAGGTAACTGCCTCCAAACAAGCCAAAGCACATAGCAGCCAGACGATGCATTCTGAAGAGCGTGTACCCGTGAAAGGTGCGGTCATGTTCCATCTCACGGGCGAGCCGATGCTACCGCCGAAACCGCTGGAGGCACTATCGAGGATCTCGGAGACTGCACGACCATGTCTTTGTCGTGAGAAAATCCTACTAGCCTCAAAGGATCCAGGATATCCGACATACGAGGCTCGTGTGCCTGAGGGGAAGTGCTACGTCGACACACGGCCCACGGAGGTGTTCTTCCTATGGTTTGACCATATCTTTGAGATGTTTCTAACAAGGCGGCTTGATTTTACTATCGTCCGCCTTTTTGCGCTACATATGAGCTCCGTCATGAAGAGTGAAGAAGTCTCGCAAATCTGTGTGGCGGATCCGTACTACATGCACGAGTCTTTCTTGAGTCTCGGCGACTTTGACCGTGAAACTGCTAGGGAGTACCTCCAAAACTTCATGGTACAGAATAAGGACCGGGAAATTGTCCTCGTGCCTTATCATCCAAAGTAAGTCAATTCCGGACAACCCTTTCATACATTTCAATCATTCCTTCTCTCTCATATGGGGAATAATTTGAGGTGTCTTTTCCCTGCAGCAACGGGCGCGCCGTCCTTATCGTTCTTTACCCGCAAGTCTCCCACGCTGTGTATTTTGACCCTTCCAAAGACTACGAGAAAAAGGACTACACCCACATAATGAATATTCTAGATGATGCTCTCCAAGGCTTCAGCTTTAGAGGTGGCCACGTGCAGATCAGGAAACAAAGGAACAAGAAGATGGGTTTCGCGCATAAATCGAACTTCTCCTGCATCCATGTCCCAAAACCAAGCAAGAAGGATGGATTCTACATCATCCATCTCATGATTCAGTTCAACACGGATCACCAAAAGCTTCACATTAACAGCAGAAATGATGATCATATCCACAAGTGGCTAGAATCTCATGGAGAAGCGAATTATAAATTTAGAGATGACTTCTTTCGCATCCAGAGCGACATTGCGACGATCATCATGAAAGAAGTCGTCGATGAGAAGGGGATGTTCCACCACGGCCCTATATCGCGAGCCGACGTCCGAACTCGCATAGGCATGCAACGTCTAGACCTCACGCCGTTCAAGAAGCTAGGGTTCGTCCTCGATGATATGGAAGGATGGAACTTCTAGTGATTTATGATGCCGATGATGATGATATGTGTCGGTTGAACTTGTATACTTTTTGTAGCGATGAAACTTTGTGACGTCCACGGTCCCTGCCGAACTTGCGTAACGCTACTTTGTTAGTTTGCGTACGATGACCTGCGTACCTCTAGTTAATTAATTTACGTACTGTATGTTGCATCTAGTTGCTAACCCTTTCTTTTTCGGTGTTGCTCTAGTATATTTTGTTGCATATATATGATTGTACATCCTCTTCATGCATGCATCTCTAACAGGTACCTAGTTTCTTGATGGCGAGATGGAATTGCTATGTCGTGTACAAAGGGAAGGTTCCGGGGGTGTACAACGAGTGGCATGGGTGTCAGGCGCAAGTGAATGGGTTCACGGGCGCCAGCCATAAAGGCTTCAAAAGGAGACAAGAAGGAGAAGCTAGTTACTTGAGGTTCACGCTAGCGCGAGAGAGGACTCGTAACCGCCACCTCATGTACTGCATAGTTCCGCTCTCACTCATAGTGATAGCACTTCTTGTGTATACCTTTGTTTAGATGGATGACGTTGCTGTAGTTGCAAGTATTCGAGACTTGCATGTATCGCTATTTTCGAGATGATGACAAGATATCACTTTGTGTTGGATGATGATTATGATGAGACTATTTGTATGTACATGCTATGATTACATTTGTGGTCTCGCAGGCATTTGTATGTGTATCATGATGACATTTCTATGTGCCAAAGATTCTTCTACAAAGCCTGTTCAAATACAAAATAAATATGCCAAAAAACTACTTAAATTAGCAGTAGCGAGTGTATAAAAGTTAGCAGCAGCGCCGCGATAGTAGTAGCGCGTCCAGGCAAAGCGCGCTAGAGCTACTAGCAGTAGCAAGCTTCCTCTAACCGCGCTGCTGCTACACTTGTGTAGCAGTAGCGCCGGTGGGCACGCGCTACTGCTATGTGTTAGCTGTAGCGCCTTATTAGTAGCGCCTATCCCCGTGCTACTGATACATCTAAAACCCGTGCTGCTGCTAGCCTTTTCCCTAGTAGTGTCTGCTGTCACTGGGAAAGGACACCGCAAGATTGAACCCAAATCTAAGCACTTCTCCCATTGCAAGAAAGATCAATCTAGTAGGCCAAACCAAACTGATAATTCGAAGAGACTTGCAAAGATAACAAATCATACATAAAAGAATTCAGAGGAGATTCAAATATTTCTCATAGGTAAACTTGATTATAAACCCACAATTCATTGGATCTCAACAAACACACCGCAAAAAGAATTACATCGAATAGATCTCCAAGAAGATCGAGGAGAACTTTCTATTGAGATTCAAAGAGAGAGAAGAAGCCATCTAGCTAATAACTATGGACCCGAAGTTCTGTGGTAAACTACTCACAACTCATCGAAGAGGCTATGGTGTTGATGTAGAAGCCCTCCGTGATCGATTCCCCCTGCGACGGAGCGCCGGAAAAGGCTCCAAGATGGAACCTCATGGGTACAGAAGGTTGCGGCGGTGGAAATAGGGTTTCGTGGTGCCCGTGGATGTTTTCAGGGTATGCGAGTATATATATATAGGCGAAAGAAGTCGGTCAGGGGAGCCACGAGGGGCCCACGAGGGTGGGGGGCGCGCCCACCCCCCTAGGGTGCGCCTCCCTACCTCGTGGGCGCCTCGTTTGCTTCTTGACGTGCACTCCAAGTCTCCTGGATTGCGTTTGTTCCAAAAATATCTCTCCCGAAGGTTTCATTCCATTTGGACTCCGTTTGATATTCCTTTTCTGCGAAACACTAAAATAGGCAAAAACCAACAATTTGGGCTGGGCCTCCGTTTAATAGGTTAGTCCCAAGAATGATATAAAAGTGTATAGTAAAGCCCATAAACATCCAAAACGGGTAATATAATAGCATGGGACAATAAAAAAATTATAGATACGTTGGAGACGTATCAAGCATCCCCAAGCCTAATTCCTGCTCGTCCTCGAGTAGGTAAATGACAAAAACATAATTTTTGATGTGGAATGCTACCTAGCATATTTCTCAATGTAATTTTCTTTATTGTGGCATGAATGTTCAGATCCAAATGATTCAAGATAAAAGTTTAATATTGACATAAGTGTAATAATACTTCAAGCATACTAACAAAGTAATCATGTCTTCTCAAAATAACATGGCCAAAGAAAGTTATTCCTACAAAATCATATGGTCTGCCTATGCTCTATCTTCATCACACAAAATATTTAAATCATGCACAACCCCGGTTTTAGCCCAGAAATTGTTTCATACTTTAGTATTCTCAAACTTTTTCAATCTTCACGCAATACATGAGCGTGAGCCATGGACATAGCACTGTATGTGGTATTGGATGGTAGATGTGGGGAAGACAAAAAGAAGAAGAAGGTAGTCTCACATCAACTAGGTGTATCAACGGGCTATGGATATGCCCATTAATAGATATTAATGTGAGTGAGTAGGGATTGCCATGCAACGGATCACTAGAGCTATAAGTGTATGGAATCTCATCAAAAGAAACTAAGTGGGTGTGCATCCAACTTGCTCTCTCACGAAGACCTAGGGCAATTTGAGTAAGCCCATCATTGGAATATACAAGCCAAGTTCTACAATGAAAAATTCCCACTAGTATATGAAAGTGACACATAGGAGACTCTCTATCATGAAGATCATGGTGCTACTTTGAAGCACAAGTGTGGAAAAGGATAGTAACATTGTCCCTTCTCTCTTTTTCTCTCATTTTTTCTTATTTTGGTGGGCTTATTTGGCCTCTTTTTTTATTTGGGCTTCTTTGGCCTCTTTTATTTTTCATAAAGTCCGGAGTCTCATCCCGACTTGTGGGGGAATCATAGTCTCCATCATCCTTTCCTCACTTGGGACAATGCTCTAATAATGAAGATCATCACACTTTTATTTACTTACAATTCAAGAATTACAACGCAATACTTAGAACAAAATATGACTCTATGTGAATTCCTCCGGCGGTATACCGAGACATGCAATGAATCAAGAGTGACATGTATGAAATAATTATGAATGGTGGCTTTGCCACGAATACGATGTCAACTACATGATCATGCAAAAGCAATATGACAATGATGATGCGTGTCATAAATAACGGAACGGTGGAAGGTTGCATGGCAATATTTCTCGGAATGGCTATGGAAATGCCATAATAGGTAGGTGTCGGTGTACTAGAGTAGGGGTACCCCAGTATCCCGAACTTGTGCACGGGCAGTCGCAGCACCCCGCGGCAAGGCTTGCCGGGTGACCGCCAAGGTCCTCCGTGGTTCCTTTGGAGCCATTCAAGAACAAAGTGTTCAAGCCAAGAAGACAAGGCCCCAGCAAGAGGAGCTTGCCGGGAAGGCCAACCGAGGCATCTCAAGGAACTTGCCGCGACGCGCCACGCGTCCCGGCAAGGCCCGGTGAGCGACAAGCTTCCGGACGCGACAAGACAACGACCGCGGCAAGGCGCTTGCTGCGGCAAGCTACCACTCTGTACCCGCGCTCCAGCACATCCACCAACGTGTCGCCTACAGGACCTTTCGGTAGCGCGTGGCAAGAGGCTGTGCAGCCGGTGGTCGAGGTGGCGAGCGACGACAAGATTGCCATCGTGGCAAGCGGTGGCGCCCACACGGTCCTTTTTGCCTTTGTTTGGGTGACGCAGACGGGCATTTAATGCCTTTGTCCCCTGCCGTCAGGGTTAGGTATGATACACTGTACAAGTAGTTGTACCAACCGCAACATCTTTCCATTGTTGCCCTTGTCTACGTTGCCACCTGTCGGTGACCCCTTAAGCATATAAAAGGAGGCCCATGCGCAACATAGAGGGGGGTTGGAAGCCAGAAAACATTCACGCTCGGTCTCGTTAGCAGCTAGTGTGTACTATAGCATTTAGCCCTCCCGAGCAAGAACACAATACAAATCAAACATGCAGCAGTAGGAGTATTATCTCTCCGGAGAGCTCCAAAGCTGGGTAAACTGCTCGTGTGCTTCGCCTCGATCTGCTCTTCGTGCGATCTCCGCCCCCTACCGAACAGAAAGGGGCTCGGTCCGCCGGTCCCAGAGATACATGGAGGCATATGTGGTCACCACATTGGCGCAAGAGCACTTGCTGGCAAAACATTCCGGCAAGGTTTCTTTTGGCCGGCAGCCCTCCAGGATGCAACTGCACAAGTAACCAAGTGTGAAGCGTGCCAGTTCCATTCCAAGCAGATATACCAGCTAGCTCAAGCTCTCCAGACGATCCCTTTATCCTGGCCATTTTCGGTCTGGGGGCTCGACATCCTCGGCCCCTTTCCCCGAGCTGTCGGGGGCTTTGAGTACTTGTACGTTGCCATCGACAAGTTCACAAAGTGGCCGGAAGTGGAAGCAGTGAGGAAGGTGACAGCACAGTCAGTAGTCAAGTTCTTCAGGTCGATTGTTTGCCGTTTCGGGACCCCTAACAGGATCATCACCGACAATGGCATGCAATTCACGAGCCGCACCTTCATGCAGTACGTCCAAGATCTTGGCGCCAAGGTCTGCTTCGCTTCTGTTGCTCATCCGAGAAGCAACGGTCAAGCGGAGAGGGCAAATGCCGAAGTGCTGCGCGGGCTCAAGACCAGGACTTCGACAAGCTGCACAAGTGCGGAAAGAACTGGATTGAGGAGCTCCGGTGGTTCTTTGGTCGATCAGGACGACGCCAAATCGAGCCATCGGCGGACACCTTCGCTCTAGTCTATGGAGCGGAGGCGGTTCTCCCCACGTAACTTCGTATACGGGTCGCGTCAAGTGCTCGCTTATGATGAGCTCGAGCAAGAGCAGCTGCGACAAGATGACACGCTGCTCCTTGAGGAAGACCGTCTTCAGGCTGCTGTACGAGCTACTCGCTACCAGCAAGCTTTGCGCTGCTACCATAGCCGCAAAGTTAATGCCAGAAGTCTCGAGGAAGGCGACCTTGTTCTTCAGCGCGTTCAGTCCGCCAAGAATTCCAACAAGTTGGCCTTGAAGTGGGAAGGCCCTTACGGGTGAAGCGAGTCACTAGGCCTAAGCGCTGTCCGCCTTGAGACCGAAGATGGCTTTCGGTGAGCAACTCCGGAACATTGAGCATCTTCGTAAGTTTTACCCGTAGGGCGCGGTTGCCGGAATCTGTTCCGGCAACCACCTTTTGTACAAGTCTTGCCGCTGTCGCATGTAATCCTTTGTACAAAGCCGAGCGCAGACCCCGTGCATAAGTAAAGCTCATGTGCTCCGCACATCTTGTCAATTTCATGCTTTCTATTTTTTTGCATGTGTTATCTGACACTCTGTGCAGCACCTACCCCCGGTAAGCAATAACGAGCCGTAAGGCTCCATATCTTTATTTTCTATTCTTTCTTTTTCTCAAAGAAAGGAAGGTTCCCTCACCCACAAGTTTGCCGGGGGGGGGGGGAAAGGAGAAGATAATGGTGTGGACCAGGCATCGTTCAAGAAAGCTTCACCTTACCGGGATGCAAACGACAGAAAAGCTAAGTTGCCAAAGTTTGAGCAGTCAGTTTTAAATTTTTTAAGTTATCTTCCTCGAACGACCGTACTTTGTATGGAAAACCTGTGCGCGGAGGAACCAACTCGTAGCTAGTTGCGCCCTTACTTTGTTTCGAGTCTGCTCAACAACTTAAGTGAGCTGCGGCTAGTTGCGACAAGGTTTCTTGTCGGTTGCGGCACCGCCAGCAGGCTGTTGACGTCCCACACTCAGCGCTCGCGGCTAAGGGGCCTGCACCGGCAAGTTCCCTAAAAGCGTAGGGTAAAAACATACAAAGGAAGGAATCAAGTAAAGGAAATAACATAGCAATTGATACTCAAAATAAAGTTATATTACAAGATAGCTTGTCGCAGCTCTAATAGATTGTTCTCGTAACATGACTAGCAGCGACAAGGAAAGGAGGAAACGGGCGGCCTAATCTACGCGGTCGCCATCAACCCTCTTGACCTCGTTCACCTTGTCCACAATGGGTGTGACAAGGGCCTTGAGCGCTTCCAGATCAGCATCCGGATGCAGCTTCTTGAGGACGTTGGTGAGGTTGAGGCCAGGGTTGCGGAAGGCCACCTTCACCAACACCTTTTGCAGAACTCCCGCGCAGATCGTGCGCGACTCGTCGGCCAGCTGCTTTGGGATCCTTTCCCGGAGTCGCTGGAGGGCCGTCGCCACGCCTTTGAAGAACAAGGTGAGCTTGGTGCTGGGCTGGAGGTTCTCATCGGAGGAATACCCGAAATCCTCCATCCCCAGCTGCACCAGCTCCCCGTCGATGGCTGCGGCAACATTCACGAGACCCTCCGTCCAGTGCTCCACATTCTCCCTAAAAGTGTTCTGGGTGGCGGCAGCACTCGCCAGCAGCATCTCGTTGGCCTTGATCTCCTCCTTCAAGGCCACCTCCTGCTTCCTGGTGCCGTCCAGCGTCTTGGTCAAAGTGGTCAGCTTCAACTCAAGATTTGCGTTAGAGTCCTTGGCGGCGCTAAGCTCCTTGCCCTTCTCGACGAGACGACCCTACAGCTCGCCATGGGCATAGGCGTCCTTCTCGCGCTCACGCTTGAGCGCGGCAAGCTCTTCACCCCTCGCCTTGAGATCGGCTTCCAACTGCGCCACCTTCGTCTCCAGCTCCTTCTTGGCGGCCTCGGCAGCTGCGGCAGCATCCTCTGCTTCCTTGAGAGCACCGCCGAATGTTTGCTCGCGCACGGCAAGCTCCTCCTCGTGGCTGTCAAGGTTGACCTTCCGCTGCGCCAACGCACCCTCCCGCGCAAACAGCTCCTCAGCGGCAAGCCGCTGTTGCTCTTCAGCTTCAGCCTTCTCGAGGAGGAAGGCTTTCCACTCCTCGACAAGTTGCGCCCGCTTCTTTGCTAGGGACCGGAGAGCTTCCTGGTTGCGATCCCGGAGCTCCTCCACCCGCTTCTTGATGTCCACTCCCGCCTGCGCGACAAGCGCTTCTCGGGATTCCACCTTGGCCTGCCGGGCGCGGTAGAGCGACACCAGCTTCCGCAGCAGCTGCTCCTCCTCAGACTCGCCGCTGCTGCTGCTCGGCGCATCAACCAGCGTCAGCCTAGCGGAGGCGAGCACTTCTCCGTCCAAGGTTTCTCCTTCGACCGGCGCCCTGGAGCTTGACGCCCAGGGGAGCTTGATGAAGACGCCATCGCCGGCCTTCAAGTAGGTGCCGGGCTGGGGCTCTTCGGAGCCTGACGCTGCGGCAGCGGCGGAGGGATCGGCGGTCGGCGTAGTGCCTGTCGCTCCTGCGGCCTCAGGGCCGTCAGTGCGATCGCCAGACCCCTCGCCGGCTCCTGCGGCGGCAGCTTTGGCGGCCTCTTCGCCGGCGGGATCCTCAGCGCCAGCTTCTCCTTTCGTGGCAGCGGCGTCATTGGTGTTGCCGCGCGCGTTCTCCTCGCCGGCAACCTCGGTCTCCATCGGCTCCATGACAGGTGGACCTGAAGGCCGGAAGAGGGAGAAGAGTCAAGGAAATATCCAAAAAAAATCAGAAGAAGAAGAACCCAAGGGAAGTTTTCAAGCAAAAGGATTACCTGTGCTGGGCTCTGCAGTCACGGTCTCCGCCACCGGGGGATCGATGGTGTTGTCCCTTGCCGGAGAACTCTCCCTTGCCGGAGACTTCTCCCTTGCCGGAGAACGCTCCCTTGCCGGGGAACCATCCCTTGGCGGTGTAGTCGAAGCCGATGTCATGCCAGGGGCGGCTTCCGGGCGCTCCCGATGAGGCTGCTCTGCTCCTACACAAATCAATAGACAGATATCAGCAAAGAAAGAACACCCATGCGCACCTAACAGCAGGAAGTAAAACCATATACTTATGCTGGGAGCTGCGCTGGGGGCTGCTTTGGGGAATGATTGCCGGGTCCGGCAAGGTGGTCTCGGGCGCACCCCCTGCTGTCGCGGTGGGTTCGTCCTCGATGACAATCACCGGGACCTTGGCTCTCTTCGCCGCTCTCTGGGCCAGAGTCCTGAAAAGGAATGAGTTCAGAGTAAAGCAAATCAGATACAAGACATAAACAACAAGAATTGAAGAACTACAAGTACATCAAAGAATCTTACTCTTTTTCTTCCTCGTCGGAGTTGAGCGCGGAGAGGTCGAAGTCCGGCCCGCCTCCGGCGCGACGAGGCGGAGGAGTAGGTTCCCTTAGCCGCTTGGCGGGGGCAGTGGAGGTGGTCCGGGACGACCCCGTTCCAGTTGCCGCATCGGCGTGAGGCGCTCCCGCGGCAACAGTGCTTGTCGCGATGGAGCGTGTCTCGCGGCGCGGCGGCTGTTGACCCCTCTGCCGCCCTGCTACGTCCCCAACCTTGCGGAGATGCCTTCTTGGTGGAGCTGGGGGCTCTGCTTGCGGCGGGCTGTCTGAAGACGAGGAGGAAGAGGAGCCACTATCCGACGAGCCGCTCGCACCCTCGGCGGGATCGCCCGACTCAACTTCAAGCCCGGCAAGCTCTCCCTCGCCGGCAAGCTCTCCCTCGCCGGCAAGCTCATCTCGCTTGGCGAGGCTTGCCGCCTCTGCTGCCTCTGCCTCCTCCACTGTGAATCCAAACTCGCCCGCGGCGGCCGCCGCCGCCGCCTCTTCCGCCCTGGTGGCGATGCGCTGCATCTCCGCATCGGTGGTGTCGCGGGTGAGGCTCTTCTGTTCATCGGCGCGGACCGCCACTTCTACCAAGCCGTCGAAGAACTCCTGCACGACGTCGTCTGCAGGCTCTTGCCAAGTTGGGACAATTCCATGCGAGTCGCACATCGGCATCATTGCACGGATGCGGTCGAGCGAGGAATTGTTGCACAGCGGAACGACACCCTTCGGCAACCTGAACCATTCGGGATGTTGAGGGTCGTGCTTGAACAGCTCCTTGAGCATTGCGTCCAGCTCCGGGACAGTGAAGTTAAAGTTGAGGCCCGGGCGCAGCCTCATGATGTCCGCCGGACCCCCGAACTCCCAGGCGGGTCTCCTCCTCTCAGCGAAGCGTCTGGCGGCGAAGAAAATCTGCGCCAACGGCGCCTACAGTGAGCCCGGCAAGCCTGAGGCGTAGGATCCGGGTGATGGCAATCTTGAGCCTATCATCTTCCGGGGCCACGCTGCTCTAGTCGTTGCCGCGCGCTACCGGGGCTTGGCGCTGGGCAGTAAATGGCTGCGGGTTCTCCTCGACAATCCAGCACCATTCTGCTCTCCATTCCTCCCACTTGCCGCGGAGCTCTCCCTCCAGATAAGCTTCCTTCTTGCCGGCTCTCGAGATCCAGGCGATTCCGCCGTATAGAGGCTCTCCTCTCTCAACGCGGGGCATAAAGAAGTGGCGGAAAAGAGCTACATTTGGGTGGACTCCGACAAAGTTTTCGCAGAGATGTGCGAAAACTGCCATGGTCAGAACGGCATTGGGGGTGAAGTCAAGGAGGTGGAACCCGTAGGTGTTCATGATGTCGCAGAAAAATTCAGAGAAAGGCGGGCAGAGCCCGCAGTAGAAGAACAGCGCGAAGAAGGGATACCCATACGGAGCCCGTTCCGAAGCGGCGGCGAAGAGTACCTTCGTGCGCGGATGCGCTCGCGTCTCTGTCGACCAGAAGAGGTAGTAGTACTCCCTCAGCTCCTTCGCGGCGAGCTGGGGGGGAGGTTGTCCGCTCCCTTCGCAGCGCCGTGAGCCGCTGCGCCTCGGTCGTCTTCACGCCCTTCCCCTTGCCGGCTTTCGGAGCCATGCCGGAGGCGGTGGGGGAGATCGATGGTGTTGGAGGTGCTGGTGGCGATGGGGGGCGGAGCACTGCTGTCTTTCTGCTTTGGGAAGAAGGGGGAGCAGCGGAAGTTTCTGAGATTGGGATAGCAACTGGCGAGATGGGCGAACTGCCCCTGTTTCCTCTGCTTATAAAGAGGGGGGCGGACGTTCCGTTTTTCCGAATAAAGAAGCCACCCACGATCTCTCCCACGACGCCGCATTCGACGCGTGCCATTAGGGGAGGGCGCGGTGGATCTGGAGTAGGATCTGGCGTAACTCAGGCCGCGTGCCGCAGCCTGTTTTGGGCTGGCCCAACAGCTTCGGCACCGTGTGTGGCCCAGCCCGGGGCTCTGTGCAGTAGGATCGAAGAAGGTGAGAGTGTCTAGAGGGGGTGATTAGACTACTCGACAAGATAAAAATTCTGTTTTATCAAGGACAGATTTTGGCAGATTTTGCATAACACACAAGTCAAGTAGCACACTACACATGCAATTCTAGAGTATGGGCAGCGGAAAGTAAATTGCACAAGTAGTAAAGAGAAGTGGAGAAGATCAAGCGCAATTTGGAGACGCGGTGATTTTTCTCGTGGTTCCGATAGGTGGTGCTATCGTACTTCCACGTTGATGGAGACTTCAACCCACGGAGGGTAGCGGCTGCGAGAGTCCACGGAGGCTCCACCCACGAAGGGTCCACGAAGAAGCAACCTTGTCTATTCCATCATGGCCTACGCCCACGGAGGGCTAGCCTTACTCGGGTAGATCTTCACAAGTAGGCGATCTCCTTGCCCTTACAAACTTCTTGGTTCAACTCCACATCTCGACGGAGGCTCCCAAGCGACACCTAACCAATCTAGGAGGCACCACCCTCCAAAAGGTAATAGATGGTGTTGATGATGATGAAATCCTTGCTCTTGTGCTTCAAATGATAATCTCCCCAACACTCAACTCTCCTCACCGATTTGGCTGTGGTGGAAGAAAGGATTGAGTGGAAAGCAACTTGGGAAGGCTAGAGATCAAGCTTCATATGGTGGGAGTGGAGCAACTTGATCTCAACACAAGGGTAGGTAGTTCTCTTCTCGAAATGTAAGGTAGGAGTGGTAGTTCTTTCGATGGCTCTCTCCACGAATGAAGAGGGGTGGAGGGTATTTATAGCCTCCACACAAAATCCAACCGTTACACACATTTGAGCAATCTCGGTGGGACCGAAGTTGACAACTCGGTGAGACCGAAAGTTCAAATAATGTGAACGTTGGGATTTTCAGTGGGACCGAAAATACAATCTCGGTTAGTCCGATTCGTGCAATGATAAGAGCAAGCCAATTTCGGTGGGACCGACTTCATCATCTCGGTGACACCGATTTGATGACAGAAGGTTACAGAAGCTTGGCAACTCAAGTTTCGGTGAGACCGAGTTCAGAATCGGAAAATCCGAGTTTTCTAGGGTTTGGCTTTATGGCTGAGGTGGTTCATCTCGGTGTGACTGAGTTTGGAGTATCGGTGGGACCGAGATTACTTATGAGTGTATATGGCAGTGAAAGTTGCTGAAAGTTTAAGAGATGTATCACTAAGCACTTGAGCAACAAGATCATCATCATAACCTCATCCCCTTTTAATAGTATTGGCTTTCCTATGGACTCAATGTGATCTTAGATCACTAAACCAAAAATGGAGTCTTGAGCTTTTGCCAATGCTTGCCTTAGCATTTTGAGGGGTCCACCTCTTCAGTCTTTTTGCCATGCCAATGTGATTGAATTTCCTGAAACATACTTGATAAAAGCATTAGTCCAACCACAAAGTATGTTGTCATTAATTACCAAAACCACCCAGGGAGCAAATGTGCTTTCAATCTCCCCCTTTTTGGTAATTGATGGCAACACACTAAACAAGACATCAAAGCTTATTGAAAGAAATACAGAATTATCACAAAGCTTTGACAAACATGTAGTACAGGCTCCCCTACAAGTGTGCAAGATTTTCATAAATTATGGTTTTGGACTACCACAAGCACACAAGAGAGAAAGGCAAGATGTGCTACATGCAGCTTGGCTATATACATCGAGCAGATGAAAAGAAGTGAGTGATAATGCATATGTGCATGGTGATTTCTTGCAAACAAGTATTCACAAGCAAGTCACCATCATGCACATTCTGCAAAGTGCATATACTTACCTTGAGGTTCCTTGGCATTGTACCTGAAGAAATAAACTTGGGAAAACAAGGTTAGATAACACAAGAGTATTTCTTCAACCAACTGCAAGGACATCAAGAGTACCAAGCCAGGATGACATGTATAAAGAGTGTCTCATATTGAGCACAAGCTTGAATCAACAAACATGTCTCCAAACTAAAAGATTTTCAATGAACTCTGAGAGATTTTGCTTTCCATAAGATATCAATTGTGAAGATTCCTCTCCCTTTGAGTTGTCTCAGATCAAGGGGTTTGATGGAAGAAGCAAAATCAAAAGAATGATGCCAAATGTAATATCCAATGTGAAACACGACAAGAAATTCTCTTATAAGGAAAAACTTTTAAGCTTTGATGTGATTCTCTCCCCCTTAAGGTAAGATTGCTCTTCTTCTCCCCCTAAATCTTCTCTTCTCCCCCTAAGTCTTCTCCCCCTTTGACATCAAGTGCCGAAAAGGACAGCAAACTAGGAAGGTCAGGGAAGATGGAAAGAAAGAAAGTGGGATCCTTAAGAATCACAACAGGGCAAAAAGAAACATGCATAGAGAATCATTGAGTGGAGCTGCAGAAGATGATATTCTGGAAGGAATAAATCGGTGACACCGAGTTAAGATGGATCGGTGGGTCCGAAAGTCAGGGACTTAGGGCAGATCCTTTTCGGTTAGACCAAAATATTTAAATCGGTGATGCCGAGTTTAATTCCAAGGAAATACAGAAATAATTCAGCTCACTTTGCAAGGAATGTTTCAAAGGATTTGCAATGAATTTGTGAATGATTTTCAAGGAATTGATCAGAGCCAAAAGGATATTCACAAAGACAGAAGAATAGAAACGAAAAAAGATTCCTAGATGAAGTTTTTTTAATGAAACCTCAATGAGAGAACATAAGAGAAAATAGAAAGACTCCAAAACATATGTACTTCATCTAGATAGGGGTCGGCGACAAGGTCACCTATGTTTGAGTATTTTGACTTAGGAGTCAAATGAGAACATTTGATCATAGGTCATACTCACCGTTTAAGCACAAAATGGGGTTGCCATTTTTCGATTAAGCATTTGATGTGATCACATCTTATGAAGCTGCTTGTACTCATGACTTTGAGCAAGGCTCCTTAAAGATGTGAAGAACATACCTTGGGCTTGTTGTTGCTTTACTCATGTAGGTGAACTTGATGTAGGTGCTCATTGAATGTGAAGTTGGAGCGCCATTTCCACTTGTGTAGTTCATCTTCCTACATGTGTTAGGCAAGCAAGGAAATACTCAAGGATATCCAAGATAACAAGACTGAAATACTAGATGTATAAGATGTCAAAAAGGATATGTGGAATTGTGTTCCTTGAACTCAACATCCCAAAGGGCTAGATACTTGGTCAATGACAAGATTACTCAAGATTTGAGTGTGTGGTAATCTTGTGGAATGTAGATCATCCAAGTACCTGCAAGGAGTTAGATGCAATACAAGGAGGCAAATGTGTCCAAGACATATGATCATCATCATAAGAGAAATATCAAGGATTAGTCAAGTAGGCTCATGCCTTGCATGCATCAACGGAGTTCTCACTCCAAGTTTGAAGCATCAATGATGTTCAACTCACTCCTTAAGCGACAAAACACCTTCTCATCAAGAGGTTTTGTAAAGATATCAATGAGTTGTTTGTCGATCTGAACATGCTTAAGATTGATGTCACCCTTGGCAATGTGATCACGAATGAAATGGTGACGAACTTCAATATGTTTAGTTCGAGAGTGTTGCACGGATTGTGTCCAATCTTAATCGCACTCTCATTGTCACAAAGCAAGGAACATGTCTCACATGTATCCCATAATCCTTAAGCATTTGTGTCATCCATAGCAATTGAGCACAACATGAACCAGCAGCAATATATTACGCTTGGCGGTGGATAATGATACGAATTTTGTTTCTTGGAGGACCAAGATACAAGGGATCGACCAAGAAATTGACACGTGCCGAAGTTGACTTTCTATCAACCCTATCACGGCATAGTCCGAGTCGGAATAGCCAACAAGGTCGAAAGAGGCCCTCTTAGGATACCAAATGCCAAAGTTTGGTGTGTGTATCAAATATCTCACAATCCTTTTAACAGCTTTAAGATGACATTCTTTAGGGGCTGCTTGATATCGAGCACACATGCATACACTCAACATTATGTCGGGACGAGAAGCACGAGATATAGTAGAGAACCAATCATAGATCGGTAAACCTTTTGATCAACGGGTTCTCCATCTTTTGTCAAGTCATTATGTCCACTTGTAGGCATGGGGTTCTCATACCTTTGCTTTCTTGCATGTTGAACTTCTTGAAGAGATCCTTGGTGTACTTTGTTTGTGAGACAAAGGTACCCTCCTTAGATTGCTTGATTTGCAACCCAAGGAAGAATTTGAGTTCACTCATCATGGACATCTCGTACTTCTCCGACATGAGCTTTCCAAACTTCTCGCTAAAATGAGGGTTAGTTAAACCAAAGATAATATCATCAACATATATTTGGCACACAAATAGTTCACCATCAACCCTTTTAAGTGAATAGCGTTGAGTCTATTTTTCCAATCTCAAAGCCTTTTTCAAGAAGAAAGCTAGTCAAGCATTTGTACCAAGCTCTAGGAGCTTGTTTAAGACCATAAAGAGCTTTGTGCAACTTGTAAACATGATTAGGCTTTTTGGGATTCACAAATCCGGAGGTTGTTTCACAAATACTTCCTCCTCAATTTCACCATTTAGGAAAGCACTTTTGATATCCATTTGATAGAGAGTAATATCATGGTGATTGGCATAAGCAAGAAGAATGCGAATGGACTCAAGTCTAGCAATGGGGGCATAGGTCTCACCGTAGTCCATACCTTCGACTTGTGTGTAACCTTGAGCTACGAGACGAGCCTTGTTGGGGATGACTTGTTCATCTTCATCTTGCTTGTTCAGAAACACCCATTTGGTTCCAATGACGTTTTGATCATCCTTGGGCTTCTCTACCAAAGTCCATACCTTGTTCCTCTCGAAGTTGTGTAGCTCTTCGTGCATAGCGTTCACCCAATCCGGGTCTTCAAGTGCTTCTTCTACCTTCATAGGTTCAATACTAGAGATAAATGAGTAATGCTCACAAAAGTTAGCTAAGCGAGTTTTAGAGCGAGTGATTCTCCCGGAGTCGATGTTGTTCATCATTTGTTCCACGGGATGATTTTTCTTGACTCTTGCTCGGACTCGGGATAGCTTTTGTTGAGGTTGTGGCTGAGCTTCCTCATCATCCTCATCTTCCTCTTCTTCTTCTTCATTGTTGTTGGTGTTGTCTTGAGGCGGTGGAGAAGGAGGTTGTGGTGGATCTTCTTGTTGCTCTTCCTCATCTTGGTGAGTTCCACTTGTGGAGGCCTCCATGTTGCCTTGAGGTTCATCTTGCCGTGAGGTAGGGGGCTCCACATATGTAGATGAGGTACTCTCCTTCACTTCCATGGGACGGATCTTTCCAATAGATAAATCTTGGATTGCTTCCGATGGGTCCTTGTCTCCTACATCAATAGGCATTTGCTCTACTTGCGAGCCATTAGATTCATCAAACTTCACGTCTACCGTCTCTTCAACCTTTGGGTGAAATTATTGTGAACACGGTAGGTGTGGGAGTTTGATCCATAACCAAGAAAAAACCTTCATGAGTTTTAGGAGCAAATTTAGACCGACGATGCTTATCAAGGATATAGCATTTTGAACCAAAGACACGAAAGTATCCCACTTGGGGTTTGTTACCGGTGAGGAGCTCGTATGATGTCTTGCCGAGGAGCTTATGAAGATAAAGCTGTTAATAGCATGACAAGCTGTCTCGACCGCTTCCCCCAAAAGTGCTTGATGTCTTGTATTCATCAAGCATCGTTCTCGCCATCTCTATGAGCGTTCGGTTCTTCCTCTCAACAACTCCATTTGGTTGAGGAGTGTATGCGTGTCGAGAACTCATGTAGAATCCCTTCCTCATCGAGAAAAGAGTCTACATTGGCGTTCTTGAACTCCGTTCCATTGTCCTCCGAACTTTCTTGATCTTCACCTCAAATTGATTTTGGGCCTTTCGGCAAAGGTTTTGAAGATTCTCTGAACCTGTGATTTGTCATCAAGGAAAAATACCCACGTAAATCTGGAATAATCATCAACTATAACTAGACCAAAGGAGTTACCACCAAGGCTTTTGTAAGCATTGGGACCAAGAGATCCATATGAAGAAGCTCAAGCGGTCTCCTTGTGGTCATGATGTTCTTCACGGGATGACTTCCACCTACTTGTTTTCCTGCCTGACAAGCACTACAAAGTCTATCTTTGTCAAAGAAAACATCTTTAACACCAAGAATATGATCACCTTTGATTAGCTTGTCTAGATTACGCATACCAACATGTCCAAGCCTTCTATGCCATAACCAACCTTTAGCGGATTTAGCAATGAAGCAAGTTCTAGGTTGGGCTTTCTTAGTGAAATCAACAATATATAGATCACCTCTATGGATACCGGTAAATGCCATGTTATGATTGTCACGACGAAAGACTTGGCAATCTACTTCGGTGAATAGCACATTGAATCCAAAGTCAGCTAATCTAGACACGGAAAGTAAATTGTATCCAAGCGATTCTACAAGCATGACATTTTGAATTGAGCTATCATGAGATATGGCCACCTTACCAAGGCCAAGTACCTTACCCTTGGAGTTGTCTCCAAAAGTCACATACTTGCGTGGACCATCGTTCTTTGCAAGCTCTCGAAACATGTCTTTGTCTCCGGTCATGTGATCGGTGCATCCACTATCAAGAATCCACTCTTTTCCGCCGGATATGTAGTCTCTCAGATTTGCCATAAGATTGAGACTCTTCATGATCTTGTCTAGCTCGGTGTCCGAAACGGAGTAATCATCATCATGCTCATGCTCATGCTCATCATCATATTGACCCATAGATTGTTCATCATCAACACCTAGGTCAATTTGATAACAACTTGCATTAGTTTTGTCAATGTGACAATAATCATTGGAATGCAATACAAGAGCATTTCTAATTAGAACATTGATAAGACCGGGATCGCCCTTCTTTTTCATAAGATCACGAAGCTCAAAGAAGCATTTATAAAAGTTGGGATCATTGGGGCGCATCATATCAAATTCAATAGTCTTGCATAGAATTTCATCAAGACATCTCAAAGAGTAGTCCGGATAAAGTTCTTCCAAGAACTTCCACATAGCATAGGCGCACTCAAAGTTTGTAACGAGCTTAAGCAAGTTATCGGGTAACCCTCTAATGATAAGATTTACAGTTCTAAGGTTACGAAGCAAATCAAGCTCTTCATCCATGGTAGGGTACAAGGGGTCAAATGGAGGCACATAGGGGGTTTCAACATATTTGCGCAAGTTGTATGTCTTAAAGATAATAAGCATTTCAATCCTCCATGAGTTATTGGACACTCCATTAAGAATAGGCACTCTATGGCTAACACTCCCAAGCGTGAACCGTCCATCTTCCTCCAATGGTGTATAAACCAAAGCAATGGAGACCAAAGCTCGATACCAATTGTAGGATCGAAGAAGGTGAGAGTGTCTAGAGGGGGTGATTAGACTACTCGACAAGATAAAAATTCCGTCTTTTATCAAGGACAGATTTTGGCAGATTTTGCATAACACACAAGTCAAGTAGCACACTACACATGCAATTCTAGAGTATGGGCAGCGGAAAGTAAATTGCACAAGTAGTAAAGAGAAGTGGAGAAGATCAAGCGCAATTTGGAGACGCGGTGATTTTTCTCGTGGTTCCGATAGGTGGTGCTATCGTACTTCCACGTTGATGGAGACTTCAACCCACGGAGGGTAGCAGCTGCGAGAGTCCACGGAGGCTCCACCCACGAAGGGTCCACGAAGAAGCAACCTTGTCTATTCCATCATGGCTCTCGCCCACGGAGGGCTAGCCTTACTCGGGTAGATCTTCACGAGTAGGCGATCTCCTTGCCCTTACAAACTTCTTGGTTCAACTCCACATCTCGTGGAGGCTCCCAAGCGACACCTAACCAATCTAGGAGGCACCACCCTCCAAAAGGTAATAGATGGTGTTGATGATGATGAACTCCTTGCTCTTGTGCTTCAAATGATAATCTCCCCAACACTCAACTCTCCTCACTGATTTGGCTGTGGTGGAAGAAAGGATTGAGTGGAAAGCAACTCGGGAAGGCTAGAGATCAAGCTTCATATGGTGGGAGTGGAGCAACTTGATCTCAACACAAGGGTAGGTAGTTCTCTTCTCAGAAATGTAAGGTAGGAGTGGTAGTTCTTTCTGATGGCTCTCTCCACGAATGAAGAGGGGGTGGAGGGGTATTTATAGCCTCCACACAAAATCCAACCGTTACACACATTTGAGCAATCTCGGTGGGACCGAAGTTGACAACTCGGTGAGACCGAAAGTTCAAATAATGTGAACGTTGGGATTTTCGATGGGACCGAAAATACAATCTCGGTTAGTCCGATTCGTGCAATGATAAGAGCAAGCCAATTTCGTGGGACCGACTTCATCATCTCGGTGACACCGATTTGATGACGAAGATTCTGAAGCTTGGCAACTCAAGTTTCGGTGAGACCGAGTTCGAATCGGAAAATCCGAGTTTTCTAGGGTTTGGCTTTATGGCTGAGGTGGTTCATCTCGGTGTGGTGAGTTTGGAGTATCGGTGGGACCGAGATTACTTATGAGTGTATATGGCGGTGAAAGTTCTGAAAGTTTAAGAGATGTATCACTAAGCACTTGAGCAACAAGATCATCATCATAACCTCATCCCCTTTTAATAGTATTGGCTTTCCTATGGACTCAATGTGATCTTAGATCACTAAACCAAAAATGGAGTCTTGAGCTTTTGCCAATGCTTGCCTTAGCATTTTGAGGGTCCACCTCTTGATCTTTTGCCATGCCAATGTGATTGAATTTCCTGAAACATACTTGATAAAAGCATTAGTCCAACCACAAAGTATGTTGTCATTAATTACCAAAACCACCCAGGGAGCAAATGTGCTTTCATTGTCGGTGTACTAGAGTAGGGGTACCCTAGTATCCCGAACTTGTGCACGGGCAGTCGTAGCACCCTGCGGCAAGGCTTGCCGGGTGACCGCCAAGGTCCTCCGTGGTTCCTTTGGAGCCATTCAAGAACAAAGTGTTCAAGCTAAGAAGACAAGGCCCCGGCAAGAGGAGCTTGCTAGGAAGGCCAACCGAGGCATCTCAAGGAACTTGCCGTGACGCGCCACGCGTCCCCGCAAGGCCCGGTGAGCGACAAGCTTCCAGACGCGACAAGACAATGACCGCGGCAAGGCGCTTGCAGCGACAAGCTACCACTCAGTGCAAGCTCCAAAGACATCCACCAACGTGTCGCCTACAGGACCTTTCGGTAGCGCGTGGCAAGAGGTCTGTGCAGCCCGGTGGTCTTGGTGGCGGCGGCAATGACAAGATTGCCATCGTGGCAAGCGGTGGCGCCCCTGACGGTCCCTTTTTGCACTGTTTGGGCGACGCAGACGGGCATTTAATGCCTTTGTCCCCTGCCGTCAGGGTTAGGTATGATACACTGTACAAGTAGTTGTACCAACCACAACATCTTTCCATTTTTGCCCTTGTCTACGTTGCCACATGTCGGTGACCCCTTAAGCATATAAAAGGAGGCCCATGCGCAACATAGAGGGGGGTTGGAAGCCAGAAAACACTCACGCTCAGTCTCGTTAGCAGCTAGTGTGTACTATAGCATTTACTCCCGAGCAAGAACACAATACAAATCAGACATGCAGCAGTAGGAGTATTATCTCTCCGGAGAGCTCCGAAGCTAGGTAAACTGCTCGTGTGCTTCGCCTCGATCTGCTCTTCATGCGATCTCCGCCCCCTGCCGAACCGAAAGGGGCTCGGTCCGCCGGTCCCATAGGTGTTCATTCCCACTACAGTAGGTATGGTGGCTGTTTTGAGGAAGGTATATGGTGGGTGTATGGTACTAGCGAATGTTGCGCGACAGAAGAGAGGCTAGCAATGGTGGAAGGGTGAGAGTGCGTATAATCCATGGACTCAACATTAGTCATGAAGAACTCATATACTTATTGCAAAAATCTACAAGTTATCAAAACAAAGTTCTACACACATGCTCCTAGGGGAAGGGTTGGTAGGAGTTAACCATCGCGCGATCCTAACCTCCACACATAAGGAAGACAATCAAAAAATAAATCATGCTCCAACTTCATCACATAACGGTTCACCATGCGTGCATGCTATGGGAATCACAAACTTTTAACACAAGTATTCCTCAAATTCACAACTACCCAACTAACATGACTCTAATATTACCATCCTCATATCTCAAAACAATCATCAAGCATAAAATTGATCATAGCATTCAATGCACTCTATATGATAGTTTTTATTATACCCAACTTGGATGCCCATCATATTAGGACTAATTTTATAACCAAAGCAAATACCATGCTGTTCTAAAAGACTCTCAAAATAATATAAGTGAAGCATGAGAGATCAATAATTTCTACAAAATAAAACCACCGTCGTGCTCTAAAAAGATATAAGTGAAGCACTAGAGCAAAATTATCTAGCTCAAAAGATATAAGTGAAGCACATAGAGTGTTGTAATAAATTTTGATTTGTGTGTGTCTCTCCCAAAAGGTGTGTACAGCAAGTATGATTGTGGTAAACTAAAAAGCGAAGACTCAAATCATACAAGACGCTCCAAGCAAAAAACATATCATGTGGTGAATAAAAATATAGCTCCAAGTAAAGTTACTGATGGATGAAGACGAAAGAGGGGATGCCTTCCGGGGCATCCCCAAGCTTAGGATTTTGGTTCTCCATGAATTGATCTTGGGGTGCCTTGGGAATCCCCAAGCTTAGGCTCTTGACACTCCTTATTCCATAGTCCATCAAATCTTTACCCAAAACTTGAAAACTTCACAACACAAAACTCAACGGAAAATCTCATGAGCTCCATTAGTGCAAGAAAGCAAACCACCACTTTAAGGTACTGTGATGAACTCATTCTTTATTTATATTGGTGTTAAACCTACTGTATTCCAACTTCTCTATGGTTCATACCCCCCGATACTAGCCATAGATTCATCAAAATAAGCAAACAACACACAAAAAAACAGAATCTGTCAAAAACAGAACAGTCTGTAGCAATCTGTAACTTTCGAATACTTATGGAGCTCTAAAAGTCCTACAAAAATAGGAAGTCCTAGAAAATTTGTCTATTAGTTTACTGCAAAAAGAATCAACTGAAAATCATGTTTCTGTGATTTAATAAATTATTCTTGTGCGCGTAAAAGTTTCTGTTTTTCAGCAAGATCAAATTAACTATCACCTAAGATGATCCTATAGGTTCTACTTGGCACAAACACTAATTAAAACATAAAACCACATCTAAACAGAAGCTAGATGAATTATTTAATACTAAACAGGAGCAAAAAGCAAGGAACACAAATAAAGTTGGGTTGCCTCCCAACAAGCGCTATCGTTTAACGCCCCTAGCTAGGCATAAAAGCGAGAATAGATCTAAGTATTGCCATCTTTGGTATTCAATTCATAAGTGGTTCTCATAATAGATTCATAAGGTAATTTGATTTTCTTTCTATCCATGCCTTTCCTTAATGGAAATTGGAATCTAATATTTCATTCCTTCATATCAATAATTGCACCAATCATTCTAAGGAAAGGTCTACCAAGAATAATAGGACATGAAAGACTGCAATCTATATCAAGAACAATAAATACGGGCACATAATTCCTATTTGTGACAATAAGAGCATCATTAGTCCTCCCCGTAGGTTTCTTAATATTGGAATCCGCAAGGTGCATTTAAAGAGCATCACCAAATTCACGGAAACCTAGCACATCACACAAAGTTTATGGAATCGTGGAAACACTAGCACCCAAATCACACAAAGCATAGCATTCATGATATTTAATTTTATTTTTAATAGTAGGTTCCCACTCATCATAAAGTTTTATAGGGATAGAAACTTCCAATTCGAGTTTTTCTTCATAAGATTGCATTAAAGCATCAACGATATGTTCAGTAAAAGCTTTATTTTGACTATAAGCATGAGGAGAATTTAACACAGATTGCAACAAGGAAATACAATCTATTAAAGAACAAGCATAATTAAATTTCTTGAGATCCAAAATAGTGGGTTCATTGCTATGTAAAGTTTTGACCTCTCCAATCCCACTTCTACCAATTTTTGCATCAAGATCTAAAAACTCCGAATCATTGGGACGCCTTTTAACTAAAGTTGACTCATCTCCAGTCCCATCATTATCAAGATTCATATTTCAAAACAAAGATTTAATAGGGGACACATCAATAACTTTTAGATCTTCATCATTATTATCTTGAAAACTAGAAGAACACGCTGTTACAAAGCAATCTTTCTTAGCACGCATTCTAGCGGTTCTTTCTTTGCACTCATCAATGGAAATTCTCATGGCTTTGAGAGACTCATTGATATCATGCTTAGGTGGAATAGATCTAAGTTTCAAAGAATCAACATAAAGAGAAATTCTATCCACGTTCCTAGCCAATTCATCAATCTTAGGCAATTTTTCTTCAAGCAAAGCATTGAAATTATTTTGAGAGATCATAAATTCCTTAACACTAATCTCAAAATCAGAGGGCATCTTATTAAAATTTCCATAAGAGTTGTTGTAGGAATTACCATAATTATTAGAGAATTACTAGGAAACGGCCTAGGATTAAAGTTTCCTCTATACGCGTTGTTACCAAAATTATTCCTACCAACAAAATTCACATCCATAGATTCATTATTATTCTCAATCAAAGTAGACAAAGGCATATCATTAGGATCAATGGGAGCACTCTTATTAGCAACCAATTTCATAAGTTCATCCATCTTTCCACTCAAAACATTAATCTCTTCTATCGCATGAACTTTTTTTCTAGTAGATCTTTCGGTGTGCCATTGAGAATAATTAACCATAATATTATCTAGGAGTTTAGTAGCTTCTCCTAAAGTGATTTCCATAAAAGTGCCTCCCGCGGCCGAATCTAAAATATTTCTAGAAGCAAAATTCAATCCGGCATAAATTTTTTGTATGATCATCCATAAATTTAATCCATGTGTAGGGCAATTGCGAATCATTGATTTCATCCTCTCCCAAGATTGCGCAACATGCTCATGATCAAATTGCTCAAAATTCATAATATCATTTCTAAGAGAGACGATCTTAGCGGGAGGAAAATACTTAGAGATAAAAGCATCTTTGCACTTATTCCATGAATCAATACTATTTTTAGGCAAAGACGAAAACCAAGTTTTAGCACGATCTCTAAGTGAAAACGGAAATAACTTCAATTTAACAATATCAATATCCATGTCTTTATTCTTTTGCATATCACACAGATCAACAAAATTGTTTAGATGAGTAGCAACATCTTCACTAGGAAGGCGAGAGAATTGATCTTTCATGAAAAGATTCAACAAAGGAGCATTAATTTCACAAGATTCAACATTGGTAAGAGGAGCAATCGGAGTGCTAAGGAAATCATTATTGTTGGTATTGGAAAAGTCACACAATTTAGTATTATCTTGAGCCATCGTGACAAGCAATCCAACACACAAGCACACAAGAGGCAAGCGAAAAAGAGGCGAACAAAAAAGACAGGGCGAATAAAACGGCAAGGGTGAAGTGGGGGAGAGTGATGACCCACAAGTATAGGGGATCTATCATAGTCCTTTCGATAAGTAAGAGTGTCGAACCCAACGAGGAGCAGAAGGAAATGATAAGCGGTTTTCAGTAAGGCTTTCTCTGCAAGCACTGAAATAGTAGGTGATAGATAGTTTTGTGATAAGATAAATAGTAACAAGCAAAAGGTAAATAAAGTAAATAAAGTGCAGTAAGGTGGACCAGTCCTTTATGTAGCAAAGGATAAGCATGGACAAATTCTAATAATGAAGAAGGAGCTCCCGAGGACACATTGGGAATTATCATCAAGCTAGTTTTCATCACGTTCGTAAGATTCACGTTCGGTACTTTGATAATTTGATATGTGGGTGGACCGGCACTTGGGTACTGCCCTAACATGGACAAGCATCCCACTTATGGTTAACCCCTATTGCAAGCATCCGTAACTACAAAAAGGAGTATTAAGGTAAACCTAACCACAACATTAAACATATGGGTCCATATCAACCCCTAATGAAGCAACGTATAAACTAGGGTTTAAGCTTGTGTCACTCTAGCAACCCATCATCTACTTATTACTTCCCTATGCCTTCCCCTAGGCCCAAATTATGGTGAAGTGTCATGTAGTCGATGTTCACATAACACCACTAGAGGAGAGACAACATACATCTCATCAAAATATCGTATGAATACCAAATTCACATGACTACTAATAGCAAGACTTCACCCATGTCCTCAGGAACAAACGTAACTACTCACAAAGCATATTCATGTTCACAATCAGAGGGTAATAATATGCATACAGGATTTGAACATATGATCTTCCACCAAGTAAACCAAATAGCATCAACTACAAGGAGTAATCAACACTACTAGCAACCCACATGTACCAATTTGTGGTTTTGATACAAGATTGGATACAAGAGATGAACTAGAGTTTTGAGAGGAGATGGTGCTGGTGAAGATGTTGATAGAGATTGACCCCCTCTCGATGAGAGGATTGTTGGTGATGATTTCCCCCTCTCGGAGGGAAGTGTCCCCGGCAGAACAGCTCCGCTGGAGCCCTAGATTGATTCTGCCAAGGTTCCGCCTCGTGGCGGCGGAGTTTCATCCCGTAAGCTTGCCCACGATTGTTTCCAGGACAAAACCCTTCATATAGCAGAAGATGGACGCCGGAAGCCCACCAGGGGGCCCAGGAGATAGGGGGCCACGCCCTAGGGGGGCGCGCCCTGTCTCCTGGACAGGGTGTGGGCCCCCTGGCCTATTTCTTTTCCCCATAAATTCTTATTAAAACCAAAAGGTTGTTTCGTGGAGTCTCAGGTCTTTTGGAGTTGTGCAGAATAGGTTTCCAACATTTGCTCCTTTTCCAGCTAGAATTCTAGCTGCCGGCATCCCCCCTCTTCATGGTAAACCTTGTAAAATAAGAGAGAATAGCCATAATTATTGAGATATAAAGTGTAATATTAGCCGATAATGCAATAAATATTGATATAAAAGCATGATGCAAAATGGACGTATCAACTCCCCCAAGCTTAGACCTCGCTTGTCCTCACGCGGAAGCCGAAATCAAAAAATATGTCCACATGTTTAGAGATAGAGGTGTCGATAAAAATAAAATACGGACATGAGGGCATCATGATCATTCTAATAATAGCAACATAAATAGATTTTGTCACATGATTTCCTATGTTCAAGTAATAAGCAATTCACAATGTCAAGTATGGTTCAAAAACTTCATTGGGAACTAACAAACTATAATCTCAGTCATTGAAGCAATTGCAATTTATCGTAACACCAGAAAGAGTTAGTAATAGAGCTTTTCAGCAAGCTCACATACTTAACTATCTCGTAATCTCCTATAATTGTTAACACTCATGCAATACTTGTGGTTATAGAGTTTCAGCCGGACACTAAGAAAGATAGGGGCTTATTGTGTTGCCTCCCAACATATTCACCTTTAGGTGATGTCAACAATAATAGCCTATGCCAACTTACATCCAATTGGATATATGTATCATGATCTTTCAAACACGAGGAGCTTGCCAAAGGATAAAAATAAAAAGGGAAAGGTGAGAATCACCTTGACTCAAGCATAAAGTAAAACATAAAGTAAAAGATAGGCCCTTCGCAGAGGGAAGCAGAGGTTGTCATGTGTGTTTAGGGTTGATGCACAAAATCTTAATGCAAAAGAACGTCACTTTATATTGCCCATTGTATGTGGATCTTTATTATGCAATCCGTCGCTTTTATTACTTCCACAACAAGTTTGTACAAAGCTTATTTTCTCTGCACTAATAAGTCATACATATTTAGAGAGCAATTTTTATTACTTGCACTGATGACAACTTACTTGAAGGATCTTACTCAATCCATAGGTAGGTATGGTGGACTCTCATGGAAAAACTGGGTTTAAGGATATTTGGAAGCACAAGTAGTATCTCTACTTGGTGCAAGGAATTTGGCTAGCATGAGGGGGAAAGGCAAGCTCAACATATTTGGAAGGTCAACGACAACATACTTTAACTGAGATGTCAGACAACATAAACCATTACGTTGTCTTCCTTGTCCAACGTCAACTCTTTTAGCATGTCATACTTAATGAGTGCTTCACAATCATAAAAGATGTCCAAGATAATATATTTATATGTGAACCCCTCTTTCCTTATCACTTCCTATTAATTGCAACGATGACCAAGGCTACGTTCATCAACTCTCGACAATTTTTATGCCTCATACTTTCTATGTGTGAAGTTATCACTATCCATAAGATCTATATGAACTCTTTTGTTCTTTCTACTTTCTCAAGATCATAGCAACATAGCAAAGCCCTTGACTCAACACTAATCTTATTATAGATAGCACACGGACTCGATTACATAAAGAGATCACAATGAAAAACTCAAAACTACTTGATATCAAAACTTCGAACTAATAGATCAAGATACTACTAAAAGGATCGAACTAAATAAAGCAGTAAAAGTAGGAGTGTGATGGTGATACGATACCGGGGCACCTCCCCAAGCTTGGCAGTTGCCAAGGGGAGTGCCCATACCCATGTGATTATTTCCTTAGAGGTGATGGAGGTGGTGATGATGACGGTGGATAAGCGCACATCGAGCGTAAAAGCTCCTCCAACTTGCGGATAATGCCCTTGAGCCCAGCAATATGATCTTTCAACAAAATATTCTCCTCTGTGAGGTACTTGTTTTGTATGCGGGCTAACTCAATCATCTTGAAAGCTTCAATCTCTGTTGGAGTGAAAAGGTTAGGTAAAGGTTGAGTGATGTCTTCTTCTTTCACCACCGGAGCTTGAGCCTCCATGGCCTTCTTGATCCCTTCATCCTTGTTGATCTCTTCTGGTTCCTCTCTTTTCAACTCTATCTTCAATAGCCAAGCATCCTTGTCTTTGTTGTTGGAGGAGGGGGAAGTCATGGTGCTCTAAATCTGCAACAGAAACAGCTCGAAACGAAAACAGAGGATATTTGCGTGATACGGTGGTTAAAACCTTCGGGAGTATATATAATGAATTTTTACCGACCAAAATACGTAACATACAAGAAAATGGAGTCCGGGAGGCACATGAGGTGCCCACGAGACAGGGGGGCACGCCCTACAGGGGGGGCGCCCTCCTCTCTCGTGGGAGCCTCGTGCCCCTTTCGGACTACTTCTTTCTTCCTAAAATCTTTAAATAATCCAAAACTGATAAAAATTGGCATTAGAGTTGTTTTGGAGTCGGTTTACTTACCGTGCCACGTACCTATGCCTTTTCGGAGTTTGGAACATTCTGGAAAGTGTCTCTTATATATTCCTCTGGGGTTATGGTTTCAATAATATTAGTTTCAACATTGATAGGATTACCTGAAATATAATGTTTAATTCTTTGACCGTTTACCACCCTCGGATTTGTGCCTTCGAAGTTATTGATTTTTATAGCACCAGAACGATAGACCTCCTCGATAATGTAGGGACCTTCCCATTTTGAGAGAAGTTTTCCTGCAAAAAATCTTAAATGAGAGTTGAACAATAACACATAATCTCCTACGTTAAACTCACGCTTCAGATCCTCTTATCATGCCAGCGTTTGACTTTTTCTTTGAAAAGCTTGGCATTCTCATATGCTTGGGTTCTCCATTCATCAAGTGAGCTAATATCAAACAACCTCTTCTCACCGGCAAGTTTGAAGTCGTAATTGAGCTCTTTAATAGCCCAATATGCTTTATGTTCAAGTTCAAGAGCTAAATGACATGCTTTTCCATAAACCATCTTATATGGAGACATACCCATAGGATATTTGTATGTAGTTCTATAGGCCCATAATGCATCATCGAGTTTTTTGGACCAATTCTTTCTAGATCTATTCACAGTCTTTTGCAAAATTAATTTGAGCTCTCTATTGCTCAACTCTACTTGACCACTAGACTGCGGGTGATAAGGAGATGCGATTCTATGATTGACATCATACTTAGCGAGCATCTTACGGAAAGCACCATGAATAAAGTGTGAACCACCATCAGTCATAAGATATCTAGGGACTCCAAACCTCGGAAAAATAGCTTCTTTAAGCATTTTAATAGAAGTGTTATGATCAGCACTACTAGTTGGAATAGCTTCTACCCACTTAGTAACGTAATCAACAACAACTAAAATATGTGTATAACCATTAGAGGCAGGAAAAGGTCCCATATAATCAAAACCCCAAACATCAAACGGTTCAATAACAATAGAATAATTCATAGGCATTTCTTGACGTCTACTAATGTTACCTATTCTTTGACATTCATCACAAGATACGACAAACTTACGAGCATCTCTGAAAAGAGTAGGCCAATAAAAACCAGATTGTAGTACCTTGTGTGCAGTTCTATCTCCAGCGTGGTGTCCTCCGTAGGATTCAGAGTGACACTTGCGTAGGATTTGTTCCTGTTCATGCTCAGGCACACAACGTCTAATAATACCATCTACTCCTTCTTTATACAAGTGTGGATCATCCCAGAAGTAATGTCTTAAATCATAAAAGAACTTTTTCTTTTGCTGGTATGTGAAACTAGGTGGTATATATTTAACAACAATGTAATTAGCATAATCCGCATACCAAGGAGCAGTACGAGAAGCATTGACAACCGCTAATTGTTCATCAGGAAAACTATCATTAATAGGCAGTGGGTCATCAAGGACATTCTCTAACCTAGACAAGTTGTCTGCAACGGGGTTCTCAGCTCCCTTTCTATCAATAATATGCAAGTCAAATTCTTGGAGCAAGAGGACCCATCTAATAAGTCTAGGCTTAGCGTATTTCTTATCCATAAGATATTTAATAGCAGCATGATCAGTGTGAATAGTAACTTTAGAATCAACAATATATGGTCTAAACTTATCACATGCAAACACAACTGCTAAGAACTCTTTTTCAGTAGTAGCATAATTTCTCAGGCGGTGTCAAGAGTCTTACTAGCATACTGGATAACATTCAATTTCTTATCGACTCTTTGCCCTAAAACAACACCTACAGCATAATCTTTAGCATCGCACATAATTTCAAAAGGTAAATTCCAATCAGGTGGCTGAACAATAGGTGCAGTGATCAAAGCTTTCTTAAGTGTTTCAAATGCTTCTACACAATCATCATCAAAGACAAAAGGAATATCTTTTTGCAATAAATTAGTCAGAGGCCTAGAGATTTTAGAAAAGTCCTTAATGAACCTCCTGTAAAAACCGGCATGACCAAGGAAACCTCTTATACCTTTTATGTCCTTGGGACATGGCATCTTTTCAATAGCATCAACTTTGGCTTTATCAACTTCAATACCTCTCTCGGAGATCTTGTGCCCCAAGACATTGCCTTCATTAACCTTAAAGTGACACTTTTTTGTCGGCGTTATGGGAACGGGGGTACCCAATCTTGCCTGCCTGTGGCCTGCGATGTGGCTCAGGGAGTGGCCCAGTACGGCCCATCTTCATGAACACATACTCAAGTCCCTCGCAAGGGGCCAAGCCTTGCGGGGTGGACGACAAGAGGCTTCCTCGGGCACAACCTCGTCAGGCTGGCTCGTGAGGAGGCGGAGAGATCAAGGCGGGGTTCCTCATGAGGCGCCCATGATGCAAGCCATGACGACCGAGGCCAGGCGGGCGCCAGGCGGGCGCCCGCCTGCGCAGAGTCCTTGTATCCTCTTTGGTGCAAAGGGGGCAAGCGCAGGCAAGAGTATCAAGCAAAGGCAACCATTTCGGTGCAACAAGACCAAGACCAGCAGGGCGGCAGGGTGGAGGTCATCGTGGAGCCCAAGCCGGCGTCACCGTCAGGGTCTTTGGCAGGCGAGGACCGACTTTAGTCAGGATAAGTGTACTAGATGTTCCCCTTCAAAATGGCCAATTGTTGGCGCCCTTCCCGCTCAATAATTGGGAAGAGGCCCAGGGCCTCCCTCTATAAATAGAGCTAGCCACCGCAGAGTAGAAGGGAGAAGAGATTTTGGGTAGACTAGTGAGAGAGAGAGGCGACTGAACTCACCCAAGCAGTTCATCGCACCAGCCAAGAACAGCCCCTCGCGAGGCTGTTCTTCCTTGTACTATTCATCATCAACCCCTAAGGTAATCCACCACACCACAAACTGGAGTAGGGTATTACACCACAATGGTGGCCTGAACCAATATAAATCTCGTGTCCCTTGTGTTGTTCTTCGTGTAGTTTAGATCCTTGCGAGGCGACGAGACGTGGGTAGGCAGGATGTGTGATCTCCGCGTGCACCCTAGAGTTCGAACCTTGAGGGTCTAGCCGAAACCCGAAATCCAACATTTGGCGCGCCAGGTAGGGGTGCGCCTGAATCCGCCTTCCGTCGCCTCGTGTTTCGCCGCCGTCGCATCCATGTCAGACGCTCGTCGAGCCTGCGCTGAGCGCCGGGCCGCTCTCGCCACTCGTGTCGCCCAGACGGCCCCGTCGGCGCGCCCCACCGTTCCACCGCTTTGCCGTCAACGCCGCCACCGGCCGGCGAAACGAGCAGCGGCGTCGTCCTCGATCGCCGGTGCGGCGAAAGGCCGCACCGCCACCTGTCGGCCGACTCGGCGGTTCCTCGTCCACGCCCGTCGCGCTCCTGCGGACACGCACGCCGCGCTGCTCCTGGCGTGGGAGCTCCTGCACTACCGTCCCATCGACGACCTCTACGACGAGTGGCTCACCCGCATCACCGAGCTCGTCAGCGCCGCTGGGGGCACCCCTGCGCCATCCCTCTCGCTGAACGCGCCCGCCTGCTGGCGGCGAAGCTCGGGGCGCCTCGGCCCCCCCTCAAGAAGCGCCACAGCCCCAAGGCGCGTGGCCCCTGGGCGGAACCCACTCCGTCCGGCGCTAGCACAGCAAGAGAAGAGCTGCCAAGAGATCCCACGCCCCCAAGAAGCTGCCCGTGTGCTCCCCGCACCGGCCCAGCACGAACACGTTCCTACTCTAGCGCGTCAAGACCCCGCGCTGCTCCTGGCGGCAACACACGAAGACTTCCAAGATCAAGCTCTCCGTCACCCAAGGCCTCCCGCTGCCACTGCAGGCTGCCGTGCCTTCACCGCTGAGCTGCACAGTGTGGCCTGGCCAGGCAAGTTCAAGCCAGATCTGCCCCGCGTTACGATGGCACGGTTGACCCTGTGGAATTCCTCCAGCTCTATGAGCTGGGCATCGAAGCCGCCAACGGGGACGAGAAGGTCATGGTGAACTGGTTCCCCATGGCGCTCAAGGACGGTGCCCACACCTGGCCCCTGAACCTGGCTCCTGGAACGATCTCCACCTGGGACTAGATGTGCACCCGATTCATCGCCAACTTCCAAGGCACCCGCGACCGGCCCCCGGCCATGAGAGACTTGCGCCGCATCAAGTAGCAGCCGGGAGAGACCCTGCAGAAGTTCATCCAGCGTTTCAACAGTGCTCGCCTTAAGATCCCCAGGGTGTCTGAGGAGGCCATCATCTCAGCCTTCTCCGACGGCGTGCGTGACGTCAAGATGAAGGAGGAGCTTGCGATCCATGAGGATCTGTGCACCTGCCTGGAGCTGTTCAATTTGGCGACCAAGTGCGCTAGGGCTGAGGAAGGGCGCCTTTCCCTCCTTGAGCTGCCAGCTGTGACCCAGAAGAGAAGAAGCCCAATGTCAAGGACATGAAGCACAGGGGGCTGCCGTGCTTGCAGTAGAGCCGAACACCAAGCGAGGCAGTGATTAGCCTGAGTCATCCAAGGGCAGTCGGTACTGCATGTACCACGACCTCCACACCCACAACACCAACGAATGCCAAGAGCTCAGGGCCGTGCGGGACGTGCATGTCGGCCGACGCCCCGAGCGAAGCGACCGGGGCTATGGCCGAGGAGGAGGAAGAGGTGGAGGACGATGGGAAGACCGTGGCCCTCACCAAGGGTGGCGTGACCGACTTCGCGAGGACCGCTGGCAGGACCAGCCTCGTGAGGGAGGTTGTAGGGACCCGCCTCGCGAGGGAGGTTGGAGGGATCAACCTCGCGAGGATCGCCCACAAGGCAACGCAGGCCCCCCTCCTCTGCCACCACAGCCGAGGAGGAATGAAGACCATCATCAGGACGAGGGGGCTGGAGGCTTCCAGGAGCCGCGCGCAATCGCTTGCATCTTGGGCGGCGCACAGGCCCCGGCCTCTCAGCACATCTTCAAGCAGTTTGCTCGCGAAGTGAATGCAGTCCTCCCCAAGGTTGAGGCCACACGCCCTCTCAGGTGGTCAGCGTGCACCATCACGTTCAGCTCAGCGGATCAGCTCAAGTCTTGCTGCCACAACCGAGTCCTCCGATGCTTTGTTCCCCAATCATCGCAATGTGCAAGTCACCAGGACCCTCATCGATGGCGGAGCAGGGCTCAATGTCCTATCCGTCGAGACGTTCAACAATCTCCAAGTGCCATACAATCAGCTGCAGCCAACCAAGCCTTTCTTAGGAGTCACTGATGGTTCCACGGTTCCGATAGGGCAGGTCTGCCTTCCTGTTACCTTCGGGAAGCGCGACAACTACCGCACCGAGCTCATTGACTTCGACGTCGCACACATTCGCCTGCCGTACAATGCCATCCTCGGGTACCCAGCCCTGGCCAAGTTTATGGCCGTGACTCATCACGGATACAATGTCCTCAAGATGCCAGGAAGCGGTGGAGTCATCACGGTGCCTTGTGAAGAGAGAGACGCTGTGTGTTCTCTGGAACGTGCTTTTCAAGACGCGTCAATTGAAGACCCAGATCACAGGAGCGGAAGGCTTCCCGAGGCTGCCCCTAAGAAGAAGAAGACATCGCCTGGTCCGACCCCTAGAGAGGCAGGCCCCTTAGGGTCCGCGCCTGTTCAGGGGGCGCCTCCATCTGTCGCATAGGAGGCGTGCCTGACGCCCTCCTCGAGCAAGGCTCGGGGGCTCTCTCCTGGAGGGCCATCGACTTTGCTAGGATCACGAGGGATGTGCTCGGGCACCACTTGGAGGCATTGTTCTAAGCACGTTTCCCTCAGAAAGGAGCAAGGCAAGGAGGGCCAAACCCTCGGGAGTTCGTTAGCGAGACCATTCAGGAGCTGCAGGAGTCAAGAGTCATGAGTGGCAGCCGCCGCTTACCCGCTGTAGCTCCCCATCCAGGCGAGGATGGTGGGCTGCGCGTCCGCATCGACATACCAGGACTCAACCGAGCCGCCTCTCAGGAGCGCCTCTGGCCCTCACGCGTGGGACACTGCGAAGGTCCACCCCACAGCTATGTTCGCACGCCTTACGGCCTGCCGAACACGGCTGCTGTGCGTCAGCACCTCATGAGGAGCATCCTGGAGGCTCAAGCGGCCAGGCATTCCACATTCCTGGCGGAGATGGAGATGGTCCGCGAGGAGCCGCCAGCGCCTCCGGAGCCTCTCGAGGCTCCTGGCCCTTGGGGCTCGTGAGGATCGGCTTCCGCAGCGCACACTGACCGCTACCTCAACATCCCTTCATCTTCAACATCACCAGGTGACATCCTTCGAGCTTCATTTTCAGCTGGGAGCACCCCCCAGGGCTGCATCATTCCCAGGCCGCGTCGGTCCGTCCCTGCGGCATGTATCCCTTCGGTTCATGTTTTAGCTTACTTTATTGGGGGCGCCCCTCGGGCTGCATTATCTCCAAGCCACTCGGGCCAAACCCGGTGACATGTATCCCTCTCGCGTTTATTCAGGTTGTGCGTTTGACCCATCATGATCATTACTTGATGCCTGTCCATGGCACCCTTCTTCCTTCATGTCGGCCGCTTGCACATTAAATGGGGGTACCTGAGCATCACGACTCATGGGATCTTACTGGCTCTCCATCCCTCACCCTCTAGCTTTGTCCACGGCATGCGACCTGGCATACCAGCGACGGCTGAGCTCGCTCGAGGGCCGAGACCCGAGGACGTAGAGCGTCGGCATCTAACCAAATTTGCAGGAACACATTACAAATAAAGGCCCAGATCCAGGCACAACCCGCCTTGAGGTAGGGCCCCGTGAGTCCCGCGCTGGCTCACGGGTGCCCAGATACACCTCATCAGGCCCTATCGTGCCAGCCACGTGTCAGGGCGGGGCTGTACACGCCCCGGGGGCTCCTTCCGGAGGGGAGCCCCCTCCCACGCACCAGTGGAAGCACCATGCTCCGCGCTGGCCAACGACACTGCCGAGGAGCGACTATGCCTGTACGTATACAGAAGCGCTATGCTCCGCGCTGGTGATAAACAACTGAGGGTGGCCCCCGGTCGCATCAACGTCAGGGAGCCCAGAGCTCAATGTCCAGCCCCATCGTAACGCCCCCCCTCGGGAGTGCCGTGCGAGGGGGCTGGGCACGGGGGCTACGCCCGGGTCACGCCCAGGCGCACGCCACCCAGCTAGGCCCCTCGGGCCTGGTTCGTCGCACATCTCTCCCCGAGCGGAGCCGAGGTACGAAGGCCGTTTGAACGTCAAGGGGGACTCCTGAGCATCGCGACTCAGGAGCCTAAGTGGTCACGTAGCCCCTCACCCCTTAGTTCCGAAAGGCTAACGGCGGTTGAGGTATGCGCGGGGACGGGCTCTGCCGATGTAGAACGGTAGATTTACTCATACATCTTCCCTCCCTACTTGCTATTCGCGCGTCAAGGGGGACTCTGAGCATCGCGACTCGAGAGCCTAATCGGTGGCGTAGCCCCTCACTCCTTGGTCCCGTCCTGGTTTCCGGTCGGGGCTAACGGCGGCTGAGGTATGCGCGGGGCCGGGCTCTGCCGACGTAGAACACAAGCAAGTAGGAAGGAAAAGCGCAAATCTCAAGGAATTCAAAAGCAAATATTACAGTCCATAGAGTGCTTCGACAACGCCAAACACAAGTTTAAACACCTCCACGAGGCATGATTCATGTTGTAGGAGCTAAAAACAGGACAAGAGTCGCGAAGGGGTCACTTTCTGGCGGTGTCGTCGCTGGTGACGAAGCTGCGCTGGGCGACTTCGCCTCGTGGAGCCTCAGGATCGGCAGCTCCTCGCCTTGGCTTGGTGCTGAAAGCATGGAACTTCGCCAGCAGAGCCTCTGCTCGACCCTTCACGGTCTCAGGAGCGACAGCGGCAAGCTCGCCACTCACAAGCTCCAGCAGGCTGTCAAGGTTAACGTCGGGGTCGCGGAGGTAGACGTGGGTGAAGACGCGCGTCAGTGCTGTAGAAGAAAGGACACGCGCCTCAGCATCAGCCATGGGGCCAAGGCCGAGGGCGACATCTTCAAGGGCGCGGACCAGGAAGGGAAGCATCTTGGCGGGGCCGTCCTCGGCGCCGGCCAGCGGGCTCTCCAGGCCACTGTCATAAAGCATCTTCAGCAAGGTGCGAGCCTTCTCCTCCAGCTTCGCGAAGGCCACGCGGTCCTCGCCCAGGACCCGCGCCTTGCCGTCCAGCTCGATCCTCTTCGCCTCTAACGCCTGCTCCAGCGCACCTAAGCGGCCATGGCGTTCGTCAAGTTTGGCATCCCGGTCCTTGGCGGCAGCCTCAGGAGCCTTCATATCTTCCTCCTTCTTCTGGTGGTCACGGGCATCCTTGGCGAGCTGGTCGTGCAGGCCTTGCAGCTCGCCCTCCAGCACCTTGCAGCAACCTCGGACATCCGCAACCTCACCCAAGGCGGCGTCGCGAGCAGCCTTGGCCTCAAGGATGGTCTGCTTCTACTCGTCGCAAGCTGTCACGGCCTGAGCCAGCGCCGCTTGAACTGAAGCATCAGAGCGGACCCAGCCGGAGGCTAGCTCCAGGCGCCCGGCCACCAAGCGAGGGTCGGCGCCCTGAAGATCTTCCCGCAGTCGGTCCAGCTCAGCAGCAGCATGATCCAGGACAGTAGAAGGAGTCGAAAAAATGGCAGTTGGCGGAGTAGGAGGAGAAGACAGCAGCATGATCACAGCACCATGAGTTGGGACCTTCTGCACCTCGGTGACTGCGGCAGTGGCGTCAAGCAGGGACACCTCGGGAGTCGCTTGGGCCGCGGGGGCTGAGCTCGCCCCAGCTCGCCCCGCTGGGCCTCGCGAAGATGACCGGGCAGGAGAGGCCCGGGTCTTGCTGCCCCCTTCTCCCACGGGTGGAAGTGCTGCCCCGGACGAAGCCTCAGGGGCCCCCGTCAACTTTTTTGCCGCAGGCACCGGCCTAGCCAAGGAATATGGATGTCAAGCCTGAGCAACGAAGCAAGAAGCAAAACGAGAATCAAGCACTCACTGGTCATCGCTCGCAGGATCAAGCAACCTCCGGCCGAACTTGAAGCCCGAGAGCCGGCTGCTGGGATCAACCTCAAGAGACTCGGGAGCAGGAGGCATGTCTGAAGATCGCCTCGGAGCTGGAGCAGGCCCGCGGAGAACCAGCCCTGTCCTGTCCTTCTTCGGGATCAGGGGCGAGCACTCACCGCCTCGCGCGTTGCCATCCTCATCGTCGTCCGGCATGAGGCGAAGAGAGCGGGACCTGCACCGAGGGAGGGGCGCTCTCGACTCCCCGGTCGCCTCGGAATCGGGCTCCTCTTCTCGCTCCTCTTCTTCCTCCTCTCTGCCGGAGTCGCCGGAGGATACGTTCACCGTCGCCAGGGCCGCCAGGTCCTCAGGAACCTCCGTGGGCACAGGCCCGTCCCCGTTGAAAGCGGGCATGGAGTTCACCACCTGCTCCCAATCATCCTGAAGGAACAGGGGTACGGGAGCACCCTCCAATCTCGCCACGTCTCCCCCAACCAAGGATTGGAGGACCGCGGCCAGATCTTCGTCGGCCAGGGCCGCGGAGCTTGGGCGAAGGGCGGCATCGCCCCCCCCCCCCCGAGCCTCCACAGCGGGAGCGAGTGTTCCCGGAGCGGAGCCACCCGGTGCTCCAGGAACTCCCTCATGAGCGACGCCCCGATTAGTTTCGCCGTCGCCATGTTGCCCGGCCACAGGTCCGCGTCCATCCTCTCCAAAGCCTTGGCCAGCGAGGCAGCGAGCTCAGCGGGACCAAGCGTCGACAGACTCGGGCTTCCTCGTGGGCAGAATCAGCCGGGGATGGATGCGCCCAACATCCACCATGACCCACTTGCTCCTGAAGCCTTCAATCCTCTTCCCGGGCTTCGAGATAGCATTGGAGCTGGCATATGCAACAAAGCTCGCGCACGCGGTGATGGGGCCGCGAGAGACCCGGAGGTAAAAGTAATGGCGCAGCAAGGCCACCGAGGACCTTACCCCAACATGAGCCTCGCAGTAGTAGGCAAAAATCGCCAGGAGAAGAAAAGAGTTGGGATGGAAGTGCAGAGCTTGCAGGTTGTAATGGTGGAGAACAGAAAGGAAGAACTCGAAAAAGGGAGGCACCAGACCGGCGGCGATGGCGCTCACGAAGAGCGGGTAGAAGGTGCTTCCTTTGTCCTTGGGAAGGGCAGAGCCAACCTTGAGCACGGCCTCCCCGTCGTCGCATTGCGCCGCCATCATCTGGCGCGTCCGAGCAAGGTTCTTCTCGGACACATTCGGAGGGTCTAGAGCAGGCAAGTACCAAGCTCCAGTCGGGGTCTGGCGAGGCACCATGCCTTGCTAAGATGCAGGGTCGGAGTAGACCCGGGGATTTCGGAAGCAAGAAGGATGGGAGCGAGAAAGGGGATCTGGGCAATGACTGGAGAAGGCAAAGAAGGTAAGCCTAGACGGGTTCCACTCTCTTGTCAATTCGTGCAGTTGCCGAGGCATCATGGGGGAGCCAGGACGCCCACGCCCAATCACCCGCCACACGGCGCCCAAGGCCGCAGGATGATGGGGCCCGCGGCGCTTCGCACTTGCCCCTTCGCTTCTCTGCTAAGCCAAGTCTGGGTGCGCCTTGGGCCCGGGGGCTGCTGTCGGTGTTCTAGGAATGGGGGTACCCAGCCTTGCCTGCCTGTGGCCTGCGGCGTGGCTCAGGGAGTGGCCCAGTACGGCCCATCTTCATCAACACATACTCAAGACCCTCGCGAGGGGCCAAGCCTCACGAGGTGGACGACAAGAGGCTTCCTCGGGCACAGCCTCGTCAAGCTGGCGCGCGAGGAGGCGGAGAGATCAAGGCGGGGTACCTCACGAGGCTCCCATGACGCAAGCCATGACAACCGAGGCCAGGCGGGCGCCGGCCTGTGCAGAGTCCTTGTTTCCTCTTTAGTGCAAAGGGGGCAAGCGCAGGCAAGAGTATCAAGCAAAGGCAACCGTTTCGGTGCAACAAGACCAAGACCAGCAGGGCGGCAGGATGGAGGTCATCGTGGAGCCCAAGTCGGCGTCACCGTCAGGGTCTTTGGCAGGCGAGGACCGATTTTACTCAGGATAAGTGTACTAGATGTTCCCCTTCAAAATGGCCAATTGTTGGCGCCCTTCCCGCTAAATATTTGGGAAGAGGCCTAGGGCCTCCCTCTATAAATAGAGCTAGCAACCGCAGAGTAGAAGGGAGAAGAGATTTTGGGTAGACTAGTGAGAGAGAGAGAGGTGACTGAACTCACCCATCCAGTTCATCGCACCAGCCAAGAACAGCCCCTCGCGAGGTTGTTCTTCCTTGTACTATTCATCATCAGCCCCTAAGGCAATCCACCACACCACAAACTGGAGTTGGGTATTACACCACATTGGTGGCCTGAACCAGTATAAATCTCGTGTCCCTTGTGTTGTTCTTCGTGTAGTTTAGATCCTTGCGAGGCGACGAGACGTGGGTAGGCAGGAGGTGTGATCTCCGCGTGCACCCCAGAGTTCAAACCTTGAGGGTCTGCCAGAACCCGAAATCCGACATTTTCCCAATTCAGGACGAGACTAGTGTCTTTGCATCTCTGCAAAACTCGATCAAGGTTGCTCAAACAATTATCAAAAGAGGATCCATAGACGGAGAAGTCATCCATGAATACCTCACAAATCTTTTCACAAAAATCAGAAAATGTAGCCATCATGCGTCTTTGAAAGGTAGCAGGTGCATTACATAAACCAAAAGGCATACGTCTATAAGCAAAAGTACCAAAAGGGCAAGTAAAAGTAGTTTTAGATTGATCCCACGCTGGTACAGGTATCTGAGAGAAGGTAGAATAACCATCTAGAAAGCAAAAATTTGTGTGTTTGGATAGCCTTTCTAGCATTTGATCAATAAAAGGTAAAGGGTAATGATCTTTCTTAGTAGCTTTATTTTAACTTACGGAAATCAATTACCATCCTATAACCTGTAATAATTCTTTGCAGGATCAATTCATCTTTATCATTAGGAACTACGGTAATACCTCCCTTTTTAGGGACACAATGGACAGGGCTTACCCATTCACTATCAGCAACAGGATAAATAATACCTGCCTCAAGGAGTTTTAGTATCTCCTTTCTTACCACTTCATTCATTTTGGGACTTAATCGTCTTTGAGGATCTCTAACTGGTTTGGCATCTTTCTCCACTGAAATTTTGTGTTGACATAATGTGGGACTAATGCCCTTAAGATCATCCAGAGTATATCCAATAGCAGCTCGGTGCTTCTTCAGAGTTTTCAATAATCTTTCTTCTTCTTTGTCTGAAAGGTTAGCACTAATAATAACAGGATATATTTCTTTTTCATCAAGATAAGCATACTTAAGATTATCAGGTAAGGGTTTGAGTTCAAACATGGGATCACCCTTGGGTGGAGGGGGATCCCCAAGAATTTCAACGGGAAGGTTATGTTTCAGCATAGGTTCTTGTTTAAGGAACACTTCATCTATTTCTTCCCTTTCCTTCATAAACATATCGTTTTCATGGTCTAGCAAATATTGTTCTAATGGATCAGTTGGAGGAACAACAATGGGAGCAAGACCAATAATTTCATCCTTACTAGGTGGTTCCCTTTCACGAGGTTGTCTACTAAACTTAGCGAAATTAAACTCATGAGACATACCATCTATGCCAACAGTGACAATATTCTTTTCACAATTAATCTTAGTACTAGCAGTATTCAAGAAGGGCCTACCAAAAATAATGGGACAAAAATCATCTTGTGGTGAACCAAGAACAAGAAAATCAACAGGGTATTTAATCTTCCCACACAAGACTTCAACATCTCTAACAATCCCACTAGGTTTTAATGGTGTCCCTATTGGCAAGCTTAATAGTAACATCAATGTCTTCTAATTCAACAGGTGCAATATCGTGCATAATTTCTTTATAAAGATCATAAGGTATCGCATTAGCACTAGCACCCATATCACATAAACCATGGTAACAATGATCTCCTATTTTAACAGAAATAGCGGTTTGCCTACAGTCTCGTGTCTTAGTATCGGGTCTAGCAATATTAGCAGTTTCACCCAAGAAAGAGATAACATGCCCATCTAAGACCTCATCCAAGAGATCTTTAATCATAGCAATACCAGGTTCAACATTAATTTGCTTAGGAGGTGTATAGGTCCTAGTATTACTCTTACGAACAACAGTCGAAGCTTTAACATGATCTTTTATCCTAACAGGAAAAGGAGGTTTTTCAAAATAAGCAGTAGGAATAATGGCATCACTATATGTAATAGTCTTTTCTTCGACTGTAATAGGTGCAACTACTTTAACTTCAACAGGAGGATTACATTTAAACCACTTCTCTTTAGGGAGATCAACATGAGTAGCAAAAGTTTCACAAAAAGTAGCTACTATCTCAGAGTCAAGTCCATACTTAGAGCTAAATCCACGGAAAACATCGGTATCCATAAAAGATTTAACACAATCAAACTTAGGTGTCATACCTGACTTCTTACCATCGTCGGAACCCCAATCTTCAGAGTTGCGTTTAATTCCTTCCAATAAGTCCCATTTGAAATCAATAGCCATCAGCATATAGGAACCGGCACAGGAAGTATCGAGCAAGTTGCGATTATCAAGAAAAAGCCGAGCATAAAAATTCTGAATAATCATTTCCCGAGAGAGCTCATGATTGGGGCATGAATACAACATTGACTTAATCCTCCCCCAAGCTTGAGCGATGCTTTCTCCTTCGCGAGGCCAGAAATTATATATGTAATTACGATCATGATGAACAAGATGCATAGGATAGAACTTCTGGTGAAATTCCAACTTCAATTGCTTATAATTCCAATATCTCGTATCATCACATAGCCTATAGCATGTCATTGCATCTCCCTTCAAAGATAAAGGGAAAACTTCCTTTTGACAACATCATCGGGAATACCTGCAAGCTTAAATAATCCACAAACTTCATCCACAAAGATAAGGTGTAAGTCGGGATGCAATGTCCCGTCTCCTGCAAAAGGATTGGCTAGCAGTTTTTCTATCATACCCGAAGGAATCTCAAAGTGAATATTTTCATAAAGTTCAGTAGGTTGAGGAGCATCTCTTTGCTCTTCTGGTTGGGGTGAAGATACCCCAAACAAGCCCCTCAAAGGATTAGTTTCCATAGTGACAAATGTGAAAAATTTCAGCACACTATATAAATGTATCCTTACCAAGTTCTACTCACCAAGAGCGCTTCGCTCCCGACACGGCGCCGTAAAAAGAGTCTTGATGACCCACAAGTATAGGGGATCTATCGTAGTCCTTTCGATAAGTAAGAGTGTCAAACCCAATGAGGAGCAGAAGGAAATGATAAGCGGTTTTCAGTAAGGTTTTCTTTGCAAGCACTGAAATAGTAGGTGATAGATAGTTTTGTGATAAGATAAATAGTAATGAGCAAAAAGTAAATAAAGTAAATAAAGTGCAGCAAGGTGGCCCAATCCTTTATGTAGCAAAGGATAAGCCTGGACAAATTCTAATAATGGAGAAGGAGCTCCCGAGGACACATCGGGAATTATCGTCAAGCTAGTTTTCACCACGTTCGTAAGATTTTCTGTACTTTGATAATTTGATATGTGGGTGGACCGGCACTTGGGTACTGCCCTAACATGGCCAGGCATCCCACTTATGATTAACTCCTATTGCAAGCATCCGCAACTACAAAAAGGAGTATTAAGGTAAACCTAACCACAACATTAAACATATGGGTCCATATCAACCCCTAACGAAGCAACACATAAACTAGGGTTTAAGCTTCTGTCACTCTAGCAACCCATCATCTACTTATTACTTCCCTATGCCTTCCTCTAGGCCCAAATAATGGTGAAGTGTCATGTAGTCGACGTTCACATAACACCACTAGAGGAGATACAACATACATCTCATCAAAATATCGAACGAATACCAAATTCACATGACTACTAATAGCAAGACTTCACCCATGTCCTCAGGAACAAATGTAACTACTCACAAAGCATATTCATGTTCATAATCAGAGGGGTAATAATATGCATAAAGGATCTGAACATATGATCTTCCACCAAGTAAACCAAATAGCATCAACTATAAGGAGTAATCAACACTACTAGCAACCCACAGGTACCAATTTGTGGTTTTGATACAAGATTGAATATAAGAGATGAACTAGGGTTTTGAGAGGAGATGGTGCTAGTGAAGATGTTGATGGAGATTGACCCCCTCTCGATGAGAGGCTCATTGGTGATGACGTTGGTGATGATTTCGCCCTCCCGGAGAAGTGTCCCAACAAAACAGCTCTGCCAGAGCCCTAGATTGATTCTGCCAAGGTTCCGCCTCGTGGTGGCGGAGTTTCGTCCCGTAAGGTTGCCCACGATTTTTTCCAGGACAAAACCCTTCATATAGCAGAAGATGGACGCCGGAAGCCCACCAGGGGGTCTAGGTGATAGGGGGTCGCGGCCTAGGGGGGGCACGCCCCCTGTCTCCTGGACAGGGTGTGGGCCCCCTGGCCTATTTCTTTTGCCCATAAATTCTTATTAAATCCAAAAAGTTGTTTCGTGAGTCTCAGGTCTTTTGGAGTTGTGCAGAATAGGTTTCCAACATTTGCTCCTTTTCCATCCAGAATTCCAGCTGCCGACATCCCCCCTCTTCATGGTAAACCTTGTAAAATAAGAGAGAATAGCCATAAGTATTGAGATATAAAGTGTAATAACTGCCCATAATGCAATAAATATTGATATAAAAGCATGATGCAAAATGGACGTATCAGAGAGGAAAACGAGAGGCAAATGGAAAATAATGTAATGCGAGGAGAATAGTTTGTGATAGGTACTTGGTATGTCTTGACTTGGCGAAGACCTCCCGACAACGGCGCCAAATCCTTCTTGCTACAGTCGGTGTCAAAACCGGCGGATCTCGGGTAGGGGTCCCGAGGCTGTGCGTCTAGGCGGATGGTAACAGGAGACGAGGGACACAATGTTTTTACCTGTGTTCAGGCCCTCTCGATGGAGGTAATACCCTCGTCCCGCTTGATTAATATTGATGATATGGGTAATACAAGAGTAGATCTACCACGAGATCAATGAGGCTAAACCTAGAAGCTAGCCTATGGTATGATTGTTGAGATGTAATGTTGTCCCTCACGGACTCTGACCCTCCGGTTTATATAGACACCGGAGAGGCTAGGGTTACACGTAGTCGGTTACAATGGTAGGAGATCTACATATCCGTGTTGCCAAGCTTGCCTTCCACGCCAAGGAAAGTACCTTCCGACACGAGCGAGTCTTCAATCTTCTATCTTCGTGATGCAGGAGTCCGCGGATATCGATAGTCCGGCTGTCCGACACCCCTAGTCGAGACTCCTCGGTAGCCCTGAACCAGTCTTCAATGACGATAAGTCCGGCGTGCATAATGTTCGGCATTGCAAGGCGGGTTCCTCCCTTGAATAATCCGGAGAAGATAATGAACACCAGGATAGTGTCGGCTCTGCAAAATAATTTCCACATTCGAACATAGAGAGAATAAAACATATACACCGATCCAATCTACTGACGTATTATGCAGCATGACATCACACCGTAGCCAAGCCTTCGTTTTAATTGTTTTTACTATTCCACCTCAAAGACGTTTTAGCGGCGGCTTCCTTAACACGTCCTATCGAGCGAAGATCGTGTTCCCTTTTATTCAGGATCCTCATCAATACGTGCGTGGGTAACCCAACCGTTCCGTCGCCACGCCTCCTCTATCAAGGGAATCTCAAGCGGTCACGAGGCGGCCCTTGGTATTATTTCCCTTTATAAGAGGACCAAGGCCTGTCCTTGTCTCTTAACCTCGCATCGAATCTTTCCTCTGCTCCCAATTCCAACACTAAGAGCTTGGACTCGGCGCCGATCCATAGCAATGTCGGCTCCGACCTCCAGGGCCGGTGGGTGCCCTCCTCCGTCACGGAGGAGGACATATTGAAGTTGCGTGAGGCCAAGTACCTGGCCTACGAAGTCTCGCACAGGTTGCCTGCCCCTGGGCAGGCCGTGCCAGCCCCCGAGCCCGGCGAATGTGTCATTTTCGCATCCCACCTCCGTCGGGGATTAGGCTTCCCGACGGATCCTTTCGTGAGGGGGCTTCTGTTCTTCTACGGGCTGGACTTCGACGACTTGGCTCCGGAGTCCATCCTCCATATCTCCGCATTCATTATTGTCTGCGAAGCCTTCCTCCGCGTCATTCCCCACTTTGGCCTGTGGCTGAAAACATTCAAGGTGGAGCCGAAGATGATCGGGGGGCGTCGAGCTGAGTGTGGCGGGGCGACCATAAGCAAAATGGTCGATGCCCCGTGGCTCGAAGGTTCCTTCCAAGAGGAACAGGGATTGTGGCAGCAGGAGTGGTTCTACATCACCGCTCCAAGGGGCAGCAAGCAAAAGCCACCGCCCTCCTTCCGCCCGGGACCTCCACAGCAACTGATGTCGTGTGCCATGTAACGCCCCGAGACCGATGCTCCAGAAGACTTCCAGTTTTTCCGAGATTCGTCGTGTGATTTATTTGTTTGATGCATTCATCATTGCATCATTTGCATTGCATCATGTCATCATGCCATCTTGTGTTGCATTTGGGTCATATCAAGTATAGCTTCGTGCTTGCCATGTTGCATTTTGTCATTCATGTTGTTTTTCGTGAGCATCTTGTGCGTACCCTTGTCACCTCTTCAAACCATGCACCATCTTCCCTCCCTCCTTCTTCTTTCTTCCATTGTTGCAAGTGACTTTTCTCCTCCATAAATGTCTAATATTTTCCTATAAATATTAGACCATGTCCTAAACCTCTCTGTCCAAAGTCATGACATTTTGAGTTGATTTGGTTGGGTTCAAAAATGGCTCAAGTTTGAATTTAATTCAAACTTGAATTATTTTTCTATCCTTAAAAATGCCCAAACCAATTTATTCAAATCCTGCACAAATTCTGGACTCCAATGATATGTTCATATCTCTCACAACCCTCTCCAAATTCCTCTGTGGTTTTGCTCTTTTATTTCTGTTTGAAGAAATATAAAAAGATCAGCAGCTAGGCCCTTTGTCAGCCCCAGGCCTCTGCCATTTTTTTTTCTCTCCACTGGGCCGGCCTCCCAGGCCCAGCCGCCGGCCTCCCAGCCCGCAGCCTGCCCTTAACCCTAGCCAGGCTCTCTCCCTCTCGTCCCTCCCTCGCGCCGCCACACGCATCGCCAGGGAGAGGAGCGCATCGATCCATCGCCGATCCCTTCTGCCTCCTCCCGCAGCGCCTCCATCTCCCTCCCGCAGCGCCTCCATCCTCTGCGCCTCATCTCCCCTCGTTCCCTGTGTGCCGCCGCCACGCACAGCCATCGCCAGGGAGAGCCTGCTCGATCCCCTCAACCCCGCGCCTCTCCACCTCCTCGCGCGCGACCCCGCGCCTCTCCACCTCCTCGCCGGCCGGCCGCAGCTCGCCGCGCCCTGCTTCTCCTCTCCTCCGCGACGCTCCCGCAGGAGCCCCGTAGGTCCGCGCCGTCGCCTCCCGCCGAGCCGAGGAGTGGAGCTCCTGCGCCGTCCTCTCGCCCGGCTTGCCGCCTCCGCCTCTGCCGCCAGCCCGGCCGCCGTCTTGGCTCCCGGCGCCTCCGCCTGCCGTCGCCGTGCAGGGACCTCTTCGCCTGCCTCGACCCTGCCTGCGCCAGCTGCCCTTCTTTGGGCGCTCCGCCGCGCTAAGTCCTCGCCCGCTGGCCTCCCTGCGCCGTCTTTCCCGAGCAGGAGCCTCGTTTGAACGCCGGCCCCACTTTGTCTTGCTGCTGTTCGCCGTCGACCTCCGAAGAACAGGGTTTTGCCGAGTACCCTTCGTTTTGTCAAGACCATCAAGTCCGTCGGCGACAAGTGCCGACTCGAGGAGTGTACCAAGTACCCCGTCGGATCGCCAAGTACCACGACGAACGTGTACCATTACCGTCGACCCGAGAAGACCCCGTGGACTCAAGCTCCTTGTGGTGACCCCGAACATCTACGAAACATGAACGTCAAACGTGTACCACTACCGCCGCCCGAACATCTACGAACGGCTACACGACGACCCGCCAAGACCCGTGCACGACTACGGCCGTGAACGTCTACTTCCACTACCGTCGCGAGTACCTCTACGTCGTCATGTACAACTACTTCCACGACGTCCCGTGAACGACTACTTCCCTCTACGAACTCGATCCGCCCGAAATGCACGCTTCGAAGGTATAACCCGAGACGACCGCGATGAGATGCACCGTTTTCACTGCGTCCGTTTGTCACTCGTTTCCATGCCACCGACACGTGGGAACCCGGTATCCGGGATCACCCCACCATCTTTTGCATCACACGCTCACCCACACTTTCTTTTGCACCGACATCTCGAGGTTGTCGGATCACGAAAATATTGCCGTGGCGCCATTTCCGTTCGCGCCGTGGCACCCTTTTCGTTTAGTTGCCGTGGCACCATTTTCGTTATTGTTGCCGTGGCACCCCTTTCATTCCCGCCACGATGACAAATGCTTCATAACATGCTCATGTCAACGTTTTCATAAAAATTGCATAATACTTGCATATGACATCCGCATCATATAACAACAATTAAAATGCTTAAAATTGTTGTTGCTTTAAATTGCTAAATGCATATGAGGATTTACGGTTGTTGTTTTATATCCGGCCCCATTTAAATTGTTTAGATGGTATAGTTTTTGTTATGCTTCACCTTGCCATGTTAATCAACATTTAATATTGTTAAGTAGCTTATAACGAGAGAACTAAATAATTGATGTGGTGTTCGTCAATATGCAACTCCGTTGCATATTGAGCTCCACTAACTTGTAGTATTGTTTGTGCACTTTGCCATGCCATGCCTCATTAAACCGGACATGCATCATACTTGTTTGTGCATCATGCTATGCTTATGTGATGGTTGTTTACTATGTTGTTTGCTTCTTTCCGGGTTGCTTCTCTTGCTAGCTTCGGTTTCGTTCCGGAGTTGTGAGGATTCGTTCGACTACGTCCTTTTGTCTTCTTCATGGACTCGTTCTTCTTCCTTGCGGGATCTCAGGCAAGATGATCATACCCTCGAAATCACTACTATCTTTGCTATGCTAGTTTGCTCGCTCTTTTGCTATGCCAATGCTACGATGCCTACCATTTGCTTGTCAGCCTCCCAAATTGCCATGTCAAACCCCTAACCTTTGACACCTTTCCTATGCAAACCGTTGTTTGGCTATGTTACCGCTTTGCTCAGCCCCTCTTATAGCGTTGATAGTTGCAGGTGAAGATTGAAGATTGTTCCTTGTTGGAACATGAAGATGTTGTTCCTTGTTGGAACATGTTTACTTGTTGGGATATCACAATATATCTTATTTAATTAATGCATCTATATACTTGGTAAAGGGTGGAAGGCTCGGCCTTATGCAGTGTTTTGTTCCACTCTTGCCGCCTAGTTTCCGTCATATCGGTGTTATGTTCCCGGATTTTGCGTCCCTTACGGTTGGGCTATAATGGGAACCCCTTGACGATTCGCCTTAAGTAAAGCTTCTCGGCAATGCCCAACATTGGTTTTACCATTCGCCTCACCTAGCCTTTTTTTTCCCTTGGGTTCTGCAGACTCAAGGGTCATCTTTATTTAACCCCGGGCGGTGCTCCTCGAGTGTTGGTCCGAACCGAGCTACTGCTGGGGCCACCTCGGGAAACTTGAGGTTGGTTTTACTCGTAGCTAGTCTCATCTGAGTGTGCCACGAGAAAGAGATATGTGCAGCTCCTATCGGGATATGTCGGCACATTCGGGCGGTGTTGCTGGTTTAGTTTTACCTGTCGAAATGTCTTGTTGTACCGGATACCGAGTCGATCGGAGTGTCTTGGGTGGAGGTCTATTCCTCTGTTGACCGTGAGAGCTTGTCATGGGCTAAGTTGGGACACCCTGCAGGATTTGATCTTTCAAAGCCGTGCCCGCGGTTATGTGGCAGATGGGAATTTGTTAACGTCCGGTTGTAGAAGACCTGAAGTTGACCTTAATTAAAATACATCAACCGTGTGTAACCGTGATGGTCTCTTTCCGTGGTCAGGAAGTGAACACTGATGTTGGAGTTATGCTTGGCGTGGGTTGCTATAGGATCACTTCTTGATCATACTTTTATCGACCGTGCTTTGCCTTCTCTTCTCGCTCTCATTTGCGTATGTTAGCCACCATATATGCTAGTCGCTTGCTGCAGCTCCACCTCATGCCTTTACCTTACCTATAAGCTTAAATAGTCTTGATCTCATGGTGCGAGATTGCTTTGAGTCCCGTGGCTCACGGATACTTCAAAACCAGTTTGCGGTGCCTATGTTACCGAAAGCGGTGGCGCAATCAAGCTCAAGGAGGAGCTCGATGAAGATCTTGCCATTTTGTTGTTTCGTTCTAGTTGATCGATAGTGGAGCCTAGTTGGGGTCGATCGAGGACCGTTTATCGCATTTGGGGTTCTTCTTTTATTTTGGTTCCGTAGTCGGACCTTGATTGTATCTGTATGATGTAATGCTTTATTCATGTAATTGTGTGAAGTGGCGATTGTAAGCCAACTATGTATCTCTTTCCTTATGTATTACATGGGTTGTGTGAAGATTACCTCACTTGCGACATTGCTTTCAATGCGGTTATGCCTCTAAGTCGTGCTTCGACACGTGGGAGATATAGCCGCATCGAGGCGTTACAAGTTGGTAATCGAGCCTTCCCGACCTTAGGAGCCCCACCGCTTGATCGTTTTTAGTGGCGAGTTGTGTCTAGAAAAATGTTTTGAGTCATTTAGGATTATATATATCGGAGAGTTTAGGAATTCTTTTTACTCCCAGTCCTTGACCTTACGGTGAGGTATCTGACGTAGAGTTTTGACTCTTCTCTTCTCAAATTTCACTAAATTTTTTTAGGATCAGCGGGTATCTTGGAATCGTTCCGATGGTTTTATGATGACAACATTGTCTTGGTGCCTCGACATTTAGGGGTTGTGGCGGTGTCCCGGGAGTTGAGCTCCGAGGTGTTGTCGTCATAATTTTATCGTTGCAGATTCGGAATACCGAGTTTAATGCGCCGACATCGAAAATCTCTTTTATGCGGTTGTTGGTGAGATAACCCCGCTAACCCAATCTTGAGGTGAGTACGGGAGTATTGCCATGACTTCATATAACGGATGCTTTTGAAGGTTGAGGTAGAGCGATTCGAAGGTTTCTTGGTTATGTGTTGACGGATGGATACTGGTGGATGTAGGGATTGTTAGTTTGGGTGAGATATATATTGCTCCCTGTATCCCCAACACCAGATTGCATAACCGAAAGTTTGGGAGTTTTATAGGTGGGAATTCAAGTAGCTCTTAGGATATCTTTCGACGGATGTATGATATGAAATTGGGGTTCGGCGTCTAGTGGTCCGCCTATTCACGGTTGGTTTCTGATGGTCTCGTTGTGTCTTAAAGAGTCCTTGGCTATGCCGACTTCGGGGCGCTTCGTATGTCATGTGCCTTGCCTTGTACATGATGGTGCTGTCTGATTGAGCCGTGTAGGCCCCACCACGAAAACTTGGACGAAATCTCTATCATATGTTTGTTCCGCTTATTCGCAAGCCAATCCTTTGTTTTGTGTTATTTGTGGTATTGAGTTGCTTGATGTCAACTGTTGAATCCATACCTTTCCTAAACGGTGTTCTCATATTGCTATGTGAATACCAATCCTTCTTGATCATTGAGGTTGTCGTGCCAACTCCTTTCCAACTGGTGTGCTTCTCTTCAAGTGGATCCCATCATTTTTCCCATCCGAAAGATAAATTCTAAGTTTTCTCAACGGTGTTTGTTTCATCCGTCTCCAAGTTGCCTTTGTTTTTCCCGCCCACCCACCCTTTTTCCTCAAGGACTAAGATTTCTTTATCATGTATCCTTTTATTTGTGCGAAGTATCTTCATTCTTTTCTTTCAAATGTTCTTACCCGGTGGTTCTCAAGAAGATGTTCTACTAGTTCATCATTCTTCGTTCTTTTTTCTTCTCGGGTGGTTTCAATTCGAGCTTTGTTCATCATATTCCTTCCTCATTTCTAATGCTTTCTCATGCCGGTGCACCTCATTATCATTCTACTTCTCGCTATTTGTTATTCCGGAGTGCTCAAGATATCTCGAAGATTCGTGTTTCCACTCTGCATTCGTTCAAGCTCTTTCGAGATTGGTATCTCATTCAAGTCATTTAATTCAACCGGTGCAACATCTCTTTTAAATCTTTTCAACGGTGTTCTCTCGAGTGGGCCCTAACCCACAGGTCTTTTCCCAGGATCTTACCTGACTCTTCTAATTATTCGGAGCTATCCCAAATTCTTTTCAAGTTTGGCGTAAGAATGAGTTATCATCGATCAAATGCTTTTCTCCAAGATCTTTCAAATTCTTTTCATAGTTGGCTCAACCTCTTCGCTTTTGATTCTTCGATGTGCCTCAATAATTCTTGGTGGTGTTTCTCGTTGTCATTCTCATCATTTGAAGACCGAAGAAGAGTTTCTCTTTAATCTTGCTCTATTCTCTTCAAGATTCATAGTTCTAGTTTGATGCCATCCTCTCACAATTGTTTTCGATCGTGAGAATCTTTTCACCATCGGAGATATTCAAGAGTCTTCTCGGTTGGTCATCCGAGTCCATCAATTCAGGTTTATGCATTCTCAGCTGTCAGTTATCATTCTCCTACGGTGCATCAATCGAATATCCTCTAATCAGTTCTTGATCTCTTTGTTTCTCATGTATCTAGTTTGTCTCAAGCACCTTCGTTCATTTGCTAATTCTTACCGGTGATGCACCCTACTTCGATCATTTTCAATTCTTACGGTGGTTCTTTCAAGATCTCTCTTTCTTTGTTATCATATCAATTCATTCGTTCTTTCCTATCCTACCGGTGGTTCGTTGAAGACCTTCTCAAGTTTCGCTATATCTCTTTTAATCCTTTCTGCGAGAATAAGTAGTATGCAAAATCCGTTGGTTGTCATCAATTTAAATTGGTGAAGGATAAGCATAATAAATTCTTGTTCTTGTTTCATCAAGTGATTAATGCCTTCTTTGGAGTTTCTTCATGATGAATAAATTCTTGGTTTCAATTAATCATCCTTCTTTTCCGGAGTTCCAAGTTTTCCGCATTATCATCACGGAGACCCATCTAAATCATTGCAAGGCTTCACATTGTGTTTTCAACTTTCCTTTCGTTTGATCATTCTTTTATTACCGGAGTTCTTCATGGAGGCTCTACATGACGGTGCATCAAGGATTCCTTTCATTCTCGATTTGTTCTTCAAGTTTTCTCTTGAAGTTATGATCCGCCAAGCTATACTCTAAAATAAACATGGTGCTCAACACATGTTTTGTTTTGAGGAGTTCAAGCATTCGTCATCTTGCATTCCAAAGTGCAATTCTTTCTACAATATTTTGGAGGTGGTATTATGTCATTCTTGATAATTTAACTTCATGTTTCATGATTCTTATTGTTGTCAAGAATGAGGTATGTTAAATCCATCAATCTCTTCTTTGGAGTTATCTTGGTATAGATTTCACCTAAAGCCTCTCCTAAGGAATGTTGCTATTTGTGGTGTTTATCTATCGTCCAAGTTGTCTCTCTATCACCTCGGTGGAAGAAGCTTTCATCTCTTTGGTGCTCTCAATCAAATCAATTGTTTCCATTAGTGGCCGGTTGTCACCTCATCATTTCGAGATGTTTGCCATAAGCCCACAACAAGCTTGTGCTTCTAGTTGTTGATTTTTCCAACAACTCCGTTTGATTCTTCTTTGCAAGGATGCCTTCCAAGATCATTGGTGGCGAAGTTGGCATTTTCTTCCCCATCCTTTTATTCCAATGATCTAACTTCTATTCTTTCATTACGGAGGCATTGTGATGTTGCTCTCTTCACTCATCATCTCGTATTGTGAGGATCGTGTTCTTTTACGCTTATCCATTTAACCGAGTGTTGTATCATCTCTTGACATCTTTTCATCTCATCAAGTTTTCCTTCTTTCAGTCGGAGTGCTGCCCAAATTATATCAATCTTATTCCTTCTCTATCTAGTTTTAACCGGAGTGGTTTCAATGTCTATCTTATACCTAAACCTCTTGGTTCTCATCATATTCCTTGTTCCTCTTGTCTAACGGATTGTTTGCAATCTCGTTCATCTCTGTTGTTACTATTTCTTTTAAATTGCTCAACCTCTCAAGGTTCGTGGTTTCACTCATTTCTCAAAGAAGCAACTTAGTTTTACCTCTTCTTTTTCTCTTCCGTTTTCCCTCCGGTGCCATTCTAGATCTCGGGACGAGATCCTCTCATAGTGGTGGAGTGTTGTAACGCCCCGAGATCGATGCTCCAGAAGACTTCCAGTTTTTCCGAGATTCGTCGTGTGATTTATTTGTTTGATGCATTCATCATTGCATCATTTGCATTGCATCATGTCATCATGCCATCTTGTGTTGCATTTGGGTCATATCAAGTATAGCTTCGTGCTTGCCATGTTGCATTTTGTCATTCATGTTGTTTTCCGTGAGCATCTTGTGCGTACCCTTGTCACCTCTTCAAACCATGCACCATCTTCCCCTCCCTCCTTCTTCTTTCTTCCATTGTTGCAAGTGACTTTTCTCCTCCATAAATGTCTAATATTTTCCTATAAATATTAGACCATGTCCTAAACCTCTCTGTCCAAAGTCATGACATTTTGAGTTGATTTGGTTGGGTTCAAAAATGGCTCAAGTTTGAATTTAATTCAAACTTGAATTATTTTTCTATCCTTAAAAATGCCCAAACCAATTTATTCAAATCCTGCACAAATTCTGGACTCCAATGATATGTTCATATCTCTCACAACCCTCTCCAAATTCCTCTGTGGTTTTGCTCTTTTATTTACATTTGAAGAAATATAAAAGATCAATGACTAGGCCCTTTGTCGCCCCAGGCCTCTGCCATTTTTTTTCTCTCCTTTGGGCGGCCTCCCGGGCCCAGGCCGCAACCTCCCAGCCCGCAGCCTGCTCTTAACCCTAGCAGGCTCTCTCCTCTCGTCCCTCCCTCGCGCCACACGCGCCGCCCGAGGAGAGGAGCGCTTATCGACCCATCGCCGATCCCTTCGCCTCCTCCCATGGCGCCTCCATCTCCCTCCCATGGCGCCTCCATCCTCTGCGCCTCATCTCCCTCGTTCCTGTGTGCCGCCGCCCTCACAGCCATCGCCGAGGAGCCTCGATCCCCTCAACCCGCGCCTCTCCACCTCCTCGCGCGCGACCCGCGCCTCTCCACCTCCTCGCCCGGCCGGCCGCCAGCTCGCCAGCGCCTCCTTCTCCTCTCCTCCGCGGCGCTCCCATGGCTCCCATGCAGTCCAAGCGTCGCCTCCCCGCATCGAGCCAGGGAGTGGAGCTCCTGCGCCCGTCCTCTCGCCCGCTTGCCGCCTCCTGCCTCTGCCCTTGAGCCGGCCGCCGTCTTCGGCTCGGCGCCTCCGCCCTGCCGTCACCGTGCGGGACCTCTTCGCCTGCCTCGACCACCTTTCGCCCGTGCTGCCTTCTGGAGGGCGCTCCGCCCGCGCCAAGTCCTGCCCGCTGGCCTCCCTGCGCCCGTCTTTCCCGAGCAGGAGCCTCGTTTGAACGCCGGCCCCACTTTGTCTTCTTTGCTGTTCGCGTCGACCTCCGAAGAACAGGGTTTTGCCGAGTACCCTTCGTTTTGTCAAGACCATCAAGTCCGTCGGCGACAAGTGCGACTACGAGTGTACCAAGTACCCCCGGATCGCCAAGTACCACGACGAGCGTGTACCATTACCGTCGACCGAGAAGACCCGTGGACTCAAGCTCCTTGTGGTGACCCGAACATCTCTGAAACATGAGCGTCAAGCGTGTACCACTACCGCCGCCCGAACATCTCTGACGGCTACGGCGACCCGCCAAGACCCGTGCGACTACGGCCGTGAGCGTCTACTTCCACTACCGTCGCGAGTACCTCTCGTCGTCATGTACAACTACTTCCACGATGTCCGTGAGCGACTACTTCCCTCTCGAACTCGATCCGCCCGAAATGCACGCGAAGGTATAACCGGGAGCGACCGCGATGAGATGCACCGTTTTCCGCTGCGTCCGTTTGTCACTCGTTTCCATGCCACCGACCGTGGGAACCCGGTATCCGGGATCACCCCACCATCTTTTGCATCACACGCACCCACACTTTCTTTTGCACCGACATCTCGAGGTTGTCGGATCACCGAAATGTTGCCGTGGCACCATTTCCGTTTCGCCGCCGTGGCACCCTTTTCGTTTCGTTGCCGTGGCACCATTTTCGTTATTGTTGCCGTGGCACCCCTTTCATTCCCGCCACGATGACAAATGCTTCATAACATGCTCATGTCAACGTTTTCATAAAAATTGCATAATACTTGCATATGACATCCGCATCATATAACAACAATTAAAATGCTTAAAATTGTTGTTGCTTTAAATTGCTAAATGCATATGGGGATTTACGGTTTGTTGTTTTTATATCCGGCCCCATTTAAATTGTTTAGATGGTATAGTTTTGTTATGCTTCACCTTGCCATGTTAATCAACATTTAATATTGTTAAGTAGCTTATAACGAGAGAGAACTAAATAATTGATGTGGTGTTCCGTCAATATGCAACTCCGTTGCATATTGAGCTCCACTTAACTTGTAGTATTGTTTGTGCACTTTGCCATGCCATGCCTCATTAAACCGGACATGCATCATACTTGTTTGTGCATCATGCTATGCTTATGTGATGGTTGTTTACTATGTTGTTTGCTTCTTTCCGGGTTGCTTCTCTTGCTAGCTTCGGTTTCGTTCCGGAGTTGTGAGGATTCGTTCGACTCGTCCTTTTGTCTTCTTCATGGACTCGTTCTTCTTCCTTGCGGGATCTCGGGCAAGATGATCATACCCTCGAAATCACTACTATCTTTGCTATGCTAGTTTGCTCGCTCTTTTGCTATGCCAATGCTACGATGCCTACCATTTGCTTGTCGGCCTCCCAAATTGCCATGTCAAACCCCTAACCTTTGACACCTTTCCTATACAAACCGTTGTTTGGCTATGTTACCGCTTTGCTCAGCCCCTCTTATAGCGTTGATAGTTGCGGTGAAGATTGAAGATTGTTCCTTGTTGGAACATGAAGATGTTGTTCCTTGTTGGAACATGTTTACTTGTTGGGATATCACAATATATCTTATTTAATTAATGCATCTATATACTTGGTAAAGGGTGGAAGGCTCGGCCTTATGCACTGTGTTTTGTTCCACTCTTGCCGCCCTAGTTTCCGTCATATCGGTGTTATGTTCCCGGATTTTGCGTCCCTTACGGTTGGGCTATAATGGGAACCCCTTGATAGTTCGCCTTAAGTAAAGCTTCTCGGCAATGCCCAACATTGGTTTTACCATTCGCCTCACCTAGCCTTTTTTTTCCCTTGGGTTCTGCAGACTCAAGGGTCATCTTTATTTAACCCCGGGCGGTGCTCCTCGAGTGTTGGTCGAACCGAAGCTACTGCGGGGCCACCTCGGGAAACTTGAGGTTGTTTTTACTCGTAGCTAGTCTCATCTGAGTGTGCCTGAGAAAGAGATATGTGCAGCTCCTATCGGGATATGTCGGCACATTCGGGCGGTGTTGCTGGTTTAGTTTTACCTGTCGAAATGTCTTGTTGTACGGGATACCGAGTCGATCGGAGTGTCTTGGGTGGAGGTCTATTCCTCAGTTGACCGTGAGAGCTTGTCATGGCCTAAGTTGGGACACCCTGCAGGGATTTGATCTTTGAAAGCCGTGCCAGCGGTTATGTGGCAGATGGGAATTTGTTAACGTCCGGTTGTAGAAGACCTGAAGTTGACCTTAATTAAAATACATCAACCGTGTGTGTAACCGTGATGGTCTCTTTCGTGGTCCGGGAAGTGAACACTGATGTTGGAGTTATGCTTGGCGTAGGTTGCTATAGGATCACTTCTTGATCATACTTTTATCGACCGTGCTTTGCCTTCTCTTCTCGCTCTCATTTGCGTATGTTAGCCACCATATATGCTAGTAAACTTGCTGCAGCTCCACCTCATGCCTTTACCTTACCTATAAGCTTAAATAGTCTTGATCTCATGGTGCGAGATTGCTGAAATCCCGTGGCTCACGGATACTTCAAAACCAGTTTGCGGTGCCTATGTTACCAAGCGGTGGCGCAATCAAGCTCAAGGAGGAGCTCGATGAAGATCTTGCCATTTTGTTGTTTCGTTCTAGTTGATCGATAGTGGAGCCCGGTTAGGGGTCGATCGAGGACCGTTTATCGCATTTGGGGTTCTTCTTTTATTTTGGTTCCGTAGTCGGACCTTGATTGTATCTGTATGATGTAATGCTTTATTCATGTAATTGTGTGAAGTGGCGATTGTAAGCCAACTATGTATCTCTTTCCTTATGTATTACATGGGTTGTGTGAAGATTACCTCACTTGCGACATTGCTTTCAATGCGGTTATGCCTCTAAGTCGTGCCCGACACGTGGGAGATATAGCCGCATCGAGGCGTTACATGCCAACCAGCGGCTCAAGCTGGGGCCGTCAGGGCGTGCCCGCCTTGCGGGCGGATTCGGGACCTCCGAACAAGGGAGATCGATCTGGTCAAGGTGATGCAGGTTATGCTAACTAGGCACCTCCTACCTGCAAGCGTCGTCCTCTCCGTTTATGGGAGTTCAATGCGGAGGGACCTCGTATCCTCCAGCATTTCATGGGGCGACACCCCGGAGATGTCTGAGCTGTTCTTGGACCGCAAGTGGCGTGTCCGGATTCGGCCGAGGATGCGGGACTAAGCGCGATCGTCCGGATACTCGAGTAAATAGCTCGAGCCGGACATCCTGCTTGTATGCCTTTCAAAGATCATCTCCTAACCCTTTTTATTCTTTACAAGAATGGGTGGCGCGATCAAGGCTGATTAGGTGTCCGCCCCCATCGAAGACATACTTGGAGCCGTCTTTGGTCGAATGTTGGAGGCCGCACCCACGGAAGGGGCGATGGGGAGATAAAGGAGCTAATACTTCGTCCAAAGAGGCGACTGAAGAGGAGAGGACCAAGGATGCCTCCCTTCGGAGGGAAAAGAGGACCGCCCCCGAAGATCCGGAGGTTAAAGCCCCCAAGCGTGGGAAGAAATCCTCACCGGGGGGTCCGGCGTCCGGAGAGAATCCGGACGCGCAATCATCGCCCAAGGACCAGCCCTCCAACGAGCCGTGAGTATGAAAGAAGAAGTTAAATAAGAAAGTACCTTCGTTTTATGCTTCTGTAGGTAATCGAAATATTTATATCGCAGTTCGGATCTGCAGCCGTCTCAGATGAGTTCGTCCTCGGGGATCTTCTTAGGAGATGATGGAAGCGTCGCCTCCGTCCGACCAGCGCCGCCAGATGAGGCAAGCGAGCCCAAGTGTCGTCACGGGGGCGTCCCCGAGTCCGGAGGGGTCGAAGAGTTCAACACCCACGAACCGGCGGGAAGGCGAAGAGTTTGCTTGAGAGGCGTCCATTTCAAAAGATCACCGCGCGTTAATGCGTACGGTGTTTGGAAGGATTTCGTCCGCCAAAAGCGGATTGCGCGATGCTGCCATGAGCTTGCTAGCGGGATTTAAGGTATGCGAAAATAGCGTACCCCTTTGCTTTTTAACATTTGGGCATATAAAAGATGCACCCTGTATAGATAGTAGCCCCTGTGACTCGGTAGGTTGTCGAAGACGACAGCGTGCCGAGGATCGAAAATCTAAATATCTCAGGTAATAAATATCGCCGTGCTGATACAGGTGGCGGATAGTCCGGGGCCACCCGGACTGATCGATTCTTGAACTGAATCGGCAATCTGGACATGGCGATCTTGACATAGCACTTGTCAATCAGCGACTTGACGAGTCGCAAAGGTAAATAAATTCTCCATAGCTGTTTTATTGAGTGGGTTAAAGCCCTCCTCGATAAGTTATGTCTGTTTATCTGAGCAGTCTTTGCTGCTGTGGAGAGACTTGAGCGAGCTTGCACAAGCTAAGGAACAAGCCGAAGGAGTGATCTTTGCCGCGAGAGGCGGCCGAGGAGTTGAAGGCCGAAAAGGCTGCGCCTTTGCCTAAGCGAGGCGGAGGTGGCGGATTGGCCAAGAAATTAAAGGATGCTACCGACCGTGGCGAGGCTCTTGAAAAGGCGCCTATTGGGCGGAAGACACGAAGAAGGCCACCCGAGACCAAGGATGCCCGCTCTGCAATGCGGGCTATGAAGGAGGAGCTGCCAAGCCGGAGAAATCATGGTGGCGAGCCGTTTCTCATCGTCGCCGGTTTATGGATGCCAAGTATGCCCAATTTGAAAAGCAGTGGAGTTGGAGGATCCTACATGGACTTGGCTGCGAGTGCGGTGGCCGTTAAGCACTTCCGGAGCCGGGGATCACGAGGTGGAAGAGTTATATTGGACTCAATTCCACAGTCCGGATCGTCCTCTTCATTTGTCGGACAAGTTGGCGAATGGGCGAACTGAATAGGCTGTCGGGCTGGCTATGGTGACATCGTGGCCCATGTGTGGCGAGAGAGGTCCAAACAGCGCGTTATTTTGGCCTCTCGCAGCAGTTCCTTGGGGCGGTGCTGCATGTCAAGGAGATAAGCGGTCGGCCTGCATAGAGGCGCCATGGATGGCTCTGCCCGTGTAAAACCTGATGTCCGGAGATGGATGCCACCGCTATTGCTGCCCGGGGTTGGATGGGAACCGCTTCTGCCGAACATTATTTGAGGAAGTTATGTCGTCGCTCGTATAATAGAGTTGCGATGCTTTCGAAGAATGTAACGTTCAATTGAGCGCATTAACTTGTTTATGAATGATTATAGTATGAATGCTTTTTATACTTGTGCTTCAAGTAATAGTACTTCTCCTTGCGGCCGTTTAAGTATACTTGTGTATAACTTTGAAAGATGCGATCTTGACTTGACCCCATGCACAAGGTCTTTGGGGTGTTATAAGCGCTTTTTCACACTTTAATCCGACGTCTCGGTCTGTTATAAGGAGGTGGTAGCGTAGCGAACGAGGCAATCCGGACTATAATGCTTTATCTCTTTCACTTAGCCAATGGAGCTCGAGGGTGGGGCTCACGACATAGCCCCTAATGGCACCGCACATCTCCGGATTCGGGTGCGTATGTGCTGACCGAAGCGGCCCTTCGTGAAAGCGAAATTCTAAACATTCCGTAGTCAATCAAGTGGTGACGGACTCGTTGTATCATGACATCGGTTTTCGGCTTTCTCTCTTGAGGTGCTCACCCAGCCAACTGGGGCACTGTCGCAGATAGTTCTCCAGTGCCGCGTTAGCGGATGATCTGGAACATAAGGCTGCAAAACACGAGCCGGCAAACCCAACATTTGACCAAAGACATGATTCGGGCTGATGCATATAGTGCCCAACTTGAGGCGCCGAACACTCCTGAGGTGTTGGACTTTATGATAACGGCAGACTTATACCCTAAGCCCCTTATGTCGAATGCGGGCATTGTCTTCGACGCGACCAATGCCAAAGCGTCGGGCTCCGCCTCAGCTATAGGAAGAAGCGAGGCCGATTTAGCAACAAGAGACGATAATAAAAAGGTCTCGTGGGTCTTAATCTGAAAAGAATCCTTCGACGGGTCCCTCTTGCGTCTGCGCTGTGTCTCCGTTGTGCCGTTATCACGGGCGGAATGCATACGTTGTTCATCTGTAGAAAAGAGAGAACATTTCAAAAACAGTTCGTGCGAAAACAATGCAAAAGAATAAGCGTAAATAATTAAGGTTAGGTTTATATGAAACCGGTGTTAGTCGTCTTGGCGCAGCCCTTGTGAAAGGGTATGCGGCTAGGGAGCCCTAGCTGCTTAGTCGGATTCGTCTATCCGAATCCGGGGTCTTTAGTGACCCTCGCCTGAAATGGTGCCATGTGGACCGGGCATCTTAAGTGTAAGAGGCGCGTAATGCGGTATGGCGTTGAAGCGGACAAAAGCCTTTCGTCCTAATAGTGCTTGATGTTCACTTTTAAATGGGGCGATATGGAAAATTAACTTTTCTCGTCGGAAATTTTTCGGTGATCGAACACGACTTGAGTAATATCGAGCACATGCACTTGGCGTAAGGGCCGGCGTAACTCCTTTGAAGGAAGTGCGGCTGTGTCGAATTTTGGTAGGGTCTATCCCCATCCGACGGATTGTATTTGAATATAGCAGGTTTAAGTCACTGCCTCCGTCCATTAGGGCGTTTGTGAATTGTAGTCCGTCTATTATCGGATTCAATATTAGGGAGTCCGTCCGTGGTTGAACACTTTTGGAATA